>CM038147.1:142458541-143058541 GCA_021437245.1 Aegilops speltoides
TGTTGGTTTCAAGGAGTTTATGAGTTGACCAAGGTGCTATTAAGGAATTATCCAAAGATTGGTCATGTGAGTGTTGAGCTTATTGCAAGCATGTCTTGAAGAAGAAGATTGTGTGATCATTCATGTTTACCTTCAAGACATCATCCAAATGAAGAGAGTTGGAAAGATTCAAGGTTGATCAAGACTAAGTCAAGAGTGAATCAAGTTGATCAACTCACAAAGCGTAGAAGATGTACCGAGAGGGATCAAGTGATCCCATGGTATGGTGAGCATTGTCCATTGCACTTTGTGTACTAACCCATGGTCTATGTGAGAGTTCTATGTGGGGTTAGGTACGTGTCCATGGGCTTGTGTCAATAGGAAGATATCATACAACCCATGAAAAGGATGACATCAAGTGGTGATCGTCATCATGATTGTCGTGTGCAAGTTCAAGTGGAGCATCACGAAGAGATCAAGTGCTTGAATCTTGCCATCCTTTGTGGTGTCAATGGTCTTGTGAAGATGTGCCGAAGAGAGGCTCACCCATAGTGGACTATGGGGGCGCAATCATCTAGTCTTCATCGAGCCAACGCAATCAAGAAAGGTGGTCCAACTTGAGGGAGTCAAGATCGTCATCATCTAGCTCAAGTGGACCATGTGCAAGGCAAAGGTTTGCCCTTCATAGGTTTTCTCTTTTACCGGTCTCGTGGTGGTAGTTGGGAGACCGGGTTATAGGATCGTTTGTTGTACTATCAAGGGGGGCTCTCAAGTTGGTAGCTTGATCGTATCGTTAGTAGAGATCTCAAACCATTGCATCCTTGCATCATATTTCTTGGTTCTTGTTTGGTTCTCTTTGTGAGTCTTAGAGCTTATGGTCATCTTGATGACAAGCTTGAGTTCATCGAAAACAGAGTTCGCATGCATCTTCTATGATGTTTTCGGTGTTGGAAGTTTTACCGGTATTATCCGAGGAAGGGTTCTCACCTTTTTATTATGGGCCTTTTATAATTTGCTTCTTATTGATATTTCTTTCAAGATTGTGTTAGCCCTTGTTTCTAGCTTTCCAACAAACTTGGTTTCATCAAATTCGGAGCTCGTATGCGAAAGTTGTGGCTGTTTTGATATTGCCTGTTTTACATAGAGAGGTTGTACCGCCCCATAGAGAGGTTGTACCGGTTGACCGGTACAACCGGTGTTTGGAGCGGTTGTACCGCTCCAGAATCGATCCGGAGGTTGTACCGGCCATGTACCACTCTACCACCGGACTAGCTTCTGTTGTGGTGCGGTTGTTGGGCGGTTATGGGCCGGTTGTTCCGCTTATTGCCTGTTACCGGTTGTACCAGTGCTCATAGCGGTTGTACCGCTCCTATGTCTTTCTGCACATAACGGGCAGATTCGTGGAGACCTATTTAAGGGGGTCTTCTTCCCCAATGGTTCCCCATCTCTTGAGCTCGTTTTTGCCCCCATTGTTGACCTTCTTTGAGCTTGCTAACTCTCAATCCCTCCATGGATTCTTGCTAGTTTTTGAGGGAAAGAGAGGAGATCTAGATCCACACTTCCAAAGAATCACTTTCTCCTCTATGTGAGGTAACCCCTTGGATCTAGATCTTGGAGTTCTTTGTGTTCTCCTTCTTGTTCTTCCTCTCACTTTCCTCCCTAGCATTAGTTGCTTTGGTGGGATTTGAGAGAGAAGGACTTGGGCACTTCGTGTGCCCTTGCCATTACATTTGTGCATCGGTTTGAGTTCTCCACGGTGATCTGTGAAGTTTCAAGTTGAGAAGCTTATTACTCTTGGGTGCTTCGTGCCCTTGAGCTTGTTCCTCTTGGGTGCTTAGGCGCCCTAGGCAGTTAGTGGTGTTCGAGCTCAATCATTGTGGTGTAAAGCTCCGGCAGCGTCGGGTCTCCAATTAGGTTGTGGAGATCGCCTGAGCAATTTGATCGAGCACGGTGACCGCCCCAAGGGTTGCCAAAGTGTCTGGGTTCGGTGACCGCCCCAAGGGTCGCCATTTGTATGGGTTCGATGACCGCCCTCAAGGGTCCCTTAGTGGAATCACGGCATCTTGCATTGTCGAGGCGTGAGGAGATTCTGATGGCCCTAGTGGCTTCTTGGGGAGCATTGTGCCTCCACACCGCTCCAAACGGAGATTAGCATCCGCAAGGGTGTGAACTTCGGGATACATCGTCGTCTCCGAGTGCCTCGGTTATCTCTGACTCGAGCACTTTACTTTGTGATAGCCATATTGTTCTTTGTCATATATCTTGCTATCACATAGTTGCTTATCTTGCTTAGCATAAGTTGTTGGTGCACATAGGTGAGCCTAGTTGTTGTAGGTTTTGTTCTTGACATTGATGAACTGGAGCTAGTTCTGTGTCACCCTATGTTATAGCTATTACATGAGGAATTGCATCCGGCATAATTATCCATCACTGATCCATTGCCTACGAGCTTTTCACATCTTGTGTTTCGCTTATTTACTTTTCCGTTGTTGTTGTTACAATCACTACAAAACCCAAAAATAATTGCTATTGTTACCTTTATTATCATACTACTTTGCTACTAAACACTTTGCTGCAGATACTAAGTTATCCAGGTGTGGTTGAATTGACAACTCAACTGCTAATACTCAAGAATATTCTTTGGCTCCCCTTGTGTCGAATCAATAAATTTGGGTTGAATACTTTACCCTCGAAAGATGTTGCGATCCCCTACACTTGTGGGTTATCAAGACTAATTTCTAGTGCCGTTGTCGGGGAGCATAGCTCTATTCCATGAGTCACTTGGGATTTATATCTGTTGATCACTATGAAGGACTTGAAAGACGACAGAACCAAGATTTTGCCCTCAACTACGAGGGGAGGTAAGGAACTGCCATCTAGCTCTGCACTAGATTCTCCTTCTGTTATTAGTAAACTTGCGACACCTAAACACTGCTCTCGCTATGAACTCGATATATGCATGTTATTGATGATGCCATACGCTATGCATGATACTTATGATGAAACTACTTCTATGTGTGATACTACTTTGCCATTAGGTGAATTTCTTGATGAACAACTTGCTAGGGCTAGAGAGAACAAAATTATTGAAGATGCTATTATTGATGATAGTGATGATGAAGGTTCTCCTAATGATTATGAATTGCCTGTTATTCCTGAGGGTTATGTTATGGAAGAGGAAGCTGCTAGGGCTATCTTTGCTTGTTAAGATAGATATGATCTTAAGAGATTATTAGCTAAATGGAAGCAGCAGTCTCTTAATGCTAGAATGAAACCTGACCCTGCTTTTGCTACTTCACCTATTTGTGTTACTGATAAGGATTATGAATTCGCTGTTGATCCTGAGATTATTACTTTGGTTGAATCTGATCCTTTTTATGGCCTTGAATCTGAAACTGTTGTGGCACATCTTGCCAAGTTGAATGATATAGCCACCTGATACGTCTCCAACGTATCTATAATTTTTGATTGTTCCATGCTATTATATTACCCCTTTTGGATGTTTATGGGCTTTATTTTACACATTTATATCATTTTTGGGACTAACCTACTAACCGGAGGCCCAGCCCGTATTGCTGTTTTTTTGCCTATTTCGGTATTTCGAAGAAAAGGAATATCAAACGGAGTCCAAACGGAATGAAACCTTCGGGAGTGTGATTTTTGGAACAAACGTGATCCAGAGGACTTGGAGTGCAAGTCAAGAAGCAGCCGAGGTGGCCACGAGAGGGTAGTGCGCGCCCCTTGTCTCGTGGGCCCCTCGGGCGGCCACCGACGTACTTCTTCCTCCTACATAAGCCTACGTACCCCGAAAACATCTAGAGAGACAACAAAACACAATTTCCACCGCCGTAACCTTATGTGTCCGCGAGATCCCATCTTGGAGCCTTCGCCGGCGCCCCGGCGGAGGGGGAATCGACCATGGAGGGGTTCTACATCAACACCATAGCCCCTCCGATGAGTTGTGAGTAGTTTATCACAAACCTACGGGTCCATAGCTATTAGCTAGATGGCTTCTTCTCTCTTTTTGGATCTCAATACAATGTTCTCCCCCTCTCTTGTGGAGATCTATTCGATGTTGTCGGTGTACTAGAGTAGGGGTACCCTAGTATCCCGAACTTGTGCACGGCGATCAGAGACACCAGCAAGGCTTGCCAGTGACCGCCAAGGTCCTCCGTGGTTCCTTTGGAGCCATTCAAGAACAAAGTATTCAAGCCAAGGAGACAAGGCCCGGCAAGAGGAGCTTGCCGGAAGGCCAACCAAGGCATCTCAAGGAACTTCTTTGTGGCCCACGCGTCCGGCGAGGCCCGTGGCGACAAGCTTCCGGACGCGACAAGACAACGACATGGCAAGGCGCTTGCCGCGACAAGCTTCCACTCTGTACCCACGCTCCAAGACATCCACCAGCGTGTGCCTACAGGACCTTTCGGTAGCGTGGCAAGAGGTCGTGCAGCCGGTGGTCTTGTGATGGCAAGCAACGCCGACAAGATTGCCATCGTGGCAAGCGGTGGCGTCCCGATGGTCCCTTTCGCACTATTTGGGCGGCGCAGACGGGCATTTAATGCCTTTGTCCCTTGCCGTCGGGGTTAGGTATGATACCTTTATGCATGTGGTTGTACCAACCGCAACACCTTTCCATTTTACCCTTGTCTCGTTGCCACATCGGTGACCCTTGAGCATATAAAAGGAGGCCCATGCGCAGCGTGGGGGGTCGAAGGCGAAAACACTCACGCTTCGGTCTCGTTAGCAGCTAGTGTGTCTTGTAGCACTCAGCGCTCGAGCAAGAACTCAATACATTCAGACATGCAGCAGTAGGAGTATTATCTCTCCGGAGAGCTCCGAAGCTGGGTAAACTGCTCGTGTGCATCGCCTCGATCTGCTCTTCGCGCGATCTCCGCCCCCCGCCAAACCGAAAGGGGCTCGGTCCGCCGGTCCCATAGGTGTCCGTGGATCAGTTTCCCCCGACATCTTTGGCGCGCCAGGTAGGGGACGTCGAGGCTGTGTGAACCTGATCCGGCGTTCACATGAGTTAGATCTTCATCTTCTTCATCGACATGCCACCGAAGAAGAAGGCTTCGGAGGTGGCTGCTCCGTCCGCGTCGATCCCACCACCACCGAACAAGCGGGTGGTGGGGTAGACGCCAGCGGAAGAACGGGCGTCGACGAGGGAGCTCACGGTGCTGCCAGGTCCAAGGACAAGGCTGCGCAGACCTCGGCATCTGTACATGCACCGCACCCATCCCAGGAGGCGCGGGACCGACAACGTCATGGTACTCGCGGTACCATACGTTCATTGGAACAAGATCGAGCCGGTGGATCTCGGGGTGCTCAAGACCAGCATGCACGCCAACATCTTTGGCACGAGAGCAAGACACGATCGCTGGGCGGGATCTTGCTCCTTCTAACATAGTTAGAAGTCGAGCATATCCGCTCCTCGCACCGTTCGCCACTACCACCCACCACTTCAGCAGAAGCTTTAGCGCGAGCCCAACTGCTCCTGGATTACCCTCCAACGGCAGACAAGATCGACGAATGGAGGGCCACCATTCAGAGTCTCATTGGCTTCGCCAACGGCGACACTCCACGGCAGCCGAGTACATCGCAGCCGCGGCAAGACTGCCAGGCACGAACCAATGGCGACAAAACCGGTGGGGGTGCAACCACCGTGCACTCTCCGCCCCGAAGGCCAAGATCGCCGACTCGCCGGATCTACCTCGACAGCGACTCCACCGCATCATCAGATCCATGAGCTCGTCGTGATTAGCGCCAAGTTCTTCACGAACGACAAAGAAGAAGACTTCGTACTGCGCCGGCGCCAAGAGAAGCGCGACGTCAATCGGACCAGCGCTACTGGGCCCTCTGTCGACATGCATGCGCCCGAAGAACTAAGCGACTTGCCGTCTGCGATAGGTTGCCCTGCGTTCACTCGTGAGCTGCGACAAGTCGATGGCCCAAAGACGAAGAATTTCAAGCCGACGTACCCGAGAGAAGTGCGGCGGCAAGTCGCATCCGTCGGAGTTCCTCGGCATCTACACCATCGCGGTGCAAGCTACCAGGGGGCGGGACGACAAGATCCTTGCCAACTACTTCCCGCTGGTGCTCAAGCCCAATGTCAGGTCCTGGCTCATGCACTTGCCGGACAACTCCATATCCTCCTGGGCAGACCTATGCCATTAGTTTGTCGGCACCTTTACAGGTGGCCACAAGCCTCATGGCCAAGAGAGCGACCTTCATCTGCTCGCCTAGAAGGAAGGAGAGCCCCTGCGCAAGTACATTCAGAGATTCAGCCGTGTACAACACAACATCTCAGATGTCCACCTGCGCGGTCATCGGCGTGTTCCATCGAGCGTCGCGAAACCGCGAGATCTTGGAGGAGATGGCGATGTGCAAGATCAGAGACGTCAGCGAGCTATATGTTGGGGAACGTAGTAATTTCAAAAATTTCCTACGCACACGCAAGATCATGGTGATGCATAGCAACGAGAGGGGAGAGTGTTGTCTACATACCCTTGTAGACCGAAGCGGAAGCGATCTGGCGTAGAGGAAGTAGTTGTGCGTTCTCCTCGCGATCCAACCGATCCAGCGCCGTTACTCCGGCGCCTCAGAGTTCTTGACACACGTACAACTCGGTGGCGCTCCTCGGGCTCCGATCCAGCAAAGCTCGGGAGAGAGTTACAGCGACCTGACGGCGTGGTGGCGATCTTGATGTTCTACTTGACGCAGGCTTCGCCTAAGCACCGCTTCGATATGACCGAGGTGGAATATGGTGGAGGGGCACCGCACACGGCTAAGGAGCGATCTCAAGGATCAACTTGTGTGTCTTAGGGTGCCCCCTGCCCCGTATATAAAGGAGCAAGGGGAGGGCGGCCAGCCCTAGAGGCGCGCCAGGGGGGGAGTCCTCCTCCTGGTGGGAGTAGGACTCCCTTTCCTAGTCCAACTAGGAGGGAGGGGGAAGGAAGGTGAGGGAGAGGAAAGGGGGCCATGCCCCCCCTCCTTGTCCAATTTGGACTCCCCATGGGGGGGGGGGCGCGCCACCTCCTGGCGCAGCCCTCTCTCTTCCCTCTTGTCCCATTAAGGCCCATTACTTCCCGGGGTTCCGGTAACCCTCGGCACTCGTATTATCCAAACCACTCGAACCATTCGATGTCCAACATAGCCGTCAATATATCAATCTTTACGTCTCGACCATTCCGAGACTCCTCGTCGTGTCCGTGATCACATCCGGGACTCGAACTCTTTCAAGTACATCAAAATACACAAACTCATAATATAACCGTCATCGAAACCTTAAGCGTGCGGACCCTACGATTCGAGAATAATGTAGACATGACCGAGACACGTCTCCGATCAATAACCAATAGCGGGACTGGATGCCCATATTGGCTCCTACATATTCTACGAAGATCTTTATCGGTCGAACCGCATAACAATATCGTTTGTTCCTTTGTCATCGGTATGTTACTTGCCCGAGATTCGATCGTCGGTATCCAATACCTAGTTCAATATCGTTATCGGCAAGTCTCTTTACTCGTTCCGTAATACATCATATTGCAACTAACTCATTAGTTGTAATGCTTGCAAGGCTTAAGTGATGTGTATTACCGAGAGGGCCCAGAGATACCTCTCCGACAATCGGAGTGACAAAACCTAATCTCGAAATACGCCAACCCAACATCTGACTTTGGAGATACCTGTAGTACTCCTTTATAATCACCCAGTTACGTTGTGACGTTTGGTAGTACCCAAAGTGTTCCTCCGAAAGCGGAGTTGCATAATCTCATAGTTATAGGAACATTATAAGTCATGGATAAAAGCAATAGCAACATACTTAAGCGATCGGGTGCTAAGCTAACGGAATGGGTCATGTCAATCGATCATTCAACTAATGATGTGACCTTGTTAATCAAATAACAACTCCTTGTTCATGGTTAGGAAACTTAACCATCTTTGATTAACAAGCTAGTCAAGTAGAGGCATACTAGTGACACTCTGTTTGTCTATATATCCACACATGTATTATGTTTCCTTAATACAATTCTAGCATGAATAATAAACATTTATCATGATATAAGGAAATAAATAATAACTTTATTATTGCCTCTAGGGCATATTTCCTTGATCTCCCACTTGCACTAGAGTCAATAATCTAGATCACATCACCATGTGATTAACATCGATAGTTCACATCATCATGTGATTAACACCCATAGTTCACATCGCCATGTGACCAACACCCAAAGGGTTTCCTAGATTCATAATCTAGTTCACATCGCTATGTGATTAACACCCAAAGAGTACTAAGGTGTGATCGTGTTTTGCTTGTGAGAGAATCTTAGTCAGCGGGTCTTTCACATTCAGATCCGTTATGTATTTTGCAATTTTCTATGTCTACAATGCTCGCACGGAGCTACTTTAGCTAATTGCTCCCACTTTCAATATGTATCTAGATCGAGACTTAGAGTCATCTAGATCGGTGTCAAAACTTGCATCGGCGTAACCCTTTACGTACGAACCTTTTGTCACTTCCATAATCGAGAAACATATCCTTATTCCACTAAGGATAATTTTGACCATTGTCTAGTGATCTACTCCTAGATCACTATTGTACTCCTTGCCAAACTCGATTGTAGGGTATACAATGATCCGTACACAACATGGCATACTTTATAGAACCTATGGCCAAGGCATAGGGAATGACTTTCATTCTCTTTCTATCTTCTGCCGTGGTCGGGTTTTGAGTCTTACTCAATTTCACACCTTGTAACACAGGCAAGAACTCTTTCTTTAACTGTTCCATTTTGAACTACTTCAAAATCTTGTCAAGGTATGTACTCATCGAAAAAACTTATCAAGCGTCTTGAACTATCTCTATAGATCTTGATGCTCAATATGTAAGCAACTTCACCGAGGTCTTTCTTTGAAAAACTCCTTTCAAACACTCCTTTATGCTTTGAAGAATAATTCTACATTATTTCCGATCTACAATATGTCATTCACATATACTTATCAGAAATGATGTAGTGCTCCCACTCACTTTCTAGTAAATCTGGGCTTCCTTTGCAAGTCTGTATAAACTATATGCTTTGATCAACTTATCAAAGCATATATTCCAACTCGAGATGCTTGCACCAGTCCATAGATGCACATTTTGTTAACACCTTTAGGATCGACAAAACCTCTTGGTTGCATCACATACAACTCTTCTTTAATAACTCCATTAAGGAATGCAGTTTTGTTTATCCATTTGCCGATTTCATAAAATGCGGCAATTGCTAACATGATTCGGACAGACTTTTAAGCATCGATCGAGTGAGAAAATCTCATTGTATTCAACATCTTGAACTTTGTCAAAACCTTTTTCGACAAGTCTAGCTTTGTAGATAGTAATACTACTATCGGCGTCCGTCTTCCTCTTGAAGATCCATTTATTTTCTATGGTTTGCCGATCATCGGGCAAATCCATCAAAGTCCATACTTTGTTCTCATACATGGATCATATCTCGATTTCATGGCCTCAAACCATTTTGCGGAATCTGGGCTCATCATCGCTTCCTCATAGTTCGTATGTTTGTCATGGTCAAGTAACACGACCTCCGAACAGGATTACCGTACCACTCAGTGCGGATCTCACTCTGTTTACCTACGAGGTTCGGTAGTAACTTGATTTGAAGTTACATGATCATCATCATTAGCTTCCTCACTAATTGGTATAGTAGTCACAAGAACAGATTTACGTGATGAACTACTTTCAATAAGGGAGCAGTACTGATTACCTCATCAAGTTCTACTTTCCTCCCACTCACTTCTTTCGAGAGAAACTCCTTCTCTAGAAAGGATCCATCTTAAGCAACGAATATCTTGCCTTTGGATCTGTGATAGAAGGTGTACCCAACAATTTCCTTTGGGTATTCTATGAAGACGCACTTCTCCGATTTGGGTTCGAGCTTATCGGGATGAAACTTTTCACATAAGCATCGCAACTCCAAACTTTAAGAAACGACAACTTGGGTTTCTTGCTAAACCACAATTCATATAGTGTCGTCTCAGCGGATTTAGAAGGTGCCCAATTTAACGTGAATGCAGCTGTCTCTAATGCATGATCCCAAAAGCGATATTGGTAAATCGGTAAGAAACATCATAGATTGCACTATATCCAATAAAGTACGGTTATGACGTTCGGACACACCATTATGAAGTGGTGTTCCAGGTGGCATGAATTTGTGAAACTATTCCACATTGTTTTAATTGAAGACCAAACTCGTAACTCAAATATTTGTCTCCGCGATCGGATCGTAGAAACCTTATTTTCTTGTCACGATGATTTTTCCACTTCACTCTGAAATTCTTTGAACCTTTCAACTATTTCGGACTTATGTTTCATCAAGTAGATATACCCATATCTGCTCAAATCATCTGTGAAGGTCGAAAATAACGATACCCGCCATGAGCCTTAACACTCATTGGATCGCATACATCGGTATGTATTATTTCCAATAAGTCGGTTGCTCGCTCCATTGCTTACGGAGAACGGAGTCTTAGTCATTTTGCCCATGAGGCATGGTTACGCAAGCATCAAGTGATTCATAGTCAAGTGATTCCAAAATCCCATCGACATGGAGTTTCTTCATGTGCTTTACACCAATATGACCTAAGCGGCGATGCCACAAATAAGTTGCACTATCATTATTAACTTTGCATCTTTTGGTTTCAATATTATGAATATGTGTATCACTACGATCGAGATCCAATGAACCATTTTCATTGGGTGTGTAACCATATAAGGTTTTATTCATGTAAGCAGAATAACAGTTTATTCTCTTACTTAAATGAATAACCGTATTGCAAAAAACACGATCAAATCATATTCATGCTCAACGCAAACACCAAATAACATTTATTTAGGTTCAACACTAATCCCGAAAGTATAGGGAGTGTGCGATGATGATCATATCAATTTTGAAACTACTTTCAACACACATCGTCACTTCACCCTTAACTAGTTTCATTTTTATTCGCAACTCCGTTTGAGTTACTACTCTTAGCAACCGAACCAGTACCAAATACCGAGGGGTTGCTATAAACACTAGTAAAGTACACATCAATAACATGTATATCAAATATACTTTTGTTCACTTTGCCATCCTTCTTATCCGCCAAATACTTGGGGTAGTTTTGCTTCGATGACCAGTCCTTTGCGGTAGAAGCACTTAGTCTCGTGCTTAGGTCCGGACTTGGGCTTCTTCACTTGAGCAACAACTTGCTTGCCGTTCTTCTTGAAGTTCCTTCTATCCCTTTGCCATTTTCTTGAAACTAGTGGTCTTGTTAACCATCAACACTTGATGTTCTTTCTTGATTTCTACCTTCATCGATTTCATCATCATGAAAAACTCGAGAATCATTCTCATCATCCCTTGCATACTATAGTTCATCACGAAGTTCTACTAACTTGGTGATGGTGACTAGAAAATTCATCAATCATTATCTTATCTGGAAGATTAACTCCCACTTGATTCAAGCGATTGTAGTACCCAGACAATCTGAGTACATGCTCACTAGTTGAGCGATTCTCCTCCATCTTTTAGCTATAGAACTTGTTGGAGACTTCATATCTCTCAACTCGGGTATTTGCTTGAAATATTAACTTCAACTCCTGGAACATCTCATATGGTCCATGATGTTCAAAACATCTTTGAAGTCCCGATTCTAAGCCATAAAGCATGGTGCACAAAACTATCAAGTAGTCATCATATTGAGCTAGCCAAACGTTCATAACGTGCGCATACGCTCTGCAATAGGTCTATCACCTAGCGGTGCATCAAGGACATAATTCTTCTGCGCAAAATGAGGATAAACCTCGGATCACGGATCCAATCCGCATCATTGCTACTAACATTTTTCAACACAATTTTCTCTCTGAACATATCAAAATAAACATATGAAAGCAACAACGCAAGCTATTGATCTTACAACATAATTTGCAAACTACTACGGGACTAAGTTCATGATAAATTTAAGTTCAATTAATCATATTACTTAAGAACTCCCACTTAGATAGACATCTCTCTAGTCATCTAAGTGACCACGTGATCCAAATCAACTAAACCATAACCGATCATCACGTGAGATGGAGTAGTTTTCAATGGTGAACATCTTATGTTGATCATATCTACTATATGATTCACGCTCGACCTTTCGGTCTCCGTGTTCGAGGCTATATCTCGCATATGCTAGGCTCGTCAAGTATAACTGAGTATTCTGCGTGTGCAAAACTGGCTTGCACCCATTGTAGATGGACGTGGAGCTTATCACACCCGATCATCACGTGGTGTGCAGGCACGACGAACTTTGGCAACGGTGTATACTCAGGGAGAACACTACTTGATAATTTTTTAGTGAGAGATCATCTTAAAATGCTACCGTCAATCAAAGCAAGATAAGATGCATAAAGGATAAACATCACATGCAATCAATATAAGTGATATGATATGGCCATCATCTTCTTGTGCTTGTGATCTCCATCTCCGAAGCACCATCATGATCACCATCGTCACCGGCGCGACACCTTTGATCTCCATCGCAGCATCGTTGTTGTTTACGCCATCTATTGCTTCTACGACTATCCCTACCGCTTAGTGATAAAGTAAAGCAATTACAGGGCGTTTGCATTTCATACAATAAAGCGACAACCATATGGCTCCTGCCATTGCCGATAACCGGTTACAAAACATGATCATCTCATACAATAAAATATAGCATCACGTCTTGACCATATCACATCACAACATGCCTGCAAAAACAAGTTAGGCGTCCTCTACTTTGTTGTTGCAAATTTTACGTGGCTGCTACGGGCTGAAGCAAGAACCAATCTCACCTCGCATCAAAACCACAGCGATACTTCGTCAAATAGACTCCGTTTAACCTTCTCAAGGACCGGGCGTAGCCACACTCAGTTCAACTAAAGTTGGAGAAACCGACACCGCTAGCCACCTTTGTGCAAAAGCACGGCGGTAGAACCAGTCTCGCGTAAGCGTCTGGCGTAATGTCGGTCCGGGCGCTTCATCCAACAATACCGCTGAACCAAAGTATGACATCTTTGGTAGGCGATGACTTGTATCGTCCACAACTCACTTGTGTTCTACTCGTGCAAAACATCAAACCATAAAACCTAGGCTTGGATGCCTTTGTTGGGGAACGTAGTAATTTCAAAAATTTCCTCGCACACGCAAGATCATGGTGATGCATAGCAACGAGAGGAAGAGTGTTGTCTACATACCCTTGTAGACCGAAGCGGAGCGATCTGGCGTAGAGGAAGTAGTCGTCGTTCTCCTCGCGATCCAACCGATCCAGCGCCATTACTCCGGCGCCTCGAGTTCTTGACACACGCGTACAGCTCGGTGGCGCTCCTCGGGCTCCGATCCAAAGCAAAGCTCGGGAGAGAGTTACATCGGCCGCGATGGCGTGGTGGCGATCTTGATGTTCTACCGGCGCAGGCTTCGCCTAAGCACCGCTTCGATATGACCGAGGTGGAATATGGTGGAGGGGGCACCGACACGGCTAAGGAGCGATCTCAAGGATCAACTTGTGTGTCTTAGGGTGCCCCCTGCCTGTATATAAAGGAGCAAGGGGAGGCCGGCCAGCCCTAGAGGCGCGCCAAGGGAGGAGTCCTCCTCCTAGTGGGAGTAGGACTCCTTTCCTAGTCCAACTAGGAGGAAGGGGAAGGAAGGAGAGGAGAGAGGAGAGGAAAGGGGCGCGCCCCCTCCTTGTCAGTCGGACTCCCCATGGGGCGCGCGCCACCTCTGGCGCAGCCCTCTCTCTCCCTCTTGGCCCATTAAGGCCCATTACTTCCCGGGGGTTCCGGTAACCCCTCGGCACTCCGGTATTATCCAAACCACTCGGAACAATTCCGATGTCGAACATAGCCGTCAATATATCAATCTTTACGTCTCGACCATTCCGAGACTCCTCGTCGTGTCGTGATCACATCCGGACTCGAACTCTTCGGTACATCAAAATACACAAACTCATAATATAACCGTCGCCGAAACCTTAAGCGTGCGGACCCTACGGTTCGAGAACAATGTAGACATGACCGAGACACGTCTCCGATCAATAACCAATAGCGGGACCTGGATGCCCATATTGGCTCCTACATATTCTCGAAGATCTTTATCGGTCGGACCGCATAACAATATCGTTTGTTCCTTTGTCATCGGTATGTTACTTGCCCGAGATTCGATCGTCGGTATCAATACCTAGTTCAATCTCGTTATCGGCAAGTCTCTTTACTCGTTCCGTAATACATCATCTTGCAACTAACTCATTAGTTGTAATGCTTGCAAGGCTTAAGTGATGTGTATTACCGAGAGGGCCCAAGATACCTCTCCAGACAATCGGAGTGACAAAACCTAATCTCGAAATCGCCAACCCAACATCTGACTTTGGAGATACCTGTAGTACTCCTTTATAAACACCCAGTTACATTGTGACGTTTGGTAGTACCCAAAGTGTTCCTCCGGCAAACGGGAGTTGCATAATCTCATAGTTATAGGAATAGTATAAGTCATGGATAAAAGCAATAGCAACATACTTAAACGATCGGGTGCTAAGCTAACGGAATGGGTCATGTCAATCAGATCATTCAACTAATGATGTGACCTTGTTAATCAAATAACAACTCCTTGTTCATGGTTAGGAAACTTAACCATCTTTGATTAACAAGCTAGTCAAGTAGAGGCATACTAGTGACACTCTGTTTGTCTATATATCCACACATGTATTATGTTTCCGGTTAATACAATTCTAGCATGAATAATAAACATTTATCATGATATAAGGAAATAAATAATAACTTTATTATTGCCCCTAGGGCATATTTCCTTCACTATATGCCCTGGCCGACAAGTGTGCACGTCTTTGAGGAAGGAGAAACTCACCGAGAGAATCAGAGCGGGAGGATCGATGGCGAGGATGCTGCCCGGCAAGAAAGAAAAACCGCGGTGAAACAACAGGAAGAAGAAAGGCAAAGATGTGCTAGTCGTTGGGCGATCCGGCAACGGAGGTGGCGCCAAGAAAGCCAAAATTGGTAGCTCCGGCAAGGAGATTGCCGCATGCACCAACTGCCGGTTATGGCGGTCGCCGACAAGCGGGACGGCACCAACAAGCGATACTACAAGATCCACCGCACCAAGGGCCATGACCTCGAGAGCTGCAAGAAGGTCGAGCGGCTTGTCGGCAACAAAAGGCTGAATCTGACGGCGCGACAAGGAGAAGGCCCAAGAAGGTCTTTGGAGGAGCCGCAAGAAGCGCCCGGCGAGGAGGACGCCGCAAGGCAAGGCAAGCGGCGGCAAGAGACAGATCTCCCAGCGCGACAAGGACGAAGATGACGGCGACGATGAAGATATGGACGATGACGAGGCGGTGGCGGGAGTTCGAAAGCCACGAGGTCCTCGTGCGTTGGCGGTGCTTCTCGCATACTTCACACCGCCAGCTCAAGCGGTGGAGTGCGGGTAGTCAATGCGGCGAGACCCACCCATCGAGTCACGCAAGCCTCTGAAATGGTCCAAGACGCCTATCATCTTTGATATTGAGGACCACCCTGATTGCATAATCTGCGGTCGGTGCTTGCCGATGTTGGTTTCACCAACTATTCGCAACCTCAAGGTCACTAAGATGCTAGTTGGCGGCGGGCGGCTTGAACTGATCTCCTCCGCGATACTCCGAAACTCCAGATCCTGACAATGAAGCTCGAAGAGACCGCACATTCAAGGAATCAATCCGGGAAGGAGCAAGCGAAGGAAAGATCACGTTCTTTGGTGACATTTGGCAGCGAAGTTGAACTTCAGGATCGAGAAGGTCACTTTTGGCGTTCTTGACTTTCCATTGCCTTACAATGGGATACTCGGCCCAAAGACTCACCAAATTCATGGCAGCCTCTCACTACGCATACAACATCTTTGAAGATGCGGGCCCGATAAGTGTCATCTCTGTCCTGGCGACAAGAAGGATGCTCTTATCTGCGCCGACAAGATCTACCGGAAGCGGCGGCCGCAACAGATTACAAGTCACTTGCCGTTGAAGCTCCGGGGAAGAAGAAGACCAAGTCCGGCAAGAGTTACGATGCCCACTCCGGCAAGCGCACCTCTTGGTGCTGCGCTACCGTCGAGGACGCACCATCGAGCTCCACCGGCAAGCGTAAAAAGACAATGGCAGCTCCGCCAGAGACCAAGAAGGTGTCGCCAAGGAGGGCGGCAGCTGGTGGTACCTTCACCATCGGTGGCACTCTCGACCCTAAATAGGAAGCGCTCGTTGCTTTCCTGCGGTAACGTCGATGTGTTTGCGTGGCAACCGTCGACATCCCGGTGTTCCCGGAAATAATCGAGCACCATCTTGCCATCTGTCCTCATCGCGGCCCATCAGCGAAGGTCGAAACAAGCGATGGGCGCCAAGAATTCATCGCGAAGAAATCAAGAAGTTGGAAGCGGCGAGGCCTTGTCGGAAGAGTGCTCCATCCTATGTGGTTGGCCATCACAGTAGTCGTGCGCCAAGGCAAGCGGAAATGGAGGCTTTGTATCGACTTTACCGATGTCAATAAAGCTTGTCCCAAAGATCCATTTCCCTTACCGCGCATTGACTAGATTGTTGACTCCACGGCTGGATGTGACTTGCTTTCATTTCTTGGCGCATATTCAGGATACCATCAGATCTTCATGGCAGAAGAGGATGAGGAGAAGACCGCATTCATCACTCCATGTGGCACATACTGTTTCATACGGATGCCTTTCGGTTTAAAGAATGCTGGTTCAACATTTGCAAGGGTAGTCCATGACGCTTTTGAGCCACAAATGCACAGAAATGTGGAAGCCTACATGGATGACATAGTGGTCAAGAGCAAGGACAAGGCAACTCTGATTCAGGATTTAAACGAAACTTTTGCAAATCTGCGCAAGATCAACCTTAAGCTTAACCCCGAGAAGTGTGTGTTTGGCGTACCCTCCGGCAAGCTTCTCGGGTTCTTCGTGTCTCAGCGGGGAATTGAAGCCAATCCCGACAAGATCAAGGACATTGAGCAGATTGAAGCACCAAAGCGCGTCAAGGATGTACGAAGACTTGCCGGTTGCGTGGCTGCTCTCGGCGGAGTTTATCTCTAGGTCTGCTGAAGCCCTGCCATTTTCAAAATATTGAAAAAGGCAGGTTCAATGAAATGGACTCGAGCGGAGGCTGCTGCCGAGACCTAAAGAGATACTGTCCTCCACTCCAACACTTGTCGCACCTAAGCCACAAGAGAAGTTGTTTGCTGTATATAGCGGCAACCAATCAAGTGGTTAGTGTTGCTTTAGTAGCGGAGAGGAGGCGGATGATGAACCAAGAACCACGGCGGATGCATCCAATGACAAGCGGGGACTTCACCGACAAGCTCTGGTCCCGACAAAGATGGATTTGCTTGGTAGCGTGAGGAGGTCTGAAGAGAATGGTGCGGCGCCAGTTTACTTTGTCGGTTCCCTTCTGCAGGGGCTAGGTCAAGGTACTACGGTGTGCGAAATTGCTTCGGCCTTCTCATGGCCTCGAGAAAGCTGCGCCATTACTTCCAAGCACATGAGATCACAGTTGTCACTCGTTTTCGGCTGAAGAGGATCTGCGAGAATCCGAAGCAGCAGGCGGGATTGTCGAGTGGGCACTTGGGCTGCCAAGCTTTGGCCTCAAGTTTGAGAGCACTTCAACTATCCAAAGCGAGCATTGGCGAATTCATAGCGAATGGGCGCCAACACCGATTTAAGAAATTCCAAAACGAGCATCCCGTCAAGGAAGCAAGCAAAGAATGGCTGATGTACTTTGATGGTGCCTTCTCGCTGCAAAGGCGCCGGTCTTGGCGTGCTACTTGTTGCGCCACCGGAGAGCACCTCAAGTCGTAGTCGGATGCACTTTCCCAAGGAGCAAGCAACAAACAATACCGCAAAGTATGAAGGTTTGCTTGCGGTCTCGAGATCGCAGCAGACCTTGGTATCAAGAAGCTCATTATCGGGGTGACTTGCGACTTGTCGTCCGCCAAGTGAACAAGAATTATCGAGTCCGTTGATGGAAGCTTACGTTGATGAAGTGAGAAAGTTAGAAGAGCACTTTGACGGCCTCTGAGATGGAACATGTTCCAAGAGCTCGAACGACATTGCCGATGGCTCGTCGAAGTCGCCGCACTTAAGTTACTGTGGAACCAGGGATTTTTGTGCTCAAACCGACTCAACCGTCTCAACGCCATCAACTGGACAGAACAAGAAGAGGAAGTTGATTTCGGTGACTATTTTCCGCAGAGCTCCCGAAGCCGCCGCCAAGAAGGTCCCCAAGATCAACACCAAGAGTCTTGAGGAGCGATCTGCTCCGGCAAGCCCTAGGGTTTGTTCCGTTGATGCGAGCGCTCCCGACAAGTTTTGCTCCGGCAAGCTTGCGGGGAATGTCAAGCTCGGTGAGCCGCGAGTTCTCGCCAGTAAAGCGGATGTTCCCAGCAGCGAGATGTGCCTTTAGTCCTTGTTGTCGAGCCGCAAGCTCCAAAGATGGGCACAATGAGATTGTCCGTTTCCTTGAGACAGGAGAACTTCGAAGAGCAAGAAGAAGCGGAAAGAGTAGCCCGGCGATCAAGTATGTACCAGTTTGTCGACAACACATCTTTATGTAAAGAAGACTCAACGGTGTGAAATTGAAGTGTATTCACGGGAAGACGGATAAAAGCTGTTGGCGAGAGATACATGGAGGCATATGTGGTCACCACATTGGCGCAGAGCGCTTCTTAAGCAAAGCATTCCGGCAAGGTTTCTTTTGGCCGACAGCCTCCGGATGCAAGCGCACAAGTAACCAAGTGTGAAGCATGCGGTTCCATTCCAGCGAGATACACCAGCCAGCTCAAGCTCTCCAGACGATCCCTTTATCTGGCCATTTTTGATGCAGGGGCTCGACATCCTCGGCCCCTTTCCCGAGCTGTCGGGGCTTTGAGTACTTATGCGTTGCAATCGACAAGTTCACAAAGTGGCGGAAGTGGAAGCGATGAGGAAGGTGACAAGACGGTCGTGATCAAGTTCTTGGTCGATTGTTTGCCGGGATCCCTAACGGGATCATCACCGACAACGACACGCAATTCACGAGCCGCACCATCATGCGATCGTCCAAGATCTTGGCGCCAAGTGCCTTTGCTTCATTGCTCATCCGAGAAGCAGCGGTCAAGCGGAGAGGGCAAATCTTTGAAGTGCTCGCGGGCTCAAGACCAGGACTTTCGACGAGGCTGCGCAAGTCACGAAAAGAATCTGGATTGAGGAGCTGCGGTGGTTCTTTAGTCGATCAGACGACGCCAAATCGAGCCAGCGGCGGACACCTTTTGCTCTAGTCTATGGAGCAGAGGTAGTTCTCCCCACGGAACTCAGTATACGGGTCACCTCGAGTGCTCGCTTATGATGAGCTTGAGCAAGAGCAGCTGCGACAAGATGACGCTACGCTCCTTGAGGAAGACCGTCTTGAGTTCTTTGTCTGAGCTGCTCGATACCAGCAAGCTTTGTGCCGCTACCATAGCCGCAAAGTTAATGCCGAAGTCTCGAGGAAGGCGACCTTGTTCTTGGCGCATTCATCCGCCAAGAATTCCAACAAGTTGACGCCTTGAAGTGGGAAAGCCCTTACCGGGTGAAACGAGTCACTAGGCTGGCGCTGTCATGAGACCGAAGATGGCACTCGGTGAGCAACTCTGGAACATTGAGCATCTTCGTAAGTTTTACTCAGTAAAGCGCGGTTGCGGAACTGTTCCGCAACCACCTTTTGTACAAGTCTTGCCGATGTTGCATGTAATCCTTTGTACAAAGCGGTATGAGACCCGTGCATAAGTAAAGCTCATGTGCTCTGCATATCTTGTCAATTTCATGCTTTCTATTTTTTGCATGTGATATCTGACACTTTGTGCAGCACCTACCTCCGGTAAGCAATAACGAGCTGTAAGGCTCCATATCTTTATTTTCTCTTCTTTCTTTTTCTCAAAGAAAGGAAGGTTCCCTCGCCCACAAGTTTGCCAGGGGGAAAGGAGAAGATAATGGTGTGGACCAGGCGTCGTTCAAGAAGGTTTCGCCTTACCGGTAAGCAAACGACAGAAAAGCTAAGTTGCCAAAGTTTGAGCAAACAGTTTTAAGATTTTCAAGTTATCTTCCTCGAACGACCGTGCTTTGTATGGAAAACCTATGCACGGAGGAACCAACTCGTAGCTAGTTGCGCCCTTACTCTGTTTCGAGTCCGCTCAACAACTTAAGTGAGCTGCGACAAGTTGCGACAAGGTTTCTTGTCGGTTCTGGCACCGCCAAAGAAGTTGACGTCCCTGCACTCGGCGCTAAATGGCTAAGGCGCCTGCACCGGCAAGTTCCCTAAAAGCATAGGGCAAAACATACAAAGGAAGGAATCAAGTAAAGGAAATAACATAGCAATCGATACCCAAAATAGAGTTATATTACAAGATAGCTTGTCGCAGCTCTAACAGATTCTTTTCATAACATGACCGGCAGCGACAAGAAAAGGAGAAAACGGGCGGCCTAGTCTACGCGATCGCCCTCAACCCTCTTGATCCGCTCACCTTGTCCACAATGGGTGCGACAAGGGTCTTGAGCGCTTCAGATCAGCATCCGTGGCAAGGTCCCGAGGGCGTTGGTGAGGTTGAGGCTGGGTTGCGGAAGGCCACCTTCACCAACACCTTTTGAAGAGCTCCAGCACAGATCTTGCGCGACTCGTCGGCCAGCTGCTTCGGGATCTTCTCCCGGAGTCGCTGGAGGGCCGTCACCACGCCTTTGAAGAACAAGGTGAGCTTGGCGCTGGGTTGGAGGTTCTCATCGGAGGGATATCCGAGATCCTCCATCCCGGCCGCCAGCCTCCTCCTGTCAGCGGATCTTGGCAACATCCACGAGACCCTCCGTCCAGTGCTCCACATTCTCCCTAAAAGTGTTCTGGGTGGCAACAGCACTCGCTAGCAGCGCCTCGTCGGCCTTGATCTTCTCCTTCAAGGCCACCTCCCGCTCCCTGGCGCCATCCAGCGTCTTGGTCAAAGTAGTCAGCTTCAACTCAAGATCTGCGTTGGAGTCCTTGGCGGCGCTAAGCTCCTTGCCCTTCTCGACGAGACGACCCTGCAGCTCGCCAAGGGTGTAGGCGTCCTTCTCGCGCTCACGCTTGAGCGCGGCAAGCTCTTCACCGCTCGCCTTGAGATTGGCCTCCAGCTGCGCCACCTTCGTCTCCAGCTCCTTCTTGGCGGCCTCGGCAGCTGCGGTAGCATCCTCTGCTTCCTTGAGAGCCCCGCCGAATGTTTGCTCGCGCGCAGCAAGCTCCTCCTCATGGCTGTCAAGGTTGACCTTCCACTGCGCCAACTCGCCCTCCCGTGCAGACAGCTCCTCGGCGGCAAGCCGCTGTTGCTCTTCAACTTCGACCTTCTCGAGGAAGAAGGATTTCCGCTCCTCAGCGAGTTGCTCCCGCTTCTCTGCCAGGGACCAGAGAGCTTCCTGGTTAAAACCCCGGAGCTCCTCCGCGCGCTTCTCGATGTCCACTCCCGCCTTCACGACAAGCGCTTCTCGGAATTCCAGCTTGGCACTGTCGGCCTTGGTAGAGCGACAACAGCTTCGCGGCGACCGCTCCTCCTCGAGACTTCGCCACGCTGCTACTCGGCGCATCAACCAGCGTCGGCCAGGGAGGCGAGCACCTCTCCATCCAAGATTTCTCCTTCGACCGGCGCCTCGAGCTTGACGCCCGGGGAGCTTGATGAAGACGCCATCGCCGGCCTTCAAATAAGCGCCGGTGGGGCTCTTGAACTGGCAGCTGCGGCAGCAAGCGAGGGATCGGCGGTCGGCGTGGCGCTGGCGCTCCTGCGGCCTCGGGGCCGTCGGTCGATCGCCAGACCCTCGCCCGGCTTTGCGGCGGCAGCTTTAGGCGGCCTCTTCACGGCGGGATCATCAGCGCCGGCTGCTTCTTCGGTGGCGGCGCGTCGTTGGTATTGCGCGTCGTTCTCCTCGCCATGCGACCTCGATCTCCATCGGCTCCGTGGCGAGGGATCGGCGGCGGAAAAGGGAAGAAAAGTCAAGCAAATATCCAAAAGAAAACCGAAGAAGAAGAACCCAAGGAAGTTTTCAAGCAAGGGATTACCCAGGCTGGGTTCTCTGATTGTGGTCTCCGCCACCGGGGTCGCTGGTGCTGTCCTTGGGAGAACTCTCACTTGCCGGAGACTTCTCCCTTACCGGAAAATTCTCCCTTGCCGGAGAACGCTCCCTTGCCGGGGAATCCTTCCTTGGCGGTGTGGTCGAAGCAGGTGGCATGTCGGGGGCGGCTTCCGAGCGCTCCTGGTGAGGCTGCCCTGCTCCTACGCAAACCAATAGTTAGATGTCAGCAAAAAAAAAAAGAGCACCCATGCGTGCCTAACAGCGGGAAGTAAACCATATACTTACGTTGGAGGCTGCTTGTGAGGGCTGCTGAGAATAGTTGCGGGTCCGGCAAGGTGGTCTCAGACGCACCCCATTGTCATGGTGGGTTAAATCCTCGATGACAATCACGGGACCTTGGCTCTCTTCGCTGCTCTCGGGCGAGTCCCGAAAAGGAATGGGTTGGAGTAAAGCAAATCAGATACAAGACAAAACAGCAAGAATTGAAGAGCTACAAGTACAACAAAAATCTTACTCTTCTTCTTCCTCGTCGGGAGCCGGCGCGAGAGGTCGAAGTCCGGCTCACCTCCGCACGACGAGGCGGAGGAGTAGTTTCCTTAGCCACTTGGCGGGGCGATGGCGGTGGTGCGAGGCGACCCAGCTCCGGCCGCCGCCCGGCATGAGGAGCGGCAGAGCGGCGGTGGTCCGGGAGGACCCGCTCCGATTACCGCAGCGGCGTGAGTGCTCCCGCA
Source organism: Aegilops speltoides (assembly GCA_021437245.1). Lineage (NCBI taxonomy): Eukaryota > Viridiplantae > Streptophyta > Magnoliopsida > Poales > Poaceae > Aegilops > Aegilops speltoides. The sequence goes on from CM038147.1 coordinate 142,481,400, forward strand.
GCAACAATGCTTGCCACGGTGGGCGCGTCGCGCGCGCCGGGCGGCTGTTGACTTCGTTGCCGCCCGCTCGTCCCGGCCTTGCGGAGACGCCTTCTTGGTGGGCCGGGGCTCTGCTTGCGGCGAGCTGTCTCGAAGATGAGGAGGATGAGGAGTTGGTCTTCACGAGCCGCGCACCCTCAGCCGAGCTCGCTCGACTCAACCAGGCCCGCAAGCTCTCCTCGCCGGCAAGCCCTGTCGCTCGGCAAGGCTTGCCGCCTCTGCTGCCTCTACCTCCTCCACGGTGAATCCAAACTCGCCCGCGGCAGCGGCTGCCGCCGCCTCCTCCAGCCTAGTGGCGATGTGCTGCATCTCCGCATCGGTGGTATCGCGGGTGAGGCTTTTCTGTTCATCGGAGCGAACCGGCACTTCTACCAAGCCATCGAAGAACTCTTGCACGACGTCGTCTGCAGGCTCTTGCCAAGTTGGGACAATTCCATGCGAATCGCACAGCGGCATCATTGCACGGATGCGGTCGAGCGAGGAGTTGTTGCAATGAACGACACCCTTCGCAACCTTTGAACGCCAGGATGTTGAGGTCGTGCTTGAACAGTTCTGGAGCATCGCCTCCGGTTCCAGGACAGTGAAGTTGCAGTTGAGGCCCGGGCGCAGCCTCATGATATCCGCCGCATTTTGGAACTCCCAGGCGGGTCTCCTCCTCTACTGCAGGGGGGCGATGCGGCGGCGAAGAAAATCTGCGCCAACGGCGCCTGATGGAGCCCGCAAGCCCGAGGCGTAGGATCCGGGTGACGGCAATCTTCACCTATCGTCTTAGGGCCACGTTGCTCCAATCATTGCCGCGCCTCTCGGGGTTTGGCGCTGGGCGATGGCGATCGGGTTCTCCTCGACAATCCAAAGCACGATCCGCTCTCCATTCCTCCCACTTGCCGCGAGCTCTCCTCGAGATAAGCTTCCTTCTTGCCAGCTCTCGAGATCCAGGCGATTCCGCCGGATAAAGGCTCCCCTCTCTCAACTCGGGGCATAAAGAAGTGGCGAAAAAGAGCTACATTTGGATGGACTCCGACAAAGTTTTCGCAGAGATGTGCGAAAACTGCCATGGTCAGAACGACATTGGGGGTGAAGTCAAGGAGGCGGAACCCATAGGTGTTCATAATGTCGCATAAAACTTCGAGAGAAAGGCGGGCGAGCCCGCAGATAAGAACAACGCGAAGAAGGATACCCATTGAAGCCGTTCAGCGGCGGTGAGAGTACCTTCGTCTTGTGGATGCGCTCGCGTCTCCGTCGACGAAGAGGTAGTAATACTCCCTCGGCTCCTTCGCGGGGAGCTTGGGGGAAGGTTACTGCTCCTTCGCAGCGCCGCAAGCCGCTGCGCCTCGATCGACTTCACGGCCTTCCCTTGTCGGCTTCCGAGCCATGGCGGAGGTGGTGGGGAGATCGACGGCGTTAGTGGTGCCGGTGGCGATGAAGCGGGCCGCTGCTCTCTTTCAGCCTTGGGAAGAAGGGGGGAGCAGCGGAGGTTTTCTGAGATTGGAATAGCAACCGGCGAGATGGGCGAACTGCCCCTGTTTCCCCTGCTTATAAAGAAGGAGGGGGCGGACGTTCCGTCTTTCCGAATAAAGAAACCACCCATGATCTCTCCCACGACGCCACATTCGACGTGCCGTTCGGGAGGGCGCGTGGATCTGGAGTAAGATCTGGCGTAATCCGGGCGCGCGTGCCCGTGCCTTTTGGGCCCGCCCAACAACGCCGGCACCGTGTGTGGCCCAGGCCGGGCTCTGTCGGTGTACTAGAGTAGGGGTACCCTAGTATCCCGAACTTGTGCACGGCGATCGCAAGACACCAGCGGCAAGGCTTGCGGGTGACCGCCAAGGTCCTCCGTGGTTCCTTTGGAGCCATTCAAGAACAAAGTATTCAAGCCAAGGAGACAAGGCCCGGCAAGAGGAGCTTGCGGAAGGCCAACAAAGGCATCTCAAGGAACTTGCCGCGACGCCGCCACGCGCGTCCGGCGAGGCCCGTGGCGACAAGCTTCCGGACGCGCCAAGACAACGACCATGACAAGGCGCTTGCAGCGCAAGCTACCACTGTACCCACGCTCCAGCACATCCACCAGCGTGTCGCCATACAGGACCTTTCGGTAGCGCGCGTGGCAAGAGGTCAGTGCAGCCCGGCGGTCTTGTGATGTGGCAGCGGCCGACAAGATTGCCATCGTGGCAGCGGTGGCGTCCACAGCGGTCCCTTTCGCACTATTTGGGCGACGCAGACGGGCATTTAATGCCTTTGTCCCTGCCGTCGGGGTTAGGTATGATACATGCAGTAGTTGTACCAACCGCAACACCTTTCCATTTTACCCTTGTCTCGTTGCCACACTGCGGTGACCCTTGAGCATATAAAAGGAGGCCCATGCGCATAGCGTAGGGGGGTTCAAGGCGAAAACACTCACGCTCGGTCTCGTTAGCAGCTAGTGTGTACTCGGCGCTCGAGCAAGAACTCAATACGTTCGGACATGCGGCGATGAGGAGTATTATCTCTCGGAGAGCTCGAAGCTGGGTAAACTGCTTCGTGTGCACCGCCTCGATCGCTCTTGTGCGATCTCCGCCCCTTGAACCGAAATGGGCTCGGTCCGCCGGTCCCATAGGTGTCCGTGGATCAGTTTCCCCCGACAGATGTAAACTCTTTTTGCGGTGTGTTTGTCGAAATCCGATGAATTGTGGGTTTATGATCAAGTTTATCTATGAGAAATATTTGAATCTCCTCTGAATTCTTTTATGTATGATTGAGTTATCTTTGCAAGTCTCTTTGAATTATCAGTTTGGTTTGGCCTACTAGATTGATCTTTCTTGCCATGGGAGAAGTGCTTAGCTTTGGGTTCAATCTTGCGGTGTCCTTACCCAGTGACAAAAAGGGTTGCAAGGCACGTATTGTATTGTTGCCATCGAGGATAAAAAGATGGGGTTTATATCATATTGCATGAGTTTATCCCTCTACATCATGTAATCTTGCTTAATGCGTTACTCTGTTCTTTGTGAACTTAATACTCTAGATGCAGGCATGAGTCGGTCGATGTGTAGAGTAATAGTAGTAGATGCAGGTAGGAGTCGGTCTACTTGTTGCGACGTGATGCCTATATACATGATCATGCCTAGATAATCTCATAATTATTAAACTTTTCTATCAATTCTTTGGACAATAATTTGTTCACCCACCGTAATACTTATGCTATCTTGAGAGAAGCCACTAGTGAAACCTATGGCCCTCGGGTCTATCTCTTATCATATTTGCTTCCAATCTACTTTTATTTGCATCTTTACTTTTTGCATCTATATTATAAAATACAAAAAATATATTTATCTTATCATACTATCTCTATCAGATCTCACTTTCGCAAGTGGTCGTGAAGGGATTGACAACCACATTATTGCGTTGGTTGCGAGTTCTTTGTTTGTTTCTGTAGGTGCGTGGGACTTTTGAGGAGCCTCCTACTGGATTGATACCTTGGTTCTCAAAAACTGAGGGAAATACTTATGCTACTATTGCTGCATCACCCTTTCCTCTTGAAGGAAAACCAACGCAAGCTCAAGACATAGCACCACCCTGTTTACTCATGATGATAAATCTCGCTATTATTATATCGTTAAGATATTTCTGTTCTCGTTAAAGGGTGATGCTAAGACTTGGTATAATTCTTTTGCTCTGGTTGTGTCGTAGTCCCGAGGATATGATTTATTACTTTTACGCTAAATATTTCCTGCTCATAAGAAACAAGCTGCCTTATGGAAATATATAATTTTGTGCAAATCAAAGAAGAGTCTCCCACAAGCTTGGGGAGGCTTCTCCGATATAATGCTTTGCTGATCATCCTCTTAAGAAAATGAAATACTTGATATCTTTTATAATGGACTAACCGATGCTTCCAAGGACTATTTGGATAGTTGTCTTTGGTTGTGTTTTCGAGGAAAGAACGGTCGATTTAAGCTGAATTGCTATTGAATAATATGTTGACTAATGAAAATAATTGGACTCTTCGAGCCAATTCTGAGGCAATTCTGAACCAATTGAGCCAACTCTGAGCCTATTCCTAAACCCACTCCGAAGAAGAGAGGTGTTATATTTCTCAGTCCTGAAGATATGCAAGAGGCAAAGAAATTAATGAAAGAAAAAGGTATTAAAGCTGAAGATGTTAAGAATTTACCACCTATTGAAGAAATACATGGTCTTAATATACCGCCTGTTGAAGAACCACATTGTTTTGATAACCCGACACAGGTAGTAAATGTAAATTCTCTCTATAGATATGATAAAGTTGAAATCCCCTCTACTAAATATCATAGCCATGCTTAGATGAATTTGATGACTTTATGGCTAGACAAGAAAGTTTTAATGCTTATGTTGGTAGAGAGTTAATGAATAATGCTTTCAAAATAGGACATGTGAGCGATAATATGGCTAGAGTTAAAGGAGAACTCAAACTCATTAGCAAATATGCTTCTATGGTTGCTACTCAAGCTGAGCAAGTACTTAAAGCTCAAAATGATTTGCTTGATGAATTAAATAATAAAAATGACTTTGCTGTTAGAGTGGCTACTAGAACTGGTAGAATGACTCAGGAACCTTTGTGTCCTGAAGGCCACCCTAAGAGAATCGAGCAAGATTCTCAGAGAAATAATTTAGAGGCACCTAGTTCTTCTAAAAAGAAGAAAAAGAAAACGATAGGACTTTGCATGCTTCTAGTGAACCTCTTGTAGACACACGAGAATCCCAATGATATTTCTATCTCTAATCTTTGAAACACAATCAGGTGATGAACATGAACCTAGTGATAATGTTAATAATAATGTTCATGTTGATGCTCAACCTAGCAAAAACAATGATGTAGAGATTGAACCTGCTGTTGATCTTGATAACCCACAATCAGAGAATCAACGTTATGATAAGAAAGATTTTGTTGCTAGGAAGCACGGTAGAGAAAGAGAACCATGGGTCCAGAAACCTATGCCCTTTCCTCCTAAACCATCCAAGACAAAGGATGATGAGGATTTTGAGCGCTTTGCTGAAATGATTAGACCTATTTTCTTACATATGCGCTTAACTGATATGCTTAAAGTAAATCCTTATGCTAAATATATGAAGGCTAAATATATGAAGGATATCATTACAAATAAAAGAAAGATACCGGAAGCTGAAATTTCCACCATGCTTGCTAATTACACTTTTAAGGGTGGAATACCAAAGAAACTTGGAGATCCGGGGGTACCAACTATACCATGCTCCATTAAAAGAAATTATGTTAGAACTGCTTTATGTGATCTTGGAGCCGGTGTTAGTGTTATGCCTCTCTCTTTATATTGTAGACTTGAATTGAATAAGTTAACACCTCTGAAATATCTTTGCAAATGGTGATAAATCAACTGCTATACACATCGGTATTTGTGAGGATGTGCCTATTGTGGTTGCAAATGTCACTATTTTAACGGACTTTGTTATTCTTGATATTCCCGAGGGCGATAGTATGTCGATTATCCTTGGTAGACCCTTTTGAATCTGCAAGGGCTGTTATTGATTGCAACAAAGGCAATGTCACTTTTCATGTTAATGGTAATGAGCATATGGTACACTTTCCGAGAAACAATCTCAAGTTCATAGCATCAATTCTATTGGAAAAGTTCCAACTATCATTATTGGAGGTTTTGAATTTCCTCTCCCTCTTGTCAAGAAAAATATGATATTCTTATTGTTGGGGATTTTCATATCCCCATTGAGGTAACTTAGTGTTATTCGAAATTTCTCCGGTTCCGTGTTATTCGGAATGAGTTTTTTAACAAGACTTGATCAACCTTGTTAGTGGATTCATTTTGATGATCATGAGATGGATGAAACTAGAAGACACGACCTTCTGTACCCTCTTTTTACTTTCTGTTATTTATAATAAACTAGCAAAAGAGCCCGTGCGTTGTAATGGGAGAGAAAACATAACACACACTCTTAACTCAACAACCATCACTCAAGACCACAATAGGTCCATCTTCTTTATTTTTGCGAGGCATCATATTTGTGTTGCCGCTTATCCTCCTTCTCACCCTCGCCAGCGATGGCCTCGGTGTTCACACAAAACAACAAAAAACGTGTGTTGAATATGGTTAATCCTAAGGCGTCTCTCTCTCCCTCTCTCCTCCCTCTCCCTCTCTCTCTCCCTCTCTCTCTCTCTCGCTTGCTTTCTCTCACTCTCGCGATGAGAAATCTGTTGTTTTCCCTTGCAACATTTTTCAGAGGTATGCACGTGTAGTTATCGATGTTTTCTTTTCCGTATGTGGTTATAGTGGAGTGTTTATTTGCAATCCGGATCGCCGCCGATATGAAAACACGGATCTTGCGCTATAAATTATAAGTTTGCTTCCATAATAATATTTTAAAAGTATTTAACAGGTAAAATTAGCATCATATTTAGATTCCACACATTTTTCTAATAAAATTTCATATATAATATGTTAAAATCGAAGTTACGGTTTAAAAGATACAGATAATTTAGAAAATCATTTGGTTTGACTCAAATATATTCCAAAATAATATTTAAAGGTAATTAAAAGGTAAAAATAATCCCATATTCATATTCTACATATTTTTCTAATCAAATTTCATATATAACATGTTCAAATCGGAGTTACGGTTTAAAAGATATGGATGATTTTAAAAAGCATTTGTTTGACTTAAATATGATCCGCGGATGAATTACCTAAAACATCAGGGGGTTTTCGAAAAATGTAAAATAACGGTTCGGGTGTGACTTAAATCCGGACAACGGGTTAATTTCAAGAAAAGATAGGGACTTTTGTGTAAAATACAAAAATAACGATTCATTTTAACTTAAAATAGGACTGCGGGTTGAATTCTCTGAAATAGAGGGACTTTTCTGAAAAATGTCATGATGGACGAAAGAAACCCAATTTGCTTTATTATTAGGTAAAGATAAAGCAAAAATAGTATTATTTGTCTGTTTTCTGAATTACCCGTGCAGTAAAAAATATCCCGAAAATAAAAATGCTCCAAATGCCCTGCAAATTTAGTATGATTTTTTATGGAATATTTGAGGATTTTAGGCACTGAAATCACTGCAGGAGGAGCAAGCACCAGACCACGAGAGTGGAGGGCGCGCCCACCTACCCTAGGCGCCCCCTGTCTCGTGGGCCCCTGGTGGCCCCCCTCCACTTATGCCAGAACCCACACACTCCATATACTTCCCAAAAAAAATCCCCATCCAGCTCAAGCACGAGTTCTAGCTCATTTTGCTGCGATTTTCGATCTCCTTGGTCAAAGCTCCGTTCACAAAACTGCTTTGGGAGATTGTTGCTTGGTATGTGACTCCTCCATTGGTCCAATTAGTTTTTGTTCTAGTGCTTTATTCATTGCAATTTTTTGCTGCATAGGTGAGCATGTTCTTGAGCTTGCATGTTGAATTTATGAGGTCCCAAGCAATTCTAGTGCATGATATAGGCTCTAGGCACTTGTAGGAGTAGTTGCTACCAATCTTGTTTAGTTTTATTCACTTTTATTTTGAAGTTACTAAAATTTCAGAATTTTTTAGGAAAAAGAAATATGTCTAGGACAATGTACCAAGGCGGTTCCTCAGTGAAGAAAGGGCCCAGGATTGCTATACGCGAGCAAGATGTTGAATTACCGAGGGACGCAGATGTACGAGCTTGTGAGTGGCCATCCGATGATTTTATGGTTGAAGCAGGCTTTAAGGAGGAATTTGACGCGTATGTGCCTAATGCTGAGCTGGAGGACTTCTTACAAGATAAGTGTCTTCGGTACTATCAATTGACTGATTCCTTTGTGCGGAGGTTTAAATATAACTGTACACGTAATTCTCCTAGTGTCCTATTTGATATTTATGATACATCTTATACCATGGACTTAGAGGATTTTACAACTACTTGCAAACTTCCGCAGTGGGGTAATACTAATGATCCCCACAAATCTGAATTTAGAGACTTTCTTGCTAGTATTACTGTGGGAGAATCTAGGGACATAGCACAAGCTACCATAGGGAGCATTCATTTTCCTGCTATACATTATTTTGCTCTCTTCATCGGTAGATGCACTAACGGTAAAGACAAAGCATGTCATATGTGTGTGCCTGATCTTTGTGTCCTCAAGAGTGCTGTGTTAGGTTATAAAGGTTATAACTTGGGGGCAGTAGTTGCACGTAGGTTGCAGAATAATGGTAGAGCTGGAGATTTATTTGGAGGAATTTATGCAACCTGTGTGGCTAATTATCTTGGTATAGCCCCATGAGAGGGGGATATGATGTTACCTCCTGCTTATTTAGATTATGAAGCTATGGTCAACCATCATTTTCTTAGGAGGAATGAACAATTCCTCCAATATTGACTAATCTATGACAGACGCAACATCGTCCATGTTACTCTTCCTGCTCCTCTCCTTTTTGATTATCAAGCAAAAGGAAGATATGTTGTTACCAGGGAGGAAGCAGCTGAACACGAGGGGAGAGCGGAGGCAGCTCGCCAACATGCTGCAGCTCAGGAGGCGGTTGCTCCTGCATCTCCGTACGACCCCAGCTACAACTACGGATATCAGCTAGGCAGTCCTTGGTACTAGACCAACTTAGGCCAAAAGCCTAAGCTTGGGGGAGTACATATTTCTCACCGACTTTACATTCATGTTCACACACTAGTCGTCGGTGCTCATACTCTTTCATTGTATTATCCATGCTAGTTTCATTTCCTTTTTCTCACTTTCTTCTTGTGTGTTTGATAAACCTTAAGGAAAACCAAAAAAATTAGTTAGTTTAATTTCCATGCTTGTAGTAGTAATTAAAATGAAACCCCAAAAAGATTTCTCATTCTTCTTTTACTTGTTGGGAGCTTTCCTGTGTAAATTGTTTTATTTTCTTTTCTTTCCTTTGGGGGTTGAGAAGACCATATTGAAAATGTTTAGTGTCTCTCATATGCATGATTGTTTATTTAACTTAGATCCCATATTACTTTGTCTTCTCTCTTGAGTTGAATGCTTGCAGATTCCAGCTTAGTCCAATGCACGTGCACTATTATTATTATACACATCGTTCGGTCGTGCAAGTGAAAGACAATAATGACGATATATGATGGACTTATTGAGATGAGAAAAGCTGGTGTGAACTCGACCTCTCTTGTTTTTGTAAATATGATGAGTTCATCGTTCCTGATTCAGTTTATTATGAAGTAAACATATTTGCAATGACATTTAGAGATTATAGTTGCTTGTGCCATGCTTGATTAGCTATGAGTTATAATGGTTTACCTTGCGTGCCAACATGCTATTAGAATGATTATGATATGGTATGATGGGATGGTATCCTCCTTTGAATAAATTGAGTGACTCGACTTGGCACATGTTCACACATGTAGTTGAAACAAATCAACATAGCCTTCATGATATTTATGTTCATGGTAGATTATATCCTACTCATGCTTGTACTCGGTGTGAATTAATTTTAATGCATGTTTATGACTGTTGTCGCTCTCTCAGTTCATCGCTTCCCAGTCTTTTGCTAGCCTTCACCTATACTAAGCGGGAATACTGCTTGTGCATCCAAACTCCTTAAACCCCAAAGTTATTACATATGAGTCCACCATACCTTCCTATATGCGATATTTATCTGCCGTTCCAAGTAAATTTGTATGTGCCAAACTCTAAACCTTCAAATGAAATTCTATTTTGTATGCTCGAGCAGCTCATGTTTCAACTAGGGCTGCCTATATCTTCCATGCTAGGTGGGTTATTCTCAAGAGGAGTGGACTCCGCTCCTCATTCACAAGAAAAGGGCCGGTAACCGGGATGCCCAGTCCCATGATCCAAAAAGATCAAAGCAAATCAAATAATTAAACAAAACTCCCCCGGGGCTGTTGTTAGTTGGAGGCACTAGTTGTTTCGAGCAAGCCATGGATTGATGCTTGTTGGTGGTTGGGGGAGTATAAACCTTTACCATTCTGTTTGGGAACTGCCTATAATGCATGTAGTATGGAAGATACAACCATCTCATAGTTGTTGCGTTGATAGTGAAAGTATGCCACTCAAAATGTTATTCAATCTCTATTTTAAAATCGAGCTCTGGCAACTCTACAAATCCCTGCTTCCCTCTGCGAAGGGCCTATCTATTTACTTTTATGTTGAGTCATCACCCTTCTTATTTAAAAAGCACCCGCTGGAGAGCACACTGTCATTTGCATTCATTATTATTGGTTTATATTGGGTATGACTTGACTGGATCTCTTTACCATGAATTACAATGTTTAGTCAGTCCTTGATCTTTAAAGGTGCTCTGCATTTATGTTTTTGGTCTCGAGAAAGGGCTAGCGAGATACCATTTTGTTATATCATGTTATGATTGTTTTGAGAAAGTGTTGTCATCCGAGTTTTGTTATTATGGCTCGCTAGCTGATTATACTATTGATATGAGTAATTGTGAGACCTGGGTGTTATTATGAGTATGGTTAGTTCATAATATTTGCTGAAACCTGAACGCTGGCTTTGCATGTTTACAACAACAAGAGCAAACAGAGTTTGTAAAAGTTTTTCTTCATCACTTTCAGTTTTGAAGGAAATATGCCCTAGAGGCAATAATAAAGTTATTATTTATTTCCTTATATCATGATAAATGTTTATTATTCATGCTAGAATTGTATTAACCGGAAACATGATACATGTGTGAATACATAGACAAACAAAGTGTCACTAGTATGCCTCTACTTGACTAGCTCATTGATCAAAGATGGTTATGTTTCCTAGCCATAGGCATGTGTTGTCATTTGATTGATGGGATCACATCATTAGGAGAATGATGTGATTGACTTGACCCATTCCGTCGACAGCACTTGATCGTTTAGTATGTTGCTATTGCTTTCTTCATGACTTATACAAAGTTCACTGCAACTATGAGATTGTGCAACTCCGTTTACGGAGGAACACTTTGTGTGCTACCAAGCGTCACAACGTAATCGGGTGATTATAAAGGTGCTCTACAGTGTCTCCAAAGGTACATGTTGAGTTGGCATAATTCGAGATTAGGTTTTGTCAATCTGATTGTCGGAGAGGTATCTCTGGGCCTTCTCGGTAATACTCATCACCTAAGCCTTGCAAGCATTGTAACTAAAGAGTTAGTTATGAAATGATGTATTACAGAACGAGTAAAGAGACTTGCCGGTAACGAGATTGAACTAGGTATTGGATACCGACGATCGAATCTCGGGCAAGTAACATACCGATGACAATGGGAACAACGTATGTTGTTATGCGGTTTGACCGATAAAGATCTTCGTAGAATATGTGGGAACCAATATGAACATCCAGGTTCCACTATTGGTTATTGACCGAGAATAGTTCTAGGTCATGTCTACATAGTTCTCGAACCCGTGGGGTTCGCACGCTTAACGTTACGATGACAGTTTTATTATGAGTTTATAAGTTTTGATGTACGAAGGTTGTTGAGTCCGGATGTGATCGAGGATATGACGAGGAGTCTCGAAATGGTCGAGACATAAAGATTGATATATTGGATGACTATATTGAAAGTGTTCCGGGTGTTTTGAAGAAAAACCGAGTGCCGGGGGTTCTGGAACCCCGGGAACTAATGGGCCTTGTTGGGCCCTAGTGGAGAGAGAGGGGCGGCCAGGCAAGAGGCGCCCCTCCCTTGAGTCCGAATAGGACAAGGAAGGGGCGCCCTTTACCTTTCCTCTCCCACTCCTTCCTTCCCCTCCTTCTTGGAATAGGAAGGGAGGGAAAACCTACTGGAGTAGGTTTCCCCCTCCTAGGCGTGCCTCCCCTTGGCCGGCCCCTCCTCCTCTCCCCTTTATATACGGGGAGGGGCACCCATAGACACACAAGTTGATCTACGGATCGTTCCTTAGCCGTGTGCGGTGCCCCCTCCACCATATTCCACCTCGGTCATATCGTCATGAGTTTAGGCGAAGCCTGCGCCGATAGAACATCATCATCGCTCCCACGCCGTCGTCTTGTGAAACTCATCCCCGACGCCACCGGATTGGAGCCCGGGGGCGTCATCGAGCCGGGCGTGTCTTTGAACACGGAGGTGCCGTGACGTTCGGTGCTTGGATCGGTCGATTCGTGAAGGCGTCGACTACATCAACAGCGTTGTCATAACGCTTCCGCTTAACGGTCTACGAGGGTACGTAGACAACACTCTCCCCTTTCGTTGCTATGCCATCACCATGATCTTGCGTGTGCATAGGAATTTTTTTGAAATTACTACATTCTCCTACTGTGGCATCCGAGCCAGGTTTTATGCGTTGATGTTATATGCACGAGTAGAACACAAGTGAGTTGTGGGCGATACAAGTCATACTGCTTACCAGCATGTCATACTTTGGTTCGGCGGTATTGTTGGATGAAGCGGCCCGGACCGACATTACGCGTGCGCTTACGCGAGACTGGTTTTACCGCCGTGCTTTGCACACAGGTGACTAGCGGGTGTCAGTTTCTCCAACTTTAGTTGAACCGAGTGTGGCTACGCCCGATCCTTGCGAAGGTTAAAACAGCACCAACTTGACGAACTACCGTTGTGGTTTTGATGCGTAGGTAAGAACAGTTCTTGCTCAGCCCGTAGCAGCCACATAAAACTTGCAACAACAAAGTAGAAGACGTCTAACTTGTTTTTGCAGGGCATGTTGTGATCTGATATGGCCAAGACGTGATGCTATATTTTATTGTATGAGATGATCATGTTTTGTAACCGAAGTTATCGGCAATCGGCAGGAGCCATATGGTTGTCGCCATTGTATGAAATGCAACGCATACATAATTGCTTTACTTTATCACTAAGCGGTAGCGATAGTCGTAGAAGCAATAGATGGTGTAAACGACAACGATGCTACGATGGAGATCAAGGTGTCGCGACGGTGACGATGGTGATCACGACGGTGCTTCGTGTTGGAAATATGCCCTAGAGGCAATAATAAAAGTATTATTATATTTCATTGTTCATGATAATTGTCTTTTGTTCATGCTATAACTGTATTATCCGGAAATCAAAATACACGTGTGAACACATAGACCACAATATGTCCCTAGTGAGCCTCTAGTTGACTAGCTCGTTGTGATCAACAGATGGTCATGGTTTCCTGACTATGGACATTAGATGTCGTTGATAACGGGATCACATCATTGGGAGAATGATGTGATGGACAAGACCCAATTCTAAGCATAGCATAAAAGATCGTATAGTTCGTTTGCTAGAAGCTTTGCCAATGTCAAGTATCTCTTCCTTCGACCATGAGATCGTGTAACTCCCGGTTACCGTAGGAGTGCCTTGGGTGTATCAAGCGTCACAACGAATCGGGTGACTATAAAGGTGCATTACGGTATCTCCGAAAGTATCTGTTGGGTTGACACTAATCGAGGCTCGATTTGTCACTCCGTATGACGGAGAGGTATCTCTGGGCCCACTCGGTAGTGCATCATCATAATGAGCTCAAGGTGACCAAGGTGTTGGCCACGGGATCATGCATTACTGATGCGAGTAAAGTGACTTGCCGTGCGAGACCGAACAAGGTATTGGGATACCGACGATCGAGTCTCGGGCAAGTAACGCATCGATTGACAAAGGAATTGCATCTGAGGTTTGATCGAATCCTCGACATCGTGGTTCAACCGATGAAATCATCGAGGAGCATGTAGGAGCCAACATGGGTATCGGACCCGCTGTTGGTTATTGCCCGAGAGTCGTCTCGGTCATGTCTGCGTGTCTCCGAACCCGTAGGGTCTACACACTAAGGTTCGGTGGCGCTAGGGTTAGTAGGAAGTCAAGTATGTGACTACCAAATGTTGTTAGTCCGGATGAGATCCCGACGTCACGAGGAGTTCGGAATGGTCCGGAGGTAAAGAATAATATATAGGAAGTGGTATTTGACCATCGGGAAAGTTTCGGGTTTCCGGTAATGTCTGGGACCACCGGAAGGGTCGAGGGTCCACCGGTGGGGCCACCTATCCCGGAGGGCCCCATGGGCTGAAGTGGGAGGAACCAGCCCATAGTGGGCTGGTGCGCCCCTAGGCCCACCCCTGCGCCTAGGGTTGAAACCCTAGGGGTGGGGCGCCCACAGCAGGGGCACTCCACCCCTTGGCCGCCGCCCCACAGAGATTGGATCTCGAGGCAGCCTCCCAGGGGCCTATATAAAGGGGAGGGAGGGGGCTGCTGTACCCATCTCAAGGCGCAGCCTCCCTCCCAACACCTCTCCTCCTCCGTGGCGCTCGTGAAGCCACAGCCGAGATTGCCTCTCCACCATCACCACGCCGTCGTCTGCCGGTGGAGCTATCTTCCTCAACCTCTCCTTCCCCTTGCTGGATCAAGAAGGAGGAGACGTCTCTGTCCCGTCACGTGTGTTGAGCGCGAGGTGCTGTCCGTTCAGCACTTGGACATCGGTGATCTGAATCACATTCGAGTCGACTCCATCATCACCTTGCAAGCTTCCGCACGCGATCTACAAGTGGTATGTAGATGCAAACTCTCTCCGTTGCTCGTTGCTTAGATGAACTCATAGATGGATCTTGGTGAAACCGTAGGAAAAATTTTAATTTTCTAACGTTCCCCAACAAAGTGGCATCATGAGCTAGGTCTATCGTAGTTCTCTAATGCACGAGTAGAACACAATTTTTGTGGGCGTTGATCTTGTCATCTTACTTGCCTCTACTAGTCTTTTCTTGCTCAGCGGTATTGTGGGATGAAGCGGCCCGGACCAACCTTACACGCGCTTCGTGAGACCGGTTCCACCGATGACATGCACTAGTTGCATAAGGTGGCTGGCGGGTGTCTGTCTCTCCCACTTTAGTTGGAGCGGATTCGATGAACAAGGCCCTTATGAAGGGTAAATAGAAGTTGACAAAATCACATTGTGGTGTTTTCGTAGGTAAGAAAACGTTCTTGCTAGAACCCAATCGCAACCACGTAAAACATGCAACAACAATTAGAGGACGTCTAACTTGTTTTTGCAGCGATTGATCATGTGATGTGATATGGCCAGAAGTTGTGATGAATGATGAATTGTGATGTATGAGATCATGTTCTTGTAATAGGATTCACGACTTGCATGTCGATGAGTATGACAACCGGCAGGAGCCATAGGAGTTGTCTTTATTTTTTGTATGACCTGCGTGTCATTGAAGAACGCCATGTAAACTACTTTACTTCATTACTAAACGCGTTAGTCATAGAAGTAGAAGTAGTCGTTGGCGTGACAACTTCATGAAGACACGATGATGGAGATCATGATGATGGAGATCATGGTGTCAAGCCGGTGACAGGATGATCATGGAGCCTCGAAGATGGAGATCAATGGAGCTTTATGATATTGGCCATATCATGTCACAACTATATAATTGCATGTGATGTTTATTATGTTTATGCATCTTGTTTACTTAGGACGACGGTAGTAAATAAGATGATCCCTTACAAAATTTCAAGAAGTGTTCTCCCCTAACTGTGCACCGTTGCTACAGTTCGTCGCTTCTAAGCACCACGTGATGATTGGTTGTGATGGATCCTTACGTTCACATACAACGGGTGTAAGACAGTTTTACACAGCAAAAACACTTAGGGTTAACTTGACGAGCCTAGCATGTACAGACATGGCCTCGGAACACGGAGACCGAAAGGTCGAACACGAGTCGTATGGAAGATACGATCAACATGAAGATGTTCACCGATGATGACTAGTCCGTCTCACGTGATGATCGGACACGGGCTAGTCGACTTGGATCGTGTAACACTTAGATGACTAGAGGGATGTCTAATCTAAGTGGGAGTTCATAATTTTGATTAGAACTTTATTATCATGAACTTAGTCTAAAACCTTTGCAAATATGTCTTGTAGATCAATGGCCAACGCTAATGTCAACATGAACTTCAGCGTTCCTAGAAAACCAAGCTGAAAGATGATGGCAGCAACTATACGGATTGGGTCCGAACCACGAGATCATCCTCATAGCTGCCAAGAAACAATATGTCCTAGAAGCACCGCTAGGTGACCCACTGTTCTCCCAAAGACGCAAGGCGATTTGAGCGTTTGGCGGACTCGTTCGATGATTACTCCCTCGTTCGATGCAGCATGCTCTCTGACTTAGAACCGGGGCTCCAAAAGCGTTTTGAGCATCACGGAGCATATGAGATGTTGAAGAGCTGAAACTAGTTTTCCAAGCTCATGCCCGGTCGAGAGATATGATGTCTCCGACAAGTTCTATAGTTGTAAAATGGAGGAAAACAGTTACATCGGTGAGCACATCTGAAGATGTGCAGGTTGCTGGCCGTATGACCCAAATGAACATCAACCTCCCGGATGAGGCGGTCATTGGCAGAATCCTCGATCGCTCCCACCAAGCTACAAGAGCTTTGTGATGAACTACAACATGCGAGGGGATGGTAAAGACCATTCTGAAGTGTTCTCGATCTGAAGTCAGCAGAGGCTGAAATCAGAAAGAACATCAAGTGTTGATGGTCAATAAGACCACTAAGTTCAAGAAGGGCAAGGGTAAGAAGAACTTCAAGAAGGACGGCAAAGATGTTGCCGCGCCCGTAAGCTTGCTTGCGGGAAGAAGTCAAAGAATGGACCCAAGCACGAGGCCGAGTGCTTTTATTGCAAGGGAAGGGTCCTTTGAAGCGGAACTGCCCCAAATACTTAGCGGATAAGAAGGCCGCAACACCAAAGGTATATTTGATATACATGTAATTGATGTGTACCTTACCATTACTCGTAGTAACTCCCGGGTATTTGATACGGTGCCGTTGCTCATATTTGTAACTCACAGCAGGAGCTGCGGAATAAGCGGAGACTGGCGAAGGGCGAGGTGACGATCTTGCGTCGAGAATGGTTCGAGTTGATGTGATCGCCGTCGACACGCTGCCTCTACATTTACCCACGGGATTAGTTTTGAACCTTAATAATTGTTATTTAGTGCCATGTTTGAGCATGAACATTGTATCTGGATCTCGTTTAATCTGAGATGGCTACTCATTTAAGTCTGAGAATAATGGTTGTTCGATTTATATGAGAGATATGTTTTATGGTCATGCTCCGATGGTCAATGGTTTATTCTTAATGAATCTCGAGCGTAATGTTACACATGTTCATAGTGTGGAAGCCAAAAGATGTAAAGTTGATAACGATAGTCCCACATACTTGTGGCACTGCCGCCTTGGTCACATTGGTGTCAAGCGCATGAAGAAGCTCCATGCTGATGGACTTTTAGAGTGTAACGCCCTCGATGCGGCTATATCTCCCACGTGTCGAAGCACGACTTAGAGGCATAACCGCATTGAAAGCAATGTCGCAAGTGAGGTAATCTTCGCACAATCCATGTAACACATAAGGGAAAGAGATACATAGTTGGCTTACAATCGCCACTTCACACAATTACATGAATAAAGCATTACATCATCCAGATACAATCAAGGTCCGACTACGGAACCAAAATAAAAGAAGAACCCCAAATGCGACAAAGGTCCTCGATCGACCCCAACTGGGCTCCACTACTGATCAACTAGAACGAAACAACACAAAGGGCAAGATCTTCATCGAGCTCCTCCTTGAGCTTAGATGCATCACCTGCTCGGCCACATAGGCACCTGCAAACTGGTTTTGGAAGTATCTGGTGAGTCACGAGGACTCAGCAATCTCACACCCGCGAGATCAAGACTATTTAAGCTTATGGGTAAGGTAAAGGCATGAGGTGGAGCTGCGAGTTTACTAGCATATACTGGAGGCTAACATACGCAAATGAGAGCGAGAAGAGAAGGCAAAGCACGGTCGACAAAAGTATGATCAAGAAGTGATCCTATAGCAACTGCGTCAAGCATAACTCCAACACCGTGTTCACTTCCGGACTCACGGAAAGAGACCATCACGGTAACACACACGTTGATGTATTTTAATTAAGGTCAACTTCAGGTTTTCTACAACGGACATTAACAAATTCCCATCTGCCACATAACCGCGGGCACGGCTCTCGAAAGTTTATACCTGCAGGGGTGTCCCAACAGCCCATGACAAGCTCTCGCGATCATCGAAGAATAGACCTTCACCGGAAGACCCGATCGGTCTCGGAATCCGGTACATCAAGACATTTCGACAATGGTAAAACAAGACCAGCAAAGCCTCCCACAGGCCGACAAATCCCGATAGGAGCTGCACATATCTCGTTCTCGGGGCACACCGGATGAGCAAGGCGTCGGGTTGGCATAGACCTGGTTGCCAGGGGCGCCGGACATCGCTTCGGTTTGGACCAGCACTTAGACAAGCAACGGCCCGGGGCTAAAATAAAGATGACCCTCGAGAGCGACTCCCAACGGAAAAGATAGGTGGTGGTGAGGCAAATGGTAAAAGTCAAAGTTGGGCCTTCTTGGACAAGTTTTATTCAAAGCGAACTGTCAAGGGGTCCCATAAATCACCCGACCGCGTAAGGGGCGCAAAATCTGGGAACATAACACCGGTATGACGGAAACTAGGGCGGCAAGAGTGGAACAAAACACCGGGCATAAGGCCGAGCCTTCCACCCTTTACCAAGTATATAGATGCATTAATAATATAAGAGATATTGTGATATCCCAACATAAACCCCATCCACCATGGAGAAATCTTCAACTTCACTGCAACTAGCAACGCTATAAGAGGGGCTGAGCAAAGCGGTAACATAGCCAAACAACGGTTTGCATAGGAAAAGGTGTCAAAGGTTAAGGGTTTGACATGGCAATTTGGGAGGCTGACAAGCAAATGGTAGGCATCGTAGCATTGGCATAGCAAAAGAGCGAGCAAACTAGCATAGCAAAGATAGTAGTGATTTCGAGGGTATGGTCATCTTGCCTGCAAGGTTCTCAGAGTTGTCGAAGACTTGATCCTCGTAGGCGTTCTCAACAGGTTCCTTGTTCACGTACTCGTCTCCCGGCTCTACCCAAAGCAAGAACACAAGCAACGAAACCACAATCAAACAAGGAACAATGCACAAGCAATATGGTGCAATACATGACATGCGATGCGAGATGTGATATGCAATGCATATGTATGCTCCGGAAGGAAAATGATGAACCGGGCATCAACTTGGCAAACCAAGTATGCCGCTGGAAAGATGAGACGATTTCGGTTGAAATCGATATAAAGATCACCGGAATCGGATGCACGGTTTGCAAATGACAAGCAAAACAAGAATGACGCAAATCTGCGTTTAACAGCCCGATGCCACTTAGCACGCAACACAAAACTATGCTACAGCACCCCAACATAAAAACAAAGCATATGACAACGAACTACAGGAGATGCTTAACAAAAGAGGAACACTGAGCTACGACTAAATCACATCATAACATGTTCAAACAAGCATGGAGAAAGTGCTCAAAATATCAGGTTCACAGACTTAGTGAAAATACTAACATACCAGGAATTAACATCAGGAAGGCATGTTTAGAGCAAGCAAACAACATGCTACAGGAACTTATAATAGCAAAGCAAGGCATGACATGATTCTACTCAAAGCATATATCAATAATCCCTTACTGACCATAAGCCAAAAAGGACTCTAAGAAATGATGGCACCCATGTAAACATAGCAAGTTTTATTACAGATTTCAGACTTAGTGAAATATCAGGACATGGCAAAAACAGATTCAACATGGCATGTTCGTGAGCTCGATGCACTCACTACAGAGCATCTCATGATAAACTAAGTATACACCCATCAAGAAGACATGGCATAGGAGTTATACATGGCAAGAACAACATCATAGCATACACGGATCAACTACAACGACCTCGTGAAAATTGAATCTCATGCAAACAATCTGCCAGGAAACATTTTCAAGCAAAAGTAGAGCACGAAAATGACATGCTAGACTACTCCATAAATGCCAACAAAGGCCTGGATGGATAGAGCAAATCCATATGTTCAAAACACCCTAACTGATCATGCTCAAAAAGGGCATAGATCTCTCTGTAACAACATGAACATGTGGCATAAAATTAACAGCAGGACAAGACTTAGTGAAAATACTAAGTTCCTGAAATCAGCAACATCATCATCCCTACTTTGCATGCTTGTTCTAGTCAACACATAACTCACAAAAATACATGGCAAACACCCCTGGAAAGATGGCATGGCAATGTTCAACTCACATGTAGGACTCAAATTCATAGGGGGCACACATAAATCATGGCAAAAATGACAAAATAGCTCGTGCTGATAAGATTCTGAAACTAACGATCTGAAGCCTTCTTCCAACAGCATTTCGGGTATCAAGATGAGCTCAAATGCAAATTATGCAATGTAAAAAAATGATGTACTCGTCGAGGCGAACAATTTGACATATTATCTGCGCAAAACGCAGACTACGGATGCAGAGATGTGATGCGATGAAAATGCATGAAAATGATAGAATTCTGGGACTTAGAAGAAATCCGGGGTCAACCTCAAACGGGTCCAAAACTGGTTGGGCGGCGGACTCGAGGATCGCCGGAGAGGAGGTTGCAGTGGCGGAGGAGGCGCCGCGAGGTCGGGATGGCGGGGCAGGTCGGTCCCGCCGGATCCGGCCTTGATGGCAGCAAGCCAGCCATGCCAGGCGGCGAGGCGGCAGGCAGGCGAGAGAGCAGGCAGGCGGCGGCGAGCTATAGCCATGGCGGCGGGACCACGCCGGCGGCGGTCGGAGCGGAGGCAGGGCGGCTGCTGGCGAGAGAGGGTTCCATGGCCTGGGCGGCGGCGGTCGCGTCCGGCCGGCGGCAGAAGCATGAAAGGCGGCGCGGCGGCGCGACGCAAGCAGCGGCAGGCGGCAGAGAAGATGGGCGGCGGCGGCGCTTCGCGAAGGCGGCAGCGGCGACGACGGGCGCCGGCGGCGGACGCCGGCGAGGCGCGGCGGCGGCCTTGAATGGGCCCATGGCCGGATCTTAACGCGCGAGCCTGGCGGCGAGAAACGGCAGCAGCGCCACGTGGCGCTGGCTGGTTAGGCTGTGGCGGCGGGAAAGCGGCGTGGCAGCGCTGATTGGCAAGCGACGGGCGGCGGACGCGTCGGGCGGCGGGCGGACGTGTCCGGCGCAGAGAGAGAGATCTAGGGTTTGAGATTAGACCGCGAAAATGGAATGGGGGTGTATATATAGGCATAGAGGAGCTAGGAGAGTCCAAATGAGGAGCGGTTTTCGGCCACGCGATCGTGATCGAACGACCGAGAGCATGGAGGGGAGTTTGGTGGGTTTTGGACCACTTTGGAACGGGTGTTGGGCTGCAACAAAAGAGGGCTTTACGGTTACCCGGTTAACCGTTGGAGTACCAAACGACCTCCAAATGGCACGAAACTTGACAGGCGGTCTACCGGTGCTATACCAAGGCCGCTTGGCAAACCTCGGGCCATTCCGAGAAAGTTTAATACCCGCACACGAAAAGAGAGACGAGGGGACGCCGGGGAACATAGGAGCGCCGGATTGCAAAACGGACAACGGGGAAAATGCTCGGATGCATGAGACGAACACGTATGCAAAATGAAATGCACATGATGACATGACAAATGCAACACGCAAGCAAATGACATGGCAATGAAGGCGAATAACTGACGGACACCTGGCGCATCGGATCCGGGGTGTTACAACACTCCACCACTATGAGAGGATCTCGTCCCGAGATCTAGGATGGCACCGGAGGGAAAACGGAAGAGGAAGAGAAGAGGTAAAACTAAATTGCTTCTCTGACGAACGAGTGAAACCATGAACCTTGAGAGGTTGAGCAATTTAAAAGAAAGGGTACAACAGAGATGAACGAGATTGCAAAACAATCCGTTAGAAAAGAGGTACAAGGAACATGATGAAAACCAAGAGGTTTAGCGATAAGGTAGATATTGAGACCACTCCGGTTAAAACTAGATAGAGAAGGAATAAGATTGATATAATTTGGACAGCACTCTGACTATAAATGGAAGGAATTGAACATGAACTTGACAAGATGAGAGGATACTTGATGAAACCTACAAACACATTGCAATGGGTAAGAGGATTTGAGAAAGACTCGGTTGAAAAGAGAAGAAAAACTTGATAAGATTAAAAGATATTGAAGAGATGATACAACACTCCGGTTAAATGTATAAGCACGAAAAGAACACGACCTCGCAATTCAAGATGATGATTGAAGAGCACAACATCACAATGCCTCCGAAACAAAAGAATAGAAGATAGATCATTGGAATAGAAGAATGGAGAAGAAAATGCCAACATCTGTCACCAACGGAAACAAATGATTGGATTGATATCAACAAGGAGACGAGAAACTTATTTCACCGGAAGGACAAATGAAGAACTTGGGTCATTTATAAGCACCATAAATAGCAACAATCCTTAGGGAAAGCTTTAGGTGAAATATAACCCAAGATAACTCCAATGAAGAGACTGATGGATTTAAAATACCTCATTCTTGACAACATATGAATCACGAAACAAGAATGGAAATTGCCAAGAATGATATAACACCACCTCAAAAGCTAAGGTAGAAAGAATTGCACTCCGGATTACCATATGAAGAAAGCTTGAGCTCCTTAGGAAAGAATCTCGATGAAAACTTTGAGAAGGGAATTAATACTTGATGAACCATCATGTAGAACCTCCATGAAGAACTCCGGTAAACAAAAGGAATGAAAAGAAAGAGAAATTGAAAACACAAGGTGAATCCTTGCAATGATTTAGATGGATCTCCGTGACGAGATAATGCGGAAAAGTTGAAACTCCGGAAAAGAAAAGAATTGAATCACCTCAAAGAAATAAGAATAAGATTTATTGTATGCTTATCCTTCATCAAATTAAATTGATGACAAGAAATTGGTTTAGCATACTACTTATTCTCATAGAAAGGATTAAAATAGATATGGCGCAAGCTTGGGAAGGTCTTCAACGAACCACCGGTATGATTGGAAAGAACGAATGAATTAAATGATAACGAAAGAGGTGAAATCTTGAACGAACCACCGTAAAAATTGAAAAAGAGAGTAGCAAGGGCACAATTCACCGGAAAGAGTTTGAAAACGAATGAAGATACTTGAAGGGATTTAGATACAAGTGGACGAAGAGATCATGAGCTGATTAGAGGATATTTGAACGAATCACCGGTAAGATTTAGAGAACGAAAGCTACACGCTTAGAATGAAGAATTATGACATGATGGCCTTCGGAGGAAAGAAACGGAAACAACTCATGAAATGCTCCGGATGGTAAGAAAAGAATTCTCACAATCGAAAACAATTATGAGAGGATGGCATCAAGCTAGAACCATGAATCTTGAAGAGAATAGAGCAAGATTAAAGAGAAACTCTTCTTCGGTCTTCAAATGATGAGAATGACAACGAGAAACACCACCAAGAATTATTGAGGCACACCGGAAGAATCAAAAGCGAAGAGGTTGAGCCAACTATGAAAAGAATTTGAAAGATCTTGGAGAAAAGCATTTGACTGATGATAACTCATTCTTACGTCAAACTTGGAGAAGAATTTAGGATAGCTCTGGGAAAATAGAAGAGTCAGGTAAGATCCTGGGAAAAGACCTATGGGTTAGGGCCCACTCAAAAGAACACCATTGGAAATGATTTAAAAGAGATGTTGCACCGGTTGAATTAAATGACTTGAATGAGATACCAATCTCGAAAGAGCTTGAACGAATGCAGAGTGGAAACACGAATCTTCGAGATATCTTGAGCACTCCGGAATAACAAATAGCGAGAAGTAGAATGATAATGAGGTGCACCGGTATGAGAAGACATTGAAATGAGGAAAAAGGTATGATCAACAAAACTTGACTTGAATCCACCAGAGACGAGAAAGGAATGAGGAATGACGAACTAGAAACTGTTGAGCATCTTCATGAAAAGAATGAAGAGACTTCACATGAATAAATGGATACTTGATTAAGAAATCTGTGTCCTTGAAGAAAAAAAGGTGGGGGGCGGAAAACAAAGGCAACTTGGGATGAACAGAAACAAACACCGTTGAGAAAACTTAGAATTTATCTTGCGGGTGGGAAAAATGATGGGATCCACTTGAAGAAAGCACACGGTTGGAAAGGAATTAACACGACAACCTCAATGATCAAAAGGATTAGTATTCACATAG
Source organism: Aegilops speltoides (assembly GCA_021437245.1). Taxonomy (NCBI): domain Eukaryota; kingdom Viridiplantae; phylum Streptophyta; class Magnoliopsida; order Poales; family Poaceae; genus Aegilops; species Aegilops speltoides. Next base: position 142,505,516 of record CM038147.1, read on the forward strand.
CAATATGAGAACACCGTTTAGGAAAGGTATGGATTCAACATTTGACTTTGAAGCAACTCGAATACCACAAATAAAACAAAACAAAGGATTGGCTTGCGAATAAGCGGAACAAACATATGATAGAGATTTAAATCCAAAGTTTTAGTGGTGGGGCCTACACGGGCTCAATCGTCACACACCATCATGTACAAGGCAAAGGCACATGACATACTGAAGCGTCCCAGTCGGCATAGCCAAGGACTCTTTAAGACACAACGAGACCATCAGTAAAACCAACCGTGAATAGGCGGACCACTAGACGTCGAACCCCAATTTCATATCATACATCCGTCGGAAAGATATCCTAAGAGCTACTTGAATTCCCACCTATGAAACTCCTGAAATTTTCTGGTTATGCAATCTGGTGTTGGGGATACAGGGGAAGCAATATATATCTCACCCAAACTAACAATCCCTACATCCAGCTGTATCCATCCGTCAACACATAACCAAGAAACCTTCGGAAATCATTTACCTCAACCTTGAAAAGCATCCGTTATACAAGTCATGGCAATACTCCGTACTCACCTCGATCTTTGGGTTAGCGGGGTTATCTCACCAACAACCGCATAAAAGAGATTTTCGATGTCGGCGTACTAAACTCGGTATTCGAGAATCGCAACGATAAAATTATGATGACAACACCTCGGAGCTCAACTCCCGGGACACCGCCACAACCCCTAAATGACAGGAGGCACCAAGAACAATGTTCTCGTCATAAGAATATCGAACGATTCTAAGATACCAGCGTGATCCTAAAAATTTTTTTAGTGAAATTTGAGAAGAGAAGAGTCAAAACTCTCGTCGGATACCTCACCGGAAGGTCGAAGGACCGGGAGTAAAAAGAATTCCTAAACTCTCCGATATATATAATCCTAAATGACTCAAAACATTTTTCTAGACACAACTCGGCCGCTAAAAACGATCAAGCAGTGGGGCTCCTAAGGTCGGGGAAGGCTCTGATTACCAACTTGTAACGCCCTCGATGCGGCTATATCTCCCACGTGTTGAAGCACGACTTAGAGGCATAACCGCATTGAAAGCAATGTCGCAAGTGAGGTAATCTTCGCACAATCCATGTAACACATAAGGGAAAGAGATACATAGTTGGCTTACAATCGCCACTTCACACAATTACATGAATAAAGCATTACATCATCCAGATACAATCAAGGTCCGACTACGGAACCAAAATAAAAGAAGAACCCCAAATGCGACAAAGGTCCTCGATCGACCCCAACTGGGCTCCACTACTGATCAACTAGAACGAAACAACACAAAGGGCAAGATCTTCATCGAGCTCCTCCTTGAGCTTAGATGCGTCACCTGCTCGGCCACATAGGCACCTGCAAACTGGTTTTGGAAGTATCTGGTGAGTCACGAGGACTCAGCAATCTCACACCCGCGAGATCAAGACTATTTAAGCTTATGGGTAAGGTAAAGGCATGAGGTGGAGCTGCAGCAAGCGACTAGCATATATGGCGGCTAACATACGCAAATGAGAGCGAGAAGAGAAGGCAAAGCACGGTCGACAAAAGTATGATCAAGAAGTGATCCTATAGCAACCTCGCGTCAAGCATAACTCCAACACCGTGTTCACTTCCCGGACTCACGGAAAGAGACCATCACGGTAACACACACGGTTGATGTATTTTAATTAAGGTCAACTTCAGTTTTCTACAACCGGACATTAACAAATTCCCATCTGCCACATAACATGCGGCACGGCTCTCGAAAGTTTATACCTGCGGGTGTCCCAACAGCCCATGACAAGCTCTCGCGATCATCGAAGGAATAGACCTTCACCCAGAAGACCCGATCGGTCTCGGAATCCGGTACATCAAGACATTTCGACAATGGTAAAACAAGACCAGCAAAGCCTCCGCCAGCCGACAAATCCCGATAGGAGCTGCACATATCTCGTTCTCGGGGCACACCGGATGAGCAAGGCGTTGGGTTGGCATAGACCACAGTTGCCCGGGGCGCCGGACATCGCTTCGGTTTGGACCAGCACTTAGACAAGCACCGCCCGGGGGCTAAAATAAAGATGACCCTCGAGAGAGCGACTCCCAAGGAAAAAGATAGGTGGTGGTGAGGCAAATGGTAAAAGTCAAAGTTGGGCCTTCTTTGGACAAGTTTTATTCAAAGCGAACTGTCAAGGGGTCCCATAAATCACCCGACCGTAAGGGACGCAAAATCCGGGAACATAACACCGGTATGACGGAAACTAGGGCGGCAAGAGTGGAACAAAACACCGGGCATAAGGCCGAGCCTTCCACCCTTTACCAAGTATATAGATGCATTAATAATATAAGAGATATTGTGATATCCCAACATAAACCACATCCCACCATGGAGAAATCTTCAACTTCACTGCAACTAGCAACGCTATAAGAGGGCCGAGCAAAGCGGTAACATAGCCAAACGGTTTGCATAGGAAAAGGTGTCAAAGGTTAAGGGTTTGACATGGCAATTTGGGAGGCTGACAAGCAAATGGTAGGCATCGTAGCATTGACATAGCAAAAGAGCGAGCAAACTAGCATAGCAAAGATAGTAGTGATTTGAGGGTATGGTCATCTTGCTGCAAGGTTCTCGAGTTATCGAAGACTTGATCCTCGTGAGGCGTTCTCAACAGGTTCCTCGTTCACGTACTCGTCTCCCGGCTCTACCCAAAGCAAGAACACAAGCAACGGAACCACAATCAAACAAGGAACAATGCACAAGCAATATGGTGCAATACATGACATGCGATGCGAGATGTGATATGCAATGCATATGTATGCTCCGGAAGGAAAATGATGAACCGGGCATCAACTTGGCAAACCAAGTATGCCGCTGGAAAGATGAGACGATTTCGGTTGAAATCGATATAAAGATCACCGGAATCGGATGCACGGTTTGCAAATGACAAGCAAAACAAGAATGACGCAAATCTGCGTTTAACAGCCCGATGCCACTTAGCACGCAACACGAAACTATGCTACAGCACCCCAACATAAAAACAAAGCATATGACAACGAACTACAGGAGATGCTTAACAAAAGAGGAACACTGAGCTACGGCTAAATCACATCATAACATGTTCAAACAAGCATGGAGAAAGTGCTCAAAATATCAGGTTCACAGACTTAGTGAAAATACTAACATACCAGGAATTAACATCAGGAAGGCATGTTTAGAGCAAGCAAACAACATGCTACAGGAACTTATAATAGCAAAGCAAGGCATGACATGATTCTACTCAAGCATATATCAATAGTCCCTTACTGACCATAAGCCAAAAGGACTCTAAGAAATGATGGCACCCATGTAAACATAGCAAGTTTTATTACAGATTTCAGACTTAGTGAAATATCAGGACATGGCAAAAACAGATTCAACATGGCATGTTAAGTGAGCTCGATGCACTCACTACAGAGCATCTCATGATAAACTAAGCATACACCCATCAAGAAGACATGGCATAGGAGTTATACATGGCAAGAACAACATCATAGCATACACGGATCAACTACAACGACCTCGTGAAAATTGAATCTCATGCAAACAATCTGCCAGGAAACATTTTCAAGCAAAAGTAGAGCACAAAAATGACATGCTAGACTACTCCATAAATGCCAACAAAGGCCTGGATGGATAGAGCAAATCCATATGTTCAAAACACCCTAACTGATCATGCTCAAAAAGGGCATAGATCTCTCTGTAACAACATGAACATGTGGCATAAAATTAACAGCAGGACAAGACTTAGTGAAAATACTAAGTTCCTGAAATCAGCAACATCATCATCCCTACTTTGCATGCTTGTTCTAGTCAACACATAACTCACAAAAATACATGGCAAACACCCCTGGAAAGATGGCATGGCAATGTTCAACTCACATGTAGGACTCAAATTCATAGGGAGCACACATAAATCATGGCAAAAATGACAAAATAGCTCGTGCTGATAAGATTCTGAAACTAACGATCTGAAGCCTTCTTCCAACAGCATTTCGGGTATCAAGATGAGCTCAAATGCAAATGATGCAATTTAATAAAATGATGTACTCGTCGAGGCGAACAATTTGACATATTATACGCGCAAAACGGAGCTACGGATGCAGAGATGTGATGCGATGAAAATGCATGAAAATGATAGAATTCTGGGGACTTAGAAGAAATCCGGGGTCAACCTCAAACGGGTCCAAAACTGGTTCGGGGCGGCGTGGACTCCGAGGATCGCCGGAGAGGAGGTTGCGGTGGCCGGAGGAGGCGCCGGCGAGGTCGGGGATGGCGGGGCCGGGTCGGTCCCGGCCGGATCCGGCGCGATGGCGGCGCACGGCGCCGGCCACGGCGAGGCGCCAGCGGCGAGGGAGAGGCAGGGCGGCGGAGCTAACCATAACGCAAGCGGGACCACGCCGGCGGCGGTCGGAGGGGAGGGGCGGCTGGCGGCGAGAGGGTCCATGGCGCGGGCGGCGGCGGCGCGTCCGGCCGGGCCGGGCAGCAAGCGGCGCAGCGCAGCGGCGGCGGCGACGCAACGCAGCAGCAGCAAGCGGCGGAGGATAAGCGGCGGCGGCGCAGGCGAGAGGCGGCGACGACGGGCGCCGGCGGCGGACGCCGGGCGAGGCGCGGCGCGCGGCGGATGGGCCCATGGCCGGATCTTAACCGCTGAACCTGGCGGCGAGACGGCGCGCGCGCGGTGCCACGTGGGCGCTGGGCTGGTTGGCTGGGCGGCGGGAAGGCGATGCGGCAGCGCTGATTGGCCAAAGCGACGTGGCGGCGGACGCGTCGGGCGGCGGCGGACGGTCCGTATGCGAGGAGAGAGATCTAGGGTTTGAGGATTAGACCGCGAAAATGGAATGGGGTGTATATATAGGCATAGAGGAGCTAGGAGAGTCCAAATGAGGAGCGGTTTTGCCACGCGATCGTGATCGAACGACCGAGAGCATGGAGGGAGTTTGGTGGGTTTTGGACCACTTTGGAACGGGTGTTGGGCTGCAACAAAGAGGGCTTTACTTGTTACCTTGTTAACCGTTGGAGTATAAACGACCTCCAAATGGCACGAAACTTGACAGCGGTCTACGGTGCTATACCAAGGCCGCTTGGCAAACCTCGGCCATTCCGAGAAAGTTTAATACCCGCACACGAAAAGAGAGACGAGGGACGCCGGGGAACATAGGGCGCGGATTGCAAAAGCAGACAACGGGAAAAATGCTCGGATGCATGAGACGAACACGTATGCAAAATGAAATGCACATGATGACATGACAAATGCAACACGCAAGCAAATGACATGGCAACGAAGGCGAATAACTGACGGACACCTGGCGCATCGGATCCGGGGTGTTACATAGAGTCTCTTGATTATGAATCGTTTGACACATGCGAACCATGCCTCTTGGGCAAAATGACCAAGACTCCGTTCTCCGGAACAATGGAGCGAGCAACCAACTTGTTGGAAATCATACATACCGATGTAAAAGCGGTCCAATGGCGTTGAGGCTCGTGGAGGATATCGTTATGTTCTCACTCTCACGATGACTTGAGTAGATATGGATATGTCTACTTAATGAAACACAAGTCCGAGACCTTTGAAAAGTTCAAGGAATTTCAAAGTGAGGTAGAGAATCAACGTGACCGAAAGATAAAGTTCCTCTGATCGATCGTGGAGGAGAATACTTAAGTCACAAATTTGGTACACACTTAAGGAAATGTGGAATCGTTTCACAACTCACTACGCTGGAACACCTCGGTGAAACGGTGTGTCCGAGCGTCGTGTCGCACTCTATTGGATATGGTGCGGTCTATGATGTCTCTTACCGATTTACCGCTATCATTTTGGGGATACGCTCTAGAGACAGCTACATTCACTTTAAATAGGGCACCGTCTAAATCCATTGAGGCGACACCATATGAATTATGGTTTGGGAAGAAACCTAAGTCGTCGTTTCTAAAAGTTTGGGGATGCGATGCTTATGTCAAGAAACTTCAACCTGAAAAGCTCGAACCCAAGTCGAAAAAATGCGTATTCATAGGATACCCTAAGGAAACTGTCGGGTATACCTTCTACTTAAGATCCGAAGGCAAGATCTTTGTTGCCAAGAACGGATGCTTTCTGGAAAAAGAGTTTCTCTCGAAAGAAGTAAGTGGGAGGAAAGTAGAGCTCGATGAAGTACTACCTCTCAAACGGGAAAGTGGTGCAGCGCAGGAAACCGTTCCTGTGATGCCCACACCAACCAAGAGGAAAACAATGATGATGATCAAGGTACTTGGATCAAGTCACTCTCAACTTCAAGGTCCACAAGGACACGTTCCGCACTGAGTGGTACGGCAACCTGTCATGGAAATCATGTTGTTAGACAACAATGAACCTTGAACTATGAAGAAGCAATGGCGGGCCCGGATTCCAACAAATGGCTTGAGGCCATGAAATCCGAGATAGAATCCATGTATGAAAACAAAGTATGGACTTTGACAGACTTGCCCGATGATCGTGAGCGATAGAAAGCAAATGGATTTTTAAGAAGAAGACGGACGCGGATGGTAATGTTACCATCTATAAGGCTCGACTTGTCGCTAAGGGTTATCGACAAGTTCAAGGGATTGACTACTGACGAGACATTCTCTCCGTGGCGGAGCTTAAGTCCGTCCGAATCATGTTAGCAATTGCCGCATACTATGATTATGAGATATGGCAGATGGACGTCAAAACGGCATTCCTTAACGGACATCTTAAGGAAGAGCTGTATATGATGCAGCCAGAAGGATTTGTCGATCCTCAGAACGCTAACAAAGTATGCAAGCTCCAGCGATCCATTTACGGACTGGTGCAAGCATCTCGGAGTTGGAACATTCGCTTTGATGAGATGATCAAAGCGTTTGGGTTATCTTGAGACTTATGGAGAAGCCTGCGTTTACAAGAAAGTGAGTGGGAGCTCCGTAGCATTTCTCATATTATATGTAGATGACATACTCTTGATGGGAAATGATACGAAATTCCTAGACAGCATTAAGGCCTACTTGAACAAGTGTTTTTCAATGAAGGACCTTGGAGAAGCTGCTTATATATTAGGCATCAAGATCTATAGAGATAGATCGAGACGCCTCATAGGTCTTTCACAAAGCACATACCTTGATAAGATTTTGAAGAGGTTCAAAATGGATCAATCCAAGAAAGGGTTCTTGCCTATGTTACAAGGTGTGAGATTGAGCTCAGCTCGACCACCCACCACGACAAAAGATAAAGAAGAGATGAGTGTCATCCCTATGCTTGACCATAGGATCTATTATGTATGCCATCTTGTGTACCGGACCGATGTAAACCTTGCCGTAAGTTTGGTTGCAAGATACCAAAGTAATCCCGGCAAGGAACACTTTGAACAGCGGTCAAGAATATCTGAAGTACTGAAAAGGACAAAGGACATGTTTCGTTTATGGAGGAGACGAAGAGCTCGTCGTAAGGGTTACGTCGGCGCTTAGCTTCGACGCAGATCTGATGACTCTAAGTCACAAACCGGATACGTGTATATGTTGAATGGTGGAAGCGATGGTGGTGCAGTTTAAAGCGAGCGTCGTGGCGGGATCTACGTGTGAAGCGGAGTACATGGCAGCCTCGGAGGCAGCGCATGAAGCGATTTGGGTGAAGGAGTTCATCACCGACCTAGGAGTCATACCCAATGCGTCGGGGCCGATCAAACTCTTCTGTGACAACACTGGAGCTATTGCCCTTGCCAAGGAGCCCAGTTTCACAAGAAGACCAGGCACATCAAGCGTCGTTTCAACTCCATCCGTGAAAATGTTCAAAATGGAGACATAGAGATTTGCAAAGTGCACACGGATCTGAATGTCGCAGATCCGTTGACTAAACCTCTCTCGCGTGCAAAACATGATCAACACCATAACTCTATGGGTGTTCGATTCATCACAATGTAACTAGATTAGTGACTCTAGTGCAAGTGGGAGACTGTTGGAAATATGCCCTAGAGGCAATAATAAAAGTATTATTATATTTCATTGTTCATGATAATTGTCTTTTGTTCATGCTATAACTGTATTATCCGGAAATCATAATACACGTGTGAACACATAGACCACAATATGTCCCTAGTGAGCCTCTAGTTGACTAGCTCGTTGTGATCAACAGATGGTCATGGTTTCTGACTATGGACATTAGATGTCGTTGATAACGGGATCACATCATCGGAGAATGATGTGATGGACAAGACCCAATCCTAAGCATAGCATAAAAGATCGTATAGTTCGTTTGCTAGAAGCTTTGCCAATGTCAAGTATCTCTTCCTTCGACCATGAGATCGTGTAACTCCGGTTACCGTAGGAGTGCCTTGGGTGTATCAAACGTCTAACGTGCACTGGGTGACTATAAAGGTGCATTACGGTATCTCCGAAAGTATCTGTTGGGTTGACACTAATCGAGATCGGATTTGTCACTCCGTATGACGGAGAGGTATCTCTGGGCCCACTCGGTAATGCATCATCATAATGAGCTCAAGGTGACCAAGGTGTTGTACGGGATCATGCATTACTGTGCGAGTAAAGTGACTTGCGGTAACGAGACCGAACAAGGTATTGGGATACCGACGATCGAGTCTCGGGCAAGTAACGCATCGATTGACAAAGGAATTGCATACAGGGTTTGATCGAATCCTCGACATCGTGGTTCAACCGATGAAATCATCGAGGAGCATGTAGGAGCCAACATGGGTATCGGACCCGCTGTTGGTTATTGCCCGAGAGTCGTCTCGGTCATGTCTGCGTGTCTCCGAACCCGTAGGGTCTACACACTAAGGTTCGGTGGCGCTAGGGTTAGTAGGAAGTCAAGTATGTGACTACCGAATGTTGTTCGAGTCCGTGATGAGATCCCTGACATCACGAGGAGTTTCGAATGGTCCGGAGGTAAAGAATAATATATAGGAAGTGGTATTTGCCATCGGGAAAGTTTGAGGTTTTCGGTAATGTCTGGGACCACCGGAAGGGTCCCGGGTCCACCGGTGGGGCCACCTATCCGGAGGGCCCCATGGGCTGAAGTGGGAGGAACCAGCCCATAGTGGGCTGGTGCGCCTAGGCCCACCCTGCGCCTAGGGTTGAAACCCTAGGGGTGGGCGCCCACTTGGCTTGGGGCACTCCACCCCCTTGCCGCCGCCCCGAGATTGGATCTCCAGGGCGGCCTCCCAGGGGCCTATATAAAGGGGGAGGGAGGGGGCTGCTGTACCCATCTCCAAGGCGCAGCCCTCCCTCCCAACACCTCTCCTCCTCCGTAAGCGCTCGTGAAGCCACAGCCGAGTCTTGCCTCTCCACCATCACCACGCCGTCGTCTTTGCCGGTGGGCTGTCTTCCTAAACCTCTCCTTCCCCTTGCTGGATCAAGAAGGAGGAGACGTCTCCGTCCGTACATGTGTTGAACGCGGAGGTGCTGTCCGTTCAGCACTTGGACATCGGTGATCTGAATCACGTTCGAGTACGACTCCATCATCACCTTGCAAGCTTCCGCACGCGATCTACAAGTGGTATGTAGATGCAAACTCTCTCCCATTGCTCGTTGCTTAGATGAACTCATAGATGGATCTTGGTGAAACCGTAGGAAAATTTTTAATTTTCTGCAACGTTCCCCAACACTTCGGAGATGGAGATCACAAGCACAAGATGATGATGGCCATATCATATCACTTATATTGATTGCATGTGATGTTTATCCTTTTTGCATCTTATTTTGCTTTGATTGACGGTAGCATTTTAAGATGATATCTCACTAAAATTATCAAGAAGTGTTCTCCACGAGTATGCACCGTTGCCAAAGTTAAATCGTGCCCGGACACCACGTGATGATCGGGTGTGATAAGCTCTCGTCCATCTACAACGGGTGCAAGCCAGTTTTGCACACGCAGAATACTCGAGTTAAACTTGACGAGCCTAGCATATGCGGATATGGCCTCGGAACACGGAGACCGAAAGGTCGGCGTGAATCATATAGTAGATATGATCAACATAGAGATGTTCACCATTGAAAACTACTCCATCTCACGTGATGATCGGTTATGGTTTAGTTGATTTGGATCACGTGATCACTTAGATGACTAGAGAGATGTCTGCTAAGTGGGAGTTCTTAAGTAATATGATTAATTGAACTTAAATTTATCATGAACTTAGTACTGATAGTATTTTGCTTGTCTATGTTTGTTGTAGATAGATGGCTCGTCTTTGTTGTTCCGTTGAATTTTAATGGTTCCTTGAGAAAGCAAAGTTGAAAGATGATGGTAGCAATTACACGGATGGGTCCGTAACGAGGATTATCCTCATTGCTGCCTGAGAAGAATTACGCCCCGAAGCACCGCTGGGTGCCGAGCCATTTGCAGAGCAACGCCAGATGTTGTGAGCGTCTGGCGAGCAAAGTGATGACTACTCTATAGTTCGAGTGTGCCATGCTTTACGGCTTAGAACCGGGTCTTCAACGACGTTTTGAGCGTCATGGAGCATATGAGATGTTCCAGAGTTGAAGTTAATATTTCAAGCAAATGCCCGGATTGAGAGATATGAAGTCTCCAATAAGTTCTACAAACTGCAAGATGGAGGAGAATAGTTACACAAGTGAGCATATACTCAAAATGTCCGGGTATAATAATCACTTGATTCAACCGGGAGTTAATCTTCGGATGATAGCGTCATTGACAAATTCTCCAATCACTACCACCAAGCTACAAGAGCTTTGTGATGAACTATAATATGCAAGGGATGAACAAGACAATTCCCGAGCTCTTCGCAATGCTAAAGGCTGCGGAGGTAGAAATCAAGAAGGAGCATCAAGTGTTGATGGTCAACAAGACCACTAGTTTCAAGAAAAAGGGCAAAGGGAAGAAGAAGGGGAACTTCAAGAAGAACAGCAAGCAAGTTGCTGCTCAAGAGAAGAAACCCAAGTCTGGACCTAATCCTGAAACTGAGTGCTTCTACTACAAGCAGACTGGTCAATGGAAGCGGAACTGCCCCAAGTGTTTGGCGGATAAGAAGGATGGCAAAGTGAACAAAGGTATATGTGATATACATGTTATTGATGTGTACCTAACTAGAGCTCGTAGTAGCACCTCGGTATTTGATCTTGGTTACATTGCTAATATTTGCAACTCGAAGCAGGGGACTACGGAATAAGCGAGCAGCCAAGGACGAGGTGACGATGCGGCGTGGGAAGCGGTTCCAAAGTCGATGTGATCGCAGTCAAGACGCTACCTCTACATCTACCTTGGGATTAGTTTTAGACCTGAATAATTGTTATTTGGTGCCAGCGTTGAGCATGAACATTATATATGGATCTTGTTTGATGCGAGATGGTTATTCATTTAAATCGAGAGAATAATGGTTGTTCTATTTATATGAGTAATATCTTTTATGGTCATGCACCCTTGAAGAGTGGTCTATTTTATTGAATCTCGATAGTAGTGATACACATATTCATAATGTTGAAGCCAAAAGATGCAGAGTTGATAATGATAGTGCAAATTATTTGTGGCACTTGCCGTTTAGGTCATATCGATGTAAAGCGCATGAAGAAACTCCATCTTGATGGACTTTTGGAATCACTTGATTATGAATCACTTGGTACTTATGAACCGTGCCTCATGGGCAAGATGACTAAAACACCGTTCTCGGTACTATGGAGAGAGCAACAGATTTGTTGGAAATCATACATCTGAGATGTATGTGGTCCGATGAATGTTGAAGCTCGTGGCGGATATCGTTATTTTCTCACCTTCACAGATGATTTGAGCAGATATGGGTATATCTACTTAATGAAACACAAGTCTGAAACATTTGAAAAGTTCAAAGAATTTCAGAGTGAAGTGGAAAATCATCATAACAAGAAAATAAAGTTTCTACGATATGATCGTGGAGGAGAATATTTGAGTTACGAGTTTGGTTTACATTTGAAACAATGCGGAATAGTTTCGCAACTCACGCCACCTGGAACACCACAAAGAAATGGTGTGTCCGAACGTCGTAATCGTACTTTACTAGATATGGTGCGATCTATGATGTCTCTTACTGATTTACCGCTATCGTTTTGGGGTTATGCTTTAGAGACGGCTGCATTCACATTAAATAGGGCACCATCTAAATCCGTTGAGACGACGCCTTATGAACTGTGGTTTGGCAAGAAACCAAAGTTGTCGTTTTCTTAAAGTTTGGGGTTGCGATGCTTATGTGAAGAAACTTCAACCAGATAAGCTCGAACCCAAATCGGAAAAATGTGTCTTCATAGGATACCCAAAAGAGACTATTGGGTACACCTTCTATCACAGATCCGAAGGCAAGACATTCGTTGCTAAGAATGGATCCTTTCTAGAGAAGGAGTTTGTCTCGAAAGAAGTGAGTGGGAGGAAAGTAGAACTTGATGAGGTAACTGTACCTGCTCCCTTATTGGAAAGTAGTTCATCACAGAAATCAGTTCCTATGACAAATACACCAATTAGTGAGGAAGCTAATGATATTGATCATGAAACTTGAGATCAAGTGTCTCTTCGAACCTCGTGGGTCTACGAGATACGATCCGCACGAGTGGTACGGTAATCCTGTTCGAAGTCATGTTACTTGACCATGATGAACCTACGAACTACGAGGAAGCGATGATGAGCCCAGATTCCGCAAAATGGCTAGAGGCCATGAAATCTGAGATGGGATCCATGTATGAGAACAAAGTATGGACTTTGGTTGACTTGCCCGATGATCGGCAAGCTATTGAGAATAAATGGATCTTTAAGAAGAAGACTGACGCTAACGGTAATGTAACTGTCTATAAAGCTCGACTTGTTGCGAAAGGTTTTCGACAAGTTCAAGGGGTTGACTACGATGAGACTTTCTCACCCGTAGCGATGCTTAAGTCTGTCCGAATCATGTTAGCGATTGCCGCATTTTATGATTATGAAATTTGGCAGATGGATGTCAAAACTGTATTCCTGAATGGATCTCTGGAAGAAGAGTTGTATATGATGCAACCGGAGGGTTTTATCGATCCTAAGGGAGCTAACAAAGTGTGCAAGCTCCAGCGATCAATTTATGGTCTGGTGCAAGCCTCTCGGAGTTGGAATAAACGCTTTGATAGTGTGATCAAAGCATATGGTTTTATACAGACTTTTGGAGAAGCCTATATTTACAAGAAAGTGAGTGGGAGCTCTGTAGCATTTCTAATATTATATGTGGATGACATATTGTTGATTGGAAATGATATAGAATTTCTGGATAGCATAAGAGGATACTTGAATAAAAGTTTTTCAATGAAAGACCTCGGTGAAGCTGCTTACATATTGGGCATTAAGATCTATAGAGATAGATCAAAACGCTTGATTGGACTTTCACAAAGCACGTACCTTGATAAAGTGTTGAAAAGGTTCAATATGGATCAGGCGAAAGGGTTCTTGCCTGTATTACAAGGTATAAAGTTGAGTCAGACTCAATGCCCGACCACTGCAGAAGATAGAGAGAAAATGAAAGGAGTTCCTATGCTTCACCATAGGCTCTATCATGTATGCAATGCTGTGTACTGACACTGATGTGTGCCTTGCTATTAGTTTGGCGGGGGGTACCAAAGTAACCCAGAGTGGGTCACTAGACAGCGGTCAAGAACATCTGAAATACGAAAAGGACTAAGGATATGTTTCTCGTATATGGAGGTGACAAAGAGCTAGTCGTAAATGGTTACGTCGATGCAAGCTTTGACACGATCCGGACGATTCTAAATCGCAAACCGGATCGTATTTTTATTAAGCGGTGGAGCTGTAAGTTGGTGCAGTTCTAAACAAAGCGTCGTGGCGGGATCTACATGTGAAGCGGAGTACATAGCTGCTTCGAAGCAGACAAATGAAGGAGTCGGATGAAGGAGTTCATTTCCGATCTAGGTGTTATACCTAGTGCATCGGGACCAATGAAGATCTTCTGTGACAATCTTGGTGCAATTGCCTTGGCAAAGGAATCCAGATTTCACAAGAGGACCAAGCACATCAAGAGACGCTTCAATTCCATTCGGGACCAAGTCCAAGTGGGAGACATAGAGATTTGCAAGATACATACGGATCTGAATGTTGCGAGACCGTTGACTAAGCCTCTCTCACGAGCAAAACATGATCAGCACCAAGACTCCATGGGTGTTAGAATCATTACTATGTAATCTAGATTATTGACTCTAGTGCAAGTGGGAGACTGAAGGAAATATGCCCTAGAGGCAATAATAAAGTTATTATTTATTTCCTTATATCATGATAAATGTTTATTATTCATGCTAAAATTGTATTAACCGGAAACATGATACATGTGTGAATACATAGACAAACAAAGTGTCACTGGTATGCCTCTACTTGACTAGCTCATTGATCAAAGATGGTTATGTTTCCTAACCATAGGCATGTGTTGTCATTTGATTGATGGGATCACATCATTAGGAGAATGATGTGATTGACTTGACCCATTCCGTTAGCTTAGCACTTGATCGTTTAGTATGTTGCTATTGCTTTCTTCATGACTTATACAAAGTTCCTACAACTATGAGATTGTGCAACTCCCGTTTACCGGAGGAACACTTTGTGTGCTACCAAACGTCACAACGTAACTGGGTGATTATAAAGGTGCTCTACAGGTGTCTCCAAAGGTACATGTTGAGTTGGCATAATTCGAGATTAGGTTTTGTCACTCTGATTGTCGGAGAGGTATCTCTGGGCCTTCTCGGTAATACTCATCACCTAAGCCTTGCAAGCATTGTAACTAAAGAGTTAGTTATGAAATGATGTATTAAAGAACGAGTAAAGAGACTTGCCGGTAACGAGATTGAACTAGGTATTGGATACCGACGATCGAATCTCGGGCAAGTAACATACCAATGACAATGGGAACAACGTATGTTGTTATGCGGTTTGACCGATAAAGATCTTCGTAGAATATGTGGGAACCAATATGAACATCCAGGTTCCACTATTGGTTATTGACCGAGAATGGTTCTAGGTCATGTCTACATAGTTCTCGAACCCGTAGGGTCCGCACGCTTAACGTTACAATGACAGTTTTATTATGAGTTTATAAGTTTTGATGTGCCGAAGGTTGTTCGGAGTCCCGGATGTGATCACGGACATGACGAGGAGTCTCGAAATGGTCGAGACATAAAGATTGATATATTGGATGACTATATTCGGACACGGAAGTGTTCCGAGTGTTTTGGAGAAAACCGGAGTGCCGGGAGGTTACTGGAACCCTCGGGAACTAATGGGCCTTGTTGGGCCCTAGTGGAGAGAGAGGGGCGGCCAGGGCAAGAGGCGCCCCTCCCTTGAGTCCGAATAGGACAAGGAAGGCGCCCCTTCCTTTCCCTCCCCACTCCTTCCTTCCCTCCTTCTTGGAATAGGAAAGGGAGGGCAAAACCTACTTGGAGTAGGTTTCCCCCTCCTAGGGCGCCTCCCCTTGGCCGCCCCTCCTCCTCTCTCCCTTTATATACGGGGAGGGGCACCCATAGACACACAAGTTGATCTACGGATCGTTCCTTAGCCGTGTGCGGTGCCCCTCCACCATATTCCACCTCGGTCATATCGTCGTGGAGTTTAGGCGAAGCCTGCTACTGGTAGAACATCATCATCGCCACCACGCCGTCGTCTTGTGAAACTCATCCCCGACGCTTATTTGGATTGGAGCCCGGGACGTCATCGAGCCGGCGTGTCTTTGAACACGGAGGTGTCGTGACGTTCGGTGCTTGGATCGGTCGATTCGTGAAGACGTACGACTACATCAACCGCGTTGTCATAACGCTTCCGCTTAATGGTCTACGAGGGTACGTAGACAACACTCTCCCCTCTCATTGCTATGCCATCACCATGATCTTGCGTGTGCGTAGGATTTTTTTTGAAATTACTACATTCTCCTACAAGTTTATCAACTGAATTGCTTGAGGACAAGCAAAGGTTTAAGCTTGGGGGATTTGATACGTCTCCATCGTATCTACTTTTTCAAACACTTTTGCCCTTGTTTTGGACTCTAACTTGCATGATTTGAATGAAACTAACCCAGACTGACGCTGTTTTCAGCAGAACTACCATGATGTTGTTTTATGTGTAGAAAACAAAAGTTCTCGAAATGTCCTGAAAATCCACGGAGGCACCTTTTGGAAAATATAAAAAATACTGGCGAAAGAATCAAGACCAGGGGGCCCACACCCTGTCCACGAGGGTGGGAGGCGCGCCCACCCCCCTGGGCGCGCCCCCTGTCTCGTGGCCCCCCTGAGGCTCCACCGACCTCAACTCCAACTCCATAATTCCGTCTCACAGAGAAAAAAATCGAAGAGAAAGTTTCATCGTGTTTTACGATATAGAGCCGCCGCCAAGCCCTAATCTCTCTCGAGAGGGCTAATCTGGAGTCTGTTCGGGGCTCCGGAGAGGGGGATTTGTCGCCGTCGTCATCATCAACCATCCTCCATCACCAATTTCATGATGCTCACTGCCGTGCATGAGTAATTCCATCGTAGGCTTGCTAGACGGTGATGGGTTGGATGAGATTTACCATGTAATCAAGTTAGTTTTGTTAGGGTTTGATCCCTAGTATCCACTATGTTCTGAGATTGATGTTGCTATGACTTTGCTATGCTTAATGCTTGTCAGTAGGGCCCGAGTGCCATGATTTCAGATCTGAACCTATTATGTTTTCATGAATATTATGTGTGTTCTTGATCCTATCTTGCAAGTCTATAGTCACCTATTATGTGTTATGATCCGACAACCCCGAAGTGACAATAATCGGGATACTTCTCGGTGGTGACCATAGTTTGAGGAGTTCATGTATTCACCATGTGCTAATGCTTTGTTCCGGTTCTTTATTAAAAGGAGGCCTTAATATCCCTTAGTTTCCGCTAGGACCCCGCTGCCACGGGAGAGTAGGACAAAAGATGTCATGCAAGTTCTTTTCCATAAGCACGTATGACTATTTACGGAATACATGCCTACATACATTGATGAACTGGAGTTAGTTCTGTGTCACCCTATGTTATAGCTATTACATGAGGAATCGCATCCAGCATAATTATCCATCACTTATCCATTGCCTACGAGCTTTTCACATCTTGTGTTTCGCTTATTTACTTTTCCGTTGCTATTGTTAGAATCACTACAAAACCCAAAAATAATTGCTATCGTTACCTTTATTATCATACTACTTTGCTACTAAATATTTTGCTGCAGATACTAAGTTATCCAGTTTTGGTTGAATTGACAACTCAACTGCTAATACTCAAGAATATTATTTGGCTCCCCTTGTGTCGAATCAATAAATTTGGGTTGAATACTTTACCATCGAAAGCTATTGCGATCCCCTACACTTGTGGGTTATCACCGGACCCGAAGGTGCCGAGCCAGTAGAGATGACCATCGCTCTGGAACTCGACACCAAAGTTGCCGGAGGGGCGTGACCGCACACCTGATGTCTATGAAGGAAATATGCCCTAGAGGCAATAATAAAGTTATTATTTATTTCCTCATATCATGATAAATGTTTATTATTCATGCTAGAATTGTATTAACCGGAAACATGATACATGTGTGAATACATAGACAAACATAGTGTCACTAGTATGCCTCTACTTGACTAGCTCATTGATCAAAGATGGTTATGTTTCCTAGCCATAGGCATGTGTTGTCATTTGATTGATGGGATCACATCATTAGGAGAATGATGTGATTGACTTGACCCATTCCGTTAGCTTAGCACTTGATCGTTTAGTATGTTGCTATTGCTTTCTTCATGACTTATACAAAGTTCCTGCAACTATGAGATTGTGCAACTCCCGTTTACCGGAGGAACACTTTGTGTGCTACCAAACGTCACAACGTAACTGGGTGATTATAAAGGTGCTCTACAGGTGTCTCCAAAGGTACATTTTGAGTTGGCATAATTCGAGATTAGGTTTTGTCACTCTGATTGTCGGAGAGGTATCTCTGGGCCTTCTCGGTAATACTCATCACCTAAGCCTTGCAAGCATTGTAACTAAAGAGTTAGTTATGAAATGATGTATTATGGAACGAGTAAAGAGACTTGCCGGTAACGAGATTGAACTAGGTATTGGATACCGACGATCGAATCTCGGGCAAGTAACATACTGATGACAAAGGGAACAACGTATGTTGTTATGCGGTTTGACCGATAAAGATCTTCGTAGAATATGTGGGAACCAATATGAACATCCAGGTTCCACTATTGGTTATTGACCGAGAATAGTTCTAGGTCATGTCTACATAGTTCTCGAACCCGTAGGGTCCGCACGCTTAACGTTACGATGACAGTTTTATTACGAGTTTATAAGTTTTGATGTACGAAGGTTGTTGAGTCCCGGATGTGATCACGTACATGACGAGGAGTCTTGAAATGGTCGAGACATAAAGATTGATATATTGGATGACTATATTCGGACACCGGAAGTGTTCCGGGTGTTTTCGGAGAAAAACCGGAGTGCCGGAGGGTTACCGGACCCCTCCCCCGGGAACTAATGGGCCTTGTTGGGCCCTAGTGGAGAGAGAGAGGGGCCGGCCAGGGCAAGAGGCGCGCCCCCTCCCCTTGAGTCCGAATAGGACAAGGAAGGGGGGGGCGGTGCCCCCCTTGCCTTTCCCCTCTCCCACTCCTTCCTCCCCCTCCTTCTTGGAATAGGAAAGGGAGGGGGCAAACCTACTGGAGTAGGTTTCCCCCTCCTAGGGCACGCCTCCCCCTTGGCGGCCCCTCCTCCTCTCCCCTTTATATACGGGGGGGGGGCACCCCATAGACACACAAGTTGATCTCGTGATTGTTCCTTAGCCGTGTGCGGTGCCCCTCCACCATATTCCACCTCGGTCATATCGTCATGAGTTTAGGCGAAGCCTGCGCGATAGAACATCATCATCGCTCCCACGCCATCGTCTTGTGAAACTCATCCCCGACGCCGCTGGATTGGAGCCGGGGACGCCATCGAGCTGGGCGTGTCTGAACACGGAGGTGCCAGACGTTCGGTGCTTGGATCGGTCGATTCGTGAAGACGTACGACTACATCAACCGCGTTGTCATAACGCTTCCGCTTAACGGTCTACGAGGGTACGTAGACAACACTCTCCCCTCTCGTTTTTATGCCATCACCATGATCTTGCGTGTGCGTAGGAAATTTTTTGAAATTACTACGTTCCCCAACAGTCTACATATGCAAACAATGCAAACATATGCAAACAATGCAAACATAACAGCAATCTGCCAAAACAGTATAGTCTGTAAAGAATGCAAGATTCATCATACTTCCCTAACTCCAAAAATTATGAGAAAAATATTAAGATGTAGAAGATTTATCAGAGCTCATTATGCAAAAAGTTTCAACGTTATATAATTCTCTGAGTTTTCTAGGGAATTTTTGCAACAGCGGTAAACTTTCTGTTTTCAAACAGCAACATGTATACTAGCAAAATAAGCATGGTAAAGGATATCCTTAACATTTTGATGAAAATATAGATGCAAAACATTATTATAAATAACAACAAACAAATACTAACAAAAGAAAATGACGCTCCAAGCAAAACACATATCATGTGGTGAATAAAAATATAGCTCCAAGTAAAGTTACCGATGAACGAAGATGAAAGATGGGATGCCTTCCGGGGCATCCCCAAGCTTAGGCTCTTGGTTGTCCTTGAATATTATCTTGGGGTGCCTTGGGCATCCCCAAGCTTAGGCTCTTGCCACTCCTTATTCCATAGTCCATCGAATCTTTACCCAAAACTTGAAAACTTCACAACACAAAACTCAACAGAAAATTCATAAGCTCCGTTATTATAAGAAAATAAAACCACCACTTAGGTACTGTAATGAACTCTTTCTAAATTCATATTGGTGTAATATCTACTGTAATCCAACTTATCTATGGTTCATAACCTCTGATACTACTCATAGATTCATCAAAATAAGCAAACAACACATAGAAAACAGAACACATCAAAAAGCAGAGCGATCAGTAGTAATCAGTATCAAACGTATATACGGAACTCCAAAAATCCTTCCAAATTAGGAAGTCCTAAGCAATTCGTGTACCAATCCAGAGAAAAAATAACAAGATCAATATAACGTTTCTTTGAATTAACAAAACTAATTTACTGGGTGCAAAAGTTCATGATTTTCAGCAGGATCAACACAACTATCACCGTGAGCTATCCTAAAGGTCTTACTTGGCACTTTATTGAAACAAAACCTATAAAATATGATTGCTACAGTAGCATAATCATGTGAACACACAAAAACAGTAAGGATAAATATTGGGTTGTCTCCCAACAAGCGCTTTTCTTTAATGCCTTTCTAGCTAGGCATGATGATGACAATGATGCTCACATAAAAGATAAGAATTGAAACATAACGGGAGCATCATGAAGCATATGACTAGCACATTTAAGCCTAACCCACTTCCTATGCATAGGGATTTTGTGAGCAAACAATTTATGGGAGCAACAATCAACTAGCATAAGAAGGCAAAACAAGCATAGCTTCAAGATTTTCAACACATGGAGAGGAAACTTGACATTATTGCAATTCCTACAAGCATATGTTCGTCCCTCATAATAATTTTCAGTAGCATCATGAATGAATTCAACAATATAACCAGCACCTAAAGCATTCTTTTCATGATCTATAAGCATAGAAAATTTACTACTCTCCACATAAGCAAAATTCTTCTCATTCGGAATAGTGGGAGTATCATAAGAGACTTGAATACTATAAATTGTTTCCACATTAAAAGAGTAATGTTCAGAAAAAGGGTAATCATAATCATGACAAGTTTCATAAATATAATCATCACTACTTTTTATAGCATAAGTTTCATCACAATAATCATCATAAGTAGCAACTTTGTTCTCATCATAGTCGACTGAAACCTCTCCCAAGATAGTGGAATCATGACTAAATAAAGTTGCCACTCTTCCAAATCCACTTTCATATTTATCTATTCAACCAACACAAAGTACTTCAAAGAGTACCCCAAAGTTTCTATCGGAGAGTCAAGACAAAAACGTGTGCCAACCCCTATGCATAGGTTCATGGGAAAACCCGCAAGTTGATCACCAAAACATACATCAAGTGGATCACGTGATATCCCATTGTCACCACAGATAAGCACGACAAGACATACATCAAGTGTTCTCAAATCCTTAAAGACTCAATCCAACAAGATAACTTCAAAGGGAAAACTCAATTCATCACAAGAGAGTAGAGGGGGAGAAACATCATAAGATCCAACTATAATAGCAAAGCTCGCGATACATCAAGATCGTGCCATAGAGAGAACACGAGAGAGAAAGATCAAACACATAGCTCTTGGTACATACCCTCAGCCCGAGGGTGAACTACTCCTTCTTGTCATGGAGAGCGGGATGATGAAGATGGCCACGGTGAGGATCCCCCTTGGCGGTGCGAACGGGCTCCCGAGAGGTTTTGGTGGCTCTGAGGCTTGCGGCGGAACTCCCAATCTATCTTCGTCTTGATGGTTTTAGGGTATATGGAAATATATAGGCGAAAGAAGTCGGTCGGGGAGGCACGAGGGCCCACGAGACAGGGCGCCTTGGGTGGGCGCGCCCTCCTATCTCCTGGCCTCCTTGAAGCTTCCCTGGCTTGCACTCCAAGTCTCCTGGATCATGTTCGTTCCAAAAATCACGCTCCCGAAGGTTTCATTCCGTTTGGACTCCGTTTGATATTCTTTTTCTTCGAAATACTGAAACAGACAATAAAACAACAATATGGGTTGGGCCTCCGGTTAATAGGTTAGTCCCAAAAGTAATATAAAAGTGTATAATAAAGCCCATAAACATTCAAAACATATAATAATATAGCGTGAATGCTTCATAAATTATAGATACGTTGGAGACATATCAACACCCTTCAAGCTTGACTTGCCCTTTGACGTCTTTTTCAGCGATGTGGCAGTGGGAGACGTCCGACGAATCTTGGCGGTCAGAATCGACACTTCGTCTGTCTTTGAATCGGGCAAGCAATGGCGAATCGACTTTGCGGCGGGTTGCTTCGGCTGATTTTGGGGTCGTGTGGTGGCGGGAGTGGGATGGACGGATCCGGCGGCGATAGGGGTGGTGATGAACGAATCTGGCGTCAACAGGGGTGAGTCATGCGGGTGGCACGACAGATTCCACACGGGTGGAACAAATTTCATGGTTTTAGTATCTTTGTGATGTCAAATTCGATTCTTTTTGCATCTATTACATTATATCATTTATTGGAAATGCTCTTAGAAGCACGCGTAGGTTGGACATGGAATATTTGCACGCAAGCTCAAATGCTCCTGGTGCAACAGTAAAAAGAAATAGTAAACAAATTCATAAAATTCTGATTTTTTTTAATAATGTTTGACAGATGTTCTATGTGCATGCAAAAGAATTATCATGAATTAAAATGTTTGAACGTCGTGGCCAAAAAAAGGATACTCCAAAAAAGCTATCAACGAATGTCATTCCGTGATGAACATTTTCAAGCATAGAAAACATTGATCAAAGGCTACACAAAAAAATTCAGTTTTTTTTTCATTTTCTTTCGATTTTACTGTTAGCTCGGAGCAGAAGAACACTTTTTTGTGAGCATCAGTACAGACACAAGCGCTTATATACACGCGCATACACTCACCCCTATGAATGCATACATGCACATCCTACCTCTATGAGCACCTCCGAGAGACTGAGCCGGATTATCATCTTGAGATTTACTAAGCCACCTTAGGAACACTTTCGGCGTAGGATCCCTGGTCTGGGTGATCCCTTCGCGCAACGATCTGAAACGAACCATCAACTGATCAACATCCGCATCTCCTCTTCCGAGTCAACTTCGATTCTGATCTTCCCAGGCTCCAGTCCAACCCAGCCAGCCAGCCAGGCTCGCTCCCCCTATCGCGCCCCTGCTTCCCACCACCGTCCAGATCCGCCCCTGCTGCCAGCCATGGCCGACCCAGGAGACGCGCAGCGCGCGGCCCTGCTCGCGGTGGCGTCCCTCTTCCCCGTGCCCGACGGCGCGGCCTTCTCCTACGGGACGGCGGGGTTCCGCGCCGACGGGAGCACCATGGCCCCCGCGGTGTGCCGCGCCGGGATCGTGGCGGCGCTGCGCTCGCTGAAGCTGGGCGGCGCCGCCGTCGGGCTGGTCATCACGGCGTCGCACAACCCCGTCGGCGACAACGGCGTCAAGATCGTGGACGCCGACGGCGGCATGATGTCGCAGGCCTGGGAGCCCTTCTCCGACGCCCTCGCCAATGCCCCCACCCCCGACGCGCTCCTGCAGGTAGCAGAAAGACCAATTAAGCTAAATTCTATGCTGGTTCTTTCTGCTCGTACGTACTTGCTTTATCTCTTAGGTTGATTTGATTGATAATGCTCAGCTAGTTGTTGGATAAAGAGCTCTAGTGATGCTAATTGTAGTACTGTGCTGATGGTGTTCGAAAGCCAAACCAGGATAGGGTGCCTCGGTTTTATCATTGAATTGGACTGGTGGGATACTGGGATGCCTAAGATGTTCAGTTTGTTCAGATAACTACTCGTAGTTCATACCAACCTTCTCAGTCGTTCTCACTTCTCAGTTTGCCCTGGTCTTTGTTCATATGCAGCTGGTGCTTCAGTTTGCAAAGGATGAAGGGATCACACTTGGTGGAGGTCACTCGGCACAAGTGTTGCTGGCAAGAGACACGAGGCCTACTGGAGAGTACCTCCTTGAGGTTGCAACCAAAGTATGGCATTAACACCCTCTGTTATGTTTTACTCCCTCCGTTCCGAAATAATTGTCTTTCTAGATATTTCAACAAGTGACTACATACGGAGCAAAATGAGTGAATCTACACTCTAAAACATGTCTACATACATCCGTATGTTGTAGTCCATTTGAGATGGCTAGAAAGACAATTATTTTGGAACGGAGGGAGTAGTATAGTACTGACTTGTCTGTTGGCTGAGTTGATCTGATTACTTGTCTGAAAACACTTTTGTGAAGGGTATAAACGCAGTAGTAGGTTCAGTTGCACTTGACATGGGGATCCTGACAACTCCGCAGCTACACTGGATGGTTCGGAACAAAAACAGAGGCTTGAAAGCCTCTGAAGCGGATTATTTCACACAAATCACCGAGTCATTCAGGTCGTTTGTCATTCCTGCACGTGTAATCAGTCACAGAGAACACTGCATTATTTGCTGAACAATTGCATTGATTGGCACAACAGGCATTTGTTGGAATTAAGCCCTGATGATAAAGGCATCGATGAACTAAATGAGAAACTAATTGTGGATGGCGCAAACGGTATTGGTGGGTTGAAATTGGAACAAATAAAGCCAAATCTTGCCAGATTAAACATTCTTGTGAGAAATTCAGGAAAAGAAGGAGAAGGAATACTAAATGAGAGGTGTGGTGCTGACTTTGTTCAAAAGGAGAAGGTTCTTCCTCTTGGGTTTGGCCCTAATGATGTTGGTGTCAGGTGAGTCTTGGTTACTGTTTAGATTTGCTGCGTTTTGTTCACATTGATAGATACTTATGTGGACATTCTGATATAACACTCAGGTGTGCAAGTTTCGATGGTGATGCAGATAGACTTGTTTATTTTCATGTTACATCGCCTAGCAAGACTAGTGTTGATCTTGTCGACGGCGATAAGATATTATCACTATTTGTCCTCTTTATCAGAGAACAGTTGGATATTATCAATGGAAAAGACAATAAAGGATTATTGCCTACAAGGTTTGGTGTAGTTCAAACTGCTTATGCCAATGGAGCATCAACAGAATTTCTTAAAAATCTTGGTCTTGAAGTTGTCTTCACTTCGACAGGAGTGAAATATCTCCACAAGAAAGCTCTAGAATATGATATTGGTGTCTACTTTGAGGCCAATGGACACGGGACAGTGCTATTCAATGATGAGTTTGTCTCACGGCTTGAGTCTTTGACTGCTAGGCTTTCTGAGGCTGCAGGTGAGTTGTTTATGGCTTGTGCAAAAGCTTTTTCTTTCTTCTTTTAGCTCCTGTGTTATTTTTCCCGTGTTGATATAAATTCTCTTCCCTGTAACTCTTTCCTCAGGTTCTCCACAACACCAAGCTGCCTTGAGATTATTAGCAACAAGTCAATTAATTAACCAAGCAGTAGGTGATGCTATAAGTGGAATGCTTTTGGTGGAGGCTGTGTTACAGCATAAGAGGTGGTCATTCCAGAATTGGTGTGACCTATACACTGATCTACCAAGTAAACAACTTAAGGTAAGTTGTTACTTTTGTAATTACATAATGCACTATTTCTTTAACTTCTTGGTCAAGCTTCTTACGACTATTTTGTTTTCATAATAATGTGACTGTTGTTCAGGTTAAAGTGAAAGATCGAACTTCTATTGTTACAACCGATGCAGAACGAAAAGTTTGCCAACCATCTGGCTTGCAAGAATTGATAGATAAGGAAGTCGGTGAGTAATATCTTAATTGTGTGACTTTTTTATTACATCTAAAATCTGAACATTGATGAATGAAAATATACTAAAACTTATGTATTATATTGCAGTTAATTACTCTCACGGGCGATGCTTTGTGCGGCCATCTGGAACTGAGGATGTGGTAAGAGTATACGCAGAGGCATCTACCGTGGAAGCAGCGGACAGCCTTGCAAAATCTGTAGCACACCATGTTGAGCGCATTCTTGGGTTTTGCTAGTTGGGTTCTTTTATCTTTCATCTCTTTCTGAAACGTGTAATTTTCGACTTTAGCTGATTCCCCTACGTTTTGAAGAATCGAGACATATACTGTATTTTGTTTCTGTGCAAAATTGCTGATTTCTTTTTTATTGTACAAGTGTATGTAGAGGCATTACTTGTCGATGGTTTGTTGCCCGCCGAAACTGGCGTCCCCATTTTTTTTAAACACGTGAATCATGGAATTGAAGATTCTTAAGCAAGTGGACTGAACTGATTCTTGTTATCTTGTGATTGATGTGTTTCACAAAGTTTGAAATGAATGGATTGGAGAAAATTCAACTGAAAGGTAGTAGTACTCAAGTAGGGGAAAATGCAGTTTAAAAATGCTGAAAAATGCGTTAGATTATCAGGACATGATTCTAGGGGAACACGTCAGTGTCAAGAATGCATGCAGTCAAAATCTCGAAGTACCATTTTTGCTGTGCTGCATAGAAACGGACAGCTATGTAATACACCAGGCAAGAAAAATAACTTCACGAGCCTCATCAGTGTGTCGGGTATCTCACACTGGCACAAATTTTGGAGTAGCTACCCAATGCAGAGATGCAGAGAACTAGAGATCCTTTCTCGATGTATACTGAGGCTTTAGCTGACAGTCTCACTCAGCATCAGCAACAGTGGCCTGAAGCACACAGCCACACAACCTGTAAGCTGAAAGGATTCCAAAATATAGTGTAGTCTGCTTACCAAGCACCAAGCTGCAAATTTGAAAGACCATCACAAGTGCAGCACAGCGAGCAACAAATACCACCACACTTCATAGTTTGCATAAAAAAGCGAGTCCACTTCTCCGCAGAAACTATAAGATCAGCTGTCCTCCTTCCTCGCCGGCATCACCGTGAACGGGTCCTCGAAGGAGAAATCTGCCCCGACTCTGAGGCTCCAAGCATCGCCTCCTTCAGGACGGCTACTCCAGATGATGCACTTTTCGCAAGATTTACTCGCCAGGTTTCTAGCGCTGTATTGCGCCTTGACAAGCGCCTCGTCCGTCGAGAACCGCGTGAAGCTTGGATTGGCCATGAAAATAGCTACCTTGTCCAGCGCCCGCGCACTCTGAAAGACGAACTCTAGGAAGCCAACCTCACCTCGGTCCCCTTTGAACTCCCGGAAAGTCAGCATGTTGATGCGCGAGAGGAGGTTTTGTTTGGGATCAGACTCCTCCCAGAACTTGACGGTGAGGTGGTTACCAGTGGGCTGGTCATATTTTGCGCTCTGCAAAAAATAGATTAAATCAGTCAACAGCTGGGAAAGCATCCGAGAAAGCTAGGCTGACATGGCAAATAAACCAAACCTCAAATTAATTATGTTGTTGAAGAAATGAGAAACCAATACTGCCATGCATTAAACTAGCACCAATCAGCCTACTGGAACAAAAAAAAAACTGTGTCGGTGTTGTCACTACATATGCAGCCTCTCTCATCTATACCGAAAAAGGCTTTCGCCCCGCTTTATATTATATATAAAGCACAGATCAACCACAACCCAAGTACAAACACACCCCACGACAACACACGCACACCCAAGGCGGGATACATAGGCGCTGAGCGCAGCAACACCACCCCTAACACTACAAGAGCAATCGAGGACCTCCACCGTGAACACGCCACCGCGAAGAGATGAAGCCGCATATGACGAACCATGAGCTCCAAGGCGGCGCCTCCAAGAAGGTTACGACGCTAGCGCGCCGCCACCGCCTGACCCGGGGGTCAGAGTTTCCCCTGGAGCGACACGATGACCAGTGAGAGCCGCGACGACGCCTTCAAGAAGGTAACGCGCTACGCCGCCGCCGGTCCGTCCGAGGATAGAACAGGTTTTCACCCTAGCAAACACTCACCGCCACCGAACGCCACACCCCTGCCACCATGCCGCCCACACGGCCATGGTCACCGGGCAGCACCAAGCCACGGGCTCTGCCCATGAGCACCGCGCTACCACCACCAGGGCCGCCGCCCCGGCATCCAAGACCTTGACACCACCGCGTCCGAGACCCGTCGCTACCCCAACCAAAGAGACGAGTGGAAAGGTCGCTCCTTTACACACCCCTGGACGGCCCCCGGCGCCGAGACCCAAAGGGCCGGCCCAAAAAAGGCCTCCATCACCCGTCCTGCTGCACCGGGTGCAAGACAAGCTCGGTCCTGCAGCCGGGCGCGAGACGAGGTCGGTCCTGCTGCCGTGCACGAGACGAGCTCGGTCCTGCTGCCGGGTGCGAGACGAGCTCTGTCTCGCAGCCACGGGCGCGAGACGAGCAATGGACCGCAACCGGGAGCGGTCCAGCCCTATGACGAGGGTAGAGCCCGGACGACGAGGGGAGGAATCGAAGGTCGAAAAAGGCCGCTCACCGACGACCGACGCAGAGAGAGACCACCGCCGCCGTGAAACAATCCAGACTGCTAAGCTGCCGTGGAGCCATCCACGGCGAAGTAGCAGCCACACCGACCATCGCCTTCGCGCCGCCCGCCGAGCTCCAGCGTCGGAGCCGCCGGACACGCACCTCCCGCTTCCGGCGAGCCACCCGCAGCCACCCGAACACGCCGGACCGAGCCACCACGAGCCAGCACGCCGAAGCACCACCACATCGGAGCCTTCACCACGCCGGAGCGCTGCAGAGGCGTCCAACCCGCGCCGCCCACGGCCCTCGCCGCGAGGAACGGTAGCGAACAGATCTGGCCGAGGCCATCCACCATCACCGGGTCCCCGCACGCGCCTCCATCCAGGCTGCCGTCCGAAGCACGACGAGCACGCCGACGACCTCTAGCCACGCCCCCCCCCCCCCCCGCCGCCCACGTGCAGCCCGCCGAAGGGACCCGATCCGGATCTGGATCGAGAGGCCGAGCCCCACCTAGCCCGCGCACCACCGCCGCCAAGACGCCAACCAACGCCGCCCGCCGCCTCGCGCCCGCCAGCGCCAGCAGCGCCGCCAAGCCGAGGGAACAGAGCCCGCCGCCGACGCGACCAGGCTTTGCCAGCCAGCCCTCGTGGCGGCGAGGAAAGAGAGAGGGAGGGCTAGGGCCGGCGGCGCCTAGGGCTTCGCCCAGCCGCTCGCGGCACCGGTCGGGACGAAGCGTATGTCACTAGCCGTATATATGATTTTCCTTCCTCCTCTCTCTCATCTATAACAAATTAAAAAGTGGGGCATCAGATTTCAGTTTACTGTGGAGGTCTTAAACAGCTGAATGGTTTACCAGAAATATTCTTCAACACAAACTGTGAGCCATGAATACCAGTTAATACACTGGTATGGGGGTACAACCCGAACTTTCCCTGTTTATTACTTAATCGAAGACAAATATTGCAAACTGTATGAAGTATGAACACAATGAAAAAATCTAGAACAAAAAAAATCCAGAAATAGCAGAACATGAAGAAGCAGAGCAATATAAATCAAAATATTAGCATTATAAACTGTGGCACAACAAAACTTTGGTAAAAAATGTCTTAACAAATCTAGTCTATGTTCGTAGAGAACACCTGATGGCTGAGAATAAATAGCAATGATTGGCTTTTTTGTAGCTATACTGGTCAAGTATGCCTATCATATTGATGATATTATCATCATCTTATTCTGTTATTCACGGATAAATTACTTAGCATGCATAAGTATACATGGCCCACCTTTCACAGTAGAAGAAAACAAGACGACCATAATAAACTCTAAATGATAATTGACTTGGCAGACCTATGCAAATAAGTGAGAACACCACAAGCAACAAAATCTGCTGCAAGATGGGAAAAAACCTTCAAGTGGCGTGTAGAGGAAATTACTAACATTGTAAGCAAGGCAAGAATAAGCTGAGATAAATTGGTTCGTACGTAGTTTCCATTAGCTGTCTGGAACTGGAAAGAGAAGGTTTGAAAAGGCAATTGTATTATTAATCTTGTTGTTCAGGAAACAACTTTCAAGAGGGGGTATCCTTAGAAACATGGTTAGTGTTCAGTAGACTTGCGTTGACTGTCGTTTCCGTTAGCTAAGACTCAGCATGTACACCACATGTAGAGCCAGCTGCTCAACACTAAATACTGCAAATTATAATGGTCCGTAACTAAATGTTGGATCAGATTTGTAGGACATGTGACAACTAGGACCCTCAATGACAACTCTATACTTCAACAGATGAAAGTAGCAGAATGTACTAATTACTAAATAGCCTAGTAGCGCAAAGAGAAAAAAACATGGACAGCAAATTAAGATATTTGTGAGGCTGCAAACTTCAGTCCGCAATGGATGACTTCAGTCTTAACAACATTTTATCAGACATGAATCATATGATCTTCAATACGAATTTCTGGATGTGAGCTACAATAGCCTCTTTCTATAATAAATTTCTAGGAGATAAATTCCTAAGATCCTGATATGGTTAAACTAGTGTAGTAGCATCAATATACTCCCTCCGTTCCTAAATATAAGTCTTTGTAGAGATTTCACTATGGACCACATACGGATGTATCTAGATGCATTGTAGAGTATAGATTCACTCATTTTGCTCCGTATGTGGTCCATAGTGGAATCTCTCCAAAGACTTATATTTAGGAACGGAGGAAGTAGTGATTATGGTAGTACTAATACTGGAAAGCCTCAGGAAACTGTCTACTTTGATATGCTAGTTTACTATGTATAACTTTCAAAAGTCTGAAATAAGTATTCCATCTGTTACAGTAACTCGTACTCCCTCCGTCCATGAATACGTGTACATCTAGCTTTTGTCTTAAGTCAAAATTTTCAGGGAAAAGCAATAGCATTTATAGCACAAAATTAGTATCAGTAGATACGTTTTGAAATGTACTTTGATAATAAACCAATTTGATGTCATATATGTTACTACTATTTTCTATAAAGTTGGTCAAAATTTTAAAACTTTGACTAACAAAAACTAGATGTACACTTATTCGCGGACGGAGGGAGTATGAACACAGCGAGAAACACTAGAACAAGAAATTTTGGACATACGTAAAGAAGCAAAGCACCAAAAATCAAGGTATCAGAATAATAATCATTGTGCCACACACACAAAAAAAGAACACTTACCAAGTATCAACAACTGATCAACATGAAATGCTTAATAATTTTATCTGTATAGTATAGTCTATGCATGTAGATGGTGGCTGAGAATAAATAGCAAGGCAATTTAACCTATAAGTGCTCACATAAATATGAAACAAAAGAAAAAAGATCAAATAAAGTGCTATCATGATGACTGACTTGAAATATGCAATCAATCATAATATGCAGTATCTCCGCACCACATATAAAGAGCTATCAGCCTATCACAACCAGCAACAACAGGCGAGAAATCCATGCAAATGTAAGCAGAATATGGATTTGTGACAAATACCATAATATGCAGTCTCTCGGCGTTGGGAAAGCATTTGAGGAAGGTGGGCACCATCTTAACGTCATTGCGAACCCCGAAACACACATTCAAACTAAGAATCTTCACGCTTGTGAGCAAGGCACTTTCGCTCGCCTTTATTCCGGGCTGAAATTCGCCGAATTCGAGCAGAACATCACACAACTGAGTCATCACATAATTATATTTGCTGACTGAAGAAATGGAGAAGGGAGATGTACCATGATGACAGTGCCTTGGACCTCTAGGATCTGTCCTGGCTCTAAATATCCAAACGCCTGCAGCTTGGGGGCATCGACAATCCTGAGCCTGGTGCACAAGCCACCAGCGGGTTTGCAAGGCGATGATAGGATGAACCGCTCGAGGCATGGAGTCTTCACCACGGCGATGTCCTCCAGAACAGAGCCGCAGATTTGCAGGCACCGCAGGCTCTGGCTGACGAGACGTAGACGCAACCCACCCTTCATGCATCCCACGATGTTGAGGGTCTCCAGGACGGGGCTCCTGGCGACGAGGGAGTCGACGACGCCGTGCTCCATTTCGACGAAATAGAGGCCGAGCTCGCGGAGGCGGGGAAAGGAGGCGCCACGCAGGGCGGCCGTGCCCGGCAACTTCCAGACGCCGACGTAGAGGCGGGTGAGGGTGGTGATGGTGAAGAGCGTGGCGGGGAGGGGCACCTCGAGCGGCCACGGGCGGTTCACGAGGAGGAGGTCCTGGACGCCCTTGGCGGCGAGGAGCTGGAGCCAGCGCGCGAGCTGGGCGCGGTACCCGTCCATCTGGCTGCAGATGAGGTGGACGCAGCTGAAGGGGCCCGGGTGCGCTTCGAGGATGCGGGAGACGGCAGCGGTGACGGCCGGCGAGTTGGCCGGCGTGGGGCGGAAGGCCTGGGCTTTGGGGAGGAGGTGGATGTCGACGAGGACGAGGGGCGTGGAACGCCAGAGCGCGCGCCAGCGGGAGGAGAGCACGGCGGTGCGCGCGGCGTCCTTGACGGGGAGGCGGGCGAGGATGTCGCGCAGGATCTCGCGGGGGAGGCGGCTGATGCGGTCGGCGCGGCGGGCGGCGGCGAGGGCGGTGAGCCGCGCGCCGTTGTAGAAGGGGTAGTCGGGGAGGTTGTGGTAGATGTACGCTAGCATCAGCTTTGCGCATCGTTCCCTCTCGTGCGGGTCGGCCGCCATCGCTGGGTCGACGTTGTTGAACGGTGCCTGCAGGTGCTCGGCCATGGCCGACAGCGGCGGCGGTGAGGGTTTGTGGATTTGGGGCTTCTGGAAGAGTGGCTGTCGGCTGTGGATGCGAATGGTCCGCTGTGTTACTGTGGTGGCCCTTTGGCTGGGTCGGTTCCAACTTCCAACACACAAGTTTGCTAAGAGCAACTCCAACGGCCCGATCGAAGTGGACATCGTCCGCCCGCCCGTCCGTGTCCGTTTTTTCGTTTGCGTCGGTTAGTGCGGCCGACGGGAGGTACACGTATTTTATGCATGTTCGCGTCGGTATTCAGTCAAACATATGATGGGTGAGCTCCGCGCGCCTCGCCACGTAGCTTCGCCTCGCCTCGCGCATGAGCTTCGCCTCCGTGTCGCCGCCCATACCAGCCTTCTGCCGCGTCATGCCGTGTCGCCGCCCGCCCGCAGCTCTGCCCGTGTCATGTCGTGTCCCCGCCGCCGCCCGCCCAGCACTTCGCGGCCTTTGTCCCATAACTTCGCTTTGTCTTACCGCACTTCATTTCCGCTTCATTTCGCCCTGCACTCCTCCCACGTTGCGGCCCGACCTCCTCCCGGCGGCGGCGCGGTCTCCTCCATGCCCCCTGTGTCGGTCTCCTCCGCCTCTGCAACGGCGGCGAGCCCTCCGCGGTAGCGGCCCCCGCCCACTGCAGCAGCAACTCGGCAGCCAACGAGCGGTGGGTGCACCTGGCGGGCGTCAGCATCGACGGCGGTGGCGGCCCCTCCTTGCCGCCTGACGGGGTTAAGGCCGCGATGGTTCGCGCTCAGCGACGACGTGCTCTCCTACTACAAGATCCATGGGCCTGACCGCATCGTCCTCTCGAGCGACACCGACCGCGGTGTCAAGGTCATCGGCACGGACTCCCTCCGCCGCCTCGCCCGTCCCTCGAGCTCCTCTGCCTTGGCGCCAAGCCCGCATCGGCGTGCCCGGTGGCGTGCACGGGGAGAAAGAGAGAAAAGGAGAAGAAAGATGGGGAGTGGGATGGGTGGTGGGCCCTGATACGTCTTCAGCGTATCTATAATTTTTTATTGTTCCATGCTATTAATGTATCAACCTTGGTTGTTATATATATATATACTAGCAACTTTATATCATTTTTTGGGACTAACCTATTAACCTAGTGCCCAGTGCCAGTTTGCTGTTTTTTGCTTGGTTTTTTACTTTGCAGAATATCAATACCAAACGAAGTCCGAATGACACGAAACTTTTTGGAGATTTTTTTCTGGTGATAAGAGACCCTGGAAGCTTCTGGAGTATACGAGAATATGAAGGTGGGGCTCACTAGACACAAGGGCGCGTCAGGGGCCTCTAGCGTGCCCTAATGGGTAGTGGGGCCCATAGGAACCTCCTTGACCTACCTCCGTCTCTATAAATACTCTAAAATCCCAAAACCCCTAGGGGAGTCGACGAAATACTTTTTCCGCCGCCACAAATTCCAGAACCAGGAGATCCAATCTAGAGGCCTTTTTCGACACTCTACCGGAGGGGGCAACGATCATGGAGGGGTTCTTCATCATCCTTGCTGCCCCTCCGATGATGCGTGAGTAGTTTAGCACAGACCTACGGGTCCATAATTAGTAGCTAGATGGCTTCTTCTCTCTTTTTAATCTTCAATACAATGTTCTCCTCGATGTTCTTGGAGATCTATTTGATATAACTCTTCTTTGTGGTGTGTTTGTTGGGATCCGGTGAATTGTGAGTTTATGATCAGATCTATCCATGAATATTATCTGAGTTTTCTCTGAACTATTTTATGCATGGTTGTTATAGCCTCGTATTTCTTCTTCGATTTATGGGTTTGTTTTGGCCAATTAGATTGATTTATCTTGCCATGAGAAGAGGTGCTTTCTGATGGGTCCGATCTTGCGGTGCTCAATCTCAGTGACAGAAGGAGACATGACACGTATGTATTGTTGCTACTAAGGGTAATAATATGGGTTTATTCATACGTGAGTTTATCTTGTCTACATCATGGCAACTTGCCTAATGCATTACTCCGTCTTTCCATGACTTAATACACTAGATGCATGCTGGATAACGGTCGATGTGTGGAGTAATAGTAGTCTTGGATATTGTCATAATTATTTGCTTTTCTATCTACTAATCCTGGACGTGATGCCTATATACATGATCATTGCCTTGGATATCGTCATAATTATTTGCTTTTCTGTCAATTGCCCAATAGTAATTTGTCTACCTATCGTATGCTATTTTCTCGAGAGAAGCCTCTAGTGAAAACTATGGCCCCCGAGTCTATTTCCTATCATATATTAAAACCAAAAATACCTTGCTACAATCTTCCTTTTTATGTGCTTTAGTTAGATCTATTTATCAAATCTCATACAATTTAATCTATCTCAATACCGTTGAGGGATTGACAACCCCTTTACGAATTGGGTTTCAAGTATTTGTTGTTTGTGTGTAGGTGTTGTTTACATAGTTTTGCTTGGTTCTCCTATTGGATTGATAACCTTGGTTTTTCATAACTGAGGGAAATACTTACCTCTGCTGTGCTGCATCATCCCCTCCTCTTTGGGGAAATACCAACGCAGATTACAAGTAGCAGGAAGAATTTCCGGCGCCGTTGTCGGGGAGGATCACGTCTCCCGTCAACTTGCCAATTTCTGACGCCATTACCGGGGAGACATCATCAACATCTATCAAGTACCTACGCATAAACTCTCATCTCCTTGCAATTTACTTTATCTGCCCTTTGCCTCTCGTTTTCATCTCCCCCACTTCTATTTTTTTTCAGAAATACAAAAATATTTTTTGTTTGCCTTTTTCTTGTTAGATCTTTTGTTTGCTTGTGATCTTGTTTGCGTAGTCACGATGTCTCAAGAAAATACCAAATTGTGTGATTTTTCCATTACTAATAATAATCACTTTATTAATACTCCGATTGCTCCTCCCGCCACTAGTGCGGAGTCTTATGATATTAATGCCGCTGTATTAAATCTTGTTATGAAAGAGCAATTTTCTGGTAATCCTAATGAGGAAGTGATACATCTCCAACGTATCTATAATTTATGAAGTATTCATGCTATTATATTATCATTCTTGGATGTTTT
The DNA here is from genome assembly GCA_021437245.1 of Aegilops speltoides. Lineage (NCBI taxonomy): Eukaryota > Viridiplantae > Streptophyta > Magnoliopsida > Poales > Poaceae > Aegilops > Aegilops speltoides. The sequence goes on from CM038147.1 coordinate 142,540,905, forward strand.
ACAATCATTTTATAGCAACTTTATATCATTTTTTGGGACTAACCTATTGACCCAATTGCCAAAGGTCGATTCTTTGTTTTTTGCTTGTTTTTACATCACAGGAAATCAATATCAAACGGAGTCCAAACACCGTGAAACTTTTTGTGGATTTTTTACGGACCATAAGACATCTAGTGGGCCAAAGAAGCACCTGGGGGTGTCCCGAGGGGGGGCACAACCCACCAGGGCGCGCTTGGGGGGCCAGGTGCGCCCAGGTGGGTTATGCCCACCTCGGTGGCCTCCCGCACCCCCTCTTTGCCTATAAATTGCCAAATATTCCAAAACCCTCGGGGGTAACCCTAGATCAGAAGTTCCGCCGCCGCAAGGCTCTGTAGGCACGAGAAACCAATCTAGACCCTGTTCTGGCACCCTGCCGGAGGGGGGGAATCATCACCGGTGGCCATCTTCATCATCCTGGTGGCCACCATGATGAGGACGGAGTAGTCCACCCTCGGGGCTGAGGGTTTGTACCAGTAGCTATGTGTTTAAATCTCTCTCTCTCTCTCTCTCTCTCTCTCGTGTTCTTGAGATGTCACGATCTTGATGTATCGCGAGCTTTGTTAATATAGTCGGATCATATGGTGTTTTCCCCTCTCTATCTTGTTGTGATGAATTGAATTTTCCTTTTGAGATTTTGTTTTATCGGATTGAATACTTTTATGGATTTGAGAGCACTGTATATACGTCTTGCATATGAATACTCGTGGTGACAATGGGGTATCATATTGATTCACTTGATATATGTTTTGGCACTCAACTCGCAGCCCGAGGTGACATTGGGGTAATCTATGCATAGGGGTTGATGCACGTTCCTGTCTTTGTTTCTCCGATAGAAATCTTGGGGCACTCTTTGAGGTTCTTTGTGTTGGATTGAATATTATGAATCTAAAATTATTTGGTGTTATTTTAGTATGAACTCTTGGATAGATCGGTCAGAAAGAATAGCTTTGAGGTGGCTTCGTACCCTACAAACGATTTCTTCTTATGTTCTCCGCTAGATAAGAACATTGGAGTGATTCTTCGTTGCACGTTGAGGGATGGTTATGTGATCCAATTATATTAGCATTGTTGAGAGATTGCACTAGCGAAAGTACAGACCCTAGGCCTCATTTTCAAGCATTGCAATACCGTTTGTGCTCACTTTTGTTACTTGTTACCTTGCTGTTTTTATTGTTCTTATTACAAAAATCAATATCTACTATCATTACTACACTTTTATCACCATCTCTTCGCCGAACTAGTGCACCTATACAAATTCCCATTGTATTTGGTGTGTTGGGGACATAAGAGAATTTTTTTATTTGGTTGCAGGATTGTTTGAGAGAGACCATCTTAATCCTACGCCTCCCACAGATTGAAAAACCTTAGGTCATCCACTTGAGGGAAAATTGCTATTGTCCTACAAAACTCTGCGCTTGGAGGCCCAACACGTGTCTACAAGAATAAAGTTGCATAGTGTACATCAAGCTCTTTTCTAGCGTCGTTGCCGGGGAGGTTAGGTAAGCGACACTCACACCCCGTCAACAAAGCTCTTTTCTGGTGCCGTTGCCGGGGAGGTGAGTGCTTGAAGGTATATCTTTAGATCTTGCAATTTAACCTTCTAGTTTCTTGTTTTATCACTAGTTTGGTTTATAAAAGAAAACTACATAAAAATGGAATTGAGGTTGCATCATATTATTTATCATCTTTATAATATCTTTCTTGAAAATGATGGATCGGAATATTGTGCTTAATTGTTAGAATAAGAAGTCAATAAAATGTTTGGCACAAAATATTTGAATGATGAGCATGATTGCAATGATGTTAGTATGAATTCTTTGAATATCCAAAATGCTAATAATGATTGCACAAGTCCTGACAAAAATGTTTCTTATAAGCATGTCAATTTTTGTGGAGTGCATAAAGTTTGTGAAGACGTGCCTTATAGGGCAAATATATTTGTAAGAAGTTTAAACATGATAGAACCAATTCTTTGCTAAAAGTGATAGATGAATTTGCTACAAAATTATGTTCTCTTTGTCCTATTACTTGTGATCTTTGCAATAAAGTTGGTCACCTTAATTTCCAATGCATGCTTTTTCATGATCGAATCATGTCCAAATATTGCAATAACTTGATCACCCTAGAACTTTATAATGAACTTTGTTTATTTTTGGGGAGTGAAGAATTGACACATAAAAATAGTTAAGTATTCACTCTCACGGACGACATTGAAACTAAACTAAAGAATATCTATATGTTTTGCACGGTAAATTGCAATGAGAATGCTTATATTGCCAATTGTAGAAAGATGGGAAAATCAATAGAATATTAAAGGAATACTAATGAAAGGGTAAGATTTCCACTTTCCCTCCTATTATCTCTTATGATGAAATAGGTAACAAGGAGGAGCTCCCTATTCAACCAATCTCATCAATAAGAAGCTTGAAAAGATTAATTAAACCCACACATGATGTGGTGAACAAGAAGAAAAGAAGAAAGAATAGAGGTAAAAAGGTACCTCTCCCAAATAATGTTGCTCCTATTATTGTTGTGCCTCATGAAAATGGATCAAAAATAATTGTGGAAGATGATGCACTTGATGATGATATTGCTTCTATGTCTTATGGCACAATGTCCGAGAGCACTATTGATGATGATTTTGTTATGCCTATTGCTTGTTGTGATGATTATGATTGGGAAGATAACGATACTTCTTATAATCTTGAAAATCTTTTTGGTACCAACTTGGGAAATTATGATGATAGCAATTGTTATACCGTTGGTGCTATTCATACTATTATTGATGAGAGTGATTATGCTTATGATATGCCAAGTCACAAGCTTGGGGATGCTATGTTTGATGAGAATGACATGTTTGAGAATTTATTTGCTGCAATTAATGTTTGTCCCAAGCTTGGGGATGATATGTTTAACAAATATAATCTTTTTAGTTCCCCTACTTTGAATGATCAAATTTTCTATGATAATTGCATGCCTCCTATCTATGATGAGAACAAAGTTGCTACCTATGATGATTATTGTGATGATACATATGTTATAAAAAATAGTGATGATTATATTTATAAAACTTTTCATAGTTATGATTACCCTTTTCCTGAACATTACTCTTTTAATGTGGAAACAATTCATAGTATTCGAGTTTCATATGATTCTCCCACCATTGTGAATGAGAAGAAATTTTCTTATGTGGAGAGTAATAAAATTTCTATGCTTGTGGGTTATGAAAAGAATGCCTTATGTGATGGTTATATAGATGAATCTATTCGTGATGCTACTGAAAATTATTATGAGAGAGGAACTTATGATTCATGATGCTCTTTTTATGTTTTAATTCTTACCTTTTATGCAAGCATCATTGAAATCATCATGCCTAGCTAAAAGGCATTAAAGAAAAGCGCTTGTTGGGAGACAACCCAACATTTACCCCTACTGTTTTTATGTGTTAAAATGATTATGCTACTGTAGTAATCATGTTTTATTGCTTTTGTTTTAATAAAGTGCCAAGTAAAGCCTTTGGGATAGTATGGATGATAGTTGACTTGAATCTGTGCAAAAAACAGAAACTTTTGCGCTCAGTTCAGGAATTTTGAAAATTCACTGGAACATGCTTTTGATCTGAATTTTTTACAGGTGATAGATATAAGAATTCACTAGGTTTTCCTAATTTTTCAGAAATTTTGGAGAATCAGAAGTATGGTTGGAGTACAGATTACTACAAACTGTTCTGTTTTTGACAGATTCTGTTTTCAATGCATAGTTTGCTTGTTTTCTAGTTTCTATGGCTTATATTGCTCAATATAAATTGAGGAAATAATATGCTACAGTAGGAATTGTGTGGAACAATTATTAATCTTGTCTTTGACAGTATCAAAGTGAAATGGTTTGCTCTTTATCATACTAACCTGTCTCACGAAGTTCCGTTAAGTTTTGTGTGATTGAAGTTCTCAAGTTTTGGGTGAGATGCCGATATGAGGAGAATAAGGAGTGAGAAGACCCTAAGCTTGGGGATGCCCAAGGCACCCCAAGGTAATATTCAAGGAAGATCCAAGCAACTAAGCTTGGGGATGCCCCGGAAGGCATCCCCTCTTTCGTCTCCAGCATTATCGGTAACCTCACTTGGAGCTACATTTTCATTCATCACATGATATGTGTTTTGCTTGGAGCGTCATTTTCTTTTATTTTTAGTTGCTTGATGTTATTTAGAATATATTTTTACATCTTTCATTTCAATAAAAATGTCAAGGATATCCTTCACCATGCTTATTTTGCAAGTATATGAGTTGCTGTTTCAAAACAGAAAGTTTATCGATGTTGCAAAAATTCCCGAGAAAAGTCAGAATGTGATAAAATGTTGAAACTTTTTGCACAATAAGATCTGATAAATTTTCTACAGTGTGGTAAATTTTCATAATTTTTGGAGTTAAATAAGTATTAATACTCTTGCATTCTTTACGGACTGTACTGTTTTGGCAGATTGCTGTTATGTTTGCATTGTTTGCCTAATTCTATTTGAGGATAGGAGTATTAGATATGCAGAGGCATTTAGTATGCAATGTTGAATAATAATTTTAGTGATTTTCTACAGTAGAGAATGATGAGGTTTTTGCATTGGTTTATACTAACTTATCTCATGAGTTTTTGTTGAGTTTTGTGTGGATGAAGTTTCTAAGATTTAGGGAAACCGCGCTATAAAAGGAATTAAGGAGACACAAAAGCTCAAGCTTGGGGATGCCCAAGGCATCCAAAGATAATATTTCAAAAAGTCTCAAGCATCTAAGCTTGGGGATGCCCTGGTAGGCATCCCACATTTCTTCATCAACAACTATCGGTTAGTATCGGTTGAGCCTAAGTTTTGCTTCTTCACATGATGTGTGCTATTCAATGTCATTTTATTTTTTTTGCTTGCTGTTTTAATAAGATACTTAGATCTGAAAGTTTTTAAATAAAAGAGAGTCCACAATTAGCTACTTATTTACTTAACTACTCGCTTGATCTTCACTTATACCTTTTTGGAGTAGTTTGTCATTTACTCTCGTGCTTCACTTATATCCTATGCGTAAATTGTTGAATGAATTGAATATCATGAAGTTAAAATTATATGTTCATATCATGCCTAGTGGTAGCTTCACATTGGGTTTAGAAAGTGAAATCTTTTGAAGCTTGACATCACAATATTGGTCATACAAGAAATTCCTGAATGATTACTATAAGGAAGAGAACTTTCACATGCAAATACACTACCTTGGAAATCTTTTGTGATTGTGAGCCCCCGTCAAAATATTATATGCCAAAATTGTTGATGTTGGACAAGGAAGACAACATAATGAATTATGTTTGTTCATATTCACATAGAAGTTATATTGTCATAGATCCTTCAACATGTGGTGCTTGCCCCCCAATCTTTGCTAGCCAAAAATTCCGCACCAAGTAGAGATACTACTTGTGCATCCAAAAACCCTTAAACCCAAATCTTATTTTCAAGAATCCACCATACCTACCTAAGGATTTAGTAAGATCCTTCAAGTAAGTTGTCATCGGTGCAATAAGGCAATAAAAATTGCTTCTAAAAGTGTTAGATCATTGTAAGAGAAAATTGAGCGTTGTACGAACTTGTGATGGCAAAGAATAAAGCGATAGACTGCATAATAAAGGTTGCTATCATAAGGGGAATATAACGTGATGTTCTTTTGCACTAAGGGATTGAGCATACAAACAAAAAACACATGGCAACCTCTGCTTCCCTCTGCGAAGGGCCTACCTTTTACTTTTATGTATTTACTTTCATGCAAGAGTCAAAGTTTTTCTATCTATTCCTTTTTATTTTTATCTTTTGGCAAGCATCATGTGGTGAGGAAAGATCTAGGCACATATATCAAGTTGGATATGGGTAGCATGAGTTATTATTGTTGACAATACCCTTGAGGTGAATACGTTGGGTGGCGAAATTATAAGCCCCTATCTTTCTATGTGTCTGGTTGAAACGTTTTGCTCATGTGTATGCGGTGGTGTTAGAAATCATAGAAGACTATATGATGGTTGAGTATGTGGAGCTCTTACTTAGACTCTGTTGAATAAGTTGAATTGCAATTGCTTGGTGACTAAGAACATAGGTTGTTGAGTTTCAAGAGAATTCGTTGTCTGAACCTTAACATGTGAATTGGTTGCTACTTTAACATGAGAAGTTTTATAAGAAAGAATTGTTGTTATCATGCTAGAAAAAGTGATTGAAATTGTCATGATCAAACTTGTGCACTTTGTTGGGGAACGTTGCAGAAAATAAAATCTTTCCTACGGTTTCACCAAGATCCATCTATGAGTTCATCTAAGCATTGAGTGATAGGAGTGCATATACATACCCTTGTAGATTGCGAGCGGAAGCATTCAAGAGAACGGGGATGATGGAGTCGTACTCGCCGTGATCCAAATCACCGATGACCAAGTGCTGAACGGACAGCACCTCCGCGTTCAACACACGTACGGAGCGGATGGCGTCTCCTCCTTGATCCAGCAAGGGGGAAGGAGAGGTTGAGGAAGAAGGCTCCAGCAGCAGCATGACGGCGTGGTGGTGGTGGAGATGCAGTACTCCGGCAGGGCTTCGCCAAGCAACTGGGAGGAGGAAGAGGTGTAGCAGGGGAGGGAGGCGCCAAGACTCAGGGTGCGGCTGCCCTCCCTCCCCGCTCCTTTATATAGGCCCCCAAGGGGGGGCGCTAGCCCTGGAGATGGGAATCTCCCAAGGGGGCGGCGGCCAGGGGGTGTGGAGTGCCCCCCAAGGCAAGTGGTGCGCCCACCCTAGGGTTTCAACCCTAGGCGCAGGGGCTAAGGGGCGCACCAGCCCACTAGGGGCTGGTTCCTCCTACTTCAGCCCACGGGCCCTCCGTGATAGGTGGCCCCACCGGTGGACCCGGGACCCTTCCGGTGGTCCCAGACATCTGGTGACCGAAACTTTCTCGATGGCAAAACAGCACTTCCTATATATAAATCTTCACCTCCGGACTATTCCGGAACTCCTCGTGACGTCCGGGATCTCATCCGGGACTCCGAACAACATTCGGTAATCACATACAAGTCTTCCTAATAACCCTAGCGACACCAAACCTTAAGTGTGTAGACCCTACGGGTTCGGGAATCATGCAGACATGACCGAGACAGCTCTCCGGCCAATAACCAACAGCGGGATCTGGATACCCATGTTGGCTCCCACATGTTCCATGATGATTTCATCGGATGAACCACGATGTCGAGGATTCAATCAACCCCGTATACAATTCCCTTTGTCAATCGGTACGTTACTTGCCCGAGACTCGATCGTCAGTATCCCAATACCTCGTTCAGTCTCGTTACCGGCAAGTCATTTTACTCGTAGCGCAATGCATGATCCCATGACCAAACACTTGGTCACTTTGAGCTCATTATGATGATGCATTACCGAGTGGGCCCAGAGATACCTCTCCGTCATACGGAGTGACAAATCCCAGTCTCGATTCGTGTCAACCCAACAGACACTTTCAGAGATACCTGTAGTGCACCTTTATAGTCACCCAGTTACGTTGTGACGTTTGGTACACCCAAAGCACTCCTACGGTATCCGGGAGTTACACGATCTCATGGTCTAAGGAAAAGATACTTGACATTAGAAAAGCTCTAGCAAACGAACTACACGATCTTGTGCTATGCTTAGGATTGGGTCTTGTCCATCACATCATTCTCCTAATGATGTGATCCCGTTATCAACGACATCTAATGTCCATAGTCAGGAAACCATGACTATCTATTGATCAACGAGCTAGTCAACTAGAGGCTTACTAGGGACATATTATGGTCTATGTATTCACACATGTATTACGATTTCCGGATAATACAATTATAGCATGAATAAAGACAATTATCATGAACAAGGAAATATAATAATAATCCTTTTATTATTGCCTCTAGGGCATATTTCCAACACACTTTGCTAGCATTCACACTTCATAAATTATTTCTTTTATCATTTACCTACTCGAGGACGAGTAGGAATTAAGCTTGGGGATGCTGATACGTCTCCAAAGTATCCATAATTTATGAAGTATTCATGTTGTTATATTATCATTCTTGGATGTTTTACAATCTTTTTATAGCAACTTTATATCATTTTTTGGGACTAATCTATTGACCCGATGCCAAAGTGCGATTCTTTTTTTGCTTGTTTTTTACATCGCAGGAAATCAATATCAAACGGAGTCCAAACACCGCAAAACTTTTTGTGGATTTTTTTACGGACCAGAAGACATTCCAGTCGGCTAGAGAAGCACCTAGGTTGTGCCCCAAGGGGGGGCACCAAGGCACGCCCAGGTGGGTTGTGGCCACCTTGGTGGCTTCCCGCACCCCCTCTTTACCCTATAAATTGCCAAATATTCCAAAACCCTTGGGGGTAACCCTAGATCAGAAGTTCCACCGCCGCAAGGCTCTGTAGCCACAAGAAACCAATCTAGACCCCGTTCCGGCACCCTACTAGAGGGGGAATCATCACCGATGGCCATCTTCATCATCCCGACGGCCACCATTATGAGGAGGGAGTAGTCCACCCTCGGGGCTGAGGGTTTGTACTAGTAGCTCTGTGGTTAAATCTCTCTCTCTCTCTCTCTCTCTGTGTGTGTGTGTGTGTGTGTGTGTGTGTGTGTGTGTGTCTTGAGATGTCACGATCTTGATGTGTCGCGAGCTTTGTTAATATAGTCGGATCATATGGTGTTTTCCCCTCTCTATCTTGTTGTGATGAATTGAGTTTTCCTTTTGAGATTTCGTTTTATCGGACTGAATACTTTTATGGATTTGAGAGCACTTGATATAAATCTTGCATATGAATACTCGTGGTGACAATGGGGTATCGTATTGATTCACTTGATATATGTTTTGGCACTCAACTCACGGATTCCCGAGGTGACATTGGGGTGATCTATGCATAGGGTTTGATGCATGTTCTTGTCTTTTTTCTCCGGTAAAAATCTTGGGGCACTCTCTGAGGTTCTATGTGTTGGATTGAGTATTATGAATCTAAAATTATTTTGTGTTATTTTAGTACGAACTCTTGGATAGATCTGTCGGAAAGAATAGCTTCGAGGTGGTTTCGTACCCTACAAATGATTTCTTCTTATGTTCTCTGCTAGATAAGAACTTTGGAGTGATTCTTCATTGCACGTTGAGGGATGGTTATGTGATCCAATTATATTAGCATTGTTGAGAGATTGCACTAGTGAAAGTACGGATCCTAGGCCTCATTTTCAAGCATTGCAATACCGTTTGTGCTCACTTTTGTTACTTGCTACCTTGCTATTTTTTATTGCTCTTATTACAAAATACTCCACTTTTATCACCATCTCTTCACCGAACTAGTGCACCTATACAAATTCCCATTGTATTTGGTGTGTTGGGGACACAAGAGAATTTTTTTATTTGGTTGCAGGGTTGTTTGAGAGAGACCATCTTCGTCGTACGCCTCCCACGGATTGATAAACCTTAGGTCATCCACTTGAGGGAAAATTGCTATTGTCCTACGAAACTCTGTGCTTGGAGGCCCAACACGTGTCTACAAGAATAAAGTTGCGTAGTAGACATCAAGCTCTTTCCTGGCGCCGTTGTTGGGGAGGTTAGGTAAGCGGCACTCACACCCCGTCAACAAAGCTCTTTTCTGGCGCCGTTGCGAGGGAGGTGAGTGCTTGAAGTTATATCTTTAGATCTTGCAATTGAATCTTTTAGTTTCTTGTTTTATCACTAGTTTGGTTCATAAAACAAAACTACATAAAAATGGAATTGAGGTTGCATCATATTATTTATCATCTTTATAATATCTTTCTTGAAAATGATGGATCGGAAAATTGTGCTCAATTGTTAGAAGAAGAAGTCAATAAAATGTTTGGCACAAAATATTTGAATGATGAGCATGATTGCTATGATGTTAGTATGAATTCTTTGAATACCCAAAATGCTAATAATGATTGCACAAGTCATGAAAAAAAATGTTTCTTATAAGCATGCCAATTTTTGTGGAGTGCATAAAGTTTGTGAAGACGTGCCTTATAGGGAAGATAGATTTTGCAAGAAGTATAAACATGATAGAACCAATTCTTTGCTCAAAGTGATAGATGAATTTGCTACAAAATTATGTTCTCTTTGTCCTATTACTTGTGATCTTTGGAATAAAGTTGGTCACCTTAATTTCCAATGCATGCTTTTTCATGATGAATTGTGTCCAAATATTGCAATAACTTGATCACCCTAGAACTTTATAATGAACTTTATTTATTTTTGGGGAGTGAAGGATTGACACATAAAAATAGTTGGTTTGAAGTATTCATTCTTACGGATGACATTGAAACTAAACTAAAGAATATCTATATGTTTTGCATGGTAAATTGCAATGAGAATGCTTATATTTCCAACTACAGAAAGATGGGAAAATCAATAGAATATAAAAGGAATACTAATGAAAGGGTAAAGATTTCTACTTTCCCTCCTATTGTCTCTTATGATGAAATAGGTAACAAGGAGGAGCTCCCTATTCAACCAATCTCATCAATAAGAAGCTTGAAAAGATTAATTAAACCCACACATGATGTGGTGAACAAGAAGAAAAGAAGAAAGAATAGAGGTAAAAAGGTACTTTCGTAGAATTTTGTGATATGCAAGAGAAAAAGGATGTGGACAATGATATCGTGAAACTAAAATTATTTCCTTTTTCTTGCGGGGTCTGATACGTCTATCTATAATTTTTGATTGTTCCATGCTGTTATATTATCATTCTTGGATGTTTTATAATCATTTTATATCATTTTTTGGTACTAATCTATTGACATAGTGCCAAGTACCAGTTGTTATTTTCTGCATGTTTTTAAATCGCAGGAAATCAATATCGAATGGAGTCCAAACGCAGCAAAACTTTTTGTGGATTTTTTGGACCGGAAGACATCCAGTGTGCCGGAGAAGCGCCTGGGGGTGCTTCGAGTGGAGCACAACCCACCAGGGCGCGCCAGGAGGTGCAGGCGCGCCCTGGTGGGATGTGCCCACCTCGAGTGCCCCATGAACCGACTCTTTGCTCTATAAATACCCCAATATTCCAGAAACCCTAGGGGAGTCGACAAAAATCAATTCCAGCGGTCGTAGAGTCCAGAACCACCAGATCGAATCTAGACACCATCACGGAGGGGTGCATCATGTCCATTGGTGCCTCTCCGATGATGCGTGAGTAGTTCTTTGTAGACCTACGGGTCAGTAGTTAGTAGCTAGATGGCTTCCTCTCTCTCGTTTGATTCTCAAACAATGGTCTCCTGGAGATCCATATGATGTAACTCTTTTTGCGGTGTGTTTGTTGGGATCCGATGAACTTTGAGTTTATGACCAGATCTATCTTTTTATCCATGAAAGTTATTTGAGTCTCTTTGATCTCTTATATGCATGATTGCTTATAGTCTCGTATTTCTTCTCTGATATTTGGGTTTTCTTTGGCCAACTTGATCTATTTATCTTGTAATGGGAAGAGGTGCTTTGTAGTGGGCTCGATCTTACGATGCTTGATCGCAGTAATAGAAAGGGAAGCGACACGTATGTATAGTTGCTACTAAGGATAAAATGATGGGGTTTATTTCTACATAAATAGATCTTTTCTACATCATGTCATCGTTCTTATTGCATTACTCCGTTTTTCCATGAACTTAATACACTATATGCATGCTGGATAGCGGTCGATGTGTGTGTGTGGAGTAATAGTAGTAGATGCAGGCAGGAGTCGGTCTACTAATCTTGGACATGATGCCTATATATTGATCATTGCCTAGATATCATCATGATTATTTGAATTTCTATGAATTTCCCAACAGTAAGTTGTTCACCCAGCATTTGCTATTTTCTCGAGAGAAGCCACTAGTGAAACCTACGACCCCTGGGTCTCTTTCTCATATTATTTGCCTTTGCGATATATTTTATTTGACTTTTATTTTCAGATATATTCAACCAAAAAATACAAAAATACCTTGCTGAAATTTATTTTATTTGGCGTTCGATCTATCAATATTTACAACTCTCTCACGTCCATTTGCCCATCTCTGGCACCGCTACCTGACAGGGACTGGCAACCCCTTTTACACGTTGGGTTGCGAGTATTTGTTATTTGTGTGTAGGTGCTGTTTACGTAGAGTTGCTTGGTCTCCTACTGGTTCGATAACCTTGGTGTCATCACTGAGGGAAATACCTACCATCGCTGTGCTGCACCATCCCTTCCTCTTTGGGGAAATACCGACGTAGTTCTAGTAGGCATCAAAAGGAATTTTCTAGCGCTGTTGCCGGGGAGGATCTTCAACATCTACCAGGTTCCTAATCGCAATTTAAATTATTTGCCATTTGCTTCTCGTTTTCCTCTCCCCCACTTCAGAAAAAATTGCCGTTTTATTCGCCCTCTTTTTCGTTCGCTGTTTGCTTGCTGGATATGTTTTGTGTGCAATCTTGTTTGCTGCTCTTATCATTATGGATAGTTCTTCGTCAATTGCGTTCACTCCCGAGAACAAAGTTCTCAACTTTAAACAAAGGGGAGGAGAGAACTTAAAAGATGCTTGGTATAGGATTTGCAATGCTCATAATAGATCTATCCGTAAGCAATCTACCGTTGTTCTCCTTCGCTGTTTTTATGTGGGCATCACCACTTGGTACAGATTCATCCTTGATACGATTACCGGTGGAAATTTCTTGATATGTCCTTCTCTTGATGCTTTTAATGCTATGGGAAATTTAGTGGGCTCACGACCCCTTATGATTAATGAAACAACTTTGACTCTTGAGCATGTCATGCAAATATTAGATGCTATTGAAAAGAAAATGCTTACCGAAGAACATATTGAAAATTTGGATAAAAAGATGCATAATTTTGCCACTAAAACTGGGTCAAAAGCGGGAGAAGTTTTTAAGTTATTGAAGGAAAGGGGGACTGTAATTCATGAGATAATTGAAGAAAGCCCGCCTCGGATTGACAAACTGGAAGAATCTTTGGTAATTTAAGCACAAATTTTCCCTCCACTAAAAATATAGAAAAAACTCCCGTAAATATCGGCAAGACTACTCAAGTCACTAAGAACAAGGGTGCAACTTATAGTAATAACAATAAAGAGGATCTTAAGATGATTAGTATTCATCCGGATTTTGTTGAAGTTATAAGAGATCCCTTGGGCAAGAATGAATTCTTTAAGTTTGTTCCTAGAAGTATTGTCATTGAAAATCTTTATGCTAAATCCTTGAAAAATTCTAAGTGTTTGATTAGAGAGTTAGACAAAGATGACAAAACTTAGATCCTTGCTTTATGCCTAGCTAAGGGCGTAAAACGATAGCGCTTGTTGGGAGGCAACCCAATGAGTAAAATTTATTTTTACTTTTTGCTTTATATTCTTGAGTGTTTGCACAATTATGCTACTGTTATGATGGTGTATTTTGTGTTTTAATTAGTGTTTGTGCCAAGCAAAGCCTTTAGGATCTTCTTGGGTAATAGTTGTTTGATCTTGTTGAAAAATACAAACTTATGCACTTAACAAAATAATTTTCATAAATCACAGAAACTTGATTTTTCCCTGATTATTTTTTCAGAAGATTAATACACAAATTTCTCAGGTTTTCCTAATTTCTAAAGATTTTTGGAGTTTCAGAAGTATTTGAAATATCCAGATTGCTAAAGACTGTTCTGTTTTTGACAGATTCTGTTTTCTTTGCATTGTGTGCTTGTTTTGATGATTCTATGGTTTTCTTTAATGAGTTTTTGCCATAGAAAAGTTGGAATACAGTAGATATAATGCAAAAAATAAAATATGAATTGGTTATCTACAATACTTATAGTAGTGATTTGCTTTCTTATACTAACGGATCTCACGAAGGTTTTGTTGAGTTTTGTGTGATTGAAGTTTTCAAGTTTTGGGTTATCTTACAATGGATGAAGGAATAAGGAGTAAGAAGAGCCTAAGATTGGGGATGCACATGACACCCTAAGTTATTATCCAAAGAGAAGCAAGCAACTAAGCTTGGGGATGCCCCGAGCGGCATCCCCTCTTTCTTCTAACAACCATCGGTATTTTACTCGAAGCTATATTTTTATTTGTCACATACTATGTGTTTTTCTTGGAGCGCCTTGTACGATACGAGTCTTTGATTTTTTTCTTTGTGTTCTAAGTCATGATTCCTTGCTGGACACACCTATTTGAGAGAGCCAAAATTATGCCATAACTTGTTAGAATAGCTCTCTTTGCTTCACTAAATTTTTATGAGCTATGGTTTTGCTCTAGTGCTTCACTTATATCTTTTTTAGCATAGTGTGCATTAGTATTTTTGAAGAAATCCTCTCTTGCTTCACTTAGATTTATTTGAGAGTTAGTAATTTTTTAAGAAATTCTCTCTTGCTTCACTTAAATTAATTTGAGAGAAAGAAATATTATGCCCATGATCTTCACTTATATCTGTTTGAGCTTATCAAAAGCAACACATGAAAATTAGTTCCAAAGTGATAGATATCCAAGAAGGATATAATAAAAACTTTCATGCAGATCATTGGAAAGAATAAAATTGATTCCTTGTAATAGTTTTGATATATGATGATGTGATGTGTGAGTCATGTTGATGAGTAATTATGCTTTAGTAAGAATATTGGTGTTAAGGTTTGTGATTCCCTATGCAAGCACAAAAGTCAATAATCATGCAATGAAATTACATCCTACTTGTGGTGCATTATTCGGTGTTAATTATGCTTAATGCTCGCTTATGAGATTATTCGTTTCTTGGTTGGTCGCTTCTCAATCTTTTGCTAGCCTTAATTTTGCACCATGTATGATCACTATTTGTGCATCCAAAATCCTTTAAACCAGTTTTGCCACATGAGTCAACTATACCTACCTATATGCGGTATTATTTTGCCATTCTAAGCAAATTTGCATGTGCCATCTCTAAATTTGAAAATAAATTTCTCTTTCGTGTGCTCGTACCGCTCACGAGGCGGTGACGGGTTGCCAATATTTTCCATGCTAGATGTGTTATTCTCATGATGAGTGTTTATTCACTTGTCATTGCATGAGAGTAAGGCAAAGGTATTAGGGATGCCCAGTCCCGAAATGAAAAATGAATTTACTTTATGTTGTCAAATAATAAATTCCTTGGAAAGTGTTGGTATGGAGGGCAACCGTGGATTCGACTAGCCATGGAAAGTGAAAGTATGGTGGAAAAAGGAATAAACTTTATTTTTTGTTTGGGAACCACTGATGATATATCTAGCATGGGAAGTGTTTTGAGCTCTAAATCATTTTCGTCGGTGGGAAAAGTATGCCTCTCAAAATGTTTTTATCTCTATATTTTTCGCTTTGAGCTCTGGCACCTCTACAAATCCCTACTTCCCTCTACGAAGGGCCTTTCTTTTACTTTATGCAATTTTTATTTTTTGAGTCTCCATCTTCTCTTATAAAGCACCAACTAGGGGCACTATAATCATACTTGAGCATTGGGTGTAGCTAATATGCGAGTGTGTTTCATGAATGGATCAATGATTCAGCAGGATGGGCTAGGGATAACTTATTTTAGCGTTGATATTTTGAAAGACATGGTCGCTTGTTGATATGCTTGAGTATTTAAACCTCATGTCAAAACAAGACTATTGCTTTGAACCATATAAAAGTCCAAATGTCCATGCTATGAAGAAAAGAATATGATATGACATGTTAGGCAGCATTCCACATCAAAAATTCTATTTTTATCATTTACCTACTCGAGGACAAGCAGGAATTAAGCTTGGGGATGCTGATACGTCTCCAACATATCTATAGTTTTTTATTGTTCCATGCTGTTATATTATCATTCTTGGATGTTTTATAACCATTTTATAGTCATTTTACATCGTTTTTTGGTACTAACTGATACATCTCTGTCGTATCTATAATTTTTGATTGTTCCATGCCAATGTTCTTCATCTTTCATATACTTTTGGCAACTTTTTATACTATTTTTTGGGACTAACATATTGATCCAAAGGCTCATGCAGTTCTGTTTGTTGCATGTTTTATGTTTCGCAGAAACCCAATATCAAACGGAATCCAAATGGGATAAAAATGGACGGAGAATTATTTTGGAATATTTTGGATTTTCCGGAGGAAGAATCAACGTGAAACGGTGCCCGGGGTGGCCATGAGATAGGGGGGCACGCCTGGCACTCTCGTGGGCCACCTGTAAGGCTGTTGACGCTCTTATTTTGTCGCAAGAAAGCTAATTTTATGAAAAAAATCTGGGCGAAAGATTCACCCCAATCGGAGTTACGGATCTTCGGATATAAAAGAAACGGTGAAGGGGCGGAATCTGGGAACGCAGAAACAGAGAGATAGATCCAATCTCGGAGGGGCTCTCGCCCCTGATACGTCTCCAACGTATCCATAATTTTTGATTGTTCCATGCTATTATATTACCCCTTTTGGATGTTTATGGGCTTTATTTTACACATTTATATCATTTTTGGGACTAATCTACTAACCGGAGGCCCAACCCATATTGCTGTTTTTTTGCCTATTTCAGTATTTCGAAGAAAAGGATTATCAAACGGAGTCCAAACGGAATGAAACCTTCGGGAGCGTGATTTTTGGAACGAACGTGATCCAGAGGACTTGGATTGCAAGTCAAGAAGCAGTCAAGGCAGCCATGAGAGGGTAGGGTGCGCCCCTTGTCTCGTGGGCCCCACGGGCGGCCACCGACGTACTTCTTCCTCCTATATAAGCCTACGTACCCCGAAAACATCTAGGGAGCCAACGAAACACAATTTCCACCATCGTAACCTTCTGTATCCGCGAGATCCCATCTTGGAGCCTTCACCGGCGCTCCGCCGGAGGGGGAATCGACCACGGAGGGCTTCTACATCAACACCATAGCCCCTCCGATGAGTTGTGAGTAGTTTACCACAGACCTTCGGGTCCATAGTTATTAGCTAGATGGCTTCTTCTCTCTTTTTGGATCTCAATACAATGTTCTCCCCCTCTCTTGTGGAGATATTTTCGATGTAAACTCTTTTTGCGGTGTGTTTGTCGAGATCCGATGAATTGTGGGTTTATGATCAAGTTTATCTATGAGAAATATTTGAATCTCCTCTGAATTCTTTTATGTATGATTGAGTTATCTTTGCAAGTCTCTTCGAATTATCAGTTTGGTTTGGCCTACTAGATTGATCTTTCTTGCCATGGGAGAAGTGCTTAGCTTTGGGTTCAATCTTGCGGTGTCCTTACCCAGTGACAGAAAGGTTGCAAGGCACATATTGTATTGTTGCCATCGAGGATAAAAAGACGGGTTTTATATCATATTGCATGAGTTTATCCCTCTACATCATGTCTTGCTTAAGGCGTTACTCTGTTCTTATGAACTTAATACTCTAGATGCAGGCAGGAGTCGGTCGATGTGTGGAGTAATAGTAGTAGATGCAGGCAGGAGTCGGTCTACTTGTTGCGGACGTGATGCCTGTATACATGATGATGCCTAGATAATCTCATAATTATTCGCTCTTCTATCAATTGCTCGACAGTAATTTGTTCACCCACCGTAATACTTATGCTATCTTGAGAGAAGCCACTAGTGAAATCTATGGCCCCCAGGTCTATCTCTTATCATATTTGCTTCCAATTTACTTTTATTTGCATCTTTACGTTTTGCATCTATATTATAAAATACCAAAAATATATTTATTTTATCATACTATCTCTTTAGATCTCACTTTCGCAAGTGACCGTGAAGGGATTGACAACCCCTTTATTGCGTTGGTTGCGAGTTCTTTGTTTGTTTGTGTAGGTGCGTGGGACTTTTGAGGAGCCTCCTACTGGATTGATACCTTGGTTCTCAAAAACTGAGGCAAATACTTACGCTACTATTGCCGCATCACCCTTTCCTCTTCAAGGAAAACCAACGCTAGCTCAAGACGTAGCAGCCCCTCCCACGCCATGGGAGCCAATGACCAGAGGGGAAACCCTTCTCCCATCTAGGGGGAAGGTCAAGGAAGAAGAAGAAGAAGGGGAGCCCTCTCCCCCTTGCTTCCGGTGGCGCCGGAGCGCTGCCTGGGGCCATCATCATCGCCGCGATCTACACCAACACCTCCATCATCTTCACCAACATCTCCATCACCTTCCCCCATCTATATTCAGCGGCCCACTCTCCCGCAACCCGATGTACCCTCTACTTGAACATGGTGCTTTATGCTTCATATTATTATCCAATGATGTGTTGCCATCCTATGATGTCTGAGTAGATTTTCGTTGTCCTACCGGTGATTGATGAATTGCTATGATTGGTTTGAATTTCATGTTTTATTATTGGTGCTGTCCTATTGTGCCCTCCGTGTCACGCAAGTGTGAGGGATTCCCGCTGTAGGGTTTGCAATATGTTTATGATTTGCTTATGGTGGGTGGCGTGAGTGACAAAAGCACAAACCCGAGTAAGTAGGTTGTTTGCGTATGGGATAAAGGGGACTTGATACTTTAATGCTATGGTTGGGTTTTACCTTAATGATCTTTAGTAGTTGCGGATGCTTGCTAGAGTTCCAATCATAAGTGCATATGATCCAAGAAGAGAAAGTATGTTAGCTTATGCCTCTCCCTCAAATAGAATTGCAATAGTGATTACCGGTCTAGTAACATAGTCAATTGCTTAGGGACAATTCCACAACTCCTACCACCACTTTTCCACACTCGCTATATTTACTTTATTGCTTCTTTATCTAAACAACCCCTAGTTTATATTTACGTGTTCTTTATTTCTTGCAAACCTATCCAACAACACCTACAAAGTACTTCTAGTTTCTTACTTGTTCTAGGTAAAGCGAACGTCAAGCGTGCGTAGAGTCGTATCAGTGACCGATAGGACTTGAGAGAGTATTTGTTCTACCTTTAGCTCCTCGTTAGGTTCGACACTCTTACTTATCGAAAGAGGCTACAACTATCCCGTATACTTGCGGGTTATCACTAACATATTGACATAGTGCCAAGTACCAGTTGCTGTTTTCTCCATGTTTTTTACATCGCAGGAAATCAATATCAAACAGAGTCCAAATGCAGCGAAACTTTTTGTGGATTTTTTAGACCAAAAGACATCCAGTGGGCCGAAGAAGCGCCTGGGGGGTGCTCCGAGGGGAGCACAACCCACCAGGGCGCGCCAGGAGGCCCAGGCGCGCCCTGGTGGGTTGTGCCCACCTCGGGTGCCCCCTGAACCGACTCTTTGCTCTATAAATACCCCAATATTCCAGAAACCCTAGGGGAGTCGACGAAAATCAATTCCAGCCGCCGCAGAGTCCAGAACCACCAGATCCAATCTAGACACCATCACAGAGGGGTGCATCATGTCCATTGGTGCCTCTCCGATGATGCGTGAGTAGTTCTTTGTAGACCTACGGGTCCGTAGTTAGTAGCTAGATGGCTTCCCCTCTCTCGTTTGATTCTCAATACAATGGTCTCTTGGAGATCCATATGATGTAACTCTTTTTGTGGTGTGTTTGTTGGGATCCGATGAACTTTGAGTTTATGATCAGATCTATCTTTTATCCATGAAAGTTATTTGAGTCTCTTTGATCTCTTATATGCATGATTGCTTATAGCCTCGTATTTCTTCTCCGATATTTGGGTTTTGTTTGGCCCACTTGATCTATTTATCTTGCAATGGGAAGAGGTGCTTTTTAGTGGGTTCGATCTTACGGTGCTTGATCCCAGTGACAGAAGAGGAATCGACACGTATGTATCGTTGCTACTAAGGATAAAACGATGGGGTCTATTTCCACATAAATAGATCTTGTCTACATCATGTCATCGTTCTTATTGCATCACTCCGTTTTTCCATGAACTTAATGCACTAGATGCATGCTGGATAGCGGTCGATGTGTGGAGTAATAGTAGTAGATGCAGGCAGGAGTCGGTCTACTAATCTTGGATGTGATGCCTATATGATGATCATTGCCTGGATATCGTCATGATTATTTGAAGTTCTACCAATTGCCAATTAGTAATTTGTTCGCCCACCGTTTGCTATTTTCTCGAGAGAAGCCACTAATGAAACCTACGTCCCCCGGGTCTCTTTCTCATATTATTTGCCTTTGCGATCTATTTTATTTGCCTTTTATTTTCGGATCGATTAAACCAAAAAATACAAAAATACCTTGCTGCAATTTATTTTAATTGGCGTTCGATCTATCAATATTTACAACTCTCTCACGTCCATTTGCCCATCTCCGGGGTCGCTACCCGAAAGGGATTGACAACCCCTTTTACACGCTGGGTTGCGATTATTTGTTATTTGTGTGTAGGTGCTATTTATGTAAAGTTGCATGGTTCTCCTACTGGTTCGATAACCTTGGTCTCATCACTGAGGGAAATACCTACCGTCGCTGTGCTGCATCATCCCTTCCTCTTTGGGGAAATACCGACGTAGTTCTAGCAGGCATCAGGGTCGTGCAAAAATTTGGTTTCATCTTAGCCATGAAATTGCATTGATTCTTGGGATAAGTGCAAAGATGCTTTCATTACTAAGTATTTTCCTCCCGTGAAAATTATTTCCCCTTATAAATCAAATTACGAATTTTAAGCAACTTGAGCATGAACATGTTGCCCAATCTTGGGAAAGGATGAAATTGATGATAAAAAATTGCCCTACTCATGGTTTAAATTTGTGGATGATCATACAATTTTTTTATGCGGGATTGAATTTTGTTTCTAGAAATATTTTAGATTCCGTCGCGAGTGGCACCTTTATAGAAATTACTTTGGATTAAGCTACTAAATTGGTTAATAATATTATGGCTAATTAATCGCAATGGCATACCGAAAGAGCACCTCCTAGTAAAAAGGTTAATTCTATTGAAGAAATTAGTGCTTTGAGTGATAAAGTTGATGCTCTTATGAAATTGGTTGCTAGTAAAAATTCTCCTATTGATCCTAATGATGTGCCTTTGTCTACTTTTATTGAGCTTCATAATGATCCCATAGACGTGAATTTTGCCTCGCGAAACAATTTTAATAACAATGCTTATAGAGGTAATTTTAATCCTAGGACTTTTCCTAGAATTTCCTTTGATAATTATGGTAATTCCTATGGTAATTCTTATAATAATAATATTATGCCCTATGATCTTGAGAGTAATATTAAAGAATTTATTAATGCTCAACAGGGCTTCGACACTATGATAGAAGAAAATTGAGCAAACTTGATGATATGTGCTACTTCTTGAGCTTGCGTTGATTTTTCCCTTGAAGAGGAAAGGGTGATGGAGCAAAGTAGAGATAAGTATTTACCTCAGTTAGAGAACCAAGGTATCAATCCAGTAGGAGCTACAAGCAACTCTCCAATGCTCTAGCACCGCACAACTTTCGCCGGTGCATTAAACCCACCATATACCCTTCCTCAAAATAGCCACCATACCTACCTATTATGGCATTTCCATAGCCATTCCGAGATATATTGTCATGCAACTTCCACCATTCCGTTTATTATGACACATACCATCATTGTCATATTGCTTTGCATGATCATGTAGTTGACATAGTATTTGTGGCAAGGCCACTGTTCATATTTTTTATACGTGTCATTCTTGATCATTGCACATCCCGGTACACCGCCAGAGGCATTCATATAGAGTCATATCTTGTTCTAGTATCGAGTTGTAATTCTTGAGTTGTAAGTAAATAAAAGTGTGATGATCATTATTAGAGCATTGTCCCATGTGAGGAAAGGATGAAGGAGGCTATGATTCCCTCACAAGTCTGGGATGAGACTCCGAATGAAAAAAAGAGAGGCCAAAGAGCCCAAACAAAAAATGAGAGAAAAAGAGAGAAGGGACAATGTTACTATCCTTTTTCCACACTTGTGCTTCAAAGTAGCACCATGTTCTTCATATATATAGAGAGTCTCCTATTTTGCCACTTTCATATACTAGTGGGAATTTTTTATTATAGAACTTGGCTTGTATGTTCCAATGATGGGCTTCCTCAATTGCCCTAGGTCTTCATGAGCAAGCAAGTTGGATGCACACCCACTTAGTTTTCTTTTGAGATTTCATACACTTATAGCTCTAGTGCATCCGTTGCATGGCAATCCCCACTCACTTGCATCAATATCAATTGATGGGCATCTCCATAGCCTGTTAATTTGCCTAGTTGATGTGAGACTTTCTCCTTTTTATCTTCTCCACAACCTCCACCGTATACTTTTCCACCTATAGTGCTATATCCATGGTTCACGTTCATGTATCGCGTGAAAGTTGAAAAATCTTGAGAACATTAAAAGTATGAAACAATTGCTTGACTAACATCGGGGTTGTGCATGATGAAATATTTTGTGTGATGAAGATAGAGCATAGCCAGATTATATGATTTTGTAGGGATAACTTTCTTTGGCCATGTTATTTTGAGAAGACATGATTGCTTTATTAGTATGCTTGAAGTATTATTGTTTTATGTCAATATTAAACTTTCGTTTTGAATCTTATGGATCTGAATATTCATGCCACAATAAAGAGAATTGCATTAATAAATATGCTAGGTAGCATTTCACATCAAAAATTATGTTTTTATCATTTACCTACTCGAGGACGAGAATGAATTAAGCTTCGGGATGTTTGGTACGTCTCCAACGTATCTATAATTTTTGATTGTTCCATGCTATTACATTATCTATTTTGGATGTTTTATATGCATTAATATGCCACTTTATATTACTGTCGGGACTAAATTATTAACCTAGTGCCCAGTGCCAGTTTCTGTTTTTTTCCTTGTTTTGACTTTTATAGAAAAGGAATACCAAACGGATTCCAAATGGAATAAAACTTTACGGTGATTTTTCTCGAACCAGAAGAAACCCGCGAGACTTGGAGAGGAGGCCAGAGGACCCACGAGGCGGCCACAAGCCGTAGGGGCACGCCCCGAGGGGGCGCCCCCAGGGCTTGTGCCCCCCATAGACCTTCCAACCCTAATCTTCGCTCTATAAATACCCAAATATTCCCCCTATACCAAAAGCTTCCACAAAGATACTTTTTTTGCCGCTGCAAGCTTCTGTTCTAGTAAGATCCCATCTTGGGGCCTTTTTCGGAAATCCGTCGGAGGGGGATTCGATCACGGAGAGCTTCTGCACCAACCTTGTTGCCCTTCCAATGATGTGTGAGTAGTTTACCACAAACCTACGGGTCCATAGCTAGTAGCTAGATGGCTTCTTCTCTCTCTTTGATCATCAATACAATGTTCTCCTTGATGTTCTTGGAGATCTATTTGATGTAATCTTATTTTGCGGTGCGTTTGTTGAAATCCAATGAATTGTGGATTTATGATCATATTATCTATGAATATTATTTGAGTCTTCTCTAAACTCTTTTATGCATGATTGAGATAGCTTTGTATTTCTCTCCGATCTACCGATTTGGTTTGGCCAACTGATTGGTTTTTCTTGCAATGGGAGAGGTGCTTTGTGGTGGGTTCAATCTTGCAGTGTCCTCACCTAGTGACAGAAGGGGTAGCGAGGCACGCATTGTATTGTTGCCATTAAGGATAAAAAGATGGGGGTTATATCATATTGCTTGAGTTTATCCCTCTACATCATGTCATCTTGCCTAATGCGTTACTCTGTTCTTATGAACTTAATACTCTAGATGCATGATGGATAGTGGTCGATGTGTGGAGTAATAGTAGTAGATGCAGAATCATTTCGATCTACTTGTCACGGACATGATGCCTATATACATGATCATTACCTTAGATATCGTCATAACTATGCACTTTTCTATCAATTGCTCAACAGTAATTTGTTTACCTACTGTATGTTTTCTTCAAGAGAGAAGCCTCTAGTGAAACCTATGGCCCCCGGGTCTATTTTCCATCATATATTTTCAGATCTATAAAACCAAAAATACAAAAATGCCTTGCTGCACTTTATTTATATTTACTTTAGTTTGCCTTTTTATTTATCTTTTATACCTATCTTTATTAGATCTCACTCTTGTTCGTGACCATGAAGGGATTGACAACTCCTTTTTCGCATTGTGTGCAAGTGTTTGTTAGTTTGTGCAAGTGCATATATTGGAGACTTGCTTGTGCCTCCTACTGGATTGCTACCTTGGTTCTTAACTGAGGGAAATACTTATCTCTACTTTGCCGCATCACCGTTTCTATTCAAGGGAAAAAACAACGCAAGCTCAAGAAGTAGCAATAGTAATATGTGAGTCATGTTGGTGAGTAATTATGCTTTAGTAAGAATATTGGTGTTAAGGTTTGTGATTCCCTATGCAAGCACAAAAGTCAATAGTTATGCAACGAAGTTACATCCTACTTGTGGTGCATTATTCGGTGTTAGTTATGTTCAATGGTCGTTTATGACCATTTTCATTTTTTGGTTGGTTGCTTCTCAATCTATTTGCTAGCCTTCCCTTGTACTAAGCAGGAATACTGCTTGTGCATCCAAATCCTAAACCAAGTTGTGCTAAATGAGTCCACCATACCTACCTATATGCGGTATTTGCATGCCGTACCAAGTAAATTTGTATGTAGCAACTCTAATTCTTAAAATGAATTTCCTTTTTTGTATTCCAGTACCGCTCATGAAGCGGTAGGGGGTGGCCAATATTTTCCATGCTAGGTATGTTATTCTCAAGATGAGTGTTTAGTCACTTGTCATTGCACGAGAGTGTGGCATCTAATAGGGATGCCTAGTCCCGAAATGAAAAAAAAATCGTATATGTTACTCATAATAAATTCCTAGGGAAGTGTTGGTATGGAAGGCATCCTCGAATATGGCTAGCCATGGATTGTGAAAGAATGGTGAAAAAGGAAATAAAATTTATTTTATGTTTGGGAACCGCCTATTATTTATCTAGAATGGAAGATATTGGGAATTCTCGATCGTTTTCGTTGATAGGAAAAGCATGCCTCTCAAAAAAAATTTATCTCTCAATTTAAGCTATGAGCTCTGGCACCTCTAAAAATCTCTGGTTCCCTCCACGAAGGGCCTATCTATTTACTTTTATGCAATTTTTATTTTTATTAAGTCTCCATCTTCTCTTATAATGCACCAACTAGAGAACACTATTGTCATACTTGTGCATTGGATGTAGCTAATATTTGAGTGTGTTTCATGAATGGATCAATGATTGAGCATAATGGGCTAGGGATAGATTTCTTTAGCGTTGATATTTTGAAATACATGGTTACATGTTGATATGCTTGAGTATTGATGTCTTCATGTCAAATTATAGACTATTGCTTTGAATCACTTAAAAGTCCAAATGTCCATGCTACAAAAGAAAAGAATATGTGATGAATATGATAGGTAGCATTCCACATCAAAAATTCTGTTTTTATCATTTATCTACTCGAGGACGAGCAAGAATTAAGCTTGGGGATGCTTGATACGTCTCCAACGTATCTATAATTTTTTTATTGTTCCATGCTATTAAAGTATCAATCTTGGTTATTTTATATACATTTACTTGCAGTTTTATATCATTTTTTGGGACTAACCTATTAAGCTAGTGCCTAGTGCCATTTGCTGTTTTTTGCTTGTTTTTTACTTTGCAGAATATCAATACCAAACGAAGTCCAAATGCCATGAAACTTTTTGGAGATTTTTCTTCTAGCGATAAGAGACCCTGGAAGCTTCTGGAGTACATGAGAAGATGAAGGTGGGGGCCACTAGACACAAGGGCGCGCTAGGGGCCTCTGGCGTGCCCTGATGTCGGTGTACTAAAGTAGGGGTACCTTAGTACCTCGAACTTGTGCACAGGCAGTCGCAGCACCCCGCGGCAAGGCTTGCCGGGCGCCCTACTGCCCTTCAAGAACAAAGTATCAACTGAGAAGACAAAGGCCCCGGCAAGAGGAGCTTGCCGGGAAGGCTAGCCAAGGCGCTCCCAGAAGACTTGCCGCGACATCCTGCGCGTCCCGGCAAGGCCCGACGGCCGGCAAGCTTGCCGGCACAACAAGAGAAGGGCCGCGGCAAGGCACTCGCCGCGGCAAGGCTGCCACAAAAAATCCAGCGCATCCATCGGCGTGTCACCCCAGGGCCATCCCAGGGGCACGTGGGAAGGCGTTGTGTAGCCATGCGGAGCGAGGTGGCGAGCGGAGCTGACAGAGACGCCATCGTGGCAACCGGTGGCTCACCTAACGGTCGTTTCTTTGCACTGTTGGGACGACCGGACGGGCATTTAATGCCCTTGTCCCCTGCCGTCGAGTTAGGTAGGGACACTTTGGTCATCCTTGTTGTACCAACCTATGTTTTACCTTTTACCCCTCTTCCTACGCTGCCACCGTGGGTACCCCTTCAGACTATAAAGGGAGGCCCATGCGCGCGTGAGGGGTTCGGTCCATTCGACACACGCAACACCACCATACGCCGCACGCCGAGCAAAGATCAAATACAAACACAAAGCAGCGGGGGGTTTTATCTCTCGGAGAGCCCCGGCCGGGTAAAATCGCCTGTCTCCCCAGCGCCGACCTCGATCTGCTCTGCGCCGCCCTCCGCTCCCTTGCCGGACTAGAAGGGGCCCCCGTGCCCCATAGGTGCTCGGGGCCGCACAGAGACCGCCCCGACATCTTTGGCGCGCCAGGTAGGGGCTGCGTCGAGGTCGTGAACATCTGATCCGGTCTCCGCGCGCGCTACAACAACGTCTTCATCAGCATGCCACTGAAGAAGAAGCCTTCGGAGGTGGCCGCTCCGTCTACATCGGTTCTGCCTCCACCACCGGAGCAAGCCGGCGGTGGAGTGGATGCCGGCGAAGGAGAGGGCGCCGACGGTGGGACTCACGTCGTCACCAGGTCCAAAAACAAGGCCCCGCAGGCGTCGGCGACCGCGCAGACACCACACCCTTCCCAGGAGGTGCAAGGTCGACAATGCCCCGGTGCTCCTAGCACCGTGCTCGCATTGGAGCAAGGCCAAGCTGGTGGGTCGCGGGACGTTCGAGGTCAGCATGCACGCCAGCATGCTGGCGCGAGTGAGGTACGGTCGCCCGGACGGGGTGTGGCACCTCCCAATCCAGTTGGGAGTCCGAGCACATCCCGCTCCTCACGCCGCTCGTCGCCACCGCCACCCAAGACAGCAGAGGAAGCGCTGGCCCGAGCCCAGCTGCTTCTAGATTACCCTCCGGCGCCACACAAGATCGACGACTGGAGGATGACCATATACAGCCTCATCGGCTTCCGCCAACGGCGACAAGCCCCGGCAGCCTGGCGCATCGAAGCCCCGGCAAGGCGCCCAGGCGCAAGCCGACGCCGACAAGACCGCTGGGGGTGCCACCTCCGTGCACTCCCAGCCCCGAAGGCCAAGATCGCCAGCTCGCCGGACCAACCCCGACGCCGATTCCACCGCGTCGTCGGACCCGCGAACTCGCCGTGACCAACGACACGTTCTCCGAGAACGACAACACGAGGACGCTTGCACTCGCAACGAGCACCGGAGAGAAGCGCGACGTCAATCTGACCAGCGCGCTGGGCCCACTGTCGATGTGCACGCACCCGGGGAACCAGGCGACTTGCCGTACGCGGCAGGTTGCCCTGCGTTCACCCGCGAGCTGCGGCAAGTCCAGTGGCTCAAAACCAAGAATTTCAAGCCAGACGTGCCCGAGAAGTACGATGGCAGGATACATCCGTCGGAGTTCCTCAGCATCTACACCATCGCGGTGAAGGCTGCCGGAGGGCGCGACGAGAAGATCCTCGCCAACTACTTCCCGCTGGTGCTCAAACCCAACGTCAGGTCTTGGCTCATGCACTTGCCGGACGGCTCCATCTCTACATGGGCGGACCTGTGTCATCAGTTTGTCGGCGCTTTCACAGGCAGCCACAAACCCCATGGCCAGGAGAGCGATCTGCATCTGCTTGTCCAGAAGGAGGGAGAGCCCCTGCGCAAGTACATCTGAGATTCAGCCAGTGCGCGCGAACATCCCGAGCGTCCACCACGCGCAGCGATTATCGGTAGCGTTTCATCGAGCGTGCGTAACCGCAGGATGAGGAGGAGATGGCGATGTGCAAGATCGAGATGTCGGCGAGCTCTATGCTCGGCCGACAAGTGTGCACGGGCTGAGGAGGGAGGAAAATCCCGAGAGATTGCGGGAGCGAAGGATCTCGACAAGGAGGATGCCGCCCGGCAAGGAAGAACCGGAGGCGGAACAACAGGAAGAGAAAGGCTAAGGATGTGCTAGCTGTTGAGCATTCCGGCAACGGAGGCGGCTCCGACAAGGCCAAAGCCGATGACTCCGGCGAGGCTGTGGTAGCCGCCGACAAGCAGGATGGCTCCGACAAGCGATATTGCAAGATTCACCGCACCAAGGGCCACGACCTCCAAACCTGCAAGAAAGTGGAGCAGATGGCGGAGCTACAGAAAGCTGAGTACGAGCGCCGTGATAAGGAGAGAGCCCAGGGAGGTGGCGGAGGATCCGGCAAGAAGCTTCCCGCCCGGGGAGGGCACCGCGGCAAGGCCAAGCCGCGGCAAGGAGATAGGCCTCCTCGTGGCCGTGACAAGGACGAAGATGAAGATGAGGATGATGAGATGGAGGAAGATGAGACTAATGACCAAGAGTTTCAGAAGGCAACAGAGGTGTTGTGCATCGACGGCGGCGCCTCTCTGCACACCTCGCACCGCCAACTCAAACAGTGGGTGCGAGAAGTGAACGCAGCGGAGCCGTCCGTCGAGTCACGCAAGCCTCTGAAGTGGTCCAGCACGCCCATCATCTTCGACGTTGAGGACCACCCTGATCGCATCACTGCGGTCAGGTGCTTGCCAATGTTGGTTTCACCAACAATCCGCAACCTCAAGATCACGAAGATGTTGGTTGACGGTGGGGCCGGCCTAAACCTGATTTCCTCCGCAGTACTCAAGAAGCTCCAGATCCCCGACAGCGAGCTCGAAGAAACTGGTACCTTTCAAGGGATAAATCCGGGAAGGAGCAAGCCTAAGGGGAAGATCACACTGCCAGTGACGTTTGGCAGCGAGCTAAATTTTAGGATAGAGAGGGTCACGTTTGATGTTGCTGATATCCCATTACCCTACAATGGGATACTCGGCCGACCAGCGCTTGCCAAGTTCATGGCAGCCTCTCACTACGCATACAATGTGCTCAAGATGCCTGGTCCGATAAGTGTCATTTCCGTCCAAGGTGACAAGAAGGATGCACTTATCTGCACCGACAAGATCTACCGGGAAGCAGCGGCCGCGGCGGAGTGCAAGCCACTTGCCGCTGAAGTTCCCCGGGGGAAGAAGAAAGCCAAGTCCGGCAAGAGCAGCCCTGGTGCCCACTCCGGCAAGCACGCCTCTCCGGAGCGCTGCGCCGCCGTCGAGGACGCACCATCGAGCTCCACCGGCAAGTGCAAGAAGGCAAAGGCAGCTTCACCAGAGACCAAGAAAGTGGCCGCCAAGGAGGACGGCACCGGCGGTACCTTCACCATCAGTGCCACGCTTGATCCTAAATAGGAAAGCGCGCTCGTTGCTTTCCTGCGAGCAAATGTCGATGTGTTTGCATGGCAGCCATCCGATATCCCCGGTGTTCCCAGGGAAGTAATCGAGCACCACCTTGCCGTCTGCCCTCACGCGCGGCCCGTCAAGCAAAGATTCAGGAAGCAAGCAATAGAGCGTCAAGAATTCATAACAGAGGAGATCAGAAAGTTGGAAGCAGCGGGCCTGGTCCGAGGAGTACTCCATCCGACGTGGCTAGCCAACCCAGTAGTCGTGCGCAAGGCAAACGGGAAGTGGAGACTTTGCATCGACTTCACCGATGTCAATAAAGCTGTCCCAGGATCCATTCCTCTCGCGCGCATCGACCAGATTGTTGACTCCACAGCAGGATGTGATCTGCTCTCATTTCTTGATGCTTACTCAGGATATCATCAGATCTTTATGGCAGAAGAGGATGAGGAGAAAAAAGCATTCATTACTCCATGTGGCACGTACTGCTTCGTACGGATGCCTTTCGGGTTAAAGAATGCTGGTTCGACATTTGCGAGAGTAGTCAGCCATGCTTTTGAGCCACAGTTGCACAGAAATGTAGAAGCTTACATGGATGACATAGTGGTCAAGAGCAAGGACAAAGAGACTTTGATCCAAGATTTGGACGAGACCTTCACAAACCTGCGCAAGATCAACCTCAAGTTGAATCCCGAGAAGTGCGTGTTCGGAGTTCCTTCCGGCAAGCTTCTCGGATTCTTTGTGTCACAGAGGGGGATTGAAGCCAATCCCGACAAGATCAAGGCAATCGAGCAAATCGAAGCACCCAAGCGAGTCAAGGACGTACGAAGGCTTGCTTGCTGCGTTCTTGCCCTCAAAGAGGTTCATTTCCAAGTCTGCTGAACGCGCCCTGCCGTTTTTCAAAATCTTGAAAAAGGCGGGTCCAATGAAGTGGACTCCGGAAGCGGAGGCTGCGCTGTAGGACTTGAAGAAATATTTGTCCTCCACTCCAACACTTGTCGCACCTAAGCCACAAGAGAAGTTACTGCTATATCTGGCGGCAACCAATCAAGTGGTTAGTGCTGCGTTAGTGGCGGAGAGGGAGGCAGATGATGAGCCAGCAGCTACGGCAAGCGAGTCCAACGACAAGCAGGGGGCTTCCCCGACAAGCTCTGGCCCGACAAGCCCCGATCCGGCAAGTTCTGGTTCCGGCAAGGATGGGTCTGCGCAGCCACGAGAAGAAAAACAGAAGAAGATGGTGCAGCGCCCAGTTTACTTTGTCAGTTCCCTTCTACAGGGGGCTAGATCAAGGTACTCTGGTGTGCAGAAGTTGCTTTTCGGCCTCCTCATGGCCTCGAGGAAGCTGCGCCATTACTTTCAAGCACATGAGATCACAGTGGTCACTCGCTTTCCGTTGAAGAGGATATTGCAGAATCCGGAAGCAACGGGCAGGATTGTCGAGTGGGCACTGGAGTTGTCAAGCTTTGGCCTCAAGTTTGAAAGTACTTCAACAATTCAGAGCCGAGCATTGGCAGAATTTATAGCAGAATGGACGCCAACACCCGACGAAGAAACTTGGAGAGGAGCATCCCGTCAAGGAAGCGGCAAAGAATGGATCATGTACTTTGATGGTGCCTTCTCGCTGCAAGGCGCCGGTCGGGCGCATTACTTGTCGCACCCACCGGAGAGCACCTCAAGTACGTGGTCCAGATGCACTTTCCCAAGGAGCAAGCAACAAACAATACTGCAGAGTATGAGGGCTTGCTTGCCGGACTCAGGATCGCGGCAGAACTTGGGATCAGGAAGCTTATTGTCAGGGGTGACTCACAACTTGTCGTCCGCCAAGTTAACAAAGATTATCAGAGTCCATTGATGGAGGCATACATTGATGAAGTGAGAAAGCTAGAAGAGCATTTTGATGGCCTGCAGATGGAACATGTTCCAAGAGTTCAGAATGACATTGCGGATGGCATGTCAAAGTGCGCCGCACTCAAATTGCCTGTGGAACCAGGGATTTTTGTGCTCAAGTTGACTCAGCCATCTGTGACACCATCAACTGGACAGAGCAAGAAAAGAAAGTTGGTTACTGGCGGCTACTTTTCGGCAGAGCTCCCCGAAGCCACCGCCAAGAAGGTCCCCAGGATCAACACAGAAAGTGCTGAGGAGGGATCTGCTCCGGCAAGCCCCAGGGCCTGTTTCGTTGAAGCAGACGCTCCCGACAAGCTGTGTCCCGACACGCTTGCCGGGGAGCGTCATGCTCCGGCAGGATCCCAGATCCTTGCCGTGGAAGCGGATGTTCCCGCAGCAGCATTTGCGCCTTTAGTCCTTGTCGTCGACCCTCAGGCTCCGGCATGGGCACAACAGATCATCCACTTCCTTCAAACAGGGGAACTTCCCGAGGAACAAGAAGAAGCGGAAAGAGTAGCCCGGCAATCAAGTATGTACCAGTTTGTCGATGACATACTGTACAGAAGAAGATTCAACGGAGTGAAATTGAAGTGCATTTCCCGGGAAGATGGGCGGCAGCTGTTGGCAGAGATACATGGAGGCATATGTGGTCACCACATTGGCGCAAGAGCACTTGCCGGTAAAGCTTTCCGGCAAGGTTTCTTCTGGCCGACAGCCCTCCAGGATGCAACTGCACAAGTAACCAAGTGTGAAGCGTGCCAGTTCCATTCCAAACAGATCCATCAACCAGCTCAAGCTCTCCAAACAATCCCTTTGTCCTGGCCATTTTCGGTCTGGGGGCTCGACATCCTCGGCCCCTTCCCCGGAGTCGTCGGGGCTTTGAGTACTTGTACGTTGCAATCGACAAGTTCACAAAGTGGCCGAAGTGGAACCAGTGAGGAAGGTGACAGCACAATCAGCAGTCAAGTTCTTTAGGTCGATTATGCGCGTTTGGGATCCCTAACAGGATCATCACCGACAATGGCACACAGTTCACGAGCCACACCTTCATGCAGTACGTCCAAGATCTTGGCACCAAGATCTGCTTCGCTTCTGTTGCTCACCCAAGAAGCAACGGTCAAGCGGAGAGGGCGAACGCTGAAGTGTTGCGCGGGCTCAAGACCAGAACTTTCGACAGGCTGCATAAGTGCGGAAAAAATTGGATCGAGCAGTTGCCGGTGGTTCTCTGGTCGATCAGGACGACACCAAATCGAGCCACTGGCCAGACACCTTTTGCTCTTGTCTATGGAGCAGAGGCAGTTCTCCCCACGGAACTCGTATACGGATCGCCACGAGTGCTCGCTTATGATGAGCTTGAGCAAGAGCAGCTGCGGCAAGATGACGCGCTGCTCCTCGAGGAGGATCGTCTTCAGGCTGCTGTGCGAGCTGCTCGCTACCAGCAAGCTTTGCGCCGCTATCATAGCCGCAAGGTTAACGCCAGAAGCTTCGAGGAAGGCAACCTTGTTCTTCGGTAGCGTTCAATCCGCCAAGAATTCAAACAAGTTGGCCAAGTGGGAGGCCCTTATCGGGTGAAACGAGTCACTAGGCCCGGTCTTTGTCGCTTTGAGACCGAAGATGGCATTCCGTGAGCAATTCTGGAACATAGAACATCTTCGCAAGTTTTACCCATAAAGGCGCGGTTGCGGACCCATTCCGCAACCACGCTTTTGTACAAGCCTTGCGGCTGTCGCATGTAACACTTTGTACAAAGCGGGCGCAGCCTCGTGTGTAAATAAAGTTTATGTGCCCTGCACGCCTTGTCAAATTCGGTGCATTTTTCTCTTTTGCATATATATCTGACAATTTGTGCAGCACTTACCCCCGGTAAGCGATAAGGAATCTTAAGGTCTCATATCGTTATTTTCTCTTCTTTCATCTCAAAAAGAAGATCCCTCCGCCCACAAGTTAACCAGGGGGGGGGATAAAGGTTTGGACCAGGCGCTGTTCAAAAGAATCTAGCCTTGCCGGGACGAAGAAGACAGAAAAGCTAAGTAGCCGAAGTTTGAGCTTAGTCAATCTTAAATTTTTCAAGTTATATCCCTTGAACGTTCGTGCCTTGTATGGAAAACCTGTGTGCGGAGGAATCGACTCGCGGCTAAGTCGCGCCCTTGCGTTGTTTCGAGCCCGCTCAACAATACAAGTAAGTGCAACTAGCCCGACAAGATTTCTTGCGGAAGCAAAGACCGCCCAATGATCATCGATGTTCCGTGACTTCGGCAAGTGTGCTTTCATACCGCAAGGTCCCTCAAAGCAGTGGTAAAAGCATACAAGGGACGCAATGAATAAAGGGAATAACATAGCAAGCGAAGACCTGAATAAAGTTATATTACAAGAATGACTTATTGTGGCACTGACTGAAATTGTTCTCGTAACCAAAATGGCAGCAGCAATAAAAAGGGAAAAGAAGGGCGGCCTAATCCATGCGCCCGCCATCGACCCTCCTAACCTCGTTCACCTTGTCCATGATGGGTGCGACGATGGCCCTGAGCTCCTCAAGATCGGCGCCCTCCGGCAGCTTCTTGGTGACGCGGGAGAGGTCGATGCCCGGGTTGCGGAAGAGGACCTTCACCAACACCTTCTCCAAAACCCCGGTGCAGATCGCACGCGACTCGGCGGCCAACTGCTTCGGGATCCTTTCCCGGAGCTGCCGGAGAGCCGTCACCACATCCTTGAAGAAAAGCATTAGCTTGGCGCTGGGCTGGAGATTCTCCTCTGTAGAGTACTCGAAGCCCGTCAAGTTCAGCTCCGCCAACTCCTCGTCAATGAGCGCGGCAATGTTGACGAGGCCCTCCGTCCAGAGCTCCACTGTGGTCTTGAGGGCATTCTAGGCCTCAGCGGCCCTCGTCAGCAGCTCCTCGTTACCCTTGAGGTCTTTCCTCAGGATATCTTCCCGCTTCTTGGCGGCGTCCAGCGTCTCCATCAAGGTGGACAATTTCAGCTCTAGATTAGCGCTCGAATCCTTGGCGGCGTTTAGCTCCTTGATCTTCTCAGAGAGCTGAGCTTGCAGGTCGCCGTGAGCGCGCGCATCCTTCTCGCGATCGCGCTGGAGTGCGGCAAGTTCTTCATTCTCCTTGTCGCGTCCGCCTCCAGCTGCGTCACCTTCTCCTCTAACTCTTTCCCGGCGGCTTCAACAGCCGTGGCGGCATCCTTCGCCTCCTTGAGCGCCCCGCCAAGTGATTGTTCCCGGACGGCGAGCTCCTCGTCATGGCTGTCCAAGTACGCCTTCCTCTGTATCAGCTCACCGTCCCGCTTGGACAGCTCCTCGGCGGCAAGCCTCTGCTGCTCCTCGGCTTCGGCCTTCTCCAGGATGAACGCCTTCTTCGCCTCGTCGAGCTGCGCCCTCTCCTCAAAATGGACCGGAGGGCCTCTGTTCTTGACTCTTGAGCTCTTGCGCATGTTTCTCTATATCATCTCCCACCTGCACGACAAGCGCTTCCCGAGACTCAAGGTTCGCTTGCCGGGCGCGGTAGAGTGACACCAGCTTCCGGAGCAGCCGCTCCTCCTCAGACTCGCCGCTACTGCTGCTTGGCCTGTCGACCACTGACAGCCCAGCAGAGGTGAGTATTTCCCCGTCGAACTCCTCTCCTTCAACCGGCGCCCTGGAGCTCGATGCCCAGGGGAGCTTAATATACACACCCTCATCGGCTTTCAAGTAGCGCTGGGCTGGGGCTCCTCGGGCCCATGGCACAGATCAGCAGCGGAGGGTCTGCGATCGGTCTGGCGCCTCGCCTCCTGCGTCCCAGTCGCCAGGTCTGATCGCCGGACCCCGCGCCGATCCCGTGCCAACGGCCTTGGCGACCTCTTATTGGCGAGTCCCTCCGCCCGGCCTCTTCCTCATCGGCGCGGCATCCCGGTGTTGCCGCGCCCGCCCTCCTGCCGGTGGCCTCAGCTTCCATCGGGTCCCCGAGGGGAGGATCTGAAGACAGGGAGAGGAAGGAAAGGTCAAACAAATACCCACAAGAAAGAAAAGGGGATCAGCAGAACCCAGGGAGAGCCCCCGGCAAGAAGAGTCACCTGTGCTGGGCTCTGTGACCGTGGGCCCACCACCGGGGGCTCGCTGGTTCCACCCCTTGCTGGAGATCCCTTCCTTGTCGGAGAGGGTTCCCATATAGGGGAATCGGCCCTCGGTGGCGTGGTCGGCCGCGACACCTCCGGGTCGACCTCCGGCCTCTCTGGTGGGCTGTTACGCTCAGTATACAAAAGAGTCAATAATCAAGATATTGTGAAAGAAGAAGCGACCATGCGCCCATGACGAAGTGAATCAAGGCACTTACGCTGGGGGGCTGTGCTGGGAGCTGCTGCGAGGAGAAGGGACCGGGTCCGTCAAAGTGGTCTCGGACGTATCTTCTGCCACCACAGCAGGATCGTCCTCGATGTTAACCACGGGGACCCTGGCCCTCTTCGCCGCTCTCTCCGCCAAAGTCCTAAGACAGAACAGGGGTTTGGAGAGAAACAGATTAGATACAAGACAAACAATAACAAGGGTCAAAAGAAACACAAGTACAATATGGAGAAAGCCTTACTCCTCCTCCTCCTCCTCGTCGTCGTCGTCATCGGAGCTCAGCGCGGAAAGGTCGAACTCCGGTACCCTCTCGGCGCGACGTGGCGGAGGAGTAGGCTCCCTCCGGCGCTTGCCGAGAGCTGCGGCAGGATCAGGCGTGGCGGCCCGGGAAGACCCCGCCTCAGTTGCCGGCGCGGCCTGGGACCCTCCCGCAGCTATGGTACTTGCCGCGGTGGAACGTGTCCCACGGCGCCGCGGCTGCTGGGCGGCCTGCTCCTCCGCCAGCTCTCCGACTCGACGGAGGCGCCTTCTCGGACGGAATTGGGGCTGTGCTGTGGGCTCCGCCTGCGGCAACTTGCTCGAAGACGGCTGGCCGCTCGCGCCCTCGGCGGACTCGTCCGTTCCGGCCTCGACCTCCCCTTCGCCATCGCCTTCTCCGGCAAGTTCTTCCCGGGCGGCAAGGCTTGCCGCCGCAGCTGCATCCGCCTCCGCCAACGTGAAGCCAAACTCGCCCACTGCGGCGGCTGCCGCCGCCTCTTCGGCCCTGCTAGCGATATACGCCAGCTCATCGGCAGTGGTGGCGCGGGTGAGGAGTTTCTGCTCGTCGGAATTGACTGCCACCTCCGACAAGTCATCGAAGAATTACTGCACGACCTCGGCGGTAGGCTCTATCCCATGCGAGTCGCACTCTGGCATCATTGCGCGATACTGATCGCCGAGAGTGTGCACAAGGGGCGGCGCCGCGCCAACCGGAACCACTCTGGATGATTGGGGTCATGCTTGAACATCTCCCTCAGCATCACGCCAAGCTCCATGACCGTGAAGTTGAAGTTGAGGCCTGGGTGCAGCCTCATGAAATCTGTCGGGCCGCTGAACTGCCAGGCGGGCCTCCCCCTCGCCTGCAGAGGGGCGATACGGCGACGAAGGAAATCCGCGCCAACCGCCCCTGTTGTAAGTCCGGCATGCCTGAGCCGGAGGATTCGGGTGGTAGCGATCATCAGCTTGGCGTCATCCGACGACAGAGCACTCCAGTCGTTGCCACGCACCACCCGAGTCTTGCGCAGCTTAGTGAACGATGGCGGATTGGCATCACAGATCCAGCACCACTCCGCCTCCACTCGTCCCACTTGCTGCGGAGTTAGCCGACAAGTACACCTCCTTCATGCCCATCCGGGAGGTCGAGCGATTCCACCAGCCGGTGGCTCCCTTTCTCGGCCCGAGGAGAGAAATAATGACGAAAAAGGGCCACATTGGGGAGGATACCAGCGAAGTTCTCGCAGAGGTGTCGCAAACGCCATTGTCGAACGGCGTTGGGGGTGAAATCAGCAGATGAAACCGTAGGTGTTCATGATGTCGCAAAAGAAATCGGAAAAAGGTGGCGAGCCGCAATAGAAGAACACAGGAAGAAGTAGTACCGTTTGGGGCACTTCTTGATTTGGAAACCTCCGCGAAAGCATCGGCGTCTTGGATGATGCGCCGCGTTCCGTCGACCAGAAGAGGTAAAACTCCGCCCGCAACGCCTCCGGAGTGAGCTCGGGGGGGAAAAGCACCTGCTTCTTGCGCAGCGCCTCGAGCTCCAGCGCCTCGGCCGATTTCGCGGCCTTCGCAGCCTTCGCGGCCTTCGTGGCCTTCCCGGCCTTCGGAGCCATGGCGGAGGCGGCGGGGGCAGGCGAAAGCGACAGCGACGACGGGCGGCGGGGCGCTGTCTTCCTCTCGATTCAGGAGACGGAGGAGAATGGCGGAGCTTTCGGAGGAAGGAACTGCAAGTGGCGGAAGTGGGGGAACGGCCCCGTTTCCTCTGCTTATAAACGGGGGATGCGAACGTTACGCATTTCCTGGAAATTAAGTATTGACCACGTTCTCTCCCACGATGCCGCAATCGACGCGTGCCGTTGCGGGAGGGCGCGGTGGACACGGAGTCCGATTTTGTGTGGGCCCAGGCCGCCCGTGCCCGAGCACCGTTTTGGGCCTGGCCCAACAACGCCGCACCGTGTATGGCCCAGCCCGGGCTCTGTCGGTGTACTAAAGTAGGGGTACCTTAGTACCCGAACTTGTCTGCAGTGATCGCAGACACCAGCGGCAAGGCTTGCCGGGCGCCCTCCTGCCCTTCAAGAACAAAGTATCAACTGAGAAGACAAAGGCCCCGGCAAGAGGAGCTTGCCGGGAAGGCTAGCCAAGGCGCTCCTAGAAGACTTGCCGCGACGTCCCGCGCGTCCCGGCAAGGCCCGACGGCCGGCAAGCTTGCCGGCACAACAAGAGAAGGGCCGCGGCAAGGCACTCGCCGCGGCAAGGCTGCCACCCAAAATCCAGCGCATCCAGCGGCGTGTCACCCCAGGGCCATCCCAGGGGCACGTGGCAAGGCGTTGTGTAGCCATGCGGGCGGGTGGCGGCGGGCTGACAGAGACGCCATCATGGCAACCGTGGCTCACCTAGCAGTCGTTCCTTTGCCTTTGTTGGGACGACCGGACGGGCATTAATGCCCTTGTCCCTGCCGTCGAGTTAGGTAGGGACACTGCTGGTCATTGTTGTACCAACCTACGTTTTACCTTTTACCCCTCTTCCTACGCTGCCACCTGTGGGTACCCTTTTCAGACTATAAAAGGGAAGCCCATGCGCACGTAGAGGGGGTTCGGTCCATTCGACACACGCAACACCACCATACACTCGCACGCTCGAGCAAAGATCAAATACAAACACAAAGCAGCAGTAGGGGTTTTATCTCTCCGGAGAGCCCTGAAGCTGGGTAAAAATCGCCCGTCTCCCCCGCGCGCCCGACCTCGATCTGCTCTGCGCACGCCCTCCGCTCCCTTGCCGGACTAGAAGGGGCCCCCGTGCCCCATAGGTGCTCGGGGCCGCACAGAGACCGCCCCGACACCTGATGGGTAGTGGGGCCCACAGACACCTCCTTGACCTATCTTCGCCTTTATAAATACTCTAAAATCCCAAGAACCTTAGGGGACTCAATGAAATACTTTTTCGGCCGCCGCAAGTTCCAGAACCACGAGATCCAATCTAGAGGTCTTTTCCGGCACTCTCTCGGAGGGGGCAACGATCATGAAGGGGCTCTTCATCATCCTTGCTGCCCCTCTGATGATGCGTGAGTAGTTGACCACAGACCTACGGGTCCGTAGTTAGTAGCTAGATGGCTTCTTATCTCTTTTTGATCTTCAATACAATGTTCTCCTTGATGTTCTTGGAGATCTATTTGATGTAACTCTTTTTTACAGTGTGTTTATTGGGATCTGCTGAATTTTGAGTTTATGATCAGATCTATCCATGAATATTATTTGAGTTTTCTTTGAACTCTTTTATGCATGATTGTTATAGCCTCGTATTTCTTCTCCGGTTTATTGGTTTGGCTTAGCCAACTAGATTGATTTATCTTGCCATGGGAAGAGGTGTGTCGGTGTCAAAACCGGTGGATCTCGGGTAGGGGGTCCCGAACTGTGCGTCTAGGCGGATGGTAACAGGAGACAAGGGACACGATGTTTTTACCCAGGTTCGGGCCCTCTCGGTGGAGGTAAAACCCTACTCCTGCTTGATTAATATTGATGATATGGGTAGTACAAGAGTAGATCTACCACGAGATCAAAGAGGCTAAACCCTAGAAGCTAGCCTATGGTATGATTGTTGTTCGTCCTATGGACTAAAACCCTCCGGTTTATATAGACACCGGAGAGGGCTAGGGTCACAAAGAGTCGATTACAATGGTAGGAGATCTACATATCCGTATCGCCAAGCTTGCCTTCCACGCCAAGGAAAGTCCCATCCGGACACGGGACGGAGTCTTCAATCTTGTATCTTCATAGTTCCACATACCACCATAGAGAGAATAACATTTACACAAGTTCAATCTGCTGACGTGTTCCATGGGGCGACATCACACCACGGCCAGGCTTTTTATTCGAATCGTTTTTACTGTTCCACCTGAGCGCGTTTACCGAAGCGGTTTCCTTGGCACGTCTTGTCAAAGCAGAGATCGTGTCCCCTTATTCCGGGATTCTCGTCAATACGGGCGTGGGTAACCGTGTGCCGTTGGCACGCCTCTATCGGCGAGTCCCAAACGGCCCGGGGAGGGCTCTTGGTATTCAACCTCTTTATAACGAGACCAAGGCCTGCTCCTTTCTTTCAATCTCAATTGAATCCGCCCCTTTGAGTTCCAACACCCAAAGCTCCAGATTCAGCGCTTGGACCTTCGACAATGTCCGCTTCGACGCAAGGCGGTGGATGCCTTCTTACATCACGGAAGAAGGCGTGCTAAAGCGAGAGGCGCCCGGTATCTAACCGCGAAATTTCAAGATAGGCTGCTGCCCAAGGGCAGGTTATTCCTACTCGAGCTTTGGTGAGGCGTGGTGTTTGTGTCTCACTTCCTTCGGGGTTTAGGCTTCCCGACGGACC
The DNA here is from genome assembly GCA_021437245.1 of Aegilops speltoides. Lineage (NCBI taxonomy): Eukaryota > Viridiplantae > Streptophyta > Magnoliopsida > Poales > Poaceae > Aegilops > Aegilops speltoides. The sequence continues at coordinate 142,581,199 of CM038147.1, forward strand.
CCTTCGTGAGGGGGCTCATGTTTTATTATGGGCTGGAATTCCATGACTTGGATCCGGAGTCCATCCTCCACATCTCATCGTTCATTGTCGTATGCAAAGCCTTCCTCTGCATTACCCCTCACTTCGGATTGTGGCTTAAGACCTTCAAAGTGGAGCCGAAGATGATCAAGGGGCAGCCGACAGAGTGCAGATGGGCTGTTATAAGCAAAAATGCCGACGCTCCATGGCCCGAGGGCTCTTTTCGAGAGGTGCTCGATTTATGGCAACAGGAGTGGTTTTACATCACCGCTCCCAGGGGCACCAAATGGGTGGCGCCACCTGCCTTCCGCTCGGGTCCTCCACAGCGGCTGGCGTCATGGGTCAACAAAGGGCTCGACTGGGGGCCGTCCAAGGACGTTCCTCTGCCGCAGGGCTGTATTTGAGACCTCCAAGAGAGAGAGATCAATCTGGTCGTAGTGGTGCAGGTCATGCGGATTCGGCGCCTTCTGCCCTACAAACATCGCCCCCTCCGTCTGTGGGAATTTAATCCGGAGGGACCACAAGCTCTCCAACACTTCATGGGCGCGACGCCCGTGGAGATGTATAAACTGTTCTTCGGATCACAAGAGATGTGTCTGGACTTGACCGAGGACGCAAGTCTGAGCTGCAATCGCCCGGATACTCAAGTAAGTAGTCCTGTGCCCGGACACGCTATCCGTACATTTATCATAAACTTGCCCTTTAAAGAGCTGTCCCTTGAACATGAGCGGATAGCGAAAGCAAAACTAATAAGGTGTCCGACCCCCCTCCCTGAGACCGCGCCGGATCCTGTGTTAACCAAGATCTTTGGAGGCTGCGCCTTTGGAAGAGGGCAAAGGGGGAACAGAAGCTCTTGCCTCCGCGAAGGAGGCTTTCAAGAAGGGGATCAAGAATCCTCCCTCCGGGGAGAAGAGGACCGCTTCGAAGATCTGGAGGCCAAGGCCTCAAAGCGGGAAGAAATCTTCACCAGAGGGTCTGCGCCAGGTGAAGCCCGGCCGCACTATTTCCCCAAGGAATCAGCCCTCAATGAGCCGTAAGTAGAAAGGGGAGTTTTGTAATAAGGGACATCCCTGTTTTTATTTCTGAAGATGACCGAAGTTTTACCTTGTAGTTCGGATCTCAACCCTTCTCAGCAGAGCTCATCTTCAGGGGATCTTCGTCCGGAGATGATGGAGAGCGAAATGCCTCCATCCGCCGCACCGTTATGCGGGGCGGAGGACCCTGAGGTGTCGCCGTGGAGGGTTTCCCCGAGTCCGGCGGGGCCGGGAGGTCCGGCACCAACTGGTGTACGGTCGGAGGAGCTGAAGGATCTGCTCGGGCGAGCATCTATCTCAGAAGATCACCGTGCGTTAATGGGTATGGTGATTGAAAGGATTTCATCCGCTGAGAGCGGATTGCATGAAGCCGTCAGAAGTTTACTGACGGGGTTTGAGGTACGCGAAAATGATATACCTTCTGACAGTTTTGCATATAGAATGCACCCTGTATAGATAGTAGCCCCTGAGACTCGGTACGTTGTCGAAAGTGACAGCGCGCCGAGGATCATAATCTCAGTTGTAAGATGTCGCCTGTCCTATATAGGTGGCGGAGCGTCCGGTGGCTAGATGGACTGATCAATTTGCCGAACCGAAGCGGCAACTTGATGTGGCGGATGCGGATATCACTCTTGTCAATAAGCGGCTTGACGAGTCACAAGGTATGCAACTTCTCCGCGAACACCTGGTAAGGGAGCTTGACACACATGCCTTAACACATGTATGCTTTATGCAGATGGTGCTGCTGCTATGGAGAACCTTCGGGCGGAGCTAGCCCGAGTCAAGGAGCAAGCCAGAAAAAGTGATGCGGCTGCCTTGAGGGCGGCCGAAGAGCTAAAAGCCGAACAGGCTGCTCACTGCTGAAGTAAGAGAGAAATGTCCGAGATGGCCGTAAAGTTGAAGAATGCTACCGACCGTTGCGAGCTTCTTGAAAAAGAAGGGCGAGCGGAACAAGAGGACCTGAAAAAGGCCACTACTGAGGCCAAGGATGCTCGCTCTGCGATGAGAGCTATGAAAGAGGAGTTGCGTCAGGCCGAAGATATTAAGGCTGGAAAGCCTTTTCTGGTGCGGAGGAAATTTACGGGTCCTAAGTATGCTCAGTTGGGCCAGCTGTGGGGTGCGGAGGATGCTTATCTGGATTTGGCGGTGAGTGCAGCAGACGCGGTCACACACTTCCGAGGCCAAATGGATCACGGAATGGAAGAGCTTTTTTGGTCGCAGTTCCATAGTCCAGAGCATCCACTTCCCTTAACCGATCGGTTTGCCGAATGGGCTGAGCTGAATAGGTTGTCCGGACTTGCCATGAAGGATGTTGTGACTCATTTGTGGCTGAAAGGGCCCGAGCCGAAGAGTTATTTTGGCTTGGTGCAGCAGTTCCTTGGTGCGGTGCCGCATATCGATGCAATGAGGTGGTCGGCATGCATAGAGGGTGCGCGGATGGCTCTTGCCCGTGTCAAGACATGCTGGGCGGAGATGAGGCCACCGACGTTGCATCCCAGGATTCGCACAGAACCTGAGTACCTGCCGAGCACTATTTTGAGGAAGTCCTGCAGGGCGCTCGTTTAATAGAGACGCAGTGCTCGAAGGATATTATGTTCTAATGACATGTATGATTTGTGAAACGATGTTTCAATGTAATGGACTTTTTATACTTGTGCGTTCAAGTATTGAAATACCTCGTGTGCGGCCGTTAATGTATATGTGTATATAACCTGAAAGATGGCAGTCTTGACATTTCACGCACATAGTGGGGGGTGTTTGCAAAAAAGCACGTTTTCACACTTAATCCAACGTCTTGGTCCTGTGAAGGAGGTGATAGCGTAGCAAACTAGGCAACCGGACTATAATGCTTTATCACTTTCACTTAGCCATAGGAGTTTGATGGTGGGGCTACTATATAGCCCCTAGGGGCACCGCGCTCTCCGAATTCGGTAGCAGTATGTACTGACCAGAAACGGTCCTTCGTTAATGCGGAGGAATTCTAAACATTCCAGTGGGTCATCGAGTGGTTGACAGTCTCACGCTATATCATGACAGTTAGTTTTCGGCTTTCTCTATTGAGGTGCTCACCCGGCCGAACCGGGGCACAATCGCAGTAGTTCTCCTGGTGCCGCGTTAGCCGATAGAGCGGAATGTAAGGCAGCAAAACACAGGAGCCGGGAAAACCCAACATTTGACCAAAGACATGATTCGGAGCTGATGCATATAAGGCCTAACTCGAGACGCCGAACACTCCCTAAGGTATTCGGTCTTTATGAGAACAGGCGAACAATGCCCTAAGCCCCTAGTGTCCAGGTACGCGCAAAAATTTCTGACGCGGCCGATGCCAAAACGCCAGCCTCCTCCTCGGTTATAGCAAGAAACCGGGGGATGTGTAACAACAAGAGACAGTAAAAAAGGTTTACGCAGGGTCTTAATCTAAAGAGAATCCTTGCAACGGGTCCCTGCTGCACATCTGCGCCTGTGTCTCTGTTGTGCCGTATCCTGGACGGGTATAGCACGACGTTCATCTGTAAAAGAGAGGAACTTAGTTGGAAGAAAGAAAAAAAAAGATCGTGCGAAAAATGTATTTAAAAATAAACAGAGTATGATTCAAAAAATGAATAAAACTGAGCTTTATTGTCTCTTGTTGTACATGTGTGGAGCCCCTTGTAAGGGGGTACACGGCTAGTAAGCACCTTGTTTATTTATACCGGGCTCGCCTAACCGTGTCCGGGGTTTGAATGACCTGTTTAGGTGCTTTGATCAGCAAAGTCGGATTAGTGTGTGGCTGTCAAGGCAGTCTCACATTCTTCCGTATTCGAGGAACACTCGAAGTTTCCCTTTAATGAGATGATGTCGCGTGGACCGGGCATTTTAAGTGTAAGAGATGCGTAATGCGGTATTGCGTTAAAGCGGGCAAAAGCTTCGCGTCCCAATAGTGCTTGATAGCTACTTTTAAATGGGGCGATGTAGAAGACTAACTTTTCACGACGGAAGTTGTCGGATGAGCCGAACACAACTTCTAGTAGTAGAGAGCCCGTACAATGGGCATATGGGCCTGACATCACTCCTTTAAAGGAAGTGTTGCTATGGCGAATTTTGGTTGGGTCTATCCCCATTCTGCGGATTGCGTCCCGGTATAGCAGGTTTAGAGCACTGCCGTCGTCCATTAAGACTTGTGTAAATTGAAGTCCGTCGATTATAGGATCTAATATCAAGGCAGTCCATCCTGTGTTCCGGATACTTCCGGAGTAGTCCTGATGGTCGAAGGTGATCGGTTTTGACAACCAATGTCGGGACCCCGCTGGGGTGGACCGTGCGAAGCGTATTGCAGTCGGCGCTGCTCTGTTTTTCCCTTTTGTCACTTGAAGTGAGCTTACTGTTTTGACCTCTTGTGGGAAATTCTTTTGTTTTCCTGTGCTCTGCTTGTGGGGTTCGTCGTCGTCCTCACTTGGTGTGTCGAGCCCCTTGTGTTCAGCGTTGAGTCGGCCGGACTGCTTGAAGACCCAACAATCTCTGTGGGTATGGTTTGCAGGCTTCCCGGAAGTACTGTGGATTTGGCATATCTTGTCCAAGATTTTGTTTAGGTTGGATAGCTCGTCGCTGTTGTCTTAAGAGGCAGTTCTTTGTTGTTCTGCCGAGAGCTTTTGAATCCGGCGTTGACTGCTGTGCTCTTCGGACTATTTCCCTTGGTCCGGCGCTGGTCCTTGCTGCGTCGTGGTTTCCCATTTCCATCCCTGACCTTGGATGTACTTGGGTCGCTGGTGCTGCATCTTGCCAGCCAGCTATCCTCTCCCGCGCAAAAGCAGGTCATGAGGCTTGTTAGTGCGGCCATTGTTCTCGGCTTTTCTTGGCCAAGGTGTCTGGCGAGCCATTCGTCTCGGACGTTGTGTTTGAAAGCTGCTAAGGCTTCGGCGTCCGGACAGTCAACTATTTGGTTCTTTTTGGTGAGGAACCTGTTCCAGAATTTGCGGGCTGACTCTCCGGGCTGTTGCGTTATGTGACTTAAATCGTCTGCATCCGGAGGGCGGACATAAGTCCCCTGAAAATTTGCCCGAAACGCATCCTTGAGCTCTTCCCAACTTCCAATGGTATTTTCCGGGAGGCTTTTGAGCCAATGCCGGGCTGGCCCTTTTAGCTTGAGGGGTAAGTATTTTATGGCGTGGAGGTCATCTCCTCTAGCCATGTGTATCTGCAGGATGTAGTCCTCAATCCGCACTCGAGTCTCATTGTTACGTCAGATGCCTCTATGTTTACGGGCTTGAATCACTGGAAATTCATGATCCAAAGACTCATCGGTGAAACATAGGGGTGTCTGGCGCCCTATTTGGGTGTGCCGTGATGTTCGAATATTCGTCGTGTTGCATTGCTTTCTAGAGCTTGCTTTCTTGGCCCATAGATAGACCTGACTGGGCCATCCTTTTGGTGCGTATCCTTATGCGGATCACGTGCTGGCTTGTGTGCGGCGCCGCTTGCCGCTCTATGTTTTCCATGTGGTCGTCTATCCGACCGGGTGGCCTCTTTGTTCTTTGATTGTGGGGGCTCTATGGCCTCCTCGTCAAATTCGGGCAGAAGTTTGCGCTTCGGGTAGCTCTTTGTTTGGAGACTAGCGCCGTATTTGTCTGCGGTGTTGAGTACTTTGCTCCATCTCATTCTGAGTGCGTCTTCTACTGTTTTGAGCTTCCGCTTCTGCTTTTTCAGGCTACATGCCGGGGCGACGAGCCTTTGTGGAGGTTCTTTTGCTCCAACCATGTGTCCGGTGTGAGATCGTCCGGACTGTTATCTTCGCCGGGGACGGATTGTTTATCCAAGTTATCCTGTTCGGATGGTTGCTCAAGGGCATGTTCGTCGTCCATCGGTTCGCCCTGCTCTATGGCTGGGTCTGTATGGGTGCTGTCTTTGTCGACGCGGGACTTTGAGCGGCGCTTACGTCGCCGTTTTGACTGCTTTTCGAGGGAATTGTCCTTCGCAGCGTCTCATTGTTCCTCGTTATCGCTTCCTTTAGGTGTATCCACCATATATACATCGTGAGTTGAGGTGGCTGTCCAACACCCTATAGGTGCTGGTTCTTGGTTGTCCCCTGCATCGTCGTCCATACCGTCGATGTCGTCGGAGTCGAAGTCGAGCATGTCGGTTAAATCATCGACAGTGGCTACAAAGTGGGTGGTGGGTGGGCGTTGAATTTCTTTGACGTCTGCATCCCAACATTCCTAACCATAGTCCGGCCAGGGCTCTCCTGATAAAGAGAGATACTTTAGTGAATTCAGGATGTCGCCAAAGAGCGAGTGCTGAAAGATGTCCGCAGCAGTTGAGGGAGTCCTGGACTGGGGGGTGTCCGGACAGCCGGACTATCATCGTCCGCCGGACTCCAAGACTACGAAGATACAAGATTGAAGACTCCGTCCCGTGTCCGGATGGGACTTTCCTTGGCGTGGAAGGCAAGCTTGGCGATATGGATATGTAGATCTCCTACCATTGTAACCGACTACTGTGTAACCTAGCCTCCTCCGTGTCTATATAAACCGGAGGGCTTTAGTCCGTGGGACAACATACATTACAACAATCATACCATAGGCTAGCTTCTAGGGTTTAGCCTCCTTGATCTCGTGGTAGATCCACTCTTGTACTACCCATATCATCAATATTAATCAAGCGGGGCGTAGGGTTTTACCTCCATCGAGAGGGCCCGAACTCGGTAAAACATCGTGTCCCTCGTCTCCTGTTATCATCCGCCTAGACGCACGCTTTGGGACCCCTACCCGAGATCCGCCGGTTTTGACACCGACATTGGTGCTTTCATTGAGAGTTCCTCCGTATGTCGTCACCGATAGGCTTGATGGCATCTTCAACCAACAACGCTGTCCAGGTGAGACTTTTTCCCGGACAGATCTTCAGATTCGGCGGCTTCAAGACTGCGGGCTAATTCGCTTGCAGCCATCTGGAGCAGATCGAAGCTACGCCCTGCCGTCGAGTCGATTCGAAGCCTAAACTTCACGGCCGATGTCCACGGAGACTTGATCTTCGATGGACCCGAGCCACAGCCAAGCGCGCCGCACTATTGCAATGGGCATGATCTAGCTGAAGGAAATATGCCCTAGAGGCAATAATAAAGTTATTATCTATTTCTTCATATCATGATAAATGTTTATTATTCATGCTAGAATTGTATTAACCGGAAACATGATACATGTGTGAATACATAGACAAACATATAGTCACTAGTATGCCTCTACTTGACTAGCTCATTAGTCAAAGATGGTTATGTTTCCTAACCATAGACATGTGTTGTCATTTGATTAATGGGATCACATCATTAGGAGAATGATGTGATTGACATGACCCATCCGTTAGCTTAGCACTTGATCGCTTAGTATTCTGCTATTGCTTCCTTCATGACTTATACATGTTCCTCGTAACTATGAGAATTGTGTAACTCCGCTTACCGGAGGAACACTTTGGTACTACCAAACGTCACAACGTAATCGGGTGATTATAAAGGAGTACTACAGGTGTCTCCAAAGGTACATGTTGAGTTAGCATAATTGAGATTAGGTTTTGTCACTCCGATTGTCGGAGAGGTATCTCTGGGCCCTCTCGGTAATGCTCATCACATAAGCCTTGCAAGCATATAACTAATGAGTTAGTTATGAGATGAAGTATTACAGAACGAGTAAAGAGACTTGTCGATAACGAGATTGAACTAGGTATTGGATACCGACGATCAAATCTCGGACAAGTAACATACCGATGACAAAGGGAACAACGTATGCTGTTATGCGGTTTGACCGATAAAGATCTTCAGTAGAATATGTAGGAACCAATATGGGCATCCAGGTCCCGCTATTGGTTATTGACCAGAGACATGTCTCGGTCATGTCTACATCGTTCTCGAACCATAGGGTCCGCACGCTTAAGGTTTCGATGACAGTTATATTATGAGTTTATGTATTTTGATGTACCGAAGTTTGTTCGGAGTCCCGGATGTGATCACGGACATGACGAGGAGTCTCGAAATGGTCGAGACATAAAGATTGATATATTGGACGGATATATTTGGACACCGGAAAGGTTCCGGAAGAGTTTGGAGCTCCGGGAGGTTACCGGAACCCCGGGAGGTATATGGGCCTTATTGGGCCCATGTAGGAGGAAGGAGAAGGAGCAAGGAGGGGGCGCCCCAAGCCCAATCCGACTGGGGAGGGGGCCGCCCCTTTCTTTCTCCTTCCCCTCTTCCTTCCTACTACTAGTACTACTTCCTACTACTAGTACTCCTTCCTTCCCTCCAAATAAGATAAGGAAAAGAGGGAAACCTACTTGGAGTAGGTTTCCTCCTCCCATGGCGTGCCCCCCTTGGGCCGCCACCTCCTCCCTCCCTCCTTTATATACGGGGTAGGGGGCACCCTAGAACACACAAGTTGATCATTGATCGTTCCTTAGCCGTGTCAGCGTGCCCCCTCCACGATATTACACCTCGGTCATATTGTAGCGGTGCTTAGGCGAAGCCTGCGCGACAGAGAACATCAAGATCGTCACCACGCCGTCGTCTTGACGGAACTCCCCTCGAGCCTCTCTTTGGATTGGAGATCGAGGGTGCATCATCGAGCTGTACGTGTGTCAAGAACTCGGAGGTGCCGGAGTAACGGTGCTTGGATCGGTCGGACCGGGAGGACGTACGACTACTTCCTCTACGTTGCGTCAACGCTTCCGCTTCGGTCACGAGGGTACGTGAGACAACACTCTCCCTCGCTGCTATGTCATCACCATGATCTTGCGTGTGCGAGGAATTTTTTGAAATTACTCGTTCCCCAACAGGGCATCCGAGCCTAGGTTTTATGGTTTGATGTTATGCACGAGTAGAACACAAGTGAGTTGTGGACGATATAAGTCATACTGCCTACCAGCATGTCATACTTTGGTTCAGCGGTATTGTTGGATGAAGCGGCCCGGACCGACATTACGCGTAACGCTTCGCGAGACTGGTTTTACCGCCGTGCTTTGCACACAGGTGACTAGCGGGTGTGAGTTTCTCCAACTTTAGTTGAACCGAGTGTGGCTACGCCCGGTCCTTGTGAAGGTTAAAACGGAGTCTATTTGACAAACTATCGTTGTGGTTTTGATGCGTGGTGAGATTGGTTCTTGCTTAAGCCCGTAGCAGCCACGTAAAATTTGCAACAACAAAGTAGAGGACGCCTAACTTGTTTTTGCAGGGCATGTTGTGATGTGATATGGCCAAGATGTGATGCTATATTTTATTGTATGAGATGATCATGTTTTGTAACCGGTTATCGGCAATCGGCAGGAGCCATATGGTTGTCGCTTATTGTATGAAATGCAACGCATACTGTAATTGCTTTACTTTATCACTAAGCGGTAGCGATAGTCGTAGAAGCAATAGATGGCGAACGACAATGATGCTACGATGGAGATCAAGGTGTCGCTACCGGTGACGATGGTGATCACGACGGTGCTTCAAGATGGAGATCACAAGCACAAGATGATGATGGCCATATCATATCACTTATATTGATTGCATGTGATGTTTATCCTTTATGCATCTTATCTTGCTTTGATTGACGGTAGCATTTTAAGATGATCTCTCACTAATTATCAAGAAGTGTTCTCCCTGAGTATGCACCATTGCGAAAGTTCTTCGTGCCGAGACACCACGTGATGATCGGGTGTGATAGGCTCTACGTTCAAATACAACGGGTGCAAAACAGTTGCACACGCGGAATACTCAGGTTATACTTGACGAGCCTAGCATATACACGGAGACCGAAAGGTCGAGCGTGAATCATATAGTAGATATGATCAACATAGAGATGTTCACCATTGAAACTACTCCATCTCACGTGATGATCGGACATGGTTTAGTTGATTTGGATCACGTAATCACTTAGATGACTAGAGAGATGTCTGCCTAAGTGGGAGTTCTTTAGTAATATGATTAATTGAACTTAAATTTATCATGAACTTAGTACCGATAGTATTTTGCTTGTCTATGTTTGTTTGTAGATAGATGGCTCGTCTTTGTTGTTCCGTTGAATTTTAATGCGTTCCTTGAGAAAGCAAAGTTGAAAGATGATGGTAGCAATTACACGGATTTGGGTCCGTAACTCGAGGATTATCCTCATTGCTGCATGTAAGAGTTACGCCCCGGAAGCACCGCTGGGTGCGAACCTCTTGCTGATGCAACCGACGATGTTAAGAACGTCTGGCGAGCAAAGTCGATGACTACTCTATAGTTCAATGTGCCATGCTTTACGGCTTAGAACCGGGTCTTCAACGACGTTTTGAACGTCATGGAGCATATGAGATGTTCCAGAGTTGAAGTTAATATTTCAAGCAAATGCCCGGATTGAGAGATATGAAGTCTCCAATAAGTTCTATAGCTGCAAGATGGAGGAGAATAGTTCTGTCGGTGAGCATATACTCAAAATGTCCGGGTATAATAATCACTTGATTCAACCGGGAGTTAATCTTCCGGATGATAGCGTCATTGATGAAATTCTCCAATCATCGCCACCAAGCTACAAGAGCTTTGTGATGAACTATAATATGCAAGGGATGAACAAGACTATTCTCGAGCTCTTCGCGATCTTTGAAAGCAGCGGAGGTAGAAATCAAAAAGGAGCATCAAGTGTTGATGGTCAACAAGACCACTAGTTTCAAGAAAAGGGCAAAGGGAAGAAGAAGGAAATTCAAAAGAACAGCAAACAAGTTGCTGCTCAAGAGAAGAAACCCAAGTCCGGACCTAAGCCTGAAATCGAGTGCTTCTCCGCAAGCGATCGATCTTTGAAGCGGAACTGCCCCAAGTATTTGGCGGATAAGAAGGATGGCAAAGTGAACAAAGGTATATGTGATATACATGTTATTGATGTGTACCTTACTAATGCTCGCAGAGCACTGGGTATTTGATATCGGTTCATTGCTAACATTTGCAACTCAAAGCAGGACTACGGATTAGCGAAGATTAGCTAAGGACGAGGTGACGATCGGCGTGGGAAATGGTTCCAAAGTCGATGTGATCGCGGTCGGCACGCTACCTCTACATCTACCATCGGGATTAGTTTTAGACCTGAATAATTGTTATTTGGTGCCTGCGTTGAGCATGAACATTATATCTGGATCTTGTTTGATGCGAGACGGTTATTCATTTAAATCGAGAGAATAATGGTTGTTCTATTTATATGAGTAATATCTTTTATGGTCATGCACCCTTGAAGAGTGGTCTATTTTTATTGAATCTCGATAGTAGTGATACACATATTCATAATGTTGAAGCCAAAAGATGCAGAGTTGATAATGATAGTGCAACATATTTGTGGCAATCGCCGCTTTAGGTCATATCGATGTAAAACGCATGAAGAAACTCCATACCGATGGACTTCGGAATCACTTGATTATGAATCACTTGGTACTTATGAACCGTGCCTCATGGGCAAGATGACCAAAACACCGTTCTCCGGATCTATGGAGAGAGCAACAGATTTGTTGGAAATCATACATGTGATGTATGTGGCCCGATGAATGTTGAGGCTCGTGGCGGATATCGTTATTTTCTCACCTTCACAGATGATTTGAGCAGATATGGGTATATCTACTTGATGAAGCACAAGTCTGAAACATTTGAAAAGTTCAAAGAATTTGAGAGTGAAGTAGAAAATCATCGTAACAAGAAAATAAAGTTTCTACGATCGATCGTGGAGGAGAATATTTGAGTTACGAGTTTGGTTTACATTTGAAACAATGTGGAATAGTTTCAGAACTCACGCCACCCGAACACCACAACGAAATGGTGTGTCCGAACGTCGTGTCGTACTTTACTTGATATGGTGCGATCTATGATGTCTTTACCGATTTACCGCTATCGCTTTTGGGGTTATGCTTTAGAGACGGCCGCATTCACGTTAAATAGGGCACCATCAAAATCCGTTGAGACGACGCCTTATGAACTGTGGTTTGGCAAGAAACCAAAGTTGTCGTTTCTCAAAGTTTGGGGCTGCGATGCTTATGTGAAGAAACTTCAACCAGATAAGCTCGAACCCAAATCGAGAAATGTGTCTTCATAGGATACCCAAAGGAGACTATTGGGTACACCTTCTATCACAGATCCGAGGGCAAGATTTTCGTTGCTAAATTCGGATCCTTTCTAGAGAAGGAGTTTCTCTCGAAAGAAGTGAGTGGGAGGAAAGTAGAACTTGATGAGATAATCAGATCTACTCCCTTATTGAAAGTAGTTCATCACAAGAACCGGTTCTGTGACAACTACACCAATTAGTGAGGAAGCTAATGATATTGATCATGAAACTTCAGATCAAGTTTCTCTTGAACCTCGTGGGTCTACGAGTAAGATCCGCACTAGAGTGGTACGGAAATCCTATTCTGGAAGTCATGTTACTTGACCATGATGAACCTACGAACTATGAGGAAGCGATGATGAGCCCAGATTCCGCAAAATGGCTAGAGGCCATGAAATCTGAGATAGGATCCATGTATGAAAACAAAGTATGGACTTTGGTTGACTTGCCCGATGATCGGCAAGCCATTGAGAATAAATGGATCTTTAAGAAGAAGACTGACGCTGATGGTAATGTTACTGTTTACAAAGCTCGACTTGTTGCAAAAGGTTTTCGACAAGTTCAAGGGGTTGACTACGATGAGACTTTCTCACCCGTAGCGATGCTTAAGTCTGTCCGAATCATGTTGGCTATTGCTGCATTTCATGATTATGAAATTTGGCAAATGGATGTCAAGACTGCATTCTTGAATGGATTTCTAGAAGAAGAGTTGTATATGATGCAGCCTGAAGGTTTTGTTGATCCAAAAGGTGTGACAAAGTGTGCAAGCTCCAGCGCTCCATTTATGGACTGGTGCAAGCATCTCGGAGTTGGAATAAACGCTTTGATAGTGTGATCAAAGCATATGGTTTTATATGCACTTTTGGAGAAACTCAGTATTTACAAGAAAGTGAGTGAGAGCTCAGAGCATTTCTAGTTTTATATGTTGATGACATATTATTAATTGGAAATGATATAGAATTTCTGGATAGCATAAAGGGATACTTGAATAAAAGTTTTTCAATGAAAGACCTCGGTGAAGCTGCTTACATATTGGGCATCAAGATCTATAGAGATAGATCAAGACGCTTAATAGGACTTTCACAAAGCACATACCTTGACAAAATTTTGAAAAGTTCAAAATGGATCGTGCAAAGAAAGGATTCTTGCACGTGCTACAAGGTGTGAAGTTGAGTCAAACTCAATGCCCGACCACAGCAGAAGATAGAGAGAAAATGAAAGATGTTCCTATGCTTCAGCCATAGGCTCTATCATGTATGCAATGTTGTGTACAAGACTGACGATGCTTAGCAATAAGCTTGGCGGTAGGTACCAAAGTAATCCAGAGTGGATCATCGGACAACGGTCAAGAACATCCCAAATACCGAAAAGGACTAAGGATATGTTTCTCGATATGGAGGTGACAAAGAGCTAGTCGTAAATGGTTACGCCGATGTAAGCTTTGACACTTGATCCGGACGATTCTAAATCGCAAACCGGATACGTGTTTATATTAAACGGTGGAGCTGTAAGTTGGTGCGTTCAAAACAAAGCGTCGTGGCGGGATCTACATGTGAAGCGGAGTACATAGCTGCTTCAAGCGGCGAATGAAGGAGTCGGATGAAGGAGTTCATTTCGATCTAGGTGTCATACCTAGTGCATCGGGACCAATGAAGATCTTCTCGTGACAATCTTGGTGCAATTGCCTTGGCAAAGGAATCCAGATTTCACAAGAGGACCAAGCACATCAAGAGACACTTCAATTCCATTCGGGACCAAGTCCAAGTGGGAGACATAGAGATTTGCAAGATACATACGGATCTGAATGTTGCGACCGCTGACTAAGCCTCTCTCACGAGCAAAACATGATCAGCACCAAGACTCCATGGGTGTTAGAATCATTACTATGTAATCTAGATTATTGACTCTAGTGCAAGTGGGAGATGAAGGAAATATGCCCTAGAGGCAATAATAAAGTTATTATTTATTTCCTCATATCATGATAAATGTTTATTATTCATGCTAGAATTGTATTAACCGGAAACATGATACATGTGTGAATACATAGACAAACATATAGTCACTAGTATGCCTCTACTTGACTAGCTCATTAATCAAAGATGGTTATGTTTCCTAACCATAGACATGTGTTGTCATTTGATTAATGGGATCACATCATTAGGAGAATGATGTGATTGACATGACCCATCCGTTAGCTTAGCACTTGATCGCTTAGTATTCGCTATTGCTTCCTTCATGACTTATACATGTTCCTGTAACTATGAGAATTGTGTAACTCCGTTTACGGAGGAACACTTTGGGTACTACCAAACATCACAACGTAATCGGGTGATTATAAAGGAGTACTACAGTGTCTCCAAAGGTACATGTTGAGTTAGCATAATTCGAGATTAGGTTTTGTCACTCCGATTGTCGGAGAGGTATCTCTGGCCCTCTCGGTAATGCTCATCACATAAGCCTTGCAAGCATATAACTAATGAGTTAGTTATGAGATGAAGTATTACAGAACGAGTAAAGAGACTTGTCGGTAACGAGATTGAACTAGGTATTGGATACCGACGATCAAATCTCGGACAAGTAACATACCGATGACAAAGGGAACAACGATGTTGTTATGCGGTTTGACCGATAAAGATCTTCGAGAATATGTAGGAACCAATATGGGCATCCAGGTCCCGCTATTGGTTATTGACCGAGACATGTCTCGGTCATGTCTACATCGTTCTCGAACCGTAGGGTCCGCACGCTTAAGGTTTCGATGATGCTTATATTATGAGTTTATGTATTTTGATGTACGAAGTTTGTTTGGAGTCCCTGATGTGATCACGGACATGACGAGGAGTCTCGAAATGGTCGAGACATAAAGATTGATATATTGGACGGATATATTTGGACACCGGAAAGGTTCCGAAAAGTTTGGAGCTCGGAGGTTACCGAAACCCCGGGAGGTATATGGGCCTTATTGGGCCCATGTAGGAGGAAGGAGAAGGAGCAGGGAGGGGCGCACCCCAAGCCCAATCCGAATGGGGAGGGGGCGGCCCCCTTTCTCCTTCCCCTCTTCCTTTCCTACTACTAGTACTACTTCCTACTACTAGTACTCCTTCCTTCCCTCCAAATAAGATAAGGAAAAGAGGGAAACCTACTTGGAGTAGGTTTCCTCCTCCCATGGTGCGCCCCTCCTTGGGCGGCCACCTCCTCCCTCCCTCCTTTATATACGGGGTAGGGGGCACCCTAGAACACACAAGTTGATCATTGATCGCCCTTAGCCATGTGCGGTGCCCCTCCACGATATTACACCTCGGTCATATTGTAGCGGTGCTTAGGCGAAGCCTGCGCGAGAGAACATCAAGATAGTCACCACGCCGTCGTCTTGTGGACGGAACCCCTCGGAGCCTCTCTTTGGATTGGAGATCGAGGTGCGCCATCGAGCTGTACGTGTGTCAAGAACTCGGAGGTGCCGAAGTAACGGTGCTTGGATCGGTCGGACCGAGGACGACGACTACTTCCTCTACGCTGCGTCAACGCTTCCGCTTCGGTCTACAAGGGTACGTAGACAACACTCTCCCCTCGTTGCTATGTCATCACCATGATCTTGCGTGTGCGTAGGAAATTTTTTGAAATTACTACGTTCCCCAACACTAGCTCTACCGCCGAACAGTGCCTTGGTGGCCGCACACGAATCCGCTCCGGCCATTAGTCCGGAGCCGATCGCCCGGATAGAGGATTGGTGGATAGACACCGCCTCGGGGGCTTCAACTTCCACGGCGATGGAGCCGAACAATAATCCCGTCCCCCGCGAAATTTGTGATTCCGAGGTGCCGGACTCCTTGCCGGACTCTGAACCTCCTGCGCCCCTACCAATCAAATCGGATTGGGCGCCGGTTATGGAATTCACCGCCGCGGACATCTTCCAATACTCGCCCTTTGGCGATATCCTGAATTCACTAAAGCATCTCTCGTTATCAGGAGAGCCCTGGCCGGACTATGGCCAGGATGGTTGGGGTACGGACGACAAAGAAATTCAGAGCCCACCCACCGCCCACTTTGTAGCCACTGTCGATGATCTAACCGACATGCTAGACTACGACTCCGACGACATCGACACTATGGACGACGATGCCGGAGACGAACAAGAAACAGAGCCTATAAGGCACGGGAGGACCACCTCGTCATATGACATATACATGGTGGATACCCCACAGGAGAGCGATGACGAGGACCAACGGGCCGCGGCAGAAGATAACCCCGCCGATAAACAACCAAAACGGCGACGCAGACGCCGCCCTAAGTCCCGCCTCAACGACAACAACGCTCCCAATAATCCCATAATACAGCAGGGCTCACAATTGGACGACGAACATGCAGACAAGCAACCGTCCGAACATGACGAAGTCGAGATAATCAGTCCAGTTCCCGCGAAAAACGACAAATCCGGACGACCTCATGCGGACACGCCACGGAGAGCAAAACCTTCGAAAAGACTCGTCAACACTGCAAGAAGCTCAAGAAGGAAAAGGAAGCTCAAAACAGCGGAATACACACTCAGAATGAGATGGAGCAAAGTGCTCAAAACCGCAGATAAATACGGCAATGGCCACCAATCAAAGAGCTACCCGAAGCATAAGCTGCTACCAGAATTCGACGAGGAGGCCATAGAGCCTCCACCGTCAAAAAAATAAAGAGGCTGCCTGGTTAGATAGACGGCCAGATGATAGGCCAAATTCTGAAAGCAGCGCCACACATAAACCAACCAACGAACTTGGAAGGACAGATGGCCCAGCCAGGCCCATCTACGGGCCAAAGAAGAAGGCCCCAAGAAGCAAGGCAACACGTCAAGTGTCCGAAGATAGCGGCACACACAAATACAGGCGCCAGACACCCACTATGTTTCACCGATGAGGTGCTGGACCATGAGTTCCCAGCAGGATTTAAACCCATAAACATAGAGGCCTACGATGGAACAATGCCCAGAGTCTGGATAGAAGATTATATACTGCATATACACATGGCCAGAGGAGACGATCTCCATGCCATATAATACCTACCCCTCAAGCTCAAAGGGCCAGCCCGTCATTGGCTTAAAAGCCTCCCAGAAAACACTGTTGGAAGTTGGGAAGAGCTCGAGGACGCGTTTAGAGCAAATTTTCAAGGGACTTATGTCCGCCCTCCGGATGCAGATGATCTAAGTCATATAACTCAACATCTCGGAGAGTCAGCGCGGAAATTCTGGAACAGGTTTCTCACCAAAAAGAACCAAATAGTCGACTGTCCGGACGCTGAAGCCTTAGCAGCTTTCAAACACAATGTCCGAGACGAATGGCTTGCCAGTCACCTCGGCCAAGAGAAACCGAGGACAATGTCCGCACTAACAAGCCTCATGACCCGCTTGCGGGGAGAGGATAGTAGCTAGCAAGATGCAGCACCAATGACCCAAGTACATCCGAGATAAGCGATAAAACGGAAAATCATGGCGCAGAAAAGAGCAGCGCCGAATAAAGAGAAAGGCCCAAAGAGCACGGCAGTCAACGCCGGATTCAAATGCTCATGCCAAACAACAAAACACACCTCTTAAGGATGACAGCGATGAATTGTCCAGCTTAAACAAGATCTTGGGTCGGATATGTCAAATCCACAGTACCCCCGGAAGGCCTGCAAATCACACCCACAGGGATTGTTGGGTTTTTAAACAGTCCGGCCGACTAAACGCCGAACACAAGGGGCTCGACGCGTCAAGCGAAGAAGATAAACCCCACCAGCAGAGCTCCGGAAAACAAAAGACTTTCACACAAGAGGTCAAAGCAGTAAACTCACTTCATGTGATAATGCGGAAAAATAGTGCGGCACTTCCTAAAAAGAGCCTCGCACGGTCCAACCCAGTAGACCATAGAGATTGGATATCAAAACCAATCACTTTCAACCACCTGGACTATTCCAGAAGCGTTCGAAGCTCGGGACGGACTGCTCTGATATTGAATCCCATAATCGACGGATTACAATTCACTAAAGTCCTAATGGACGGAGGCAGCGACTTAAACCTGCTGTATTCAAACACAATCCGTCAGATGGGGATAGACCCTACAAAAATTCGACACAGCCGCACTTCCTTCAAAGGAGTGACGCCAGACCTTACGCCAAGTGCATGTGCTCCATATTACTAGAAGTCGTGTTCGATCACCGAACAATTTTCGCGCGAAAAACTAATTTTTCACATCGTCCCATTTAAAAGTGGATATCAAGCACTATTGGGACGAAAGGCTTTTGTCCGCTTCAACGCCATACCGCATTAAGCGCCTCTTACACTCAAGATGCCCGTCCGCGTGGCATCATTTCATCTTGGGTCACTCAAAGACCCCGGACTCGGATAGACGAGTCCGGCTTCAGCAGACTAGGGGCTCCCTAGCCGCACACCTCTTCACAGGGGGCTGCGCGCACAAACAACCGCGGGTTCATACAAACCCCGCTTTACTTATTTATATTTCTTCTTTTACACATATATTTTTCGCACCCATCGTTTTCAAACCGAAGCGTTCCTCTCTTTTCTGAGATGAACAACGTGCATTCCGCCCGTGATAATGGCGCAACGGAGACACAGTGCGCAGCGTGCAAGAGGGACCCGCTATGAGGATTCTTTTCAGATTAAGACCTGCGTAGACCTTTTTAAATGTCTCTTGTTGTTATTCTCCTTGGTTTCTTCCTATAGCCAAAGCGGAGCTCGACGCTTTGGCATCGGCGCAAGTAGAAGACCATGCCCGCATTTGGACACTAGGGGCTTAGGGAATTGTTCTGCCCATTATCATAAAGACCGAACACCTCGTGAAGTGTTCGGCGCCTCGAGTTAGGCATTATATGCATCAGCTCCAATCATGTCTTTGGTCAAATGTTGGGTTTGCCTGCTCCGTGTTTTGCTGCCTTACGCCCGTATCATCGGCTAACACGGCACCGGAGAACTATCGCTATTGTGCCCCAGCTGGGTGGGCGAGCACCTCGAAGAGAGAAAGCCAAAACTGATCATCATGATATAGTGAGAGACTGGTCAACCACTCGATCGACCACCGGAATGTTTAGAATTCCCGCTTTGACGAAGGACCGCTTTCGGTCAGTACACACACGCTACGAACTCGGAGAAGTGCGGTGCCCCAAGGGGCTATATCGTAGCCCCACCTCGAGCTCCATCGCTAAGTGAAAGTGATAAAGCATTATAGTCCGGATTGCCTCGTCACTGTGCTACCACCTCCTTAACAGACCGAGACGCCGGATTAAGTGTGAAAACGCTATTTTTGCAAACACCCCGCACCTTGTGCGTGGGGGCTGAAAGCCAAGACCGCAATCTTTCGGGTTATACAAGTGTATACGTAAACGGCCGCATAGGAGAAGTTTTACTACTTGGGACGCACAAGTATAAAAAGCAGTTATAGCATAATCATTGTTTTACAAGCTAAAACGTTCATTTGAACGTGACATTTTTTTGAGCACTGCGACTCTATTACACGAGCGCCACGCATAACTTCCCCAAAATAGTGCTCGGCGGGGAGCCGGTCTTCATCCGAGCCCTGGGCGGCAACAGCGGTGGCATCCATCTCTGTCCAATGCGCCTTGATGCGGGCAAGTGCCATCCGCGCGCCCTCGATGCAGGCCGACCGCTTCATCTCCTTGATATGCGGCACCGCTCCAAGGAATTGCTGCAGTAAGCCGAAGTAGCTCGTCGCCTTGGGCCTCTCTGGCCAGACATGAGCCACGATGTCAGTCATGGCAAGTCCGGACAACCTATTTAGCTCGGCCCATTCGGCCAACCGGTCGGTCAACGGAAGTGAGCGATCCGAACTATGGAATTGAGACCAAAATAGCTCTTCCGCCTTGTGATCCTTCCGCTCCGGAAGTGCTCAACGGCATCACCGCACTTGCCGCTAAGTCCATATACGGATCCTCCGGACTCCACACCCGATCAAATTGAGCATACTTTTGATCCATAAACCGCGACACAGCGAGATAAGGCTTGCCACCACGATATCTCCGGCCGGCGCAGCTCTCCTCATGGCCCGCATTGCAGAGCGGGCATCCTTGGCCTCGGCGGTGGCCTTCTTCAGTCTTCCCGCCCGATAAGCGCCCTTTTAAAGAGCCTCATTGCGGTCGGCAAGATCCTTCACTTTTACGGCCAATTCGCCACTTCTTCCCTCGCTTAGGCAAGTGAGCAGCCTTTTCGCTTTCAACTCCTCGGCGCCCTCGAGGCAGCCGCGTCACTCCTTCGGGCTTGCTCCTTAGCTTGAGCAAGTTCGGCCCGAAGGCTCTCCACGGCAGCAGCACCGTCTGTACAACAGCATATAATTTATCAAGAGGAGGGCTTTGACCCCATTAATAAAGCGACCATGGAGAACTCATTTACCTTGCGACTCGTCAAGTCGCCGGTTGACAAGTGCGATGTCCGCATCCGTCGCGTCAAGTTGCCGCATTAACTCGGCAACCCCACTAGTCCGGCTAGCCCTCGGACTATCCGCCACCTACATAGGAACGGCGACATTCATTTCTTGAGATTTCGATCCTCGGCACGCTGTCATCTTGGACAACCTACCGAGTCTCAGGGGCTACTATCTATACAGAGCACACTTTTATGTGTAAAACTGTCAAAAATAGAAGGTGCGTCATTTTTGCGTACCTCAAATCCCGCCAGCAAACTCATAGCGGCGTTACGCAATCCGCTCTCGGCGGACGAAATCCTTCCAATCACCATGTGCATCAACGCACGATGATCTTCTGAGATGGACGCCCTCTCAAGCAGATTCTTCAGTTCTGCCGGCCGGATACTAGCGGGCGTCGAACTCTCCGGCCCCTCCGGACTCGGGGATACCCTCCGTGATTTACTTTAGGCTCGCTCGCCTTATCTCGATGGCGCAGCAGACGGGGCGTTGCTCTCCATCATCTCCGGAAGAAGGTCCCCCGAAGACGAACTCATCTACGAAGGCTGCAAATCCGAACTGCAAAATGAAAATTTCGGTCACCCACAGAAGCATAAATGGAGGTATTTTCTTCTTGATGAAATTCCTTTTCA
The DNA here is from genome assembly GCA_021437245.1 of Aegilops speltoides. NCBI lineage: Eukaryota > Viridiplantae > Streptophyta > Magnoliopsida > Poales > Poaceae > Aegilops > Aegilops speltoides. The sequence continues at coordinate 142,602,354 of CM038147.1, forward strand.
TACTCACGGCTCATTGGAGGGCTGATTCTTTGGCGATGATTGTGCGTCCGATTCTCCCGGACGCCGGACCCCGGGAAGATCTCTTCCCCGCTTAGGGCTTTGGCCTCCGGATCTTGGAGGCGGTCCTCTTCTCCCCGAAGGAGGGGTTCTTGATTCCCCTTCTTGACGCCTTTGGGCGAAATATTAGCTCCTCTGCTTTCCCTTCGCTCCCTTACGTGGGTGCGACCTCCAACATTCTCGACCAAAGACGGGCTCCAAGCAGGTATCTCGGGGGGGGTTGACACCTTATCAGCCTTGATCGCGCCACCCACTTCGTGAAGAGTAATGGGTCGAGGCGAACTCTAGAAAGGCAGATAAATGTAATGTCCGGACTCGAGCTATTTACCCGAGTATCCGGGCGATTGCGGCTTAGGCTGCGTCCTCGGCTAATTCCGACACGCCACCGCGGTCCAAGAACAACTTGTACATCTCCACGGGTGTTGCACCCATGAAGTGTTGGAGAATCCGAGGTCCCTCCGGGTTGAACTCCCATAGACGGAGAGGACGGCATTTGCAGGGCAGAAGATGCCTGATTAGCATAACCTGCATCACCACGACCAAATTGATCTCCCTCGCTTGGAGGTCTCGTATCCGGCCCTGCAGTGAGGGCATGTCTTCGGACGGCCCCCAATTGAGACCTTGGTTGACCCACGACATCAGTTGGCGTGGAGGTCCCGGGCGGAATGAAGGCGGCGACATTTGTTTGCTGCCCCTCGAAGCGGTGATATAGAACCACTCCTGCTGCAACAACCCGAGTTCCTCTTGGAAGGAACCCTCGGGCCACGGGGCATCGGCCTTTTTGCTTATGGCCGCCCCACCGCACTCCGCTTGACGCCCCCCGATCATCTTTGGCTTCACATTGAAGGTCTTCAGCCACAGGCCGAAGTGGGGAGTGACACGGAGGAAGGCTTCGCAGACGATAATGAATGCGGAGATATGGAGGATGGACTCCGGAGCCAAGTCATGAAAATCCAGCCCGTAGTAGAACATGAGCCCTCTCACGAAGGGGTCCGTCGGGAAGCCTAAACCCTGACGGAGGTGGGATACGAAGACGACGTATTCGCCGGGCTCGGGGGCGGGCACGGCCTACCCTTGGGCAGGCAACCTGTGCGAAACCTCGTAGGCCAGGTACTTGGCCTCACGTAACTTCAATATGTCCTCCTCCGTGACGGAGGAGGGCATCCACCGGCCCTGGAGGTCGGAGCCGGACATGGTTGAGGATCCGAAGCGCTCGAATCTGAGGCTCTGGGTGTTGGAACTGGGAGCGAGGAGGAGATTCGATGCGAGATTGAAGAACAAGAATGAGCCTTGGTCCTCTTATAAAGGGGAAAAATACCAAGAGCCGTCTCCGTGACTGTTTGGGATTCACCTTCGATAGAGGAGGCGTGGCGACGGGAACGGTTGGGTTACCCACGCACGTATTGATGAGAATCTCGATAACAAGAACACGATCTCGCTCGACAAGACGTGCCAAGAAAACCGCTAAACGTCTTTGGTGGTATAGTAAAAACGATTCAAACAAAGGCTTGGTAGCGGTGTGATGTCACGCCGCATAGTACGTCAGCAGATTGAACTAGTGTACATTTTATTCTCTCTACGGTGGAATGTGGAATTTATTTTGCGAGCCGACACTATCCTGGTGTTCATGATCTTCTTTGGATTATTCAAGGAGGAACCCGCCTTGAAATGCCGAACATTATCGCCGGACTTATCATCATTGAAGCTCGGTTCGGGGCTCTTGAGGAGTCCTAGGCGGGGGTGTCCGGATAGCGGACTATCATCGTCTGCGGACTCCAAGACTACGAAGATACAAGATTGAAGACTCCGTCCCGTGTCCGGATGGGACTTTCCTTGGCATGGAAGGCAAGCTTGGCGATACGGATATGTAGATCTCCTACCATTGTAACCGACTCTGTGTAACCCTAGCCTCCTCCGGTGTCTATATAAACCGGAGGGCTTTAGTCTGTAGGATAATATACATTACAACAATCATACCATAGGCTAGCTTCTAGGGTTTAGCCTCCTTGATCTCGTGGTAGATCCACTCTTGTACTACCCATATCATCAATATTAATCAAGCAGGACATAGGGTTTTACCTCCATCGAGAGGGCCTGAACCTGGGTAAAACATCGTGTCCCTCGTCTCCTGTTACCATCCGCCTAGACGCACAGTTCGGGACCCCCTACCCGAGATCCGCCGGTTTTGACACCGACAGCGGTGAACCCCGTGATCGGCGCCCAATTGGATTCGATTGGCAGGGGCGCGGAAGGTTCGGAGTCCGGAGAGGAGTCTGGCACCTTGGAGTCACGAGCTTCACAAAGGACAAGGTTGGTATTCGGCTCTATCACCGTAGAGGTAGCAGCCCCTGAGGCGGTGTCCAGCCACCCGTCCTCGATCGGCGCAGTCGGCTCTGAGTTGAGGGTCAGAGCGGACACTTGTGCGGCCTCCAGGGCACTGTCCGGTAGTAGAGCTAGATCATGCCCATCATGACAGTGCGGCGCGCTTGGCTGTGGCTCAAACCCGTCAAAGATCAAGTCTCCGCAGACGCCAGTCGTATAGTTCGAACTTCCAAATCTGACCTGATGGCCAGGGGAGTAGCTTTCAATCTGCTCCAGATGGCCAAGCGAGTTGGCCCGTAGTGCAAAGCCACCGAATACGAAGATCTGTCCGGGGAGAAAAGTCTCACCCTGGACCGCGTCGTTGTTGATGATCGAAGGAGCCATCGGGCCTAATGGTGACGACACAGAGGAACTCCCAATGAAAGCACCAATGTCGGTGTCAAAACCGGCGGATCTCGGGTAGGGGGTCCCGAACTGTGCGTCTAGGCGGATGGTAACAGGAGACAAGGGACACGATGTTTTTACCCAGGTTCGGGCCCTCTCGGTGGAGGTAAAACCCTACTCTGCTTGATTAATATTGATGATATGGGTAGTACAAGAGTAGATCTACCACGAGATCGAAGAGGCTAAACCCTAGAAGCTAGCCTATGGTATGATTGTTGTTCGTCCTATGGACTAAAACCCTCCGGTTTATATAGACACCGGAGAGGGCTAGGGTCACACGGAGTCGGTTACAATGGCAGGAGATCCACATATCCGTATCGCCAAGCTTGCCTTCCACGCCAAGGAAAGTCCCATCCGAACACGGGACGGAGTCTTCAATCTTGTATATTCATAGTCCAGGAGTCCGGCCAACAGTGATAGTCCGGCCATCCGGACACCCCCTAATCCAGGACTTCCTCAAGGTGCTTTGTGATGGGTTCGATCTTGTGCTCAATCTCAGTGACAGAAGGAGACATGACACACATGTATCATTGCTATTAAGGGTAACAAGATGGGGTTTATTCATATGTGAGTTTATCTTGTCTACATCACAGCATCTTGCCTAATGCATTACTCTGTTTTTCCATGAACTTAATACACTAGATGCATGCTGCATAGCGGTCGATGTGTGGAGTAATAGTAGTAGATGCAGGATTGTTTCGGTCTACTAATCTTGGACATGATGCGTATATACATGATCATTGCCTTGGATATCGTCATAATTATTTGCTTTTCTGTCAATTGCCCAACAATAATATGTCTACCCAGCGTATGCTATTTTCTCGAGAGAAGCCTCTAGTGAAAACTATGGCCCCGGGTCTATTTCCTATCATATATTAAAACCAAAAAAACCTTGCAGCAATTTTCCTTTATTTATTTTAATTTATGTTTTTGTTAGATCTATTTATCAAATCTTGTACAATTTAATCTATCTCAGTACTGTTAAGGGATTGACAACCCCTTTACGTGTTGGTTTGCAAGTATTTGTTGTTTGTGTGCAGGTGATGGTTACATAGTGTTGCTTGGTTCTCCTACTGGATTGATAACCTTGGTTCATAACTGAGGGAAATACTTACCTCTGCTGTGCTGCATCATCCCCTCCTCTTTAGGGAAATACCAATACATATTACAAGTAGCGGGCCCCTCTTGTTTGGATGACAGATGGTCCAGCAATCGCATGCAATGGATGGAGGCAGATGTGGAGGTCACAGAAAACGTCCGCTTTGTATCCGCCGCCGACCCAAACGTGACCCAAATTTGAGACTGAAATGGGTCCGTACGGACACAAAACAGACACAAAAAGGGAATGGGTCGCTGCGTTGGGCACTCATTTTTCGTTAGGCGGACACAGAAAAACGCAAGCGGGCAAAATGGGTCGCTGTTTCGGAATTGCTTTAACAGGCCCATGAGTATGGACACACTAGTCTATGTTACTATGGGAAATGCCTTTTAGTCCTTGAAGCCCCAAATTTGCACTCTATATATATAGAAAAAATTAATAATACTAAAAATTTAAAAAGTTAAAAAGTGTTTTTAGAATAAACTTGACTTTTTTTGCACTAGTATTTAAATTTTCCTAAACATAAAACCACCTTTGACTCAAATTTTTGTCTTTTTGCCATGTAGTCAACATTTTCTTTTGTTTTGTGGAATTTGAGTAGAATGCATCATAAGTCCTAAAACTATTGGAGGTGTGTCAGTTTAGTCCTATAACTTTGAATTTGCAATTTTATGTCCTAAAACTATTGGAGGTGTATCGGTTTAGTTCTATAACTTCAAAACTGCACTTTTAGGTCCCAAAAAGTTGTTTCTATGATGTATGAACCATTGTCATAACATCCATAATATGATAGCATCAAACTATATACCATTTTTTTGTGTGAGACACTTTGTGAAGGTGAATAATGCTTAAAATTTATTGAGGTTGAATGTATATTATCATTTTATTGTTTTTGCTGCTCCTAATTCTGTTATTGATGTGATGCTAACTTCCAAAACAAGTTGCTGATGCTTCTTTCAGTTTATACTGTATCTAATTTTCCATTTTACTCTTAGCTATTTTCTATCCCTTCATATTCATTTCATAAGGCTTTTATTAGTATGCTCACTATTGCTTTATTGGCATTGATCTATCAAGCAGATGTAAGAAACAACACCTGCGTAGGCATACCTTGAAGCATGCCCTATTCACGCATGTGATGAACCACACACATAATCTAGAGAAGATTACAGTGACAAATTCCATCGAGCATTTATGCAATTAGTAGGCTCTCAACTAGCCTGGCCTCTCAGCATTACTATCATAATTTTTAATGTTTCTAGTAACAGTATTTCGGCCAATGAAAATGCTTCACACGTTGTTCTTTTCAAAATATACATGTGTGTTTCTGCGGTTATCATTGAAGGTGTTCCTTTTCTGCCAGTATTACCTTAGAAGGATTGATCACATTGAGTAAAGATGGTTGGGTTCATGTGTTTGTATAAGTACCAAATTCATGTACTCCTTCCGATCAAAATTACTTACACGGGGAGTATTAAACCTGCCAATTGTACTAAACCCGCAACAAGTAATTTGGATCGAAGGGAGTATTAAAGATTTTGTAGAATACTTCATTGACTGATGTTGTTGTACTAACAAATCCATCCATCTATATATATTTTATTCTTTGTCAGTATAAATCTATGTGCTAGGATATAAGTAATGTAAACCTACTCCACAACAGTTCTTCGGGATCAACTAGAATGATGTAGACCAGAAATAAAAATAGAATGATTGCAATCATATGTTTACTGAAATTGAAGATTGGAAGATCTTTGTTTGGTCTGGAAAAAGGAACTGCTATGTTCTTGATTAACCAAATATGATAGAAATTCCTAGACTTTCATTACTAATTAGGTGTGCAAAAATGTACATTGATGCCTTCCATCTAAGGTGACCAAAATTTCCCCTTGGGCCTTCCAAGAAGTTCAAATTAGCTAGACTAGCGCAATGATAGGAGTTCCAATGCTACCAATGTCACGGCCATAGTTGATATCAAATTAGTCCATGTAGTATTGTTCCTTTCATTTGCAATTCACTACACGTACTAACGGTGCGCCTCTAAACACCATGTAGCGACAGGGTGCAGCATGCCACCATGCGGGTATGGCTAGTCCATTCATAGGATGTATCGGGGACTTGTTTAATGGTGGTGCGAAGGAGATGTAAGAAACTTGTCAACTACTTCGTAATCTGCGCAATTAGGAAAAAACTTCCATTGGTGTGGATCGGGGACTTCAACGAGATCATGTTTAACTATGAGAAGCAAGGAGGGGTACCTCATAGTAAGGCATGTATGCAAAACTTTCGTGATGTTTTACCATTTTGTGACCTAATTAAAGGACCTCGGTTTCGAGGGAGATGTCTTTACATGGTGTAATAATAATTTTCAAATTGAAGGCCATATCCGTGAAAGGCTCGGTAGGGTTGTTGCTAATCCTGCTTGGTGTGTTGGTTTTCAAGGGTATAAAGTAACAGATGGGGACCAGTGCATTCTGACCAGACCCATCCTCCTTGATTTGGAAGGGGGAGGCCGTTGAGGCAAAACATAATGAATGGCCACGTGAAGCGCTTGGAAGCAAGATGGTTGCTGGAGGAGGACTGCGATGCTTGTGTGCAAAATGTGTGGGAGTTGGCAAAGGTGAAGAAGGTGGCCGGCTGTGTGCGTGACTGCATGACAGAGGTTGCAGCCAAACTGAATGAGTGGAGTAGGACCTTGTTGGGGGATCTAGCTAAGAGAATTTGTCGGATTTCAGGTTCCGCAAACCCTTGAGAGGTTCGAACTCTGGGGTGCGTGCGAAGAACTCAACCTCCCCAGTCTGCCTACTCGCCAATCTCACAGCCTAGATCATCTAACTTAAGGAAAAGGAGACACAACAGCTTACCCAGGTTCGGGCCACCTTGCAGTGTAAAACCCTGCTCCTGCTTTGTGGTGGATTGGCCTCGAGGGGCTGAGGATGAAGTAGTACAGTGGAGAACAACCTCAGTAGGTGCGTTCTTGGGCTCAAGTGAGCTGGTGAGCTGGTCAGGGTGGAATGGATCTCATCCCCCTCTATGGTGGTGGCTAGGTCCTATTTATAGTGGCCTTGGTCCTCTTTCCAAATGAGGGCGGGAAGGGATCCCACAACGGCCAAATCCGAAGGGAGACAACTAGTACATCATATCCTGACAAAAGTAGTCTTCGCCTGCAAAAGCCTCTGGTCGTGACGTCGCGGTTGGCTCGGTGATGACCTCCGTCCTGCCGTCCTGGCAGTCTTGGTCTTGTTGCAAGGGAATGGAAACCTTTGGCTGATTTCTCGGGACTCCGTGCCTGCACTTGCTTGTTTAGCACCAAAGAAGAAACTGCTGCACTGCGCCCGCTGGCACCCACCTGACCTTGGTCGACCTGGCTCACGTCATCTGAGCCACATGAGGTGAGACTTGCATAGAGATCTCCGCTCCTCGGGAGCCAGCCATAGGTGTCGTTCGCCTCGCGAGGCTTGGCCCCTTGGGAGGGTCTTGAGGTGTTGATGTCGAAGCTGGGCCGTACCAGGCCGTTGATGGAGCCATGCCGTGGGCCACAGATAGGCAAGTCTGGGTAACCCCATTCCCAGAACACCGACATTAGCCCCCATGCCCAAGGCGCGCTCGAATTTGGCTTCGGGGTGAAGCCAAAGGGCATGTGCGGAGTGCCGTGGGCCCTAACCGCCTGCAGCCTTGATCGACGCGTGGCGATTGATGGGACGTGGGCGTCTCCGGTTCCCCACGCTACCTCGGCAACCGTTCAACTTGACGAGTCCCTGATGCATGCAAAGAGAAATCATTGTTGCATGGGATCATGGAGGCTGGCGGTTGGCCTTCCTCATGCTATAAATGAGGAGTGGGGCAGAGCCCCCTTGCTCATCTCCATCTTCATGCTGCCCGCTCCTTCTTCTTCTTCTTCTTCTTCGTCTCACCATCTTGCTGTAGAGTCCATGGCGCCAACGAGGAGTTTCTCTGCTGCCAAGAAGGGAAAGGCTCCCAAGGAGGGTCCGGGTTCGCCGCTGTCGCGGCCGTCCCTGCAAGCATGCCGCGACCCCGGCGGTAGCTCCTCGGGGGCACAGGCGCACTTCTCCGAGGGCCGATGTCTCTTTTGGCAGCTGCGGTGGTGCTTCTTCTCGTGTTGGGGGCCGCCGAGGATGGGGCAGCCCCCGCGATGAGGGAAGGCGCGCCGTGGTTGCCCGACCTCCTCGGCCGTGCTTCCACGCGGCGGATGTGCTCCCGTAGTTCGTCGTGTGGTAGAAGAGGCCCGCCAACACCTAGCTCTATCTTCCGCGTTTCTTCGCCGGCGAGCTGCCGGCCACAGGGCTCGACGGCCTCTGGCTGCTGCAGGCTAACGGCTGCTGCAGCAGGGCCTCGTGGGCCGGGGTCAAGGTCACCGTAGCAGGCAACATGGCCTTGACCCGCGGTTGGCAGGCGTTCGCCCGTGCACGAGGACTGAGCGGAAGGTGCACCCTCCACTTCAAGTATGACGGCCTCGCGACCCTCTATGTGAGGGTGTTCAGGGCGACGGTCGCCACATGGGGTGCTGCCCAGAAGACGACAGCGGTGATGATGAGCTTGGCCTTGACGACGGCCGCGACGGCGACGAGGGTGAGCTGGCCCTTGGCGACAACCGCGCTTCCTTTAGCAGCGGTGGCTTCTCCTCAGGCGAGACCACCAGCAGCGGCGGCTACGACCAACCACCACGTCGCCAAGCTCGCATCGGGGAAGGCGACGGGTCGTCTCGTCACCGCACTCTAGTGAAGTGGGAGGAGAGCTCGGACTGAGCTCGGGGCTGCCGGAGCCTGGCTTCAGGAGCTGCTGCTGTCGTGCGGGCCACTTTTGTTTAACCTTTCCTTTCTCCCGCATTTGAAAAAAGTAGAGGACGCCGCTGGGGCGTGTAATGAACTATAGCACTTATGCCACTATGCTATGCTTATTATCTTGATGTTATGCCGTGATATCTATGTTCCGAGTAGGTGTGGTTAGGGTAACTTAGCTCGATATGCTCGCGACGACTTCCCACCTCGCGAGGGCACGCCCTTCGGTATCCGGCGGAGCTCCCCTCCCGACGACTCGGGAGCCATCGGCCTCAGGAGACGTTGTAGAGCTGCAGAGTTGTTAGAGATCTTGACGGGGCACCTCGTTCTTCCTTGCGCAAGGCCTTAGACATGGGTTAGTTGTGGCTCAGTGCACCACGTCGCGCTGCCCAGGGGGCACAGACTTAAGAGGGTGCGCTTGTCCACGAGTTCAATCGAGGGCGTCTCGTGAGGATTAAAGAAGCTGAGGCTTCGGCGAGGTGTGTTTGCGGCGCGGGCGAACCCAAACGCACATACCTGCTCAGTCCCTGTGCGTGGGACACGCGAGGAGGAGCGACAGGCAACTGCCACTCTTCCTGGGTCAAGACTGAGAGGCGAGCAAATTAAGAGGAGAAAAAAATCCAACTCTGGCGAACGAAAAATGCGAAAACTCCAAGTTCCATTAAGAGGTTGCAAACCAGCTATAGAAAACAAGCAAAAGAACAACCATGTCCGGCACCTAGACTAGTCTTCTCACCAACGTGGAGCTAAGTGCTGCCACTAGGGCATGGGAGGGAGCCCCAGTGAGGCCCACGGGCGACACTCAAGAGACTTTGGGGCATTTACAGCCCCACTCATTATTACGTGAGAGTGTCACGAGTGGAGACCTTCAGCGGCATGGGGCCTTGCTTCATGGGTAGAACTTCCAGAGGTGCTGGATGTTCCAAGTTGTGGGGACCCCGACTCATAAGTCGTGATCACCGAATGCACGTGTACAGTGATCCCAGAGATCAATGCTCACTGAACACACAGAAGCTGAATAACAAGAGTCTTACATCCATACATACCGTATTACACAAGTAGGACCATTATGGTCGAGTCTTGAGTATAACATCGCAGCGGAAATCTTCGTCGATAACTTGGACCCATGCCATCTGCCTTAACCCTACAGGGCATTACGACCGAAGCGTCCTAGCTCGCATGCTCGCCACGAAGTGTTCTTCATCACATCCTGTTCTTCCATGCCTGGTCAATTAAATAACCAGTGGCAAGCCAATGAGTACTTTGAATGTACTCGCAAGCAACCCATGTTTTGGTTCAAGGTACAACAATGCATGCCATAGGTAAATTTTTGCAGAAAGCTAGTTTTGAGTGCAATGACATGTTCAACATCCTATAAAGCATGTGTCAAGAGAGTCCAAGTAACCATGAGGACTGGTTACAGATATCAACATAAATATAGTGGGCACCAACCCATTTATCATAAACAGAGCGGACACCAACCCATCTCAATCGTGTCAAGTCCTTTGACTTGACCCAAGTCATTTCCATCATCACACACGCTGGGTTTGTAAACAAGTGGACGTAGCCCAAGAGCGGTTACCCAACTGTCCTTGACCGTGGACACGGCTATTCGAATAGTTTTACACTCTGCAGAGGTTGCACACTTTACCCACTAGATCCGGGGAACTTCCGTGTCATCCACGACCCGCGGTACCTCAAGTACAGGGTAAGCACCGATCACTACCTTTCCTAGACGACACTAACATGGAGTCCACTGATTAGCAAGAACCCCCGTGCCCAACATTTCACATAGCATTTTCGTGGAGCCTTGCTCCCATATTCATCACATACCACTGGCACGGGGTACCAACGGTGTGTCCGGTGCCCCATAAAGATGGTCATGGCCGCCCTACCTGGCACGACCCCGTCCCGAGAGAGCGCACCAACAACTCTCCCGTCACTAGTAATGCGGGCTCCAAGCTAGTATCGGTCTAGGTACTCAACAATGCCCTTTCCCATATAAGGGTAGAGTGGTTGCGCATGTAAGGTTGGAATAACGGTCGCAACTCCGACCAATCCGTTTTGAAAACAACACACACTTTCCTTGGCACACCACTTCGTCATCAAGTGGTCACCCATCTCATCATCTCCCTCGAGCATAAGTGGCACCCGACGGGGTTTTCGAAAAGTCTTTTGAAAAAGCTTTACCTCCTTCACCATGCATAAACCCGTCCCTTTTTGCGTAGCAACTACTTTAGCATCCTATCTACTCCCACCGGCATAACCCTCATAATAAGGTAGGGCCATGCACAATGCAAGTATCAATGAGGAAGTAACAGAGGCAACCAACCCACGTGGTTCACCATCTCACCATGATTCCAATGCAACAATAATAAAGAGCTATATATGACATGCATAAAAAGGGTTTCATAGACATGGTCAAAGGGCTGCTTGCCTGTTGCAACGAAGTCTTCAAGGTCTTCAAATATCCCTGGTCCAACTCCGAGCATTCCGTCTACTTCGTCAACTATCGTCGAAAGCAAGCATAATAAGCAACACAACAAGGCAGGAAATAAAAGTGCTCTAAAAATATGAGTTGGACTTTTATGGGATACCTCTGGTCATATGAGGGATGACCAAAGTGGTTTCATTTGGATTTGATGAATGGATATCTCTGAACATTTTGATATGGTGGAATCAAGGGGTTTATGGATTTGTAAGAAGTGTACAGAAATATATTTTTGAAAAATGAGCAAAGGCACCCATTTATCAAAGGGTGATTTTAGAAGCATCTAGGAATTGGTTTCACTGGATTTGGAGTTGAGATGATTCTCCTATGAATTTGCAAAGTTGTCAAATATGAAGAAATGGCTCATTATTTTGTGGGGTTCGAAAGTATTAATAAAATGTTCATAAACTAAGTTATGAACTTAGATGCATCTAGGAATTTGAATCATGGCATTTGGATCAAATATGAGCCCTTTGTGATTTTCTAAAGTTTATGATGTAAATGGAAAATGGGATTTGATAAATATTTGTGAAGAAAATCTTTATGGAAAAATGTGCAATTTGCACCATGTGATAGATCAGGAATTTATGAACTATTAGAAATTTGAATCATCAAATTGGGAGATAATATGAATATTCTATGGATTTTTGAAGTCTCTGAGAAAAAGAAAAGGAGAGGATTTACCTAAATGGGCCAAATCTGGCGGCAGCAGAGCGCGCAGGCGAGGGATAGCGGCGGTGCTCTCGGGCGGCCCAGCTGCTCGCCACGTCTTGTGAGTGGGGGTGACGTAGAAGGCGTACTCGGGAAAATACGCCTTCCTCGAGCGAAGGCGTCAGCGAGGCCGTGTTCACTTAACTCATGGGCCCGCCCCATGCGTCACCGACGAGCGGGCCCACTGTCGGGTTCATCCCCAACCTCCCGCCGAACAGAAAGCAGAGGCAAGGGCGGCGTCGGCGGCGGCTTGCCGCGCGCTGTATGCGTCTCGGCGATGCTCGCCTGCCCGCGTGCTTGGGGGACCCAGCCGCGTCCAACTGGTGTGCACGGTCGCCAGGCACCGGGTCGAGCAAGGCGTCGATCAAGGCGGACGAGGCCGACGGTGGTGATGCAGCTCGACGGAACAGCCACGGGAGAAGGCGGAGAAGTACGGGAGGGTCTCGAGGTGACAGTGGGGTGCTCTAGTTCGGTCCAGAGGGAAGGAGGAGGGGAGATGGGTGCTGATTTACGCGGAGGCCGACGGCAAGGCTCCGGCCATTGTGGTGGATGGAAGGCACGGGGAGGGGAGCTGGCTGCTCGAGTAGGCTCTGAGGGGAAGATAGAGCGAATGGCGCCCAGAGGAGGGGCTCGGGATGGTCGTTTAAGGCGGGGTGACGGTGCACTGTGGACGGCGTCCATGGCCACGGCCTAGGCGATGCTGGAGGCCGAATTGTCACACTCGGCCATGTCCGGGGTGTTCGTGGGCGTGGACTATGCCCAAGAGGAGAAGAGAGGGAGCGGGGAATGCGGCAAGGCAGGTCCCTACATGCCAGCATCGGCCTTCGCTGGCGGCGCTCATTCTGCATGCGAGGAGAGCGAGAGAGGGAGAAAGAGGAGGGGATGACAGATGTAGCGTCTGCGGACGCCGAGGTGACCTCGGGGACACGAGGGGAGGCCCTAGGTGGCCGGAGGCGGTTGGAAGAGCGGCTACTGTCGGGTGTGCACTGAAGCGCTCGAGCACGCCAATTGCATGCTGGGCATGCCTTTGGCTTGTAGGGCGTGGCCACTTGTGTCTAGGGTGTTTAGGAGGAGTAAACAAAGGGAGGTGGCCTTGGATGCCCCGTGAACCACTAGAATGAGGAGGGAGGTGAGAAAGGAGAAGGATGCTGCTGTCCAGAGAAGGAAATGAGGGTTTTCACACCCCAATAATTGAGACATGGATTTTCCATTGCTACTGGAGGTGCAAGGGGACTTTGAGGGGCTGTGGTAAAAATTTGAGCTCACCAAGAATAGTGGAAGGGGTCAAAATAGTGGTTTTTGCAAAATGTCAGAAGGTGTTTGATAATGGTTTGGGCAATAAGATGACTTCCATTTGTCATGAGGCTCCACATGGTGAAATGACACACACTATTAGGGCCTTCCACCAATTTGGAGCTCATTTGGAGCAAGTTGACAATGCAACTTTGGTAAACCCTAGAAATGAACAGAAATGGGTTTCCCAAGATTTAGTCATGAAAATATGTTCTCCTTGGTGCACCACTTGGTGTAGTGTCATCATTTGAGGATTTGAACATGTCCACAAAAATTAAGATCAAAAGGACACACTTGGCAATGTAGAGTTGTCCAAATTTGGTTTTGGTCAAAAAGGGTTTTGGTGAACTTTGATCAAATTAACTTGTTCTCCAACTTGTGCCATTTGGTCTAGATGAATTATTAGACCATTGTAGCATGTTCACAAGGTTTGGGAACATTTGGACATGTTTGGCAATGTAAAGTTTCTCAAACTTCAAAATGGACAGAAGTGGTTTTGAGGGGATTTGATGATGTTATCTTGTTCTCCAAGACATGAGACTTGGCAAGATCACCAAATATGTCATATGTGACATGATAGAATTTCCTTGGAATGTTTGGAGAATATTTCCTTTGTAAATATTTCAAAAGCTTGAAATATCCAGAAAGGGTTTTTGAGGGATTTGACCAATATTTTGAACATGACCATGTGTTTAAACTCTTATATATGGACAATATATGTCCTATGAGTTTCCCTAAATTTTGTCAAATATTTTTGAAGCAATAAAATAATTTTTCCCTATTAAAGACCATTTCTAGCCTTAAGAAAAAGCTGTTAAATAAAATAGGAAAATAACTTTTAAAATTATATTTTTGTGGTTTATGGGTATCCTATATCTAATAGGAGTCAAATATAGTTTTGGAAAGATTTTTACTGCCCTTAATTAAGTACTTGCAAAGGCAAACCTCAATTCAGGGTTTTTGAAAAACTAATTTTAGAAAATACTTTTTGGCCAAATTATTTTTGCAAGAAATTATTTTTATGTCCTATACACATGGCATGATCATTGGGAAAGGTTTTTGGAGCAAGGAGATGAAGTATAGAAGTTGGAGGGTTTATTTGATTTTTAGAGCACTTTCAAACAACAGACAAAAATCAAATCAAGGCAAAGACAAAACACTCAAAAGTTTTTGTCAAACCACATTTTAGCATGATCTATTGACTTAAGTGTTGTTGCATGAAAATCAGGGTGTGACACAAGTGTTCTGGATGGGGATCCCGTCCTGTGTCTCCAGGCGCGCGGTGCCAGGCCTAGAGACACAGGCGATCCTAAACGGGCCCTCCCACATGGGTGAGAGCTTGTGCAACCCTTCACTAGAGAGCACCCGCCTTAGGACGAGATCACCCACCTCGGGCATCCTGGGGCGGACGCTGCGGCAGTGGTACCGCCGGAGCGCCTGCTGGTACCTTGCCGCTCGGAGGGAGGCTTGACGGCGGCATTCCTCCCCCAGCACAAGGTACATCCCCCGCGTGGCGTCCTAGCGTGCCTCGTCAAATGCCAAGACCCGCGTGGAGCGATGCTTGACCTCGTGAGATAGAACCGCCTCAGCCCCGTAGACGAGGAAGAACGGGGTCTCGCCGGTCAGCTTGGTTGCGGTGGTGCGGATGGATCGCAACACGAACTGGAGCTCATCGAGCCAACCCCTGCCGCAGGCCTTGAGCTTCTTCTTGAAGTTCCTTGCCTTGAGGCCTCTCAGGACCTCTGCATTGGTACGCTCGGCCTGGCCATTGTTCCTAGGGCGTGCCACCGAAGCGTAGCATATCTGTGTTCCAAGGTTAGCACAGTATGTTTTGAAAAGGTTGCCGGTGAACTGTGAGCCATTGTTAGTGATGATGTGATTAGGAACCCCGAAGCGGCTCATGAGGCCCTTGATGAACTTGATGGTCGAGCCGGCCGGGTTGGTACAAACGACTTCTACCTCCACCCACTTGGTGAACTTGTCAATGGCGACGTAGAGGTAGCGGTAGCCCCCAGGCGCTCGAGGGAATGGCCCCAAGATGTCCAACCCCCAGACCGTGAACGACCATGTAAGAGGGATGGACTGGAGGCCCTGAGCGGGCTGATGGATCTGCTTGGCATGGAATCGGCAGGCTTCATAGGATCTCACTAGCTTGGTGGCATCATTGAGCGCCGTGGGCCAGTAGAACCCATGATAACCCACAAGTATAGGGGATCACAATAGTTTTCGAGGGTAAAGTATTCAACCCAAATTTATAGATTCGACACAAGGGGAGCCAAAGAATATTTGAAGGTATTAGCAGCTGAGTTGTCAATTCAACCACACCTGGAGATTAATTATCTATAGCAAAGTGATCAGTAGCATAGTAGTTTGATAGTTTTGATAGTAGTAGTAGCAGCAACGGTAACAGTAACAGTGATAGCAGTAATTCGTAGCAAGTGTAACAGTGACAATAGCAGTAGTAACGCAATAAGATCAATATAAATAAATTAGTATGCATTGGATCGGTGACTTGTTGGATGATATTCATCATGTGTTAGTTATAACCTAGGGCGATATGACACTAGCTCCAGTTCATCGATATAATGTAGGCATGTATTCCGTAAATAGTCATACATGCTTTATTAAAAGAACTTGCATGACATCTTTTGTACTACCCTCCCATGGCAGCGGGGTCCATATTGTAAACTAAGGGATATTAAGGCCGAAATCACTATTTTGACCCTTTTAGCAAACTTTGTCACAAAGTGAACTCGATATGAAAGTATTTCACGATCTAACCCTTTTAGAAACGCCATAGCCCGCGACGTTTCTTCCCAACATAGCAACACCGAGGTAGCTAGCGCTTCTATCCAACAAAGAAACGCCGAGGTGGCTCGCGTTTCGGACCAGGTGAGAAAAGCCATAGGCCTTGGCGTTTCTTCGCTAGCACCCAACCCACTCGCTGCCTCGTCAGGGTCTTCCTCCTCAGCTGCCAGAGACGTCGGGCCAGAAACGCCAAGGCTAGCGGTGTTTCCGGCCTTCTTAGAAAAGCCAAGGCAAGACACTACTCGGTAACCAGGGCCGCAACGCCAAGACATATGGCGTTTGTTTCTTGGTCAGAAATGCCAACTGTCGGTGTCAAAACCGGCGGATCTCAGGTAGGGGGTCCCGAACTGTGCGTCTAGGCGGATGGTAACAGGAGACGAGGGACACAATGTTTTTACCCAGGTTCAGGCCCTCTCGATGGAGGTAATACCCTACGTCCTGCTTGATTAATATTGATGATATGGGTAGTACAAGAGTAGATCTACCACGAGATCAATGAGGCTAAACCCTAGAAGCTAGCCTATGGTATGATTGTTGAGATGTAATGTTGTGTCCTCACGGACTCTGACGGCCTCCGGTTTATATAGACACCGGAGAGGCTAGGGTTACACAGAGTCGCCATAATGGTAGGAGATCTACATATCCGTATTGCCAAGCTTGCCTTCCACGCCAAGTAAAGTACCTTCCGGACACGAGCCGAGTCTTCAATCTTCTATCTTCGTAGTCCGGGAGTCCGCGGATATTGATAGTCCGGCTGTCCGGACACCCCTAGTCCAGACTCCTCAAGAGCCCTCGAACCAGTCTTCAATGACGATAAGTCCGGCGTGCATAATGTTCGCATCGCAAGGCAGGTTCCTCCCTTGAATAATCTAGAGAAGATAATGAACACCGGATAGTGTCCGCTCGCAAAACAATTTCCACACTCCAACGTAGAGAATAAAACACATACACCGATCCAATCTGCGACGTATTATGCGGCATGACATCACACCGCAGCCAAGCCTTCATTTTAATTGTTTTTACTATTCCACCTCAAAGACGCTTAGCGGCGGTTTCCTTGGCACGCCCCGTCAAGCGTAGATCGTGTTTCCCTTTTCCGGATTCTCATCAATACGTGCGTGGGTAACCCAACCGCTCCGCCGCCACGCCTCTATCGAGGGGAATCTCAAGCGGTCACGAGACGGCCCTTGGTATTATTTCCCTTTATAAGGGACCAAGGCCTGTCCTTGTCTCTTAACCTCGATCGAATCTTTCCTCTGCTCCCAATTCCAACACCAAGAGCTTCAGACTCGGCGCCGGATCCACAGCAATGTCCGCTCCGACCTCCGGGGTCAGGGGTGCCCTCCTCCGTCACGGAGGAGGACATATTGAAGTTGCGTGAGGCCAAGCACACGCCTCGGTCTCAGACAGGTTGCCTGCCCTGGCAGGCAGCGCCAGCCCGAGCCCGGCGAATGTGTCATTTTCAGATCCCACCTCCGCTGGGATTAGGCTTCCAGACGGATCCTTTCGTGAGGGGGCTTCGTTTTCTACGGGCTGGACTTCCACGACTTGGCTCGAGTCCATCCTCCATATCTCCGCATTCATTATTGTTCTGCGAAGCCTTCCTCCGTGTCATCCCCCACTTCGCCTGTGGCTGAAAACATTCAAGGTGGAGCCAAGATGATCGGGGCGAGCGGAGTGTGGCGGGCGACCATAAGCAAGATGGTCGATGCCCGTGGCTCAAGGTTCCTTCCAAGAGGAACAGGATTGTGGCAGCAAGAGTGGTTCTACATCACCGCCCCTGTGGCGGCAAGCAAAAGCCGCCGCCTCCTTCCGCCTCGGGACCTCCACAAGAATCGATGTCGTGGGTCAACCAAGGGCTCAACTGGGGCCGCCCAAGGACGTGCCCAAGACTGCAGGCCGGATTCGGGACCTCCAAACAAGGGAGATCGATCTGGTCAAGGTGATGCAGTTATGCTAACTAGGCACCTCCTACCCCGCAAACGCCGTCCTCTCTGCTTATGGGAGTTCAATCCGAGGGACCTCGTATCCTCCAGCATTTCATGGGGGCGACACCCTTGGAGATGTACGAGCTGTTCTTCGGACCACAAGTAGCGTGTCCGGATTTGGCCGAGGATGCGGGACTAAGCCGCGATCGTCCGGATACTCAGGTATATAGCTCAGAGCCCGGACATCCTGCTTGTATGCCTTTCAAAAGATCATCTCCTAACCCTTTTTATTCTTTACAGGAATGGGTGGCGCGATCAAGGCTGATTAGGTGTCCGGCCCCCCTCCCAGAGACCGCACTGGAGCCCGTGCTGGTCAGAATGTTGGAGGCCGCACCCATAGAAGGGGGCGATGGGGGAGATAAAGGAGCTAATACTTCGTCCAAAGAGGCAACTGAAGAGGAGAGGACCAAGGATCCCTCCCTTCAGAGGGAAAAGAGGACCGCCCCCGAAGATCCGGAGGTCAAAGCCCCTGCGTGGGAAGAAATCTCACCGGGGTCCGGCGTCCGGAGAGAATCCGGATGCGCAATCATCGCCCAAGGACCAGCCCTCCAACGAGCCGTGAGTATGAAAGAAGAAGTTAAATAAGAAAGTACCTTCGTTTTATGCTTCTGTAGGTAATCGAAATATTTATATCGCAGTTCGGATCTGCAGCCGCCTCGTATGAGTTCGCCTCGGGGGATCTTCTTCCGGAGATGATGGAGAGCGATACACCTCCGTCCGACGCGCCGCCAGATGAGGCAAGCGAGCCCGAAGTGTCGTCACGGAGGGCGTCCCCGAGTCCGGAGGGGTCGAAGAGTTCAACACCCACCGAGCCCGCCGGCGAATCAAGAGTTTGCTTGAGAGGGCGCCCATTTCGAAGATCACCGCGTTACGCGCACGGTGGTTGAAGGATTTCGTCCGCCGAAAGCGGATTGCGCGATGCTGCCATGAGCTTGTCAGGCGGGATTTGAGGTATGCGAAAATAGCGCACTTTTGCTTTTTAACAGCTTGGGCATATAAAAGATGCGCTCAGATAGATAGTAGCCCCGAGACTCGGTAGGTTGTCGAAGACGACAGCGCGTCGAGGATCGAAAATCTAAATATCTTAGGTAATAAATATCGCCGCTCGATACATGTGGCGATAGTTCGAGGGCAGCCGGATCGATCGGTTTTGCCGAATCGAGTCGGCAATCGACATGGCGATGCTTGACATAGCACTTGTCAATCAGCAACTTGAGGAGTCGCAAGGTAAATAAATTCTCCATAGCTATTTTATTGAGTGGGTTAAAGCCCTCCTCTGATAAGTTATGTGCTGTTTATACAGACAGTGCTGCTGCTGTGGAGAGACTTCGGGCCGAGCTTGCACAAGCTAAGGAACAAGCCCGGGGAGTGATGCGGCTGCCGCGAGGGCGGCCGAGGAATTGAAGGCCGAAAAGGCTGCGCACTGCCTAAGCAGGGCGGAGGTGGCCGGATTGGCCAAGAAATTAAAGGATGCTACCGACCGTAGCGAGGCTCTTGAAAAGGAGCGCCTATTGGAGCGGGAAGACCTGAAGAAGGCCACCGCCGAGACCAAGGATGCCCGCTCTGCAATGCGGGCTATGAAGGAGGAGCTGCGCCAAGCCGAGAAATCACGGCCGCGAGCCGTTTCTTATCGTCGCCGGTTTATGGATGCCAAGTATGCCCAATTTGAAAAGCAAAGGAGTTCGGAGGATCCTTACATGGACTTGGCTGCGAGTGCGCCGACGCCGTTAAGCACTTCCGAGCTGGGGATCACGAGGTGGAAGAGCTATATTGACTCAATTCCACAGTCCGGATCGCCCTCTTCCGCCGTCGGACAGGTTGGCGAATGGGCCGAACTGAATAGACTGTCCGGCTGGCTATGATCGACATCGTGGCCCATGTGTGCCGGAGAGGTCCGAGGCGACGAGCTATTTTGGCCTCTCGCAGCAGTTCCTTGGGGCGGTGCCGCATATCAAGGAGATGAAGCGGTCGGCCTGCATCGAGGGCGCGGATGGCTCGCCCGTAAAGGCGCAGTGTCCGGAGATGGATGCCACCACTATTGCTGCCCAGGTTCGATGGGAACCGCTTCTGCCAACATTATTTCGGGAAGTTATGCGCGGCGCCAGATAATAGAGTCGCAGTGCTCGAAGAATGTAACGCTCAATTGAACGCATTAACTTGTTTATGAATGATTATAGTATGAATGCTTTTTATACTTGTGCTTCCAAGTAGTAATACTTCTCCTTGCGGCCGTTTACGATACTTGTGTATAACCCGAAAGATGCGCTTGACTTCAGCCCCTTGCACAAGGTGCTGGGTGTTCGCAAAATAGCGCTTTTTCACACTTTAATCCGACGCCTCGGTCCTGTTATAAGGAGGTGGTAGCGTAGCGAACGAGGCAATCCAGACTATAATGCTTTATCTCTTTCACTTAGCCAATGGAGCTCGAGGGTGGGGCTACGACATAGCCCCTAATGGCACCGCACATCTCCGGATTCGGGTGCGATGTGCTCGACCGAAGCGCCCTTCGTCAAGCGGGAATTCTAAACATTCCGTAGTCGATCAAGTGGTGACCGGACTCTCGCTATATCATGACATCGGTTTCGGCTTTCTCTCGAGGTGCTCACCCAAATTAACGGGGCACAATCGCAGAGTTCTCCGGTGCCGCGTTAGCCGGGTGATACCGAACGAAGGCAGCAAAACACGAGAGCCGGCAAACCCAACATTTGACCAAAGACATGATTCAGAGCTGATGCATATAGTGCCCAACTTGAGACGCCGAACACTCCCTGAGGTGTTCGGACTTTATGATAACGGGCAGAATTATACCCTAAGCCCCTTGTGTCAAGGTACGGGCATTGTCTTCTGACGGGGCCAATGCCAAAGCGTCAGGCTCCGCCTTGGCTATAGGAAGAAGCCGAGGCCGATTTAGCAACAAGAGACAATAATAAAAAGGTCTACGTAGGGTCTTAATCTGAAAAGAATCCTTGCGACGGGTCCCTACTGCACGTCTGCGCCTGTGTCTCCGCTGTGCCGTTATCCTGGACGGGTACGCAAGTTGCTCATCTGTAGAAAAGAGAGGAACATGTCAAAAACAGTTCGTGCGAAAATAATGCAAAAGAATAAGCGTAAGTAATTAAGGATAGGTTTATATGAAACCGATATTAATTGTGCGCGCAGCCCCTTGTGAAAGGGTATGCGACTAGGGAGCCCCTAGCCTGCTGAGTCCGGATTCGTCTATCCGAGTCCGGGGCTTTATGACCCTCGCCAAATAGTGCCATGTGGACCGGCATCTTAAGTGTAAGAGATGCGTAATGCGGTATGGCATTGAAGCGACAAAAGCCTTTCGCCCTAAGAGTGCTTGATGTTCACTTTTAAATGGGACGACATGGAAAATTAACTTTTCGCCGGAAATTGTTCGGTGATCCAACACGACTTCGAGTAATATCGAGCCTGTGCACTTGGCGTAAGGGCCGGGCGAACTCCTTTGAAGGAAGTGCGGTTGTGTCGAATTTTGGTAGGGTCTATCCCCATCCGACGGATTGTATTTGAATATAGCAGGTTTAAGTCACCGCCTCCGCCCATTAGGACGCTTGTGAATTGTAGTCCGTCTATTATCGGATTCAATATCAGGGGAGTCCGTCCCGTGGTTCGAACACTTTTGGAATAATCCGTTGGTCGAAAGTGATTGGTTTTGATATCCAATCTCTACGGTTTGTGGGGCCGGACCACGCGAAGCTCTTTTTAGAAAGTGCCGCCCTGTTTTTCCGTATCCTCACATGAAGTGAGTTTATCGCTTTGACCCCTTGTGGGAAAGTCTTTTGTTTTCCGTGCCTCGCCGGCGGGTTTATCTTCTTCGCTGACGATCGAGCCCCTTGCGTTCGGCGCTTAATCGGCGGACTGTTTGAAAACCCAACAATCCTCGTGGGTGTGGTTTGCGAGCCTTCCGGGTACTGTGGATTTGACAGATCCGACCCAGATTTTGTGTAGGTTAGACGTTCGTCATTGCCGTCCTTGATGGGTTGAGCTTTATTATTCGCCGTGAGCTTTTAAATCCGGCGTGATCGCCGTGCTCTTTGGGCTTTTCTCTTTATTCCGGCGCTGATCTTTTATGCGCCGTGATTTTCCGTTTCCATCTCTTATCTCGGATGTACTTGGGTCGCTGGTGCTGCTTCTTGCCAACCAGCTGTCCTCTCCTGCGCAAAAGCGGGTCATGAGGCTTGTTAATGCGGTCATTGTCCTTGGTTTTTCTTGAACGAGGTGTCTGGCAAGCCATTCGTCTCGGACATTGTGCTTGAAAGCTGCTAAGGCTTCGGCGTCCGGACAGTCGACTATTTGGTTCTTTTTGGTGAGGAACCTGTTCCAGAATTTCCGCTGACTCTCCGGCTGTTGAGTTATGTGACTTAAGTCGCTCAGATCCGGAGGCCGGACATAAGTCCCTTGAAAGTTTGCTCTAAACGCTTCTCGAGCTCTTCCCAACTTCCAACAAGTTTTCGGGAGGCTTTTGAGCCAATGACGAGCTAGCCCTTTGAGTTTGAGGGTAGATATTTTATGGCGTGAGATCGTCTCCTCCGCCATATGTATATGTAATATATAGTCTTCTATCCGCACTCTGTGGTCTGTTGTTCCATCGTAGGCTTCTATGTTTATGGGTTTAAACCTGCTGGGAATTCATGTTCCAAAGACTTCGTCTGTGAAGCATAGTGGATGTGCGGCACCTGCATTTGTATGCGTGCATTGTCGCCGGACACTTGACGTGTTCCGTTGCTTATTGGGGCCTTCCTTTTGGGTCCATAGATGGACCTGGCAGGGCCATTGGATGGTGGGGGCTTTACGGCCTCTTCGTCGAATTCTGGGAGCAGCTTGCGCTTTGGGTAGCTCTTCGGTTGGTGGCTGTTGCCTTGTTTGTCTGCGGTTTTGAGCACTTTGCTCCATCTTATCCGGAGCGCGTCTTCCGCTGTGTTGAGCTTCCGCTTTTCCTCCTTCAGGCTTCTTGCTGTAGCGATGAGCCTGCGTTTGCGAAGATTTTATTCGACGGGCTCTTCGAGTTCGTCATCTTCGGGGCTTGATTCGTCCTCGGAGGGAGGTACATAGTTGTAATCCTCAACCTTTTCTTCGCCGCCTTTCGTGAGGGCGCATTTCTTCATCCTCCTTCGCTGATTCTTGCTTTGAGGGGTTTGTCTTCGCACTCTCCGGAGTGTTATTATCTCCGTGCCGGATTCTCCATTCTTGCCGTGGCGGATTTAGAGCGCGCCGTCGGCGCTTGGGTTGCTTCTTTAAAGAATCTTCCTCCGCTGCTTTCTCGCCTCCCCTTCTTTTGGGGTATCCACCATGTAAACGTCAGATGACGAGGCGGCCTTCCAAAGTCCGTGGGCGCTGGTCCTGATCGCCTCCGCATCGCCGCCCATAGCGCCGATGTCATCGAGTCGTAGTCTAGCATGTCGGTTAGATCTCGGCAGTGGCTACAAAGTGGGTGGTGGGTGGGCTCAATTTCTTCGCCGTCCGAACTCCAACCGCCCCGCCATAGTCCGCCAGATTCTCCCGATAGCGAGAGATGCTTCAGAGAATTCAAGATATCGCCAAAAGGCGAAAGTGTTGAAAGATGTCCGCGGCGGTGAATTCCATAACCGCGCCTAACTGGTTTAATTGGCGGGCGCGGGAGGCTTGAGTCCGCAAGGAGTCCGCGCCGGGATCACGAAGTTCATGGGGACAAGATTGGTATTCGCCCATCGCCAGATATTGAAGCCCCGGGCGGCGCTTATCCACCGACCTCGTCATGGGCGATCGGCTCCGCAAGTAGCCGGGCGGATTCAAGCGCGGATCGCCAAAGCAATCGGCGGCGGCAGAGCTAGATCATGCCCATCGCCACAAAGGCGGGCGCTTGGCTGTGGCTCGAGTCCGTCGAATATCAAGTCTCCGCGGTCGTCGGCCGTGAAGTTTAGGCTTCAAATCGACTGACGGCCGGGCGAAGCTTCGATCTGCTCCAGATGGCCAAGAGAGTTGCCCGCAGCAAAAAGCGCCGAATATGAAGATCTGTCCGGGAGGAAAGTCTCACCGACAGCATCAAAGGTTGAAGATGCCATTGAGCCTATTGGTGACGCCACGAGGAACTCTCAATGAAAGCACCAATGTCGGTGTCAAACCGAAGATCTCGGGTAGGGGGTCCCGAATCTGTGCGCCTAGGCGGATGGTAACAGGAGACGAGGGACACAATGTTTTTACCTGTGTTCGTGCCCTCTCGATGGAGGTAATACCCTCGCCCCGCTTGATTAATATTGATGATATGGGTAGTACAAGAGTATATCTACCACGAGATCAATGAGGCTAAACCCTAGAAGCTAGCCTATGGTATGATTGTTGAGATGTAATGTTGTGTCCTCGGATTCGGCCCTCCGGTTTATATAGACACCGGAGAGGCTAGGGTTACACAGTAGTCGGTTACAATGGTAGGAGATCTACATATCCGTATTGCCAAGCTTGCCTTCCACGCCAAGTAAAGTACCTTCCGGACACGAGCCGGAGTCTTCAATCTTCTATCTTCGTAGTCTGGGAGTCCGGCGGATATTGATAGTCCGGCTGTCCGGACACCCCCTAGTCCAGGACTCCCTCACCAACGCCTATGGCTTTTCTTACATGGTCCGAAACGCGAGCTACCTCGGAGTTTCTTTGTTGGACAGAAGCGCTAGCTACCTCGGCGTTGCTATGTTGGGCAGAAACGCCGCGGGCTATGGCATTGCTAAAAAGGGTCAGATCATGAAATACTTTCATGTCGAGTTCATTTTGTGACAAAGTTTGCTGAAAGGGTCAGAATAGTGAAAAAGTCCGGATATTAAGGCCTCCTTTTAATAGAGAACCGGAACAAAGCATTAACACATAGTGAATACATGAACTCCTCAAACTACGGTCATCACCAAGAGTGGGCCCGGTTGTTGTCACTCCGGGGTTGTTGGATCATAACACGTAGTAGGTGACTGTAACTTGCAGGATCGGATGTAAAACATGGATATAATGATGAATTCATAAACGGTTCAGATCTGAAATCATGGCACCCGGGCCCAAAGTGACAAGCATTAAGCATAGCAAAGTCATAGCAACATCAATCTAAGAACATAATGGATACTAGGGATCAGACCCTAACAAAACTAACTGGATTACATGATGAATCTCATCCAACTCCTCACCGACCAGCGCCTACGAAGGAATTACTCACTCCCGGTGGGGAGCATCATGGAATTGGCGATGGAGATTGGTTGGTGATGACGAAGAACGAAGACCCCCCTCTCTGGAGCCCCAAACGGACTCCAGATCTTCCCTCCCGAAGAAGAACAGGGCTTGGCGGCGGCTGCATCTCGTGAAACGTGATAATTCTTTCTTCTTGATTTTTTTCTGGAATAATGTGAATTTATAGTATTAGGGGGGGGGGGGTCGTCAGCGGGGCCACTAGGTGGGTACAACCCACCTGGGCGCGCTAGGAGAGCGGGGAAGGCCCTGGTGGGTTGTGCCCACCCAGGGCCCCCTCTCCGGTGGTTGTTGGCTCCAAAAATCTTCATTTATTCCATAAAAAATCCTCGCAAAGTTTCACTTTATTCCGAGAACTTTTATTTTTGCACAAAAACAACACCATGGTAGTTTTGCTGAAAACAACGTCAGTCCGGGGTTAGATTCATTCAAATCATGCAAATTAGAGTCCAAAACAAGAGGAAAACCATGAGAAAAAGTATATACGTTGGAGACGTATCAACTCCCCCAAGCTTAAACCTTTGCTTGTCCTCAAGCAATCTAGTTGATAAACTGAAAGTGAGAAAGAAAAACTTGTACAAACTCTTTTGCTATTGTTTGCATAAATAAGCTTAAACAACACCCAGGTTTTCAGCCAGCATTATAACTAACCATGTCAATAATAACTTCTAAATATTATATTAATTCATATCAATGATATAATCAGCTAGCGAGTAATAATAAGATATCTCAAACAGTAACACGTTGTCGAAACAATCATGATATAACATGACAATAGTGGTACCTCGCTAGCCCGTTCTGAGACTGCAAAACATAAATGTAGATCACCTCCAAAGTTCAAGCAGCGACTAAACATTGTAATTCATGGTAGAAGAGATCCAGTCATGATGCACCCAACATTAGCTATACACAATGCAGAAATCATGACCGCTGTGCTCTACTCAATTTCTGGCGCTTGTTGTCAGAAGGTGGTGACACAACATAGAAGCAAATAGAAAGTCCCTTCGCAGAGGGAAGTAGTGATTTGCAGATGTGCCAGAGATCAATTTTTAAAACAGAGATAAATAATATTTTGAGACATGCACCCTTCTTATTCACTTCATGACCATTAGTTATCAACATCTTCCATGCTAAGCACGCTAGTGGCGGTTCCCAAGCGATAAAAGTAAAGGTTTACTCCCCCTCCACCATCAATCACACTCCACGGCTTATCCAAAACAATCGGTGTCGTCCATACCAACATCAGTCATGGGGGAGTTTTGTTTTAATTATTTGCATTTTTTAGTTCGGGACTGGGAATCCCTATTACTGCCCATTTTCTCGTGCGATGGCGAGTGAATAAACACTCGACCTGAGAATAACTTATACGTCCATTTTGCATCATGATTTTATATCGATATTTATTGCATTATGGGCTGTTATTACACGTTATGTCACAATATGCCTATTCTCTCTTATTTTGCAAGGTTTACATGAAGAGGGAGAATGCCGGCAGCTGGGATTCTGGGCTGGAAAAGGAGCAAATATTAGAGACCTATTCTGCACAACTCCAAAAGTCCAGAAACTCCATGAAAGTCATTTTTGGAATTAATAAAAAATACTGAGCGGAAGAAATACCAGAGGGGGGCCACCCACCGTCCACGAGGGTGGGGGCGCGCCCTACCCCCCTTGGCGCGCCCCTGCCTCATGGGCCCCCTGGCAGGCCTCTGTTGACCATCTTCTGCTATATGAAGTCTTTTACCCTGAAAAAAATTCACAAACAAGCTTTCAGGACGAAACTCCGCAGCCACGAGTCGGAACCTTGGCGGAACCAATCTAGGGCTCCGGCGAAGCTGTTCTGCTGGGGAAACATCCCTCCGGGAGGGGGAAATAATCACCATCGGCATCACCAACGATCCTCTCTCTGGGAGGGGGTCAATCTCCATCAACATCTTCACCAGCACCATCTCCTCTCAAACCCTAGTTCATCTCTTGTATCCAATCTTTGTCCCAAAACCTCAGATTGGTACCTGTAGGTTGCTAGTAGTGTTGATTACTCCTTGTAGTTGATGCTAGTTGGTATATTTGGTGGAAGATCATATGTTCAGATCCTTAATGAATATTTATACCCCTATGATTATGAACATGAATATGATTTGTGAGTAGTTACGTTTGTTCCTGAGGACATGGGAGAAGTCTTGTTATAAGTAGTCATGTGAATTTGGTTTTCGTTTGATATTTTGATGAGATGTATGTTGTCTCTCCTCTAGTGGTGTTATGTGAACGTTGACTACATGACACTTCACCATTATTTGGGCCTAGAGGAAGGCATTGGGAAGTAATAAGTAGATGATGGGTTTCTAGAGTGACAGAAGCTTAAACCCTAGTTTATGCGTTGTTTCGTAAGGGGCTGATTTGGATCCATATGTTTCATGCTATGGTTAGGTTTACCTTAATACTTTTGTTGTAGTTGCGGATGCTTGCAATAGGGGTTAATCATAAGTGGGATGCTTGTCCAAGAAAGGGAAGTACCCAAGCATCGGTCCACCCACATATCAAATTATCAAAGTAATGAACGCGAATCATATGAGCGTGATGAAAACTAGCTTGGCGATAATTCCCATGTGTCCTCGGGAGCGCTTTTCTCTATATAAGAACTTGTCCAGGCTTGTCCTCTTTGCTACAAAAAGGATTGGGCCACCTTGCTGCACCTTATTTACTTTCATTGCTTGTTACCTATTACAAATTACCTTATCACAAAACTATCTGTTGCCGATAATTTCAGTGCTTGCAGAGAACACCTTACTGAAAACCGCTTGTCATTTCCTTCTGCTCCTCGTTGGGCTCGACACTCTTACTTATCAAAAGGACTATGACAGATCCCCTGCACTTGTGGTCATCAAGACTCTTTTCTGGCGCCGTTGCCGGGGAGTGAAGCGCCTTTGGTAAGTGGAACTTGGTAAGGAGAAATTTATATAGTGTGCTGAAATTTACTATCACTTGTTACTATGGAACATAATCCTTTGAGGGGCTTGTTCAGGGTATCTTCACCCCGACCAGTAGAGCAAAGAGTTTCTCCTCAACCTACTGAACCTACTGAAAATGTTTACTTTGAAATTCCTTCGGGTATGATGGAGAAACTGCTAGCTAATCCTTTTAGAGGAGATGGAACATTGCATCCCGATTTGCACCTAATCTACATGGATGAAGTTTGTGGATTATTTAAGCTTGCAGGTATGCCCGATGATGTTGTCAAGAAGAAGGTCTTCCCTTTATCTTTGAAGGGAGAGGCATTGACATGGTTTAGGCTATGTGATGATATGGGATCATGGAACTACAACCGATTGAAATTGGAATTTCATCAGAAGTTTTATCCTATGCATCTTGTTCATCGTGATCGTAATTATATATATAATTTTTGGCCTCGTGAAGGAGAAAGCATCGCTCAAGCTTGGGGGAGGCTTAAGTCAATGTTATATTCATGCCCCAATCATGAGCTCTCAAGAGAAATGATTATTCAAAATTTTATGCTCGGCTTTCTCTCAACAATCGCTCCATGCTCGATACTTCTTGTACTGGTTCCTTTATGATGAAGACTATTGAATTCAGATTAGATTTATTGGAAAGAATTAAATGCAACTCTAAAGATTGGGATCTCGACAAAGGTAAGGAGTCAGGTATGACACCTAAGTTTAATTGTGTTAAATCTTTTATGGATACCGATGTTTTCCGTGAATTTAGCACTAAATATGGACTTGACTCTGAGATAGTAGCTTCTTTCTGTGAATCATTTACTACTCATGTTGACCTCCCTAAGGAGAAGTGGTTTAAATATAATCCTCCCACTGAAGTAAAAGTAGTTGCACCTATTAAAGTCTAAGAAAAGACTATGACTTATAATGATCCTATTGTTCCTACTACCTATATTGAGAAACCACCTTTCCTTGTTAGGATAAAGGATCATGCTAAAGCTTTAACTGTTGTTCGTAAGAGTAATACTAGAACACCTACAACACCTGAGCAAATTAAAGTTGAACCTAGTATTGCTATGGTTAAAGATCTCTTAGCTGATAATATTGATGGGCATGTTATTTACTTCTGTGATGAAGCTGCTAGAATTGCTAGACCTGATACTAAGAATAAACATAGACCTGCTGTAGGCATGCCTGTTATTTCTGTTAAAATTGGAGATCATTGTTATCATGGCTTATGTGATATGGGTTCTAGTGCTAGTGCAATACCTCATTCCTTATACAAAGAAATTATGCATGATATTGCACCTGCTGAGATAGAAGAAATTGATGTTACAATTAAGCTTGCCAATAGAGATACTATTTCACCAGTTCGGATTGTTAGAGATGTTGAAGTCTTGTGTGGGAAAGTTAAATACCCTGCTGATTTTCTTGTTCTTGGTTCCCCACAAGATAGATTTTGTCCCATTATATTTGGTAGACCCTTCTTGAATACTGTTAATGCTAAGATAGATTGCAAAAAGGATGTTGTTACTACTGGTTTGGGGGATATGTCTCATGAGTTTAATTTTGCTAAATTTTGTAGACAAACCCATGATAAAGAATTGCCTAGTAAGGATGAAATTATTGGTCTTGCTTCTATTGCCGTGCCTCCTAATGATCCTTTAGAACAATATTTGCTAGACCATGAAAATGATATGTTTATGAATGAAAGAAGGGAGATAGATGAAGTATTCTTTAAACAGGGACCTATTTGTAACACAACTTGCCTGTTGAAATCATAGGGGATCCTCCACCACCCAAGGGTGATCCCGTGTTTGAGCTTAAACTATTAGCTGATACTCTTGAATATGCTTATCTTGATGAAAAGAAGATATATCCTGCTATTATTAGTGCTAACCTTTCAGAGTAGGAAGAGGAGAAATTATTGAAAACTCTGAAGAAGGACTGTGCTACTATTGGATATACTTTTGATGATCTTAAGGGCATTAGTCCCACTCTATGCCAACAGAAAATAAAATTGGAGAAAGACGCCAAACCAGTTATTGATCACCAACGACGATTAAATCCTAAGATGAAGGAAGTGGTAAGAAAGGAAATACTAAAGCTCCTGGAGGCAGGTATAATTTATCCCGTTGTTGATAGTCAGTGGGTAAGTCCTGTCCATTGTGTCCCTAAGAAGGGAGGTTTTACTGTTGTTTGTAATGATAAAGATGAACTGATCCCAGAAAGAATTATTACATATTATAGGATGGTAATTGATTTCTGCAAATTAAATAAAGCTACTAAAAAGGATCATTACCCTTTACCTTTTATTAATCAAATTCTAGAAAGATTATCCAAACATACACGTTTTTGCTTTCTAGATGGTTACTCTGGTTTCTCTCAAATACCTGTGTCAGCGAAGGATCAAGAAAAGACCACTTTTACTTGCCCTTTCGGTACTTTTGCTTATAGAAGTATGCCTTTTGGTTTATGTAATGCACTTGCTACCTTTCAAAGATGCATGATGGCTATATTCTCTGACTTTTGTGAAAGGATTGTTGAGGTTTTCATGGATGATTTCTCTGTTTATGGATCTTCTTTTGATGGTTGCTTGAGCAACCTTGATCGAGTTTTGTAGAGATGCGAAGATACTAGTCTTGTCTTGAATTGGGAGAAGTGCCACTTTATGGTTAATGAAGGCATTGTCTTGGGGCATAAAATTTCTGAAAGAGGTATTGAAGTTGATAAAGCTAAAGTTGATGCTATTGAAAAGATGCCGTGTCCCAAGGACATTAAAGGTATAAGAAGTTTCCTTGGTCATGCCGGTTTTTATAGGAGGTTCATTAAGGACTTCTCTAAAATTTCTAGGCCTCTAACTAATCTCTTACAAAAAGATATTCCTTTTGTCTTCGATGATGATTGTGTAGAATCATTTGAAATACTTAAGAAAGCTTTAATTTCTGCACCTATCGTTCAGCCACCTGATTGGAATTTACCCTTTGAAATTATGTGTGGTGCTAGTGATTATGCTGTAGGTGCTGTTCTAGGACAAAGAAGTTGATAAGAAACTAAATGTTATTCAATATGCTAGTAAAACCCTACACAGTGCCCAGAGAAATTATGGTACTACTGAAAAAGAATTTTTAGCAGTTGTATTTGCTTGTGATAAGTTTAGACCTTATATCGTTGATTCTAAAGTAACTGTTCACACTGATCATGCTGCTATTAAATATCTGATGGAAAAGAAAGATGCTAAACCTAGACTTATTAGATGGGTTCTCCTACTACAAGAATTTGATTTGCATATTATTGATAGAAAGGGAGCAGAGAACCCCATTGCAGACAACTTGTCTAGGTTAGAGAATGTCCTTGATGACCCACTACCTATTGATGATAGCTTTCTTGATGAACAATTAGCTGTCATAAATGCTTCTCGTATTGCTCCATGGTATGCTGATTATGCTAATTACATTGTTGCTAAATTTATACCACCTAGTTTCACATACCAGCAAAAGAAAAAGTTTTTCTATGATTTAAGACATTACTTCTGGGATGACCCACACCTTTATAAAGAAGGAGTAGATGGTGTTATGAGATGTTGTGTACCTGAGCATGAACAGGAACAGATCCTACGCAAGTCTCACTCCGAGGCTTATGGAGGACATCACGCTGGAGATAGAACTGCACATAAGTTATTGCAATCCGGTTTTTATTGGCCTACTCTCTTCAAAGATGCCCGTAAGTTTGTCTTGTCTTGTGATCAATGTCAAAGAATTGGTAATATTAGTAGGCGTCAAGAAATGCCTATGAATTATTCTCTTATTATTGAACCATTTGATGTTTGGGGCTTTGATTATATGGGACCGCTTCCTTCCTCTAACGGGTATACACATATTTTAGTTGCTGCTGATTACGTTACTAAGTGGGTAGAAGCTATTCCAACTAGTGTTGATCATAACACCTCCATTAAGATGCTTAAAGAAGTTATTTTTCCGAGGTTTGGAGTCCCTAGATACCTAATGACTGATGGTGGTTCACATTTTATTCATGGTGCTTTTCATGAAATGCTTGCTAAGTATGATGTTAATCATAGAATTGCATCTCCATATCACCCAGAGTCTAGTGGTCAAGTAGAATTGAGTAATAGAGAGCTTAAATTAATTTTGCAAAAGACTGTTAATAGATCTAGAAAGAATTGGTCCAAGAAACTTGATGATGCATTATGGGCTTATAGAACTGCATATAAAAATCCTATGGGTATGTCTCCATATAAAATGGTTTATGGGAAAGCATGTCACTTACCTCTCGAACTAGAACATAAGGCATATTGGGCCATTAAAGAGCTCAATTATGATTTCAAACTTGCCGGTGAGAAGAGGTTATTTGACATTAGCTCACTTGATGAATGGAGAACTCAAGCCTATGAGAATGCCAAACTGTTTAAAGAAAAGTTAAAAGATGGCATGACAAAAGGATACAAAAGCGTGAGTTTAATGTAGGTGATTATGTGTTGCTTTTCAACTCTCGTTTAAGATTTTTTGCAAGAAAACTTCTCTCTAAATGGGAAGACCCTTACGTTATCGACGAGGTCTATCGTTCTGGTGCCATAAAATCAACAACTTCGAAGGCACAAGTCCAAAGGTGGTGAACGGTCAAAGAATCAAACATTATATCTTAGGTAATCCTATAAATGTTGAAACCAATGTTATTGAAACCGTAACCCCGGAGGAATACATAAGGGACACTTTCCAAAATGTTTCAGACTCCGAAAAGGACTAGGTATGTGGTACGGTAAGTAAACCGACTCCAAAATAGTTCGAATAGCAAGTTTTCTTCGTTTTGGAATATTTAAGAAAATAGGAAAATAAGAAGTAGTCCGGGAAGGACAAGAGGCATCCACGAGGGTGGAGGGCGCGCCCTACCCCCTGGGCGTGATACTTCTCCATCGTGTCTACTTTTCCAAACACTTTTGCCCTTGTTTTGGACTCTAACTTGCATGATTTGAATGAAACTAACCCGGACTGACGCTGTTTTCAGCAGAACTGCCATGGTATTATTTTTGTGCAGAAATAAAAGTTCTCGGAATGACCTGAAAATCCACGGAGGAACTTTTCAGAAAATATAAAAATACTGGCGAAAGAATCAAGGCCAGGGGGCCCAAACCCTATCCATGAGGGTGGGGGCGCGCCCAGGGGGAGGGGGCGCGCCCCCTGCCTCGTGAGCCTCCTAGATGTCCACCGAACTCAACTCCAACTCTATATATTTGCTTTTGCGGAGAAAAAATCAGAGAGAAAGATTCATCGCGTTTTACGATACGGAGGCACCGCCAAGCCCTAATCTCTCTCAGGAGGGCTGATCTGGAGTGCGTTCGGGGCTCCGGAGAGGGGGATTCGTCGCCGTCGTCATCATCAACCATCCTCCATCACCAATTTCATGATGCTCACCGCCGTGCGTGAGTAATTCCATCGTAGGCTTGCTGGACGGTGATGGGTTGGATGAGATTTACCATGTAATCAAGTTAGTTTTGTTAGGGTTTGATCCCTAGTATCCACTATGTTCTGAGATTGATGTTGCTATGACTTTGCTATGCTTAATGCTTGTCACTAGGGCCCGAGTTCCATGATTCTAGATCTGAACCTATTATGTTTTCATGAATATATGTGAGTTCTTGATCCTATCTTGCAAGTCTATAGTCACCTATTATGTGTTATCCGACAAACCCGAAGTGACAATAATCTGGATACTTCTCGATGATGACCGTAGTTTGAGGAGTTCATGTATTCACTATGTGTTAATGCTTTGGTCCGGTACTCTATTAAAAGGAGGCCTTAATATCTCTTAGTTTCCATTAGGACCCCGCTGCCACGGGAGGGTAGGAAAAAAGATGTCATGCAAGTTCTTTTCCATAAGCACGTATGACTATGTTCGGAATACATGCCTACATTATATTGATGAATTGGAGCTAGTGCTGTGTCACCCTATGTTATAACTATTACACGAGGAATCGCATACCACATAATTATCCATCACTGATCCAATACATATGAGATTTTCACATATTGTGCTTTGCTTATTTACTTTACCATTGCTACTGTTACGATTACTACAAAACTGCTATCGTTACTTTTACCACTGTTACCATTACTATCACACTACTTTGCTACTAAATACTTTGCTGCAGATACTAAGTTATCTAGGTGTGGTTGAATTGACAACTCAACTGCTAATACTTGAGAATATTCTTTGGCTTCTGAGGGAGTCCTGGACTAGGGGGTGTCCGGACAGCCAGACTATCAATATCCGCCGGACTCCCAAACTACGAAGATAGAAGATTGAAGACTCCGGCTCGTGTCCGGAAGGTACTTTCCTTGGCGTGGAAGGCAAGCTTGGCAATACGGATATGTGGATCTCCTACCATTGTAAACGACTCTGTAACCCTAGCCTCTCCGGTGTCTATATAAACCGGAGGGCTTTAGTCCGTGAGGACACAACATTACATCTCAACAATCATACCATAGGATAGCTTCTAGGGTTTAGCCTCCTTGATCTCGTGGTAGATCTACTCTTGTACTACCCATATCATCAATATTAATCAAGCGGGGCGTGGGGTATTACCTCCATCGAGAGGGCCTGAACACAGGTAAAAACATTGTGTCCCTCGTCTCCTGTTACCATCCGCCTAGACGCACGATTCGGGACCCCCTACCGAGATCCGCCGGTTTTGACACCGACATTGGTGCTTTCATTGAGAGTTCCTCGTGTCGCCACCGATAGGCTCGATGGCATCTTCAACCATCAACGCTGTCCGGGTGAGACTTTTCTCCCGGACAGATCTTCATATTCGGCGGCTTTGCATCAAGGGCCAATTCTCTTGGCCATCCGAGTAGATCGAAGCTACGCCCGGCGTCGTCGATTCGAAGCCTAAACTTCACGACCGATGACCGCGAAGACTTGATCTTGACGGACTCGAGCCACGCCCAGCGCGCCGCCTTTGTGACGATGGGCATGATCTAGGTCTGCCGTCGGACAAGACTTTGGTGGTCAGACTTCGAATCCGCCTCAGCTACTTGCCCGAGCCGATTGCCCATGACGAGGGCGGTGGATAGACGCCGCCACAGGGGCTTCAACATCTACGGCGATGGAGCCGAATACCAATCTTGTCCCCACGAACTTCGTGATCCCGAGGCACCGACTCCTCGCCGACTCCGAGCCTCCCGCGCCCGCCAATTAAGCGGATTGGGCGCCGTTATGGAATTCACCGCCGCGGACATCTTTCAGCACTCGCCTTTTGGCGATATCCTGAATTCTCTGAAGCATCTCTCGCTATCAGGAGAATCCTGGCCGGACTACGGCCAAGACGGTTGGAGGTCGGACGACGAAGAAATTCGGATCCCACCCACTACCCACTTTGTAGCCACTGTCGAAGATCTAACCGACATGCTAGACTACGACTCCGATGACATCGACGCTATGGACGATGATGCCGGAGACAAACAGGACCCAGCGCCCACAGGGCAATCGGAAGGCCACCTCGTCGTCACGCGCCTACATGGTGGATACCCCAAAAGAAGGGATGGCGAAAAAGCAGCGGAGGAAGATTCTCTAAAGAAGCAGCCGAAACGCCGGCGTCAGCGGCGCCGCTCTAAATCCCGCCACAACAAGAATGGAGATTCCGGCGCGGGAGATAATAACACTCCGGAGAGCGCCGAAGACAAACCCCTCCAGCAAGACTCAGCGCAGGAGGATGTAGAAGCAAGCCCTCACGAAAGGGCGGCAGAAGAAAAGGTTGAGGATCACAACTACATACCTCCCTCCGAAGACGAAACAAGCCCCAATGACGACGAACTCGAGGAGCCCGTCGAACAAGAGCTTTGCAAACGCAGGCTCATCGCTACAGCAAGAAGCCCGAAGAAGGAAAAATGGAAGCTCATCACAGCGGAAGACGCGCTCCGAATAAGATGGAGCAAAGTACTCAAAACCGCAGACAAACACGGCAACAGCCACCAACCGAAGAGCTACCCGGCGCAAGCTGCTCCTGCATTCGACGAAGAGGCCATAAAGCCCCCACCGCCTAATGGCTCCAGCCAGTCCATCTATGGACCCAAAAGGAAAGCCCCAATAAGCAAAGGAACACGCAATGTCCGACGATAGCGGCACGCATAAGTATGAGGGCGCCAAGACACCCACCGTGTTTCACGAGACGAGGTGCTGGACCATGAATTCCCAGCAGGGTTTAAACCCATAAACATAGAAGCCTCTGACGGAACAATGCACTCAGAGTGCGGATAGAAGACTATATATCGCATATACATATGGCCGAGGAGATGATCTCCACGCCATAAAATATCTACCCTCAAGCTCAAAGGGCCAGCCGTCATTGGCTCAAAAGCCTCCCGAAAAACATGTTGGAAGTTGGGAAGAGCTCGAGGAAGCGTTTAGAGCAAATTTTCAAGGGACTTATGTCCGCCTCCGGATGCGAGATGACCTAAGTCACATAACTCAACAGCCCGGAGAGTCGCCATGAAATTCGGAACAGGTTCCTTACTAAAAGAACCAGA
Source organism: Aegilops speltoides (assembly GCA_021437245.1). Taxonomy (NCBI): domain Eukaryota; kingdom Viridiplantae; phylum Streptophyta; class Magnoliopsida; order Poales; family Poaceae; genus Aegilops; species Aegilops speltoides. Next base: position 142,639,078 of record CM038147.1, read on the forward strand.
TAGTCGATTGTCCGGACGCCAAGCCTTAGCAGCTTTTAAGCACAATGTCCGAGAGGAATGGCTCGCGCTGACACCTCGCCAAGAGAAACCGAGGACAATGACCGCAATAACAAGCCTCATGACCCGCTTTGCGAGAGAGGACAGCTGGTTGGCAAGAAGCAGCACCAAAGGACCCAAGTACATCCGAGATAAGAGATGGAAATGGAAAATCACGACGCAAAAAAGAACAACGCCGAATAAAGAGAAAAGCCCAAAGAGCACTGCAATAACGCCGGATTTAAAAGCTCACGGCGAATAATAAAGCTCAACCCCTCAAGGACGACAATGACGGACTGTCTAACCTACACAAAATTCGGTCGGATATGTCAAATCCACAAGACCCCGAAGGCCATAAATCACACCCACAGGGATTGTTGGGTTTTCAAACAGTCCGGCCGACTAAACGCCGAACACAAGGGGCTTGACACGTCAAGCGAAGAAGATAAACCCCGCCAGCAGGGCACCGAAAAACAAAAGACTTTCCCACAAGGGGTCAAAGCAGTAAACTCACTTCATGTGAGGACACGGAAAAACAGCGCGGCACTTTCTAAAAAGAGCCTCGCACGGTCCAACCCAGCAGACCGTAGAGATTGGATATCAAAACCAATCACTTTCGACCACCTGGACTATTCCAGAGGCATTCGAAATACGGGATGGACTCCCTTGATATTGAATCCGATAATAGACGGACTACAATTCACAAACGTCCTAATGGACGGAGGCAGTGACTTAAACCTGCTATATTCAAACACAATCCGTCGGATGGGGATAGACCCTACCAAAATTCGACACAGCGGCACTTCCTTCAAAGGAGTTATGCCAGGCCCTTACGCCAAGTGCACAGGCTCGATATTACTAGAAGTCGTGTTCGGGTTGCCGAACAATTTTTGACGCGAAAAGTTAATTTTCCATATCGTCCCATTTAAAAGTGAACATCAAGCACTATTGGGACGAAAGGCTTTTGTCCGCTTCAACGCCATACCGCATTACGCGTCTCTTACACTTAAGATGCCCGGTCCACATGGCACCATTTCAGTGCGAGGGTCACTTAAAGACCCCGGACTCGGATAGACGAATCCGGACTAAGCAGGCTAGGGGCTCCCTAGCCGCATACCCTTTCACAAGGGGTTGCGCGCACAACTAACATCGGTTTCATATAAACCTAGCTTTAGTTATTTACACTTATTCTTTTGCATTATTTTCTCACAAACTGTTTCCAAAACTAAAATGTTCCTCTCTTTTCTACAGATGAACAACGTGCGCATTCCGCCCGTGATAACGGCATAACGGAGACACAGCGCAGACGCGCACTAGGGACCCGTCGCAAGGATTCTTTTCGATTAAGACCCTCGTAAACCTTTTTATTATGTCTCTTGTTGTTAAATCTCCCGGCTTCTTCCTATAGCCAAGGCGAACTGGCCTTTAGCATCGGCAGCGTCGAAGACAATGCCCGTGCACAGGGCACAAGGGGCTTAGGGCATAATTCTGCCCGTTATCATAAAGTCCGAACACCTTCGGAGTGTTCGGCGTCTCAAGTTGGGCATTATATGCATCAGCTCGAATCATGTCTTTGGTCAAATGTTGGGTTTGCCTGCCACGTGTTTTGCTGCCTTACGCTCAGATCACCCGCTAACGCGCACCGGAGAACTATCGCGATTGTGCCCCAGTTAATTGGGCGAGCACCTCAAGAGAGAAAGCCAAAACCGATCGTCATGATATAGCAAGAGTCTGGTCACCACTTGATCGACTACCGAATGTTTAGAATTTCGCTTTGACGAAGGGCCGCTTCGGTCAGCACATACGCACTTCAATCCAGAGATGTGCGGTGTCATTAGGGGCTATATCGTAGCCCCACCCTCGAGCTCCATTGGCTAAGTGAAAGAAATAAAGCACCATAGTCCGGATTGCCTCGTTAGCTCGCTACCACCTCCTTATAACAGACCGAGACGCCGGATTAAGTGTGAAAAAGCGCTTATTTTGCGAACACCCCAAACCTTGTGCAAGGGGCTGAAGTCAAGACGCATCTTCGTGTTATACACAAGTATACATAAACGGCCGACAGAGAAGTTTTACTACTTGGTAGCACAAGTATAAAAAGCATTCATACTATAGTCATTGATATACAAGTTAATGCGCTCAATTGAACGTTACATTCTTTGAGCATCGCGACTTATTATACGAGCGCCGCGCATAACTTCCCGAAATAATGCTCGGCAGAAGCCGGTTCCCATCCGAACCTGGCAGCAACAGCGGTGGCATCCATCTCCGGACATCGCGCTTTACACGGGCCAGAGCCATCCGCGCCCTCGATGCAGCCGACCGCTTTCATCTCCTTGATATGCGGCACCGCCCCAAGGAACTGCTGCAGTAGGCCGAAGTAGCTCGTCGCCTTGGACCTCTCTGGCCACACATGGGCCACGATGTCAGTCATAGCTAGCCCGGACAGTCTATTTAGTACAGCCCATTCGCCAACCTGTCCGACAGCGGAAGAGGGCGATCCGGACTGTGGAATTGAGTCCAATATAACTCTTCCACCTCGTGATCCCCCTGGCTCCGGAAGTGCTTAACGGCGTCAGCCGCACTCGCAGCCAAGTCCATATAAGGATCCTCCGAACTCCACCGCCGCCAAATTTAGCGTATTTGGCATTCATAAACCGGCGACGATAAGAAACGGCTTGCCACCGTGATTTCTCCGGCTTGGCGCAGCTCCTCCTTCATAGCCCGCATTGCGTAACGGGCATCCTTGGCTTCGCGATGGCCTTCTTCAGTCTTCCCGCTCCGATAGGCGCCCTTTTCAAGAGCCTCGCTTCGGTCGGTAGCATCCTTTAAATTCTTGGCCAATTCGCCACCTCCGCCTCGCTTAGGCAAAGGCGCGCAGCCTTTTCGCCTTCAACTCTTGGCCGCCCTCGCGGCAGAGATCACTCCTTCGGCTTGCTCCTTAGCTTGTGCAAGCTCGCCCAAGTCTCTCCACAGCAGCAGCAGACTGTGCAGATAAACAGCATATAACTTATCGAGGAGGGCTTTAACCCACTCAATAAAGCGGCTGCGGAGAATTTATTTACCTTGCGACTCATCAAGTCGCTGATTGACAAGTGCGATGTCAGCATCTGCCATGTCCAGTTGTCGACTCAGTTCGGCAAACTAATCAGTCCGGCTGGCCCCCGGACTATCCGCCACCATGACGTAACGACGGTATTCATTACCTGAGATATTTAGATTTTCGATCCTCGGCACGCTGTCGTCTTCGACAACCTACCGAGTCTCAGGGGCTACTATCTATACAGGGCGCATTTTTTATATGCACAACTGTTAAAAAACAAAGGGGTACGCTATTTTCGCATACCTCAAATCCCGCCAGCAAGCTCATGGCAGCATCACGCAATCCGCTTTCAGCGGACGAAATCCTTCCAATCACCATACGCATTAACGCACGGCGATCTTACAAATGGACGCCCTCTCAAGCAAACTCTTGCCTCTCCGGCCGGCTCGTGGGTGTTGAACTCTTTGGCCCCTCCGACTCGGGGCGCCCTCGATTGGCGACACTTCGCTCGCTTTGCCTCATCCGGCAAAGACGGCAGACGGAGGCGATCACTCTCCATCATCTCCGGAAGAAGATCCCCGAGGATGAACTCATCTCGAGACGGCTGCAGATCCGAACTGCGATATAAATATTTCGTTACCTCTGAAGCGTCTGAAGGTATTTCCTTATTAAACTTCTTCTTTCATACTCATGGCTCGTTGGAGGGCTGGTCCTTGGCGATGATTGCGCGTCCGATTCTCTCCGGACGCGGACCAGTGGGGATTTCTTCCCACGCTTAGGGGCTGGGACCTCCGGATCTTCGGAGGCGGTCCTCTTCTCCCTCTGAAGGGAGGGATCCTTGGTTCCCTCCTCTTCAGTCGCCCCTTTGGACGAAGTATTAGCTCCTTTATCTCCCCCGTCGCCCCTTCTATGGGCGCAACCTCCAACATTCTGACCAGCACGGGCTCCAGTGCGGTCTCTGGGAGGGGGGCCGGACACCTTATCAGCCTTGATTGCGCCACCCATTCCTGTAAAGAATAAAGGGTCAGGAGACGATCTCTTGAAAGGCATATAAATAGAATGTCCGGGCTTTGAGCTATTTACCTGAGTATCCGGGCGATCGCGGTTAGTCCAGCATCCTCGGCCGAATCCGGACACGCCACCTGCGGTCCGAAGAACAGCTCGTACATCTCCGAGGGTGTCGCGCCCATGAAATGCTGGAGGATACGAGGTCCCTCCGGATTGAACTCCCATAAACGGAGAGGACGACGTTTGCAGGGTAGGAGGTGCCTAGTTAGCATGACCTGCATCGCCTTGATCAGGTCAATCTCCCTTGTCTGGAGGTCTCGAATCCGCCTGCAAAGCGGGCACGCCCTGGGCGGCCCCAGCTTGAGCCCTTGGTTGACCCACGACATCACCGCCGTGGAGGTCCCGGCGGAAAGAGGGCGGCGGCTTTTGCTTGCGCCCCTAGGAACAAGATGATGTAAAACCACTCCTGCTGCCACGCCCCTGCTCCTCTTGGAAGGAACCTTCGAGCCACGGGCATTGACCTTCCCGCTATGGTCGCCTCACAAGCACTCCGCTTAGCGCCCCGATCATCTTCGCTCCACCTTAAATGTTTTCAGCCACAGGCGAAGTGGGGATGACGCGAGGAAGGCTTCGCAGACAACGATAAATGCGGAGATATAGAGGATGGACTCGGAGCCAAGTCGTGGAAGTCCAGCCCGTGAAGAACAGAGCCCCCTCACGAAAGGATCCGTCGGGAAGCCTAATCCCGACGGAGGTGAGATGCGAAAACGACGATTCGCCGGGCTCGGGGCTGGCACGGCTTGCCTGTGGGCAGGCAACTGTCTGCGAAACCGTGGGCCGTGTGCTTGGCCTCACGCAACTTCAATATGTCCTCCTCCGTGACGGAGGAGGGCATCCACCGCCCCGAGGTCGGAGCCGACAACGCTAGGATCCGGCGCTCGAATCTGAAGCTCTAGGTGTTGGAACTAGGGGCGGAGGAAAGATTCGATGCGAGGTTGAAAGACAAGGACAGGCCTTGGTCCTCTTATAAAGGGGGAAGAAATACCAAGGGCCGTCTCCGTGACCGTTTGGGATTCCCCTTCGATAGAGGAGGCATGGCGACGGGAATGGTTGGGTTACCCACGCACGTATTGATGAGGATCCCGGAATAAGGGGAACACGATCTCTGCTTCGATAGGACGTGCCAAAGAAACCGCTTCGTTAAACGTGCGAAGATGGAATAATGAAAACGAGGGCTTGGCTGCGGTGTGATGTCACGCCGCATAAATACGTCAGCAGATTGAGCTAAGTGTATTTTATTCTCTCTACGTTGGAATGTGGAATTTATTTTGCAGAGCCGGACACTATCCTGGTGTTCATTATCTTCTCCGAATTATTCAAGGAGGAGAACCCGCCTTGCAATGCCGAACATGATGCACGCCGGACTTATCGTCATTGAAGACCGGTTCGGGGGCTATTGAGGAGTCTGGACTAGGGGTGTCCGGACAGCGGACTATCAATATCCGCCGGACTCCCAGACTACGAAGATAGAAGATTGAAGACTCCGGCTCGTGTCCAGAAGGTACTTTCCTTGGCGTGGAAGGCAAGCTTGGCAATACGGATATGTGGATCTGCTACCATTGTAACCGACTCTGTGTAACCCTAGCCTCTCCGGTGTCTATATAAACCGGAGGGCTTTAGTCCGTAGGACACAACATTACATCTCAACAATCATACCATAGGCTACCTTCTAGGATTTAGCATCCTTGATCTCGTGGTAGATCTACTCTTGTACTACCCATATCATCAATATTAATCAAGCGGGGCGTAGGGTATTACCTCCATCGAGAGGGCCGAACTCAGGTAAAAACATTGTGTCCCTCGTCTCCTGTTACCATCCGCCTAGACGCACAGTTCGGGACCCCCTACCCGAGATCCGCCGGTTTTGACACCGACAGCTTCCCTTGTGTCGAATCAATAAATTTGAGTTGAATACTCTACCCTCGAAAACTATTGCGATCCCATATACTGGTGGGTTATCAAGACTATTTTCTAGCGCCGTTGCCGGGGAGCGCTGCTCTATTCTTTGAGTCACTTGGGATTTATATCTACTGGTCACTATGAGGAACTTGAAAGATGAAAGAACTAAGATTTCCCCCTCAACTACGAGGGGAGGCAAGGAACTGCCATCTAGCTCTGCACTAGATTCTCCTTCTGTCTTGAGTAAGCTTGCGACACCTAAACCTGCTACTGCTATGAATTCTGATATGTCGCATGTTATTGATGATGCCACTTCTGCTATGCATGATACTTATGATGAAACTACTTCTATGCTTGATACTACTTTGCCATTAGGTGAATATCTTGATGAACAACTTGCTAGGGTTAGAGAGAATGAAATTATAGATGATGAAATTATTGAAGATAGTGATGATGAAGGTTCCCCCCCTAAGTATGAATTGCCTGTTGTTCCAGAGGGTTATGTTATGGATGAAGAAACTGCTAGAGATCTTCTTGCTTGCAATGATAGATTTGATCTTAAGAAGTTATTAGCTAAACTTAAACAGAAATCTCTAAATGCTAGAATGAAATATGACCCTGCTTTTGCTACTTCACCTATCTTTGTTACTGATAAGGATTATGAATTCTCTGTTGATCCTGAAATAATTACTTTGGTTGAATCTGATCCTTTTTATGGCAATGAATCTAAAACTGTTGTGGCACATCTTACTAAGTTGAATGATATAGCCACCCTGTTCACTAATGATGAGAAATCTTGCTACTATTATATCCTTAAGATATTTCCATTCTCATTAAAGGGTGATGCTAAAACTTGGTTTAATTCTCTTGATCCTGGTTGTGTGCGTAGTCCCCAGGATATGATTTATTATTTCTCTGCTAAATATTTCCCTGCTCACAAGAAATAAGTTGCCTTGAGGGAAATATATAATTTTGTGCAAATTGAAGAAGAGAGTTTCCCACAAGCTTGGGGGAGGCTTCTCCGATCACTTAATGCTTTGCCTAATCATCCTCTTAAGAAAAATGAAATACTTGATATCTTTTATAATGGACTAACCGATGCTTCCAAGGACCACTTGGATAGTTGTGCTACTTGTGTTTTCAGGGAAAGAACAGTCGACCAAGCTGAATTGCTGTTGAATAATATGTTGACTAATGAAAATAATTGGACTCTTCCTGAGCCAATTCCCGAGCCAACTCCTGAGCCAATTGAGCCAACTCCTGAGCCTATTCCTAAACCAACTCCGAAGAAGAGGGGTGTTCTATTTCTCAGTCCCGAAGATATGCAAGAGGCAAAGAAATCAATGAAAGAAAAAGGTATTAAAGCTGAAGATGTTAAGAATTTAACTCCTATTGAAGAAATACATGGTCTTAATATACCGCCTGTCGAAGAAACACATGGTCTTGATAACCCGACACAGGTAGTAAAGGTAAATTCTCTCTATAGATATGATAAAGTTGAAATCACATCTACTAAATTTCCTAGCCAATGTTTGGATGAATTTGATGACTTTATGGCTAGACAAGAAAGTTTCAATGCTTATGTTGGTAGAGAATTAAATTAAAGAGTAATGCTTACATGATTGAACGCTTGAGTGATTATATGGCTAGAGTTAAAGGTGAACTTAAACTCTTTAGCAAATATGCTTCTATGGTTGCCACTCAAGCAGAGCAAGTACTTAAAGCCCAAAGTGATTTGCTTGATGAATTAAATAATAAACATGATTTTTCTGTTAGATTGGCTACTAGAACTGGTAGAATGACTCAGGAACCTTTGTATCCTGAAGGCCACCCTAAGAGAATCAAGCAAGATTCTCAGAGAAATAATGTAGATGCACCTAGTCCTTCTAAAAAGAAGAAAAAGAAAAATGATAGGACTTTGCATGCTTCTAGTGAACCTGTTGTAGACACACCTGAGAATCCCAATGATATTTCTATTTCTGATGCCGAAACACAATCTGGTGATGAACATGAACCTAGTGATAATATTAATGATAATGTTCATATTGATGCTTGATGACCCACAAGTATAGGGGATCTATCGTAGTCCTTTCGATAAGTATAAGAGTGTCGAACCCAATGAGGAGAAGAAGGAAATGATAAGCGGTTTTCAGCAAGGTATTCTCTGCAAGTACTGAAATAAGTTGTAACAGATAGTTTTGTGATAAGATAAATTGTAACGAGCGAAAAGTAACAAAAGTAAATAAAGTGCAGCAAGGTGGCCCAATCCTTTTTTGTAGCAAAGGACAAGCCTGGACAAACTCTTATAATAGGAAAAGTGCTCCCGAGGACACATGGGAATATCGTCAAGCTAGTTTTCATCATGCTCATATGATTCGCGTTCGGTACTTTGATAATTTGATATGTGGGTGGACCGGTGCTTGGGTGCTGTTCTTACTTGAACAAGCATCCCACTTATGATTAACCTCTATTGCAAGCATCCGCAACTACAACAAAAGTATTAAGGTAAACCTAACCATAGCATGAAACATATGGATCCAAATCAGCCCCTTACGCAGCAACACATAAACTAGGGTTTAAGCTTCTGTCACTCTAGCAACCCATCATCTACTTATTACTTCCCAATGCCTTCCTCTAGGCCCAAATAATGGTGAAGTGTTATGTAGTCAACGTTCACATAACACCACTAGAGGTTAGACAACATACATCTCATCAAAATATCGAACGAATACCAAATTCACATGACTGCTAATAGCAAGACTTCTCCCTTGTCCTCAGGAACAAACGTAACTACTCACAAAGCATATTCATGTTCATAATCAGAGGGGTAATGCATAAAGGATTTGAACATATGATCTTCCACCAAATAAACCAACTTGCATCAACTATAAGGAGTAATCAACACTACTAGCAACCTACTAGCACCAATCCTGGACTTGGCGACAAGAATTGGATACAAGAGATGAACTAGGGTTTGGAGATGAGATGGTTCTGGTGAAGATGTTGATGGAGATTGCCCTCTCTCGATGAGAGGAGCGTTGGTGAAGACGATGGTGATGATTTCCCCTCCTGGAGGGAAGTGTCCCCGGCAGAAGAGCTCTGCCGGAGCCCTAGATTGGTTCCACCAAGGTTCCGCCTCGTGGCGGCGGAGTCTTGTCCCGAAAGGTTGCCCTCTATTTTTTTCTTATCGAAAGACTTCATATAGGAGAAGATGGGTGTTGGAGAGCCACCAGGGGCCCACGAGGTAGGGGGCGCGCCCCAGGGGGACCCACTGGCCTTCATCTTTGGCGACGATTTTTCTTTATTTATTTTAAGATATTCCGTGGAGTTTCAGGACTTCTGGAGTTGCGCAGAATAGGTCTCCAATATTTGCTCCTTTTCCAAATTTGAATTCCAGCTACCGGCATTCTCCCTCTTCATGTAAACCTTGTAAAATAAGAGAGAATAGCCATAAGTATTGTGACATAACGTGAAATAACAGCCCAAATGCAATAAATATTGATATAAAAGCATGATGCAAAATGGACGTATCAACTCCCCCAAGCTTAGACCTCGCTTGTCCTCAAGCGAAAAGCCGATAACAATAAATATATCCTCATGTTTAGAGGTTGAGGCATCGATAAAAAATAAAATACAGACATGAAGGCATCATGATTATTTCCATAACAGCAACATACCAAGATTTTGTCATATGATTACTTATGTTCAAGTGATGATCTTTTCACAAAGCCAAAGTATGAATCAGAAACCTTATTGAGCACCAACAAATTATAACATCAGTCATTGAAGCAATTGCAATTTACCATAACATCGAAAAGAGTCTATGTCTGAGCTTAAAAGCAAGTCCACATACTCAACTATCACTTAGTCCTTCATAATTGCTAACACTCACGCAATACTTGTGGTTACGGAGTTTTAATCAGAAACAGAGAAAGATAGGGGCTTATAGTTTTGCCCCACAACCTTGTACCTCAAGGGTAATGTCAACAATAATAATTCATGCTCCCCTACATCCAATTAGATATATATATATATCATGTTCTTTCCAACATGCTGAGCTTGCCAAAGGATAAAATGAAAAAGGAAAGGTGAAGATCACCGTGACTCTTGCATAAGGTAGAGGATAATAATAAAAGATAGGCCCTTCGCAGAGGGAAGCAGAGGTTGTCATGCGCGTTTAGGGTTGATGCACAAAATCTTAATGCAAAAGAACATCACTTTATATTGCCCCTTGTATGTGGACCTTTATTATGCAGTCCGTCACTTTTATTACGTCCACAACAAGTTCGTAGAAAGCTTATTTTCTCCGCACTAATAAGTCATGCATATTTAGAGAGCAATTTTTATTGCTTGCACCGATGACAACTTACTTGAAGGATCTTACTCAATCCATAGGTAGATATGGTGGACTCTCATGGCAAAACTGGTTTAAGGGTATTTGGAAGCACAAGTAGTATTTCAACTTGGTGCTGAGAATTTGGCTAGCATGAGGGGGAAAGGCAAGCTCAACACGTTAGAGGATCCATGACAACATACTTTATCTCAGATGTAAGAAAACATAACTCATTATGTTGTCTTCCTTGTCCAACCTCAACTCTTTAGCATGTCATATTTTAATGAGTGCTCCCAATCATAAAAGATGTCAATGATAATATATCTATATGTGAAACCTCTCTTTCCTTATTACTTCCTATTAATTGCAACAATGACCAAAGCTATATTTGCCAACTCCCAACAATTTTTAATCATCATACTCTTTCTATGTGAAGTCATTACTTTCAATAAGATCAATATGAACTCTTTGATTCTTTTTATTCTTTTTCTTCTATTCACCCAAGATCATGGCAAAATAATCAAGCCCTTGACTCAACACTAATCTTTATTATATAGCTCACGGACTCGATTACAAAGAAGGATCATAAAGCAAAACTCAAAACTAGATCATGCCATGACTTTATTCTACTAAATCAATATACTACTAATAGGATCGAACTAAGAAAAACATTAAAGATATGAGTTGTGATGGTGATACGATACCAGGGCACCTCCCCCAAGCTTGGCAGTTGCCAAGGGGAGTGCCCATACCCATGTGATTATATCTCCTTCTTTGTTGTTGGCGGTGGAGGTGTTGTTGATGATGGAGGCTTGTCGTCCACCTTCCATGGCATAGGCTCACCATCATAGAAGGATGATCGAGTCTCCGAAATCCTCAAATCTGCAGCCAAACTCATCCTTTTGAATCTATATTCATACTCACAATTTTGGTTTTGTAGATAATAGATTTGGGCTTGGAGGTGCTCGATCTTCTCATGTAGCTTGAAGATGGCCTCCTCGGTCTTCTTGGCATTCGGCTCGTAGTTGTTGGTGAACTCCGCGAGCATCTTGTGGCTAGCATTGATTCCACGCTCCACCATCCCCCGGCACTTGAAAACTTGTTGCTCCATTGCTTCGAGCCTCGACTCCATGCTTCCGGTTCCCTTTGGTCCCTCAACATCGCGGATGTGCAGCAACCCATCACGCATCTCAATGGTTTGAGGGTGTCGCAGCACCTCCGCGAGGTAAGGGTTGATCACCTTCTCGAAGAACTTGTCCTTGGAAGCACTTGGGGTCGTCATGATTATCTAGACCTGTCAGAAAAACAGCTCGAAACAAGAACAGGGGAGATTTGCGTGATACGAGAATCAAAACCTTCGAGAGAATATATAATGAATTTTTTACCGACCAAAATACGTACCGTGCAAGAAAACAGAGTCCGGAGGGCACACGAGGTGCTCACGAGGTAGGGGGCGCGCCCAGGGGGGTAGGGTGCGCCCTCCACCCTCGTGGAGGCCTCGTGTCCTTCCCGGACTGTTACTTATTTTTCTATTTTTCTAAATATTCCAAAACGGAGAAATATTGCCTTAAAAATTGTTTTGGAGTCGGTTTACTTACCGTACCACATACCTATTCCTTTTCGGAGTCTGGAACGGTCTGAAAGGTATCCCTTATGTATTCCTCCAGGGTTACGGTTTCAATAATATTAGTTTCAACATTTATAGGATTACCTGAGATATAGTGTTTGATCCTTTGACCGTTTACCACCTTCGGGTTTGTGCCTTCGAAGTTGTTGCTTTTTATGGCACCAGTACGATAGACCTCCTCGATAACGTAGGGACCTTCCCATTTGGAGAGAAGTTTTCCTGCAAAAAATCTTAAACGAGAGTTGTATAGCAATACATAATCACCTACATTAAACTCATGCTTTTGTATCCTTTTGTCATGCCATCTTTTAACTTTTTCTTTAAACAACTTGGCATTTTCATAGGCTTGGGTTCTCCATTCATCAAGTGAGCTGATATCAAATAACCTCTTCTCACCGGCAAGTTTGAAATCATAGTTGAGCTCTTTAATAGCCCAATATGCCTTATGTTCTAGTTTGAGAGGTAAGTGACATGCCTTTCCATAAACCATTTTATACGGAGACATACCCATAGGTTCTTATATGAAGTTCTATAGGCCCACAATGCGTCATTCAGTTTCTTGGACCAATTCTTTCTAGACCTATTACCAGTCTTTTGCAAAATTAATTTGAGCTCTCTATTGCTCAATTCTACTTGACCACTAGACTGTGGGTGATATGGAGATGCGATTCTATGATTGACATCATATTTAGCAAGCATTTTACGGAAAGCACCATGAATAAAATGTGAACCACCATCAGTCATTAAATATCTAGGGACTCCAAACCTCGGAAAAAATAACTTCCTTAAGCATTTTAATAGAAGTGTTATATGATTAGCACTACTAGTTGGAATAGCTTCTACTCACTTAGTAACGTAATGAATAGCAACTAAAATATGTGTATATCCATTAGAGGCAGGAAAGGGTCCCATATAATCAAAGCCCCAAACATCAAATGGTTCAATAAAAAGTGAATAATTCATAGGTATTTCTTGACGTCTACTAATATTAACAATTCTTTGGCATTCATCGCAAGACAAAACAAACTTACGAGCATCGTTGAAGAGAGTAGGCCAATAAAAACCAGATTGCAATACCTTATGTGCAGTTCTATCTCCAGCGTGGTGTCCTCCATAAGCCTCGGAGTGACACTTGCATAGGATCTGTTCCTGTTCATGCTCAGGTACACAACGTCTAATAACACCATCTACTCCTTCTTTATAAAGATGTGGGTCATCCCAAAAGTAATGTCGCAAATCATAGAAAAACTCTTTCTTTTGCTGGTATGTGAAGCTAGGTGGTATAAATTTAGTAACAATATAATTAGCATAATCAGCATACCATGGAGTGCTACTAGAAGTGCTTATGACATTTAATTGTTCATCAAGAAAGCTATCATCAATAGGTAGTGGGTCATCAAGAACATTCTCTAACCTAGATAAGTTGTCTGTAACGGGGTTCTCAGCTCCTTTTCTATCAACAATATGCAAATCAAATTCTTGCAGCAAGAGAACCCATCTAATAAGTCTAGGTTTTGCATCTTTCTTTTCCATAAGATATTTAATAGCAGCATAATCAGTGTGAATGGTTACTTTAGAATCAACAATATAGGGTCTGAATTTATCACAAGCAAATACAACTGCTAAAAGTTCCTTTTTGGTAGTAGCATAATTTCTTTGAGCATTGTCTAGAGTCTTACTAGCATAATGGATAACATTTAATTTCTTATCAACTCTTTGCCCTAGAATAGCACCTACAGCATAATCACTAGCATCACACATAATTTCAAAGGGTAAATTCCAATCAGGTGGCCGAACAATAGGTGCAGAGACTAATGCTTTCTTAAGTATTTCAAATGCTTCTACACAATCATCATCAAAGACAAATGGTACATCTTTTTGTAATAAATTAGTCAGAGGCCGAGAATTTGTTGAGAAGTCCTTAATGAACCTCCTATAAAATCCGGCGTGACCAAGGAAGCTTCTTATACCTTTGATGTCCTTGGGACATGGCATCTTTTCAATAGCATCAACCTTGGCTTTATCAACTTCAATACCTCTTTTAGAAACTTTTTGCCCCAAGACAATACCTTCATTAACCATAAAGTGGCACTTTTCCCAATTCAAGACAAGATTAGTTTCTTCAAATCTCTACAAAACTCGAGCAAGATTGCTCAATCAATCATCAAAAGAGGAACCATAGACGAAAAAGTCATCCATGAAAACCTCACAAATCTTTTCGCAAAAGTCAGAGAATATAGCCATCATGCATCTTTGAAAGGTAGCAGGTGCATTACATAAACCAAAAGGCATACGTCTATAAGCAAAAGTACCAAAAGGGCATGTAAAAGTAGTCTTTGATTGATCTTTAGCCCACACAGGTATTTGAGAGAAACCAGAATAACCATCTAGAAAGCAATAATGTGTATGTTTGCATAACCTTTCTAGCATTTGATCAATAAAAGGTAAGGGGTAATGATCTTTCTTAGTAGCCTTATTTCATTTGCGGAAATCAATTACCATCCTATAACCTGTGATAATTCTTTGCGGAATCAATTCATCTTTATCATTAGGGACAACAGTAATACCTCCCTTCTTATGGACACAATGGAAAAGACTTACCCACTGACTATCAACAACGGGATAAATTATACCTGCCTCCAGAAGCTTGAGTATTTCTTTTCTTACCACTTCTTTCATTTTAGGATTCAAACATCGTTGAGGATCACGAACTGGTTTGGCATCCGCTTCCAAATTTATTTTCTGTTGACATAGAGTGGGGATGATGCCCTTAATATCATCCAGAGTATATCCAATAGCGGCGCGGTGCTTCTTCAGAGTTTTCAATAATCTTTCTTCTTCATGCTCTGAAAGGTTAGCACTAATAATGACATGATATATTTTCTTTTCATCAAGATAAGCATATTTACGATTATCAGGCAACGGTTTAAGCTCAAACACGGGACCGCCTTTGGGTGGAGGAGGATCCCCTAGGATTTTAACAGGCAAATTGTGTTGCAGAATAGGTTCCTGTTTAAAGAATACTTCATCTATTTCCCTTCTTTCATTAATGAACATATCATTTTCATGGTCTAGCAAATAGTGTTCTAAAGGATCACTAGGAGGTACGACAATAGAAGCAAGACCAATAATTTCATCCTTACTAGGCAATTCTTCCTCATGATGTTGTTTACTAAATTTAGAGAAATTAAACTCATGAACCATATCATCCAAGCCAACAAGAACAACATTCTTTTCATGAGTCTATCTTAGCATTAACAAAGATTCAAGAAGGGTCTACCAAATATAATGGGACAAAAGCTATCTTGTGGAGAACCAAGAACAAGAAAATCAGCGGGATATTTTGTTTTTCCACACAAGACTTCAACATCTCTAACAATTCCCATTGCAGATATAGTATCTCTATTGGCAAGTTTAATTGTAACATCAATATCTTCTAACTCAGTAGGTGCAATATCATGCATGATTTCTTCATACAAGGTAATAGGTATAACACTAGCACCCATATCACATAAGGCATGATAACAATGATCTCCTATTTTAACTAAAATAACAGGCACGCCTACCACAGGTCTATGTTTACCTCTAGCACAAGGTTTAGCAATTCTAGCAGTTTCACCAATGAATTGAATAACATGCCCATCAATATTATCAGACAAGAGATCTTTAACAATAGCAATATTGGGTTCTATATTGAGTTGCTCAGGAGGTGTATAAGTTCTAATATTGCTTTTACGAACAAAAGTTGAAGCTTTAGCATGATCCTTCATTCTAACAGGGAAAGGTGGTTTCTCAACATAAGAAGTGGGAACAATAGGATCATTATAAGTGACAGTCTTTTCTTTAACTTTAATAGGTGCAGCTACTTTTACTTCTATGGGAGGATGATATTTAAAACACTTCTCCTTGGGGAGATCAACATAAGTAGAAAAGGATTCACAGAAAGAAGCTACTATCTCAGAGTCAAGTCCATATTTAGTGCTAAACTTACGGAAAATATCGGTATCCATAAAAGATTTAACATAATCAAACTTAGGTGTCATACCTGACTCCTTACCTTCGTCGAGGTCCCAATCTTCAGAGTTGCATTTAATTCTATCCAATAAATTCCATTTAAATTCAATAGTCTTCATCATAAAAGAGCCAGCACAAGAAGTATCGAGCATGGTGCGATTGTTATCAGAAAGCCGAGCATAAAAACTTTGCATAATTACTTATCTTGAGAGCTCATGATTGGGGCATGAATATAACATTGATTTAAGCCTCCCCCAAGCTTGAGCAATGCTTTCTCCTTCGTGAGACCAAAAATTACATATATAATTGCGATCACGATGAACAAGATGCATAGGGTAATACTTTTGATGAAATTCCAATTTCAATCTTTTATAGTTCCATCTCCTGTAAGCTTAAATAGTCCACAAACATCATCCACATAGCATAGATATTCCACATCATCGGGAAGGCCTTCTTATTAACAACATCATCAGGTATACCTGCAAGCTTAAATAGTCCACAAACATCATCCACATAGCATAGATATTCATCAGGATGCTTTGTTCCATCTCCTGTAAAAGTGTTAGCTAGCAGTTTTCCCATCATACCCGAAGGAATCTCAAAAGGAGTTTCATTTTCAATAGGTTCAGTAGGTTGAGTAGGTTGAGGAGCAACTCTTTGCTCTACTGGACGGGGTGAAGATACCCCGAACAACCCCCTCAGAGAATTACTCTCCATAGTAACAAGTGACAGAAAATTTCAGCACACTAAATAAATTTTTCCTTACCAAATTTCACCTACCAAAGGCGCTTCACTCCCCGGCAACGGCACCAGAAAAGAGTCTTGATGACCCACAAGTATAGGGGATCTATCGTAGTCCTTTTCGATAAGTGAGAGTGTCGAACCCAACGAGGAGCAGAAGGAAATGATAAGCGGTTTTCAGCAAGGTATTCTCTGCAAGTACTGAAATAAGTGGTAATAGATAGTTTTGTGATAAGATAAATTGTAACGAGCAACAAGTAACAAAAGTAAATAAAGTGCAGCAAGGTGGCCCAATCCTTTTTTGTAGCAAAGGACAAGCCTGGACAAACTCTTATAATAGGAAAAGTGCTCCCGAGGACACATGGGAATATCGTCAAGCTAGTTTTCATCACTGTCGGTGTCAAAACCGGCGGATCTCGGGTAGGGGGTCCCAAACTGTGTGTCTAGGCGGATGGTAACATGAGACAAGGGACACGATGTTTTTACTCAGGTTCGGGCCCTCTCGACGGAGGTAAAACCCTACTCCTGCTTGATTGATATTGATGATATGGGTAATACAAGAGTGGATCTACCACGAGATCAAGGAGGCTAAACCCTAGAAGCTAGCCTATGGTATGATTGTTCTGTCCTATGGACTAAAACCCTCCGGTTTATATAGACACCGGAGAGGTCTAGGGTTACACAGTGTCGGTTACAATGGTAGGAGATCTACATATCCATATCGCCAAGCTTGCCTTCCACGCGAAGGAAAGTCCCATCCGGACACGGGACGAAGTCTTCAATCTTGTATCTTCATAGTCTTGGAGTCCGCCGATGATGATAGTTCGCTATCCGGACACCCCTAGTCCGGACTCCTCGGTAGCCCTGAACCAGCTTCAATGACGACGAGTCCAGTAGCATATTGTCTTCGGCATTGCAAGGCGGGTTCCTCCTCCGAATAATTTATAGAAGATTGTGAACACCAGGATAGTGTCCGGCTCTGCAAAATAAATTCCACATACCACCGTAGAGAGAATAATATTTACAAAAGTTCAATCTGCCGACGTATTTTGTGGCGTGACGTCACACCACAACCAAGCTTTTACTCCAATCATTTTTATTATACCACCTCAGCGCGTTTAGCGAAGCAGTTTCCTTGGCACGTCTTGTCGAAGCAGAGATCATGTTCCCCCTTATTTCGGGATTCCCATCAATACGGACGTAGGTAACCCAACCGCGCCATTGATTGCGGCGCTTGGGAGATAAGCGAGTTTTACCAGGCCGGTGGGGACGCATAGTTTCGTTCGCCCATATATAAGGGGATAAGGATCCACCTTTTTACCTACACCTTCTTCCTCCTTTGCTTATCCATCTCCGCGCACTCGAGCTCCAGCGCCCAAGTCCGCACATCTCACCTCAACCTTCTCCAATCATGTCCGGAGCGGGAGGCAAGTGGATGGCCTCCTCCGTCACAGAGGGGCACATCAAGAAACTGCACAGCGCCGGATATTTGTCGAGCGATATCGCGCACCGGCTCCCCGACGAGGGGCAGCTCATCCCCACCCCCGGGCCCCATGAGAGGGTGGTATTCCTTCCCCATTTCCTCCGCGGACTGGGCTTCCCACTCCACCCCTTTGTCCGGGGGCTCATGTTCTACTACGGCCTGGATTTCCATGATCTGGCCCCGAATTTCATCCTCAACATCTCGGCGTTTATCGTCGTGTGCGAGGCCTTCCTCTGCATCCAGCCCCACTTCGGCTTGTGGCTCAAGACCTTCAACGTCAAGCCGAAGGTTGTGAAGGGCAGCCAAGCGGAGTGCAGAGGCGCCATGGTGGGAAAGATGCCCAATGTCACTTGGCTCGAGGGCGCCCTCATGGAAACCATCAAAGGGTGGCAATCGGGGTGGTTCTACATCACCGAGCCGCATGACCCTATATGGGCAGCGGTCCCTGAATTCAGATCTAGCATCCCCATGCGGCTCACTTCCTGGAAGGAGAAGGGCCTGCTGTGGGGTAGTTCGGAAGAGCTAATCGGACTCCAGTCCTGTCTCCAAACCCTGGTGAACAAGAAGCTCAAGCTTGTCAATGTGATCCAGGTCATGCTCGTCCACCGGATTCTCCTCTGCCAACAACGGGACTTCAATTTGTGGGAGTTTGATCCGGCACAGCACCGGACCTTGAGCGGGCTCTTCGACACTACATACGAAGATGCCCGGAGGGTGCTGTTCAAGGGCGCCGAAGCTCCCGCATTCGCTACCGAAGATCGCGGATTCAGCTCGCAGCGTCCGGCTGGCGAGGTAAGCCATGTTATCCTTTATGGGACACTTGCTTTTCATGTTTTGACTTTATGCGGGATCTAAACTCCCAATACCTTTAACAGGCCTGGCAGGCGACGTACGGACAGGTTAACTGTCCGGCTCCCCTTCCAGAAGACCCAGCGGATGCCCGTTTGACAGGGCTGCTGGTCTCGGCACTTTACGTGGTGCCGGAGAAGAAGGCCAAGAAGAAGGCCACGGGAACCCGAAGGAGTTCCCGGCGTCAGGTGGTATTGGACTCATCATCCGATGACTCCGAGGCGGACTCCTCCCACGAGGACGAGGAGGAGTAGGAAGAGGCCTCTCCCCCAGTGGGGTGAGAGAGGAAGAGGAAGGCCTCCCCAACGAGGGAGGCCGAAGGGTCCAAGAAGGGAAGGAACCTTCCCCCGGACTGTTCAGCCAACGCCGGCGATGGCGACGTGGAGTGGCCCTCAAGGGCCAAGCCCCTGGCGAGATCGTAAGTATCCGGACTCCTGAATAACTCATAATTTTTCTTTTTGTCGCATGGTGTCTTTCTAATGCCGCATACAACCCGGTAGTCCGCCCAAGGACGATCTTCCTGCTTCGTCGAGCGGGTCCTTGGGCACGTTGGATGTGGATAGCACTTCCCTTCCGACCGCCTCCACCCCCCGCGATGCTGAAAACGCCGAGGTGGGATCCCGGGAAGGGACCCACCAGGAGGAGGAGGCCCCGGAGGTGCCGCAGGGCAATCTCCCAGACTTTGGACCGGACTCCTTGCCGGAACTGCAGTGGTTCCAGTTCGGGGCGGCCCTTCGAAGAAGGGCAAGATCGTGACACCAGCGGCCTCTGTCCAACCGGGGCGCGGATAACTTGCCGGAGGCGCCAATGGCGCTTCCATCAAAGAGGAACACCGCCTTGCCATGAGTGCGGTGATTCAAGTTCACTTCGCCAAAAGCGGGCTGACTGAAGCTCGCAGCAACCTTCTAACAGTGCTTTGAGGTAAGAATTTTAATATATGTAATATAGTACCGCATAGACAGTAGCCCGATGCTCGGTTCGGTGTTCGAAAGAAAAACCGGACGGAGGATCTAAAAAGATATACGCAGGAGTCTTAAAAATATGTCAATATGGGAATGCGAGGCTTGCTTCTTGACCTCTGCCAGACCGATCATGGAGGTTAATGCTTTGAAGCAAAGCCTCGAGCGGTCCGAGAACGAGCTCGGCCGTGCCAAGAAGCAGCTCGAGGACAAGGAAGGTGAGTAACACATTATTAAAGTTGTACCTTACAGAAAAGGATTTGGTTGCAAGAGGAATGACAAGGATAACGTGGGTACTCCAGGGGCCACGAACAAGGTGGCGACCCTGAAGGAGGCGGTGTCCGCGGCTGAACGTAATGCGGCCGCGGAGCATGCTGGGCGAGAGAAGCAGGAGGTGCGGGTGGCAGAGGTACAGCAAGAGCTCCAGGCTCTCGTGGAAAAACATGAGAGTTTGGAGCGCGACTCGAAGACTCGAGAGTCCGAGCTTGCATCGGTTCTTGAGAGTGCCAAAGCTGCTAAGGCCGAAGCCCACAAGGCCCTCCAGGAAATCGAGGCGTTGAAGAAAATAGCAGCGGGTAAGGCATTTTTCATGCAAAGCAAGCATGTGAATATGAATTACCTATTACTTACCCGAATTCGGAGCTCTCCAGGAGCGTTGCAGATCTACCCTGCAGCGTGTCCAATGCTGCCGCTTTCTACAGGGCCGAGGAGGGGAGCTCGATGGAGAAGGTCTTCGGTCTCAAGATGTTTGAGGCCGACATCCGGTGCCCCTAGCGACCAGGTGAAGCAGCTGGTCGAGCTCCTAAGGTGGCCGAACAGGCCATGAAGGGCCTCATAGTTCGGTTGTGGCCCAAGGAGGCCATGCACAGGAGCTACTTCGGCTGGTCGGCGGCTGGTGGATGCTTGTCCATGGGTTGAAGTCATCAAGCACTCCGCCTGCATTGAAGGTGCCCGTCGGGCCCTTGCCCGTGCAAAGGTGCACTGGGGCAGGATGGACGCTGAGAAGCTTGTGACGGACGCGCCATCGACGGGCAAGGAGTATCGCACGCCCGAGATGTATTATAAGGGTGTCCTAAAGGGTGCCTGCATGATTGCGGGTGAGTGCTCCAAAGATGTAATATTTGAGTAGACTTGCATTTTGTTATCCTGTGCGCTGAAAACATTGTTCATGTGCGCTAAGCAACACTTGTTAATTTAAAATATTACCTTCTGTGTGGCCGTTTATCAAATCTGAGAGATGGCAAGTCGTCGGCTTCAGCCCCCATGCCACGAGTGCTGGGGTGTTCGGGATAAACTTGAGCACTCTTGTTCCCATTTTTGGGTCCATCTAGGGAGGCGCTCAACACAACGAATGAGGCAACCTGACTTATAATGCTTGAACACTCTCACTTAGCCATAGAATTCTATAATTTTAAATTTCGTGAAGCCCCTAGTGTTCGGAAGGTCAATTCGGGCGCTATCCACGCTGGGCGGACAAAGCCGGTTCCTCGCTCTAAGCGGCATAAGTCTTTAGGTACTCGAAAAACCTCTCGAACAATGACAGGCTCTCGCCTCATCATGACGGTCGGTTTAGCTTTCCATCGAGGCGCCGCCCAGCTCAAGCTGGGCGCAATCGCGATGGTTCTCCCAGCCTACCTTAGCCGATACAACGGGCGTAAGGTACCAAAACATGGGAGCCGGGCAAACCCAACTATTGACCCAAGACATGATTCGGAGCCAATGCATATAA
The DNA here is from genome assembly GCA_021437245.1 of Aegilops speltoides. Lineage (NCBI taxonomy): Eukaryota > Viridiplantae > Streptophyta > Magnoliopsida > Poales > Poaceae > Aegilops > Aegilops speltoides. The sequence continues at coordinate 142,660,859 of CM038147.1, forward strand.
TGCTATAAGTTCGGGGTGCCGCACTTGTGAAAGTGTTCGGCCTTATCACACCATAATGTGGGGAACTTAAGCCCCTGGTGTATTTAGCCGTACCAAAATGTACGGATGCAACATGTCATAAATGAACATATGTATAAGAAAGGAATGCAATTATAAGCAAAAAAGCGATGCATTGTTTATTCAAGAAATACTGCCATGAATGCAGAATGATACAAATAGTGCGATAAGCAAAGGATGGGACTATTAAACATGTCCCCCTCCAGGGGTAGGCTGCGGAATGGTGTATAAAACAGATTTAATGCTCGTAATGGAGACCACCTGGATACTTGTCGTAGCCTTTCTCCTTCCCTGGCTGTTGCATCGTGAGTTTGGCAGGTCTACTGCCGGACAGGACCTCTGGTGAACGGAGTCCTGTGGATAAAAAGAAAAAGGAAAAAAAGGATGACACACTTGGGAGCCCCTGGTGTGGTTAAGCCGCATTCTGGGCCTGTCGTGGTCGTGCCCCTCCCCCTATGCCCATGGTATCTCTAGAGCGTAATGATGTACGCGAAGGACCAGTCTTGCAATTTTGCAAGGGCTGGGGTTGGGGCCGCATTGCTGCGCGTGCTCGAAACGTGCCAGGTGGTCTTGTTGTAGGTTACTCCGGGCGCGTTTAGCCATGTCCAGTCGCTTAATGGCCGGACTCGAGAATTGCCTTAAGAGGCTGCACTGTACTTCTGCCGCGAGAGCCGCTATATGTTCCTCTGTTCGGAGAGAGCGTTCAGTGTTTCCGTTGACCGTGATGACTCCTTGAGGGCCTGGCATCTTGAGCTTGAGGTATGCGTAGTGCGGCACCGCATTGAACTTTGCAAACGCGGTCCGTCCGAAAGCGAGCATGATAGCCGCCGCGAACGAAACTATGTCAAGATTAACTCCTCGCTTTGGAAGTTATCCGGGATCCAAGACCACTTCTAGTGTAACCGAGCTGCATAATTGGCCTCTACACTGGTATGACGCCTTTGAAGGTCGTCTTTGTGGGTTTAATCCTTGAGGGTCTATGCCCATCTTGCGCCTTTATCCCGATAAAGCGGTTCAGTTCTGCTGCCGCCGTCCATCAGGACTCTGGTGAGGTGAAATCCATCGACGATTGGGTCTAAAACCAATGCGGCGAATCCGTCGTGGCAGATGCTGGTGGGGTGGTCCCTTCGATCAAAAGTGATCGGGCTGGAGGACCATGGGTTGAACTTCAGGGCGACTGGCTCCATCGCATATACGTCCCTGAGTGCACGCTTCCGCTCCCTCTTGGGTATGTGGGTTGCGTATATCATGTTCACCGTCCGCACTTGTGGGGGGAAACCCTTCTGTCCTCTATTGTTCGGCGGTCGGGTCTCTTCCTTGTCATTGCTATGCAGCCCCTTGTCATTGTTTTCGGCAAATAGCTTGCCTGCCTGCTTGAATACCCAACTGTCCCTGTTGGTGCGATTAGCTGGCTTTTCGGGGGTGCCGTGTATCTGGCATGAGCGGTCGAGTATTCGGTCCAAATTGGACGGACCTAGAGTAGTTCTTTTGAATGGCTTTTTCCGCTGACAGGGTTTGGAGCCTCTGAATCCGGCATTGACTGCCGTATCCTCAGTATTGTCACCGTTAATGCGGTGTTTGTGCTTGTTGCGACGCGACCTGCTGTTGCGGTCCTTGGTATCCGGACTGCCGAATTTTTGCCGAGGTTGTTGCTTTGCGGGCTAGCCACTGTCCTCTCTAGCAGAAGCGGGTCATGAGTGATGTGAGGGCTGCCATGGATTTCGGCTTTTCCTGTCCCAGGTGCCGGGCAAGCCACTCGTCGCGGATGTTACGTTTGAAGGCCGCGAGGGCCTCCGCATCCGGACAGTCGACGATTTGATTTTTCTTAGTTAATAACCGTGTCCAGAATTGTCTGGCCGATTCGTCTGGCTGCTGAATTATATGGCTTAGGTCGTCAGCATCTGGTGCCCTGGAAGTTATCAAGGAATGCGGCTTCCAGGTCCTCCCAACACCCAATTGATTCTGCTGGCAAGTTGTTATGCCATTGCCGAGCTGGTCCTTTAAGCTTGAGTGGGAGGTGTTTGATGGCGTGAAGATCATCACCACGGGCCATGTGGATATGAAGGAGATAGTCTTCTATCCAAACCGCGGGGTCTGTTGTGCCATCGTAGGATTTAATATTCACGGGTTTAAACCCTTCGAGGATTTGATGATCCATTACTTCATCTGTGAAGCATAGTGGGTGTGTGGCGCCTCTGTATTGGCCTATATCACGACGTAGCTTAAACGAGCTTTGTCTACTGTGTTCGGCCCGGCTGGACTTGCTGTGTCCGGCACGATGGTTGTCGTCGCGTATCATGGGGCGCCCACACGATCTGTAGATCAATCTTGATTGTCTTGCCTTATCCTCCAATATATGTCGCAAGTCCGGAGCGTTCCCCTGTGGCTTTGTGCTTTTCGAGCGATGCCGGGGTACGGTTTTAGTGGAGGGCCTAGAGGCCTCTCTATCACGGCCACGGGGTGGTCGGTCAGCCGTATTGTGTGCTGGTGATGCAGTTTTATATGCCTCCTCCTCTAATCAGGGGAGCAGCTTGCGTTTGGGGTAGCTTTTGGAGGGGCGTTCGAGTTCGTGCTGTTCGGCCGCAAGGACTTCAGTCCATCTGTCGGCTAGCAGATCTTGATCAGCTCTAAGCTGTTGCTGCTTTTTCTTGAGGCTGCTTGCCATGGCCATAAGCCTGCGTTTAAAATGCTCTTGTTCGACGGGATCCTCGAGCACGACAATTAATTCGTCGTCGAGGCTTGCCTCATCTCCGAGGGAGGCATGTAATTATCATCCTCTACCTCTTCGTCTCGCCGCTCTCTCATGAGGGCTGGCTTCTCCGCCCTCTGTGCTGAATCTTGCTTTGGAGGGGTTGTCTTCGACTTTATGGGGTGTTATTATCTCCTGTGCCGGAATCTCCATTCTTGCTGTGGCGGGATTTAGAGCGGCGTCGCTGACGCCGGCGCTTAGGCTGTTTCTTGGAGGGGTCTTCCTCCGCTATTCCATCGCCATTCCCATCCTTTGGGATGTCCACCATGTATATGTCGTATGACGAGGTGGCTTTCTAGTGCCCCGTAGGTGCTGGTTCTTGGTCGTCTCCGGCATCGTCGTCCATACCGTTGATGTCTTCGGAGTCGAAGTCTAGCATGCCGGTTAGATCATCGACAGTGGCTACAAAGTGGGTGGTGGGTGGGTTTTGAATTTCTTCGTCGTCCGCATCCCAACCGTCCTGACCGGAGTCCGTCCAGGGCTCTCCCGATAACAAGAGATACTTTAGTGAATTCAAGATGTCGCCAAAAGGCGAGTGCTGAAAGATGTCCGCAGCGGTGAACTCCATGATCGGCGCCCAATTGGATTCGATTGGTGGGGGCGCGGGAGGTCCGGAGTCCGGCGAGGAGTCCGGCACCTCGGAGTCGCGAGCTTCACAAGGGACAGGGTCGGTATTCGGCTCCATCGCCGTAGAGATAGCAGCCCCCAAGGCGGTGTCTAGCCACCCATCCTCGGTCGGTGCAGTCGGCTCTGACTTAGGGGTCAGAGCGGATTCTCGTGCGGCCTCCAAGGCACTGTCCGACAGCAGAGCTAGATCATGCCCATCGTGATAGTGCGGCACGCACGGCTGCGGCTCGAATCCGTCGAAGATCAAGTCTCCGTGGATGTCGGCCGTGAAGTTCAAACTTCCAAATCTGACCTGATGGTCGGGGGCGTAGCTTTCGATCTGCTCCAGATGGCTGCTTAATTGGCCCGCAGTGCAAAGCCGCCGAATACGAAGATCTGTCCGGGGAGAAAAGTCTCACCCTGGACCGCGTTGTTGTTGATGATTGAAGGAGCCATCGGGCCTATAGGTGACGACACAGGGGAACTCTCAATGAAAGCACCAATGTCGGTGTCAAAACCGGCGGATCTCGGGTAGGGGGTCCCGAACTGTGCGTCTAGGCGGATGGTAACATGAGACAAGGGACACGATGTTTTTACCCAGGTTCGGGCCCTCTCGACGGAGGTAAAACACTACTCCTACTTGATTGATATTGATGATATGGGTAATGCAAGAGTGGATCTACCACGAGATCAAGGAGGCTAAACCCTAGAAGCTAGCCTATGGTATGATTGTTCTGTCCTATGGACTAAAACCCTCCGGTTTATATAGACACCGGAGAGGGCTAGGGTTACACAGAGTCCGTTACAATGGTCGGAGATCTACATATCCGTATCGCCAAGCTTGCCTTCCAAGCCAAGGAAAGTCCCATCCGGACACGGGACGAAGTCTTCAATCTTGTATCTTCATAGTCTTGGAGTCAGGCAGATGATGATAGTTCGGCTATCCGAACACCCCCTAGTCCGGGACTCCCTCAATCACGCTCATATGATTCGCGTTCGGTACTTTGATAATTTGATATGTGGGTGGACCGGTGCTTGGGTGCTGTTCTTACTTGAACAAGCATCCCACTTATGATTAACCTCTATTGCAAGCATCCGCAACTACAACAAAAGTATTAAGGTAAACCTAACCATAGCATGAAACACATGGATCCAAATCAGCCCCTTACGAAGCAACGCATAAACTAGGGTTTAAGCTTCTGCCACTCTAGCAACCCATCATCTACTTATTACTTCCCAATGCCTTCCTCTAGGCCCAAATAATGGTGAAGTGTTATGTAGTCGACGTTCAAATAACACCACTAGAGGTTAGACAACGTACATCTCATCAAAATATTGAACGAATACCAAATTCACATGACTGCTAATAGCAAGACTTCTCCCTTGTCCTCAGGAACAAACGCAACTACTCACAAAGCATATTCATGTTCATAATCAGAGGGGTAATAATATGCATAAAGGATTTGAACATATGATCTTCCACCAAATAAACCAACTAGCATCAACTACAAGGAGTAATCAACACTACTAGCAACCTACTAGCACCAATCCTGGACTTGGAGACAAGAATTGGATACAAGAGATGAACTATGGTTTGGAGATGAGATGGTGCTGGTGAAGATGTTGATGGAAATTGCCCTCTCCCGATGAGAGGAATGTTGGTGATGACGATGGTGATGATTGCCCCCTCTCGGAGGGAGGTGTCCCCGACAGAATAGCTCTGCCGGAGCCCTAGATTGGTTCCGCCAAGGTTTCGCCTCGTGGCAGCGGAGTCTCATCCCGAAAGGTTGCCCTCTATTTTTTTCTCATCGAAAGACTTCATATAGGAGAAGATGGGCGTTGGAGAGCCACCAGGGGGCCCATGAGGTAGGGCGCGCCTGCATGGGGCGCCCCACCTCGTGAGCGGTGGTGTGGGCCCCATGGCCTTCATCTTTGGCGACGATTTTTCTTTATTTATTTTAAGATATTCCATGGAGTTTCAGGACTTTTGGAGTTGCGTAATAGGTCTCCAATATTTGCTCCTTTTCCACCCTGCATTCCAAATTTGCAAGCATTCTCCTCTTCATGTAAACCTTGTAAAATAAGAGAGAATAGCCATAAGTATTGTGACATAACGTGAAATAACAGCCCATAATGCAATAAATATTGATATAAAAGCATGATGCAAAATGGACGTATCAATGCTCAACCTAGGAATAATAATGATGTAGAGATTGAACCTGCTGTTGATCTTGATAACCCACAATCAAAGAATCAATGTTATGATAAGAGAGACTTTGTTGCTAGGAAGCACAGTAAAGAAAGAGAACCATGGGTTCAGAAACCCATGCCTTTTCCTCGGAAGCCACCCAAGAAAAAGGATGATGAGGATTTGAGTGCTTTGCTGAAATGATTAGACCTATCTTCTTACGTATGCACTTAACTGATATGCTTAAAGTAAATCCTTATGCTAAATACATGAAGGATATTATTACAAATAAAAGAAAGATACCGGAAGCTGGAATCTCCACCATGCTTGCTAATTATACTTTTAAAGGTGGAGTACCAAAGAAACTTGGAGACCCAGGAGTACCAACTATACCATGCTCCATTAAAAGAAATTATGTTAAAACTGCTTTATGTGATCTTGGAGCCGGTGTTAGTGTTATGACTCTCTCTTTTATCGTAGACTTGAATTGAATAAGTTGACACCTACTGAAATATCTTTGCAAATGGCTGATAAATCAACTGCTATACCTGTCGACATTTATGAGGATGTGCCTGTTGTGGTTGCAAATGTCACAATCTTAACGGACTTTGTTATTCTTGATATTCCTGAGGATGATAGTATGTCGATTATCCTTGGTAGACCCTTTTTGAATACTGCAGGGGCTGTTATTGATTGCAACAAAGGCAATGTCACTTTTCATGTTAATGGTAATGAGCATACGGTACACTTTTCGAGGAAACAACCTCAAGTTCACAGTATCAATTCTATTGGAAAAATTCCAACTATCATTATTGGAGGTTTTTAATTTTCTCTTCCTACTGTCAAGAAAAAAAATATGATATTCTTATTATTGGGGATGTTCATATCCCCGTTGAGGTAACCTAGTGTTATTTGAAATTTCTCCGGTTCCATGTTATTCGGAATGAGTTTGTTAACAAGACTTGATCAACCTTGTTAGTGGATTCCTTTTGATGATCATGAGATGGATGAAACTAGAAGGCACAACCTTCTGTACCCTCCTTTTACTTTCTGTTATTTAGAATAAATAAAGCAAAAATAGTATTATCTGTATGTTTTCTGAATTATCCATGCAACAAAAAATATCTCGAAAATAAAAGTTCTCCAAATGCCCTCCAAATTTAGTATGATTTTTTATGGAATATTTGAGGATTTTAGGCACTGAGAACATAGTGGGGGGGGGCAAGCACCTGGCCACGAGGGTCCAGGGCGCACCCATCCTTACAGGGAGCGCCTCCCTCCCTCATGGGCCCACGGTGGCCCCCTCCACTTATTCCTGCACCCTCACACCCCATCTTCCTCCCAAAAAATCCCCATCCAACTCAAGCACGAGTTCTAGCTCATTTTGCTGTGATTTTCGATCTCCTTGCTCAAAGCTTCATTCACAGAACTGCTTTGGGAGATTGTTCCTTGGTATGTGACTCCTCCAATGGTCCAATTAGTTTTTGTTCTAGTGCTTTATTCATTGCAAATTTTTGCTGCCTAGGTGACCCTGTTCTTGAGCTTGCATGTCAAATATATGAGGTCGCAAGTAATTCTAATGCATGATATAGGCTCTAGGCACTTGTGGGAGTAGTTGCTACCAATTTTGTTGAGTTTGATTCACTTTTATTTTTAAGTTACTAAAAATTTCAGAAATTTTCAAAAAATGATGAAGAGATTTTTGAGGGGCTCTTCTAGTCAAAGCTCCAAGGATAAACAAGCTAAGGAAAAAGAAAAGGCCAAGTATAATCTTCCTCGTGTAGCAGAAGTAAGGCCGTGTGAGTGGCCTTGTGATAATTTCTTGAGAGAAACCGGGATTTATGAAGACTTTTATTCATTGGCTGATAATGCGGGCCTCACTGACTTCCTCCACGACCGGATCGAACAATATCTCTTACTCACCAATACTTTCGTGCAAAACTTTTACTATTATCCTAAGAATTCACCTCCTTCAGTAGCTTTTCATTTATATGATGAGGCTAAGGAGATGTCATTACATATTTTTGCGCGGTTTGTAGAATACCCTTTGAGGGCGGCTTAGAGGAACCACATCGTAAAGATGTGGATGGTTTTATTGATACTATTATTGTAGGGGAATCGAGGAAGGTTTCCGATGCAAGAATCACTAGCATAAATTTTCCTGTTTTACGCTACTTTGCCATATTTGCTAGTCGATGTTTAATTGGTCGCGGAAACTGTGGAAACCTTAGTGTTCCTGATATTATTATTTTGTTCCATGCTTTATTCCGTGATAACTCTTTTAGTATGTGTACCATTATTGCTAGATGATTAAGCCTAAACCGTACCAAGGGCCCCATCTTTGGAGGTATCTATGCTGCACGCCTTGCTAAACATTTCGAGATACCTATTAGGCATTATGAGAAAGAGGAGACACTGCTACCCCTTACCTTTTTAGATTACAGGAGCATGGTAGCGCATGAGTTTATTGTCGACAACGATGATAAGATGCTTCTGTATAACCTGAGATTTAATACGAAACACAATGAGATTATTACCCTGCCTGCACCTTCTTTATTTGATTTAACTGCAGGCCACTACCTCGTCTTGCCGTTGGCCGTGTATGCGCATCAAGGCCAGACATCAGCTCTAGAGCCTGAGCCGGAACCACCACTTGATCCTTATCGTCCATCATCTTATCAGTGGGACCCGGAGCAGACCGCCAGCCAGTGGCAGTACGATTACACTCCTCAGTACACCGGGGAGAGTAGCCGCGATCCATGGCCATAGACCAACTTAGGCCAAAAGCCTAAGCTTGGGGGAGTACGTATTTCTCACCGACATTACATTCATGTTCACACACTCATTCTAGTTGTCGGTGCTCATACTTTTTCATTGTACTATCCATGCTAGTTTAATTTCTTCTTCTAGTTTTCTTCTTGTGTGTTTGATAAACCTTAATAAAAACCAAAAAAAATAGTTAGTTTAATTTCCATGCTTGTAGTAGTAATTAAAAGAAAACCCAAAAAGATTTCTCGTTCTTCTTTTGCTTGTTGGGAGCTTTCCCGTGTAAATAGTTTCGTTTCTTTTCTTTCCTTTGGGGATCGAGAGGAGAAGACCATAATGAAAATGTGTAGTGGCTCTCATATGCATGATTGTTGATTTAACTAAGAGCCCATATTACTTTGTCTTATCCCTTGAATTGATTGCTTGCAGATTCCAACTTAGTCCAATGCACGTGCACTATTATTATTACACACACCGTTCGGTCGTGCGAGTGAAAGGCAATAATGACGATATATGATGGACTGATTGATATAAGAGAAGCTGGTATGAACTCGGCCTCTCTTGTTTTTATGAATATGACGAGTTCATCATTCCCGATTCAGCCTATTATGAATAAACATGTTTGCAATGACAATTAGAGATTATAGTTGCTTATGCCATGCTTAATTAGCTAGGAGCTTATAATGGTTTACCTTGCATGCCAACATGCTATTAAAATGGTTGTGATGTGGTATGATAGGGTGGTATCCTCCTTTGAATGATTCGATTGACTTGGCACATGTTCACGCATGTAGTTGAAACAAATCAACATAGCCTCCATGATATTTATGTTCATGGTGGATTATATCCTACTCATGCTTGCATTTGGTGTTGATTAAATTTAATGCATGTTCATGACTGTTGTCGCTCTCTCAGTTGGTCGCTTCCCATTCTTTTGCTAGCCTTCACCTGTACTAAGCGGGAATACTGCTTGTGCATCCGAACTCCATAAACCCCAAAGTTATTCCATATGAGTCCACCATACCTTCCTATATGCGGTATTTACCTGCCGTTCCAAGTAAATTTGTATGTGCCAAACTCCAAACCTTCAAATGAAATTCTATTTTGTATGCTCGAGCAGCTCATGTTTCAACTAGGGTTGTCTGTATCTTCCATGCTAGGTGGGTTATTCTCAAGAGGAGTGGACTCCGCTCCTCATTCACGAGAAAATGGCTGGTAACCGGGATGCCCAGTCCCATGATCAAAAAGATCAAAGCAAATAAAAATAATTAAACAAAACTCCCCTAGGATTGTTGCTAGTTGGAGGCACCCGTTGTTTCGGACAAGCCATGGATTGATGCTTGTTGGTGGTGGGGGAGGATAAACTTTACCATTTTGTTTGGGAACCGCCTATAATGTGTGTAGCATGGAAGATGTCGAGATCTCATAGTTGTTGCGTTGACAGTGAAAATATGCCGCTCAAAATGTTATTCATCTCTATTTCAAAATCGAGCTCTGGCACCTCTACAAATCCCTGCTTCCGTCTGCGAAGGGCCTATCTATTTACTTTTATGTTGAGTCATCACCCTCTTATTAAAAAGCACCCGCTGGAGAGCACCGCTGTCATTTGCATGCATTACTATTAGTTTATATTGGGTATGACTTGACTGGATCTCTTTTACCATGAATTACAATCTTTAGTCAGTCCTTGATCTTTAAAGGTGCTCTGCATTTATGTTTTGCTGTCTCAGAAAGGGCTAGCGAAATAGCATCTTGTTATATCATATTATGATTGTTTTGAGAAAGTGTTGTCATCCGAGATTTATTATTATTGCTCGCTAGTTGATTATACCATTGGTATGAGTAAACATGAGACCTAAGTGTTATTGTGAATACGGTTAGTTCATAATCTTTGCTGAAAACTCGAATGCTGGCTTTACATATTTACAACAACAAGAGCAAACAGAGTTTGTAAAAGTTTTTCTTTATCACTTTCAGTTTGTCAACTGAATTGCTTGAGGACAAGCAAATGTTTAAGCTTGGGGGAGTTCATACGTCTCCATCATATATACTTTTCCAAACACTTTTGCCCTTGTTTTGGACTCTAACTTACATGATTTGAATGATACTAACCCGGACTGACCCTGTTTTCAGCAGAACTGCCATGGTGTTATTTTTGTGCAGAAATAAAAGTTCTCGGAATGTCCTGAAAATTCACGGAGGAACGGGGGGCCCACACCCTGTCCACGAGGGTGGGGGGCGTGCCCCCTCCCCTGGGTGCGCCCTCCTGCCTTGTGGGCCCCCTGGATGTCCACCGACCTCAACTCCAACTTTATATATTTTCTTTCGCGGAGAAAAAAATCAGAGAGAAAAATTCATCACATTTTACGAAACGGAGCCGCCGCCAAGCCCTAATCTCACTCGGGAGGGCTGATCTGGAGTCCGCCGGGGCTCCGGAGTGGGGGATTCATCGCCGTCTCATCATCAACCATCCTCCATCACCAATTTCATGATGCTCACCGCCGTGCGTGAGTAATTCAATCGTAGGCTTGCTGGACGGTGATGGGTTGGATGAGATTACCATGTAATCAAGCTAGTTTTGTTCGGGTTTGATCCCTAGTATCCACTATGTTCTGAGATTGATCTTGCTATGACTTTGCTATGCTTAATGCTTGTCATTAGGGCCCGAGTGCCATGATTTCAGATATGAACCTATTATATTTTCATGAATATATGTGAGTTCTTGATCCCATCTTGCAAGTCTATAGTCACCTATTATGTGTTATGATCCGACAACCCCGACGTGACAATAATCGGGATACTTCTTGGTGATGACCGTAGTTTGAGGAGTTCATGTATTCACTATGTGTTAATGCTTTGGTCCGGTACTCTATTAAAAGGAGGCCTTAATATCCCTTAGTTTCCATTAGGACCCCGCTGCCATGGGAGGGTAGGACAAAAGATGTCATGCAAGTTCTTTTCCATAAGCACGTATGACTATATTCCAAATACATGCCTACATTATGTTGATGAATTGGAGCTAGTTCTGTGTCACCCTATGTTATAACTATTACATGAGGAATCACATCCGACATAATTATCCATCACTGATCCAATGCCTATGAGCTTTTCACATATTGTGCTTTGCTTATTTACTTTACCGTTGCTACTATTACAATTACTAGAAAATCGCTACCACTACTTTTATCATCATACCATTACTATCATACTACTTTGCTACTAAATACTTTGCTGCAGATACTAAGTTATCCAGGTGTGGTTGAATTGACAACTCAACTGCTAATACTTGAGAATATTCTTTGGCTCCCCCTGTGTCGAATCAATAAATTTGGGTTGAATACTCTACCCTCAAAAACTGTTGCGATCCCCTATACTTGTGGGTTATCAGGGCGCGCCCCCTGCCTCGTGGGCACCCCGTGTGCTCTCCGGACCCCGTTTTCTTGCACGATACTTCTTTTTGTCGGTAAAAATTCACTATATAATCTCCCAAAGGTTTTGACCACCGTAACAAGCAAATATCCTATGTCTTTGTTTCGAGCTGTTTTCTGTCAGAGTAGTCAGGGCCAGGCAGCATGTCGTCACCCTCCTCCAACAATGAAGGCTATGATGCTTGGCTAATGAAGATAGAGCTGAAGAGAGGAGAACCCGGGGAGATCAACAAGGATGATGGGATCAAGAAGGTCATGGAGGATCAAGCTCCGGCGGCAGAAGAAGACAACCTTCAACCTCATCAAAATCTTCTTACCCCAACTGAGATTGAAGCTTTCAAGATCATTGAATTAGCTCGCATACAAAACAAGTATCTCACACGTGAAAATATTTTGTTGAAGGATCATATCACCGCACTCAAGGGCATTATCCGCAAACTGGAGGAATTCCTATGCTCGATGTGCGACTATCCATCATCACCACCACCTTCATCACCTCCGAAGAAGGAGACATAAACACATGGGTATGGGCACTCCCCTTGGAAACTGCCAAGCTTGGGGGAGGTGCCCCGGTATCGTATCACCATCACACTCCTATCTTTACCGTTTTACTTAGTTCGATCATTTTAGTAATATCTTGATCTAGTAGAATAAAGTTTTGGTATGAATTAGTTTTGAGTTTTGCCTTATGATCCTTCTATGTAATCGAGTCCATGAGATATATAATAAAGATTAGTCTTGAGTCAAGGGATTTGCTATCTCGCTATGATCTTGAGGGAATAAAAGAAAGAATAAAAAGAAATAAAAGAGATCATATTGATCTTATGGAGTGTAATGACTTCACATATAAAGAGTATGATGAATAAAAGTTGTTGAGAGTTGACAAACATAGTTTTGGTCATTGTTGCAATTAATAGGAAGTAATAAGAAAGAGAGGTTTTCACATATAAATATACTATCTTGGACATCTTTTATGATTGTGAGCACTCATTAAAATATGACATGCTAAAGAGTTGATGTTGGACAAGGAAGACAACGTAATGGGTTATGTTTTCTTATATCCGAAATAAAGTATATTGTCATGGATCATCCAACATGTTGAGCTTGCCTTTCCCCCTCATTCTAGCCAAATTCTTTGCCCCAAGTAGAGATACTACTTGTGCTTCCAATATCCTTATACCCAGTTTTGCCATGAGAGTCCACCATACCTACCTATGGATTGAGTAAGATCCTTCAAGTAAGTTGTCATGTTGCATGCAATAAAAATTGCTCTCTAAATATGTATGACTTATTAGTGTGCAGAAAATAAGCTTTATACGATCTTGTGATATGGAAGTAATAAAAGCGACAGACTGCATAATAAAGGTCCGTATCACAAGTGGCAATATAAAGTGACGTTCTTTTGCATTAAGATTTCGTGCATCCAACCATAAAAGCACATGACAACCTCTGCTTCCCTCTGTGAAGGGCCTATCTTTATTACTTTTGTCGTATACCTTCTACTAGAGTCATGGTGATCTTCACCTTTCCTTTTTACATTTTATCCTTTGGCAAGCGCCTTGTGTTGGAAAGATCCTGATATATATATATATATATGTGTGTGTGTGTGTATGTATCCAATTGGATGTAAGCTAGCATGAACTATTATTATTGACATTACCCTAGAGGTAAAAGGTTGGGAGGCAACACTATAAGCCCCTATCTTTCTCTGTGTCCGATTAAAACTCCATACCCATAAGTATTGTGTGACGCCCTTGATTCAATCGTACACTAATCATACACGCAAATGTGTACGATCAAGATCAAGGACTCACGGGAAGATATCACAACACAACTCTAGACACAAATTAAAATAATACAAGCTTTATATTACAAGCCAGGGGCCTCGAGGGCTCGAATACATAAGCTCGAATACACAAGAGTCAGCGGAAGCAACAATATCTGAGTACATACATAAGTTAGACAAGTTTGACTTAAGAAGGCCAGCACAAAAGCATCTATGATCGAAAAGGCAAGGCCTATTGCCTGGGAGCCTCCTAACTACTCCTGGTCATCGACGATCTCCACGTAGTAGTAGGCATCGACCGTGGCATCTGGCTCCTGGGTTCCGACATCTAGTTGCACCAACCGGAAAGAAGAAGAAAGGGGGAAAAGGGGGAGCAAAGCAACCATGAGTACTCATCCAAAGTACTCGCAAGCAAGGATCTACACTACATATGCATCGGTATCAATGAAATGGGCTGTATCTGTGGACTGAACTGCAGAATACCAAAAGAGTAGGGGAAAGCCTAGCCTATCAACGACTAGCATCTTCAAGCGTCTTGCAGCATCAGAAGAGATAAGAGTAGCATAAAGTACAGTAGTAGTAGTGTTATCAACCTCGGCCAGAGATCCTTTCTGGACTCCCTGCAAGAAAGCAATTCCAGAGCCATACTATCCATTTCTCATCACAATCCATTTCTCATCATGAGTAGCCAGTTCTAGTTGTATTGATCGGGGTACAACTCCAAGTGCCCGTTACCGTAGGACAGGCTATCGATAGATGTTTTCTTCCCTGCAGGGGTGCACCAACTTACCCACCAGGCTCGATTAAGTCCGACCGGACACATTTTCCTGGGTCATGCCCGGTCTCGGCCAAACAATACGTCGCAACCGACCTAGGCTAAATAGAGAGGTCAGCACGCCGGACTAAACCTATGCCCCCAGGGGTCATGGGCCATTGCTCCGGGAACTCTTGCATGTTGCGTACGCAGCCGGTGAGCAGACCTAGCTACCATCTTCAAAAAGGCAGGTGCTTACTAGTCCAACCCAGCGCACGCCGTTCAGTGGCTGACGTCTATTAAGCTTTGGCTGATGCATACGACACAGAACGCCCATACTATGCCCACATGATGGTTAGTGCTATCAGGCCAGAGGCCCCTCGGATCAAATATCCAAATGGTAGTGTATTAGCAACACGCAGTAACAAGTAGAGACTCACGAAATATGTGACCTCGTTGCCCCGTCTCGAGGACTTGCGGCAAGGGCTAGGAATGCCCGGTCATGCCTCGTAATTATCTCGCGGGTACCCTCCAGGTCAGCCCGTCTCCACATCACTAGAGGGTACCCCTCAGGGTCGACCCGCCTTTCCAAGTAACTGTTGTAAAGTCCAAGTATCTGTGTGTCCAAACATCAAGGGGAAAACCCGAGGAATCACCCCCGACGGATTCCACTTGATGTAATCATCAAGGTGAACGTAAGAGGATCCACCCTCGAGGATCACACTTGAGGGGTTACACGACAGAGTCGTTTCGGAAGTGGTTAAGGCGGAATCACCCTCGATGACCACGACCGAATAACTACACTACCGGTTAACATCGGCGCCGATGAGGTCTCACCCTCGGACTCGATAGTAACCTCAGAGTGTCGAGCAACTAAGGGAAGTGATGTGCGGTGTCGGGCCTGGTCTTCGATACCATCGATCGGGTCTTCCATGATGAAGCGAGGCAACAAGGACAAGGTGGGGTCATGGTGGATCACTAACCAACCTATACTAAGCAGTTTAGGATAAGCGGTAAGGTAACAATAAGGTGTTACAAAAGCAAAGCTATGCATCGTAATAGGAGCAAACAATAACAGTAGCAAAATCTAATGCAAGCATGAGAGAATGGAATGGGCAATATCGGGATGATCAAAAGGGGGGGGGCTTGCCTGGAAGCTTTGCTGAAAAGAAAGAAGTGTCGTTGTCGACATAGTCGATCACCGTAGCATCGGTCTGGGTTCACCGAGAGAAGAGGGAGAAACAAAGAATACAGAGCAAACAAGGCATCACAAGGCATAACATGGCAATACGCAGTGCTAGAAGTGTTCTAACGTAGTGCTGCACGATACAGGTGAAGGGGGAATTCAACCGGAAGGTATTCCCTGTTCTGGACCTGTATCAGACAGATGACCGGAGGGAATGTTCCATGTTCAACAAGCTAGGGGCATGTGACAGATGAACGGACCGCATATTCGGATTCGTTGGATTTTTCTGAGCAACTTTCATATAGAAAACATTTTCATCGGAGTTACGATTTAATTTCTATGAATTTTCAAAGTTTAAACAATATTCTGGAATTATTAATATTAACAAAAAAGAATATGACGTCAGCATTGTGTGGGGATGACGTCAGCAGTCAACAGAGCGGCTGACCAGGTCAAACCTGACCTGTGGTTCCAGTGGGACCCACATGTTAGGCTCTGTTAGCTTAACAGTGGATTAAACTAATCTAACAGGCTAATTAGCGGGGTGGGCCTCTCGTGTCACTGACTAACTAATGATTAAAACTAATTAACACATTTATTTATTTATAAAACATTTTAAACAAAAGGGGCCCACATGTCAGCCTCACTCGGCAGCCCAGTCAGCAGTTGACTGGGTCAACCCAGTCAACTGGGCCACCCGGGCCCACTGGTCAGCGACCTAGGGGCGGGTCCCACTGTGCCACGTCGGCGTCGGCGCCGGAGAGAGCTCCGGCAACTAATCCGTGGCGGAGCATCACCGGACTTCGCTAGAAAAACGCTACGAGGCACGGGGTGAGGTGCAGCTAGGTGCGTTCGATCGGGCGTTCGACGCCGCGTCCATATATGGTGGCGGCGCGGCCCGTAATGGGCTAGAACAACGATGGCGAGAGGCGGGGCGGACGCCGGCGTTCGGCCGCGAACGAGGCTAGAGGGCACGGGGAGGCACGGGCTCGAGCTCGTTGGGCTCATGGGAGCACCAGGAGCTCGATGTCATGCCCAGGTGAGCGCGACAGGGGCTATGGCCACGGCGGCGAGGCGATACGCGGCGACGGGCTCACGGCAATGGTGATGAGGTAGCTACGGCGCGCGAAGAGGCTAGAGGAGGGGAGCAGGAGATGGAGAAGCTCACCGCGCGACTCACACGTAGGCCCGTGATGATTTAGGAGCTGCAGAACATCGTCAGGGAAGAAGGGGATTTCCGGCGACCGAGGTGGAAGGGGGCGGCTCGATCCGCGGCATGTGGTGCTCCTCGAGCTCGATGGCGAGGCGTAGTCGAGGTAGAGGTCGACGGCGCTTCTTGTGGACGTGCTGGCGAGGCGCGGGGTGGGTGGTGGCCGCGACTATGGCACAACCATGGCGACGGCGGCGCTCAGTTGAGGTGGGGAACGAGGGGGAGAACAAGGAGGGATCTCGTGGGAGAGGGAGAGGCGGAGCGGGCGACGGTGGAGAGCGGGGGAGAGGACCGAGGCGTCCGGGGCCTTATCCCCTCGCCGGACGTCGCCGGCGAGGTGGTTGGACGGCGACGGGCGCGTGCTGTCCTGCCTGGTCGGAAGAACAGGAAGCGACCCGGGAGGGGGAGTGGGCCGGCCTGCTGGGCCAGTTGGCTCGGGCCAGGCACTGTGCACTTGGCCTAGTGCACAGTGGCCTGTGCTCTTTCTCTTTTCTTTCTCCTTTTTTAAGCATCAGTTTCAAATAGCTTAGGCCATTTAAACACTTTAAGAAAATAGGTTCACCATAAATATTCATTAGGGATTATTCAGCACAAGATGAACATTTTAGTTTTCAAGTAGCTTAGGCCATTTAAACACTTTAAAAAATAGGTTCACCATAAATATTCATTATGGATTATTCTGCACAAGATGAACATTTTAGTATTCAAGTTTGAGCATTTTGAATTTCACTCATAATTTGAAAAAATTCAACCGGAATTTGAAAGAGAGAGGAGACAATGATGAACAAACACTTGTTTAGCAAAAGGATTAACTTAACCCCCGGGATTACTATAGCATCATTACACCGGGGTGTTACAACTCTCCTCCTCTAAAAGAAATTCTCGTCCCGAGAATTAAGAGGTATAAGGGAACAGGTCGGGGTATTCAGCCCGGAGGTTATCTTCGCGTTCCCAAGTGGCTTCATCTTTAGTATGATTCGACCATTGCACCTCGAGGAACTTGGTAACCTTCGGCGGGTTCGACGCTCACTTTTGAAGAATGCAGATAGGATGCTCTTTGTATGTGAGATCATCTTGAACTTCAATCAATTCTGGATCCACTTCACGTTCCGGATCCTTGAAGCATCGACGAAGTTGCGACACGTGGAAGACGTCATGGACGTGAGAGAACTGAGGTGGCAACTCCAATTGATAAGCCACTAGTCCACGACAGGCGAGGATGCGGAAGGGACCAATGTAGCGCGGAGCTAGCTTGCCCTTGAATCCGAACCGATGAGTGCCTCTCAAAGGAGTGACACGCAGATAAGCTTGTTCACCAGGTTGATAAGTTGAACCCTAGTGTTTCCGGTCATAGTTGCTCTTCTGGCGGGACTGGGCCGCCTTGAGATTATCCTGGACAATGTGAACCCGCTCTTCGGCTTGTTGAATAATGTCCGGACCAATGAGCGTTCATTCCCCAGTTTTTGACCAATTCAGAGGGGTTCAGCACTTACGTCCATAAAGCACTTCGAAGGGTGCAATTTTCAAGCTGGCTTGATAGCTGTTGTTATAAGAGAACTCCGCATAAGGGAAAGATTCTTCCCACTTCTTGCCGAAAGAAATAACACAAGCCCGAAGCATGTCTTCCAGAATTTGGTTGACTCGCTCGACCTGGCCTTGTGATTGGGGATGATAAGCAGTGCTCCAACTAATATGAGTTCCCATTGCCTCTTGGAAACTATCCCAAAACTTTGAAGTGAATATACTGCCACGGTCTAAAATGATCTCCTTCGGAATGCCATGGAGTGACACAATTCTAGAGATATACAAGCTTGCTAATTGACTAGCAGTGATTGTCTCCTTGACTGGAAGAAAGTGAGCAACTTTCGAGAATTGGTCGATGACGACAAAGATAGCATCATTACCTTTCTGAGACTTGGGAAGGCCAGTGACGAAGCCCATCTGAATCTTATCCCACTTCCATTCAGAATCGGAAGCGGTTGTAGAAGTCCAGCCAATTTCTGATATTCTGCTTTGATGCGACGACAAATGTCACATTCTTCGATATATTGAGCAATGTCTTGCTTCATTTTAGACCACCAATACTTCTGACGGATGTCTAGATACATCTTGGTACTTCCCGGATGAATAGAGAGAGGGGTGTCATGCGCTTCTTTCATCACCTTCTCTGTCATAAGCTCGAACCGAGGTACTACAATACAATCTCTGAAGTATAAGGTCCCATCTTCAGCAAGCGAGAAATCTCTGGATTTCTCTAAGGCAAGATCCTTTTTCATCAAATCAACATGAGCATCTTTGGCCTGAGCGGACTTAATTGCCTTTAGAAGAGTTGGTTCCAAGACAAGGTTATTTAGAGAACCTTGTGGAACTAGTTGAAGGTTCAGCTCGCAAAGTTCTTCATAAAGGCGGGGTTGAGCTTTATGAACCATGTGATTATTGCAATAAGACTTATGCTCGTATGCCGACCATTACATTAGCCTTGCCAGGTGTATAAGATATACCACAGTTGTAGTCAGCAATAGCTTCCATCCATCGCTGCCGACGAAGGTTCAAATCTGGTTGAGTAAACAGGTACTTGAGACTCTGATGATCGGTGAAGATCTTACAACAATTACCGAGAAGGTACTGTCGCCATAGCTTCAGGGCAAAGATAACCGCAGCAAGCTCGAGGTCATGAACTGGGTAGTTCTCTTCATGAGGACGCACTTGACGTGAGGCATAAGCAATCACTCTGCACTCTTGCATTAGGACATAGACTAATCCTTGTCGTGAAGCATCGCAATAGATGACAAAGTCCTTGCGAGAATCAGGGGGAGCAAGCATCGCGTAAGTCACTTGTCCTTGAGTGCCTGGAAACTTTCCTGACATTTGTCTGTCCAATCGAACTTAACACCTTTGTGAAGCAGATTAGTCAGTGGCTTGGCAATCTTGGAGAAGTTCTCGACGAAACAACAGCAATAACTGGCAAGTCCAAGAAAGCTTCTGACTTGCTTGACAGTCTTCGGAGGGGTCCAGTCAAGAATAGGCTGAAATCGCTCTGGGTTGACGGCAATACCATCCTTGGAGATGACATGCCCAAGGTAGGTTACTTCAGGAAGCCAGAATTCGCACTTGGAATACTTGGCATAAAGCTGATGCTCTCAAAGCTTTTCCAGAACAAGACGAAGATGTTCAACATGTTCTTCTTTATTCTTCGAATATACCAAAATATCATCCAGATAGACTACGACGAACTTGTCGAGGTAATCCATGAATATGTAGTTCATCAGATGAGAGAATGTAGCTGGAGCATTGGTTAAACCAAATGACATGACGGTGTACTCATATGAGCCATATCGAGTAACGAAGGCGGTCTTTGGAATATCCTCTTCACGAACACGGATCTGGTGGTAACCCAACCTCAAGGCGAGTTTAGAGAATATCGATGAACCAGCCAGTTGATCATACAAATCATTGATCCGAGGAAGGGGATATTTGTTCTGAATGTAGCTTGGTTGATAGGACGGTAGTCTTGGACCAACCGGTTTGTCCCATCCTTCTTCTTGACAAAGAGAGAAGGTGCTTGCCAAGCAGAGGAGCTTGGACGAATGAAACCCTTGCGAAGAGATTTGTCGATTTACTCCTTAAGTTGAAGGAGCTCATGAGGCAGCATCTTGTAGGGTCGTTTGGTGATAGGAACGGTGCCTGGTTTCAAATCGATGACAAACTCGACGGCCCGAGCAGGGGGTTTTCCTAGAAGTTCTTCTGGAAAAACGTCTAGGAAGTCACGAACGACTGGAATCTTTTCAATTCCCTCAAGAGGTACTGCGTTCAACGCATTCAAGACATAAAGTCGTGCTTCAACATTTTGAACAAGCTGAGCATGGTAGCTTACTATCTCATCAGAAGGATGTAGGAGGTGAACGACCTTGGTGGCGCAAACGATAGAGGCGATATGCTTTCAAATTGCTCCATTCCCAGAATGAGGTCAATATTGGAAGACTCCAGAATAATGGGAGAAACAAGGAATTCCAGCCCTTCAATCTCAAAGGGAACATCGCGACCAATCATGGTAGTTTGACATCGGCCCGCAGGGGTGCGTACCATTATTGGGGTGTTCATGGGCTCGCATCGAATGTCGTGTGCGTATGCAAAATTTTCTGACATGAATGAATGTGATGCTCCCGAATCGAATAAAACAGAAGCCGGTACTGAATTAACGAGAAGAGTACCCATCACAGTGGTAGGCTGGTCTTGAGCTTCATTCAGATCAACATGATTAGCCTGACCACGACCATAAGGCCTGGCGTTGTTGTTAAGTGGCTGATTGTTGCAGCCAGTTGAAGGTAGGGCCAGCTGGTTCTTTTTCTGATTACACTCTTTGGCAGGGTGACCTGGACGGCCACATCTGAAGCACAGACTGAGGGAGTCCTGGATTAGGGGGTATCTGGACAGCCGGACTATATACTTTTGTCGGACTGTTGGACCGTGAAGATACAAGACTCAAGACTTCGTCCAGTGTCCGGATGGAACTCTCCTTTGCATGGAAGACAAGCTTGGCGATCCGGATATTATATTTCCTTCCTTGTAACCAACTCCATGTAAACCCTAGCCCTCTCCGGTGTCTATATAAACCGGAGAGGTTGGTCCTTAGAGGGACGATCACAATCATAATCATCATAGGCTAGCTTCTAGGGTTTAGCCTCTATGATCTCGTGGTAGATCAACTCTTGTACTACTCATATCATAAATATCAATCAAGAAGGAAGTAGGGTTTTACCTCCATCGAGAGGGCCCAAACCTGGGTAAACATTGTGTCCCTTGCCTCCTGTTACCATTAGCCTAAGACGCACAGATCGGGACCCCTTACCCGAGATCCGCCGGTTTTGACACCAACATTGGTGCTTTCATTGAGAGTTCCTCTGTGTCGTCGCTGCAAGGCTTGATGGCTCCTTCAATCGTCAACAACACGGTCCAGGGTGAGACTTTCCTGCCCGGACAGATCTTCGTGTTCGGCGGCTTCGCACAACGGGCCGATTCGCTTGGCCAACTAGAACAGATCGACAGCTACGCCCCTGGCCACCAGGTCAGGTTCGGAAACCTAAACTACACGGCGGATATCCGCGGAGACTTGATCTTCAACGGATTCAGGCCTGTGCTAGGAGCGCCGAACAGTCACGATGAGCACGGCTTAGACATGCTGTCGGACAATGCTCGGGATATCACCCCCGCAGTAGCCCCGGACCTAAATCCGGAGTAGATTGCGTTGCCCAAGTACGGGTGGATGGACCCCGTCTCGCAGGCCGCACGCTCATCGGCGTTAGAGCCGAACACGGGCCTCGCCCCTAGAGAAGCCTGTGGCACATGACCCTCGGACTCGTATCCGGCTGTAGGTTCCAGTCCGCGCGCTCCTGAGCCCGCCAAACCTAGATGGGCTCCTGTAATGGAGTTCACTACTATGGATATCTTCCAGCACTCACCCTTTGGCGACATGCTGAACTCGTTAAAATCTCTCTCTTTGTCAGGAGACTCTTGGCCAAACTATGTCCGCTCGAGGGGAAGCAAAGCATTTAGGAATTCGTTGCCCACCCACCACCCACTTCATTGCCACTATCAACGATGTATCAGACGTGCTTGACTTCGACTCCGAAGACATCGACGATATGGATGACGGTGAAGGAGAAGATTCAGAATCACTGGGGCGCTGGACTACCACCTCATCATATGATATATATACATGGTGGATATGCCCAAGGAGGACGACGGCGACAATCTGGAAGATAAAACCCCCGGGCAAAAGCCAAAACGACGGTGCAGACGCCGCTCCAAGTTCAGCAACAGTAAAAATAGCGACAAGAGCACAAGAAAGATCGACACCCTAGTCAACTCCGAAGGCAACAACGACCATATGGACCCAGCAATGGAGCAGGATGAGCCAGGTCACGCCAAACACAGCTCGGAGCAGATGCCCGATCACAATGATCCCGAGGGACAAATTAATCAAACCGCCCCGGGACAAGAACACAGTCCGGATGATGATGCATTCATCATCCCAGAAACACGCTTGGAACGATATAACCTCCACAGAAAGCTTATGGCCACTGCAAGAAGTCTAAAGAAGCAGAAGCAACGGCTAAAGGCCACACAAGAAACGCTCAATCACAGATGGAATAAAGTGCTAGACACTGAAGAAAAGTACGACGACGATCTCCATACAAAGAGCTATCCAAAACGCAAGCTGCTGCCAGAATTCGACAACGAGGCTGTTCCACCAAAGAACAACATGGCCAGGAGGCCGGACAAACCACTTCGTAACCGCAACAGAGCAGCTACCGATGCCGCACACGATTTACGCGAGCTCCTGGATAAGAAAGCCGGCGCAGCTAGGTCCATCTACGGATCTAAAGGACACACCCCGACGCAGGACTATGCTCACCAAAACAATCATACCGATCGGATACCAGTTCGGAACCAACACCGAACACAACAACGACCGACGGCATGCCACAACACGTCCAGACACAGAGGGGTTGCTCACCCCCTGTGCTTCACCAAAGAAGTACTGGACCACAAATTTCCATAGGGTTTTAAACCTGTGAACATAGAGGCATACAACAGAACGACAGACCCAGGGGTCTGGATCGAGGATTTTATCCTGCATATACACATGGCTCGTGGGGACGACCTCCACGCCATCAAATACCTTCCCCTCAAGTTGAAGGGGCCAGCTCGACATCGTTGAAAAGCCTCCCAAAATTCAATCTAAGTTGGGAGGAACTCGAGGACGCCAGGCCAATTTTCAAGGGACTTATGTCCGGCCTCCGGATGCGGACGATTTAAGTCACATAATCCAACAGCCCGGAGAGTCCGCCCACAAGCTTTGGAACAGATTTCTCACTAAGAATAATCAAATTGTCGATTGTCCGGATGCCGAAGCCTTAGTGGCCTTCAAACACATCATCCGCGATGAGTGGCTCGCCAGACACCTCGACCAAGAAAAGCCGACGACAATGGCAGCCTTAACAAGCCTTATGACCCACTTTTGCGTGGGGGAAGATAGCTGGTTGGCCCGTAAAGGCACCAGCGACCCAAGCACATCAGAAATAAGGGATGACAATGGGAAGCCACGGCGCAATAAAAACAAACGTCAAAACAAGGAAGAGAGCCCGGACAACACAATGGTCAACGTCGGATTTAGGGGCTCTCGACCCGGTCAGCAAAAGAAGCCATTTAAAGGCAACAAAGAGGGACCGTCTGGTCTGAACAGAGTCCTCGATGATCGGTATGCAAATTCATGGCACCCCGACAAACCCACGAACCACACTCACAGAGAATGCCGGGTCTTCAAGCAGTAAGCAAATTAAACGCCAACACAAGGGAAGGAAATACCAAGTGAATACGAGGATGAGCCTCGCCAGCTGAACACTGGGGGATAGAAAAAATTCCCACCAGAGGTAAAAACAGTAAACATGATCCGCGCGACTCACACATCCACGAGAAGGCACGAATGCGCGCTCAGAGACGCATATGTTATAGAGCCCGTCATACCCACACCTAACCACTGGTCGGCTTGTCCGATCACCTTTGATCACACGGACTGCCTGACTAGTATTCGGCGTAGAGGATCATATGCATTGGTGCTCGACCCAATAATCGACGGATACCATCTTACTCGCGTCCTCATGGACGGCGGCAGTAGTCTCAATTTAATATACCAGGACACTGTCCACAGGATGGGGATAGACTCATCCAGAATCAACCAAAGCAACACCACCTTTAAAGGTGATACCAGCGCTGAAGCCTACCAGGGATCTGTATATCGAGGTAACATTCGCCCCAGTAACTCGAAGCGAAGAACTACTCTTCACCATCGCACCCTTCTAGAGCGGCTATCATGCATTGCTTGGGAGAATGGCCTTCACTCGCTTCAACACTCAAGATGCCCGGTCCATGAGGTGTCATCACCGTTAACGAAAACACAGAGCACTCTTCACGCGTGGAGGAATACACGACGGCTCCATCGGCCTGATTCTAAGCGGCCTCCAATACCAGAAAGCATGACTGGTCGTTAAGACCACCGACACGGTTAGACAAGTCCGGCAGCCCGGATAAAACTGGTCCAGGGCGCCATATACGTAATCCCATAGAGGACACCAGGGGCTTTAGATATTTAATACAGCCCCACTCTTGGCTTGACCTAATTAGCAGGCCAATGTTTTACACCTTTACTATCCACCGCACGCTTACGTTATACTCTTATACACGAGTTTTTATTTTTTATAGACACAATTCGTGTGATACTGTTCCAAGAAACTGCACAACGGAGACAAAGGCGCAGACGTGCAGCAGGGCCCCGCTCACAGGTTTCTCTTTATATTAAGCCCCTGCGTAAACCTTTTTATTGTCTCTTGTTGTTTTCACATCCCATGGGTACTATACCCACAGAGGTTACTGCCGTTATTGACATTTCGCCACGATTAATGCACGTACCTGGAACTACAGGGTTCATAAAGAAAGGGCACTCTTCAGCCCATTTTATGTTATAAAGTCCGAATACCTTGGGGAGTGTTTGGCATCACGAGTTTGGCCTTATATGCATCAGCTCTGAATCATGTCTTTGGTCAAATGTTGGGTTAGCCCGGCTCCTGGGTTTGCCGCCTTACATTCCGTTCCTATCGGCTAAGGCGGCCAAAGGAGAACTACTGCGATTGTGCCCTGGTTATTCCGGACAAGCACCTCAGTAGAGAAAGCCGAAAACTGGCTGTCATGATCCAGCAAGAGACTGTTCAACCACTCGAAGACTTATCGGAATCTTTAGGATTCCGCCGCATTAACGAAGGACTGTTTTTTGGCCATGTACACACGCACCCGTATTCAGATGCACGCGAAGGTACCAGGGGCCATATAGTAGCCCTACCGTCAAACTCCTATGGCTAAGTGAAAGTGTTACAGCTATATAGTCCGGTTGCCTAGTTCAACGTGCGATCACCTCCTTAACGGACCAAGATGTTGGATCAAGTGTGATTACGTATATTTTTCTCAAACACCCCCGCATTGTATGCGTGGGGGCTGAAGCCAATGACTGCTAACTTTCAGATTATACATATACATAAAAACGGCCGCACAGGAGGCACAATAATACTTTCGGGCACAAAGTATAAATATAGCCTCATAATCAAAATAACATTGTTTTTACAATGACACGATTTGTCACTCGAACATGACATTCTTCGAGCACAGAGCCTCTATCAAACAAGCACCTTCTGTTACCTGCTCCAAGTAGTGCTCGGCCGGATCCTGGTCTCCCGCTGGATTCTGGGTCGAAACGATGGTGGCCTCCATATCTGTCCAATATGCTTTAACGCGGGCAAGAGCCATTTGTGCACCCTCTATGCATGCCGACCTTCTCATGGCGTCGATCTGAGATACGGCACCGAGGAATTGCTACACCAAACCAAAATAACTATCCGTCTTAGGACCCTTCAGCCAAAGATAGTCTATTACAGACCGCATTGCAAGCCCGGACAGCCTATGAAGCTCAACCACATCAGCCATTTTCTCACTCAACGGCAATGGGCGCGCAGGAGCATTAAATTGAGACCAGAGCAGCTTCTCCACTTCTTTATCACCTTGATCCTCGAAAAACTTGGCCGCATCAGCTGTACTCTTCGCCAAGTCCGCATACGCGTCTGTTGGACTCTAGCGTTGATCCAGGGGAGCATACTTCGGATCCAAAAACTTCATCCGCAATAAGTAGGGGCTCCCAGCCACGATTTTCCCGGCCTGTCAAAGCTCATCCCGCACATCCCTGATTTCGGTCCGCATCTCCTTGGCTGCATTATGCCTTGTTCAGTCAAATTAATTAACTCGATTCTCCTTTTTAAGGAGCTCATATCGGTCAGCGGCATTTTTCAACTCCACAGCCATTTCGGCTATCTTGTCCTTGCTTCGGCGATGAGCAGCCTGTTCGTCTCTCAACTCTTCAGCCGCCTTTAGGGCAGCCGCATTGCTAGCCCGAGCTTGTTCCTTGGCCCGGGCAAGATCCGCCTCGAGGCTTCCACGACAAGAAAGACCGCTCAGTCCAAGCATATCGCATTAATATCATGCCCCTCTCAAATTTTCCTATAAAACATATTTAGGAAAGCAGATCACATACCTTGTGACTCGTTCAACCGCTCATTCACCAGCGCGATATCACCATCAATAGCTCCAATCTGCCCCCTTAGTTCGGCAACTTCAACAGACTGGTCAACTGCCAGATCCTTAGACACTTGCGCATAGACACAATGCATTCATTACTTACACTAAATGATCCTCCGTTTGCCGCCTAGGGCGGGCAACCAGAGTCTCAGGGACTACTATCCATATGGAGCACACCTAGCGCGTGCCTCATAGCCAAAAAATTATGTATTTTTCATTACATACCTCAAAGCCTCTGAGCAGGCTCGTAAATGCTTCATTCAAAGCGCTTGTGGCGGATGAAATCTTCTTGAGCACCATGCTCATTAATGAGCGGTGCTCCTCCAAGAGTGCAGCTCGTTCGGAAGGCCCACAAGATGTCGGGCCGACATCGACTTCTTGCCGACCCTTCTCATCGCCTCCCGTGGAGCCGACCGCCTCGACCTCAGGGGCCAAGGAGTAGCCACTTCAAAGAACTGACTCCTCCGTGATTTACACTGGGGTCGCCCGCCTCGTGAGGCGGAGAGGTTGGTGGGGTCTCACTCTCCATCATCTCCGGAGGGAGGTTCCCCGAAGACGAACTCTGTCAAGAAGAGCTGCTAGCCGGACTGCAAAGAATGGATCCTTGTTATTGTACTCGGAGAAAAGTAGTACCTTCGAATTTACGGTTAACTTACAGCTCGGTGGAGGGCTGGCCCGTTAGCGGGCATGACGCGGTGAGGGCGCCCGTCGGGGCAGAGCCCCCTGGTGACGCTTTCTTCCCTTGTTTGGGCATCTCCGTCTCCAAGTCTTTGGAGGTGGCCCTTTTCTTCCCGCGCGGGGAGGAGGCCTTGGATTACCCTCCCCGACTCTCCTCCTTTGGGGAGGAAGTAATTCCCCCAGTTTTGATGCGCAGTGTGTGAAGTTCGGCTTCTCTGTTCTTCCCTCCGTCTTTCCCTGAGGGCATTTTTCTAAGCACCCGGCCAAGCATCTTGGCTATGGCAGGACTGGGCGAGCCTTCGGGAAGTGGCGCCGGACACCTGATTCTCTCCGATTTGTTGAGCCATTCCTGGCCACGGAGGATTTTCAGAATAATAATTATGATAAATATAAACGAAGTGTTCGGTTTCAGGGTTGCTTACTTGGGTATCTGGGCAATTGCAGCTTAGGCCCGCATCCTCGGTGGTGTCGGGACACCTTACTTGTGGTCCGAAGAATAATTTACACATCCTTTCGAGCGTCAGGCCGAAGTAGTGTTGAATAATCCGCGGACCCTCTGGATTGAATTCCCACATTCGGAGAGGCTGGCGTTTGCACGGCAACATCCGTCGAATTAGCATTACCTGAATTATGCTGACGAGGTTAATGTCGCTCTCAAGAAGCTCCCGGATGCGGCTCTGCACTGTGGGTGCATCACTAGCAGACCCCCAATCCCGTCCTACATCGGTCCATGATGCCAGTTGTGACGGAGGGCCCAAACGGAAGTCGGGGGCAGCCGCCCACGTTGTGCCTCTGGGAGCCGTGACGTAAAACCACCTCCGCTGCCACAGGTCTGATACTTCGAAAGAACCCTCCGCCATGGGGCATCGGCGTTTTACTTATTACAAAGACCTCCAAGACTCCACATGTCGCCCCTCAATCATCTTCGGCTTCACATTAAAGGTCTTGAGCCATAATCCGAAGTGTGGAGTGACATGGAGAAAAGCCTCGCACACAGTGATGAATGACGAGATATGGAGGATAGCGTCCGGTGCTAGATCATGAAAATCCAACCCATAATAAAACATGAGCCCCCTCACAAAGGGATCAAGGGTGAGGCCCAAGCTGCGGAGGAAGTTAGAAACAAATAGAACACTCTCATTAGGCTCGGGTGTAGGGATGACCTGCCCTGGAGCAGGAAGCCTGTGCTGGATGTCGGCAGTCAGATATCCGACCTCCCTAAGCCTCGCAATATCCTTCTCTTTGATCGAGGAGGCCACCCACCGGCCTTGAAGGTTGGATCCGGACATAGTGGAAGATCCGGGGTGTTTGAGTTTGGGTCTCGGGTGTTAGAACTCGAGATGCGAAAGGGCGCAAGGGTGGTGGAAAATAGGTATATGCCTCGCCCCCTTTATAAAGGAGGTGAATATCAAGAGTCCACAGCGTGACCGCTTGAGACTTATCTAAACACACGGAGTCATACCAACAGTCGTCGTGGGGTGGTGCACGCCCGTATTGATGGAAGATCCCGTAATAGGGGGAACATGATCTCTGCTTTGGTAGGGCGTGCCAATAAAACCGCCTCGCAACGTGTATTGAGGTGGGCTAAGAAAACGGGTTCGTGTTAGGCCGGGCCACGATACAAGGGCACAACGCACAAAGATTGCTTGCAGAACAGATTTATGCTAGGCCCCCTACGGTGGTATGTGAAGATCATCTTGCAGATCCAGACATGGTTCAAGTGTTCGATGATTACTTTGGAGTATTCGGAGATGGAACCCGCCTTGCAATGCCAAGACAAGACTGTGTGACGGACTCATCGTCATTGAACCCTGGTTCAGGGGCTACTGAGGGAGTCCTGGATTAGGGGGTATCTAGACAGCCGGACTATATACTTTGGCCGGACTATTGGACCATGAAGATACAAGACTCAAGACTTCGTCCCGTGTCCGGATGGGACTCTCCTTTGCGTGGAAGACAAGCTTGGCGATCTAGATATTATATTTCCTTTCTTGTAACCGACACCATGTAAACCCTAGCCCGGTGTCTATATAAACCGGAGAGGTTGGTCCTTAGAGGGACGATCACAATCATAATCATCATAGGCTAGCTTCTAGGGTTTAGCCTCTACGATCTCGTGGTAGATCAACTCTTGTACTACTCATATCATCAATATCAATCAAGCAGGAAGTAGGGTTTTACCTCCATCGAGAGGGCCTGAACCTGGGTAAACATTGTGTCCCTTGCCTCCTATTACCATTAGCCTAAGACGCACAGATCGGGATCCCCTACCCGAGATCCGCCGGTTTTGACACCGATAGAGACCATCATTGGTATTGGGAGCAGGAGCTTGGGGTGGTACAACTCGAAGAGGTTGCCTCTGCGGTGGAGGAGGCGGACGAGGTGCAGCATAGGACTATCTTGGTGCAGGTGCAGTTGGGCGGTACATGCTGTGGGGAATCCATATCCGACACTTCAAGGCTGACGGGCTCAAGATGAGCCAGCACACGCTTGCCCGAGGGATCCCTCGATGTTCCCGCACTGGCCGACCAATGGCCTTTTCCACCAAGGTAGCGAAGTCGGCAAAGTCATGAACGAGCAGTGTTAGCTTGATATCTAGGTGAAGTCCATCACGAAACTTTTCCTGTCTACGAGCATCAGTTGCAATGTCTTCTTCAGCATAACGTGACAAGTCTAGAAATTCCTGCTGATAAGCATCAACTGTCTTGTTTCCTTGGGTGAGGTTACAGAACTCGCGCTTCTTCCTATCCATGATTCCCTGAGGAATGAAGTGGGCACAGAAGGCAGCTTGGGAATCCAGCCAAGTGATGAACGTTCCAGTAGGTAGGGTACGCCTGTGGCTATCCCACCATTGAGCAGTGGGGCCCTTGAGGAAGAAGGATGTGAAGGTGACATAGATGGCAGGGGCAACACTAGCAGACTCAATTTCATACGTGATGTCGTGGAGCCAGTCATCAGCATCAAGGGGCTGAGTTGAGCTGCGGTAGATGGTCGGGTTGAGGCGCATGAAGTCCTGCAGAGTTACTAGGGCTGGATGCTGATTCATATCCGGATGAGGAAACTGAGTCATCATTCCTTCCATGAACTGGCGGTTTAGGTCAAACTATTGTATCATTCCGGCCACGAATTCGGGCAGTGGTGGATCGTTGCCACCAAGGCCACGGCCAGCAGGTCTAACCATACAGCTAACATGTAACAGGGTAGTTCAATATCGAGCATTTACAAAGACAAAGGATCATTCATGATGAAACATGCATAATGGAAGAGGTACGATGGATAACACATAGTAGTCAACACGACAGTGTGTGTACTATTCAAGATGCTATTCTAAGGAGTAACTATGGCTTATCCAACTTTGGGGTGAATGTGGTCACGGGATCCTAATGTTAGAGTTAGTAAATTCATTTAATCCAAGTAGAAGAGAGTTCAGAGTCCCAGAGTATAGACGAGCAGTAAAAGATCCTAATACCACCCAATGGCGACGTGGGCTCGTAAGACACACAACCATGTTAGTAAAAGTTTTTTTGTAGTGACTAGACTCGACTTCGGCCATGGAGTTGGAAAGGGGGCTACCTATAGGCAGTCGGCTCTAATACCAACTTGTGACGCCCTCGATTCAATCGTACACTAATCATACACGCAAATGTGTACGATCAAGATCAAGGACTCACGGAAGATATCACAACACAACTCTAGACACAAATTAAGATAATACAAGCTTTATATTACAAGCCAGGGCCTCGAGGGCTCGAATACATAAGCTCGAATACACAAGAGTCAGCGGAATCAACAATATCTGAGTACAGACATAAGTTAGACAAGTTTGCCTTAAGAAGCCAGCACAAAAGCATCTACGATCGAAAAGACATGGCCTCCTGCCTGGGAGCCTCCTAACTACTCCTGGTTGTCGACGGTCTCGACGTAGTAGTAGGCATCGACGGTGGCATCTCGCCTCTGGCTCCGGCATCCGTCAGCACTAACCGGAAAGAAGAAGAAAGGGGGAAAAGGGGGAGCAAAGCAACCGTAAGTACTTATCCAAAGTACTCGCAAGCAACACTACAAAAAAAAGACACATCCGTGACATTTTGGGCCGAACGAATTTTTTTTCGTCATACATATGACACTTCTATGACGATAATTATGACAAAACCCAAGATCATCATAGATGTGGTGGGCTCCTACTTCTATGACAAAAATCATGATGTAAAATGGGTTTTTCGGCCCTAGGCGTGCCGGAGACGCAGCTGCATGACATTCCTTGGGCCGCCCATGATGGAAAAACCGTAGAAGCGAGGGGAGGAAAATTTCGGGAGTTGCTTGCCACGGTGGGAGGTCGGGGCGGAGCGATGCGCTGCTTTCTCTCGACGCGACGCTGCAGTGTGTGAGAGCGTTGGCTCTAATCAAGCCGAAGCGAGGCGTTGGGCTCTAATCAACCCGAGCGATTCACTAGTGCGTAACCGGCATTAGCACCGGTTTGTAGGTGTTTATAGTGCCAAGCACATAACCGCACTAATTTGTGGTCACTAAAGGCCCCCTTTAGTACCGGTTCAAGACGAACCGGTGCTAAAGGGCAACCACGTGGCACGAGCCAGCTCCTTGACTGAGCCCTTTAGTACTGGTTGGTAAGACCAACCGTACTATAAGGTTTGGGGGTTTTAGTTTTATGATTTCTTTTCATTTAATTTTGTGTTTCCATTTTAATTCTTTTTCGCTTGTCGGTATTTTACGATACTACACATTGTACACATTATGCATATATATATATATATATATATATATATATATATATATAATTTCTAGTAGAACCAATCATGCATATATATATCACATCAATGTCTCACAAATTAAACCACCATATTAGTTAATTCACACATACACACATGTATAGCTATATACAATTTCTCCCACATATGAATGTTGCCTTTGGAGCTAGTGGCATTAGCCTAATTGGTGCCTTCGGAGCACGATGACAATTGAAAGTGGTTTTCATGGGGGTGGTAGCGGGTAATAGAATTCTCCATTCGGATTTATGACCTGGTCGAGCAAAAATCCCGCTATTTCCTCTTGAAGTGCTTCTACGCGCTCCCTTTCTATGAGCTTCTCCCGCACCTCTTTGAACTGTTAAGAAGGAGATCAATATGCATGTGTATTAGTTGTGTGACTAGATATCGATAATGGTGTAAAATTGTGAATAGTGTTCGACAAGCGTACCCATTCATTGTCTTTTGAGATCTGCTCCTTTCGACGCCATCATGCGAATGTTCTCGCAAACGCAGAATCGCACACAGATCGTCCCTCGCTACCGCTTCGTGGCCTTTACGAGAATGGAATTTGATCGATAAAAATTAATCAAGCATGATAATTAAAGAGATGGCAGCTAGCTAGCTAGCTAGTACTACTTAATTACTTACCTTGGGTGAAAACCATTGAAGCTTTTGTTTCCATTCACCTTCCGTGACGCCGATGAATCTTGCCAAAGCCCCGCCTCACGACAAAGAAAATGAATAAAGGGTTATTAAATAGTTCATATCATGAAATGACAAACTAAATAGGCCGAGATATATAGTTAATAATGATTGAAATTACCTATTGACTATCCCATACAAGATGTTAAAGTCAGTTTTTTTAGATTAGTGAGTCCAAGATTTCAACCTGTTCAAGGCCAACTTTAATGATACACAAGACCCAAAGTGAAATCTGCATGCACACACATTTACATGTCTTAATTAAGCGGGCATATGTAAGCAAAAACATGTAGCTAGCTAGTAGGCAAAAACAGAGAATTTGTAGTACAAGATAGTGTGACTCACCCAAAGTGATAAGGAAGTAGTATATCTTCATTGTATTTGAGGCGCTTCAAGAACTCTAGCATGCTGTCCTCTACTTCCTTTGCAAGACGTTCATTTATCTTCCATGTGTATTCATTAACGGTGTTGGGTCAATGAACCCAATGCCAAAGCGTCCACCTTTTCTCATTTCATATATCTTCATCCTGCATAATACCACAGAAAAGAATATAGTGAGGATAATTATAGGTAATGATTGATCAAAAGGATCACTACAGCTAGCTTGAGACTTAAATTATAGAAAAAATCACTTACGCATAATAGCAATCGATTTATAGATTTGTCGAAAGCGCCTTGATTGTATAACTCAAACAGTTCTCAATACTCAACGGACCCAGCTTTCTCATGGTAGTAATGGTCCCGCTTGACATTCACCATGAGGGACAATCGCTCTGAAATCTTGGTAATGTTCATGTACCATTGATGCAATTCATACATTCTCGCTGGGAGGTTCTTGACCTTGTCCGGTGCGACCAAAGGTTGGCCCCTGACATATTTCCGCTTTTACTTCATCCTCTCTAAGCAAAGGCAGGGCTCGATCTCGAGGAGTTGTCCAACAGTGATGTTGAGAACTTCAGCCGCATTATATGCTCCTCCGTTATTACCACATTGCCCACCACGAGAACATGCAATCGCTTGCCCACAATAATATTGGGGGCAGATCACACCGTTGTTGGCACAACAAGCGAGGGATCGATTATACCACTGTTCTCCCAAATTGGGAATGGTTTTCCAAGATTTTTGGCAGCTTGCTTTTGTTTGCTCGATTCCGATGTAGATGTGCTCGCCTCCCTTTGTAGACATGCTCGATTTAACTTCCCGATGTGGCGCCATTGTCTGTGGTCAACAGTGCTTGAAGCTGGTGGTTGAGCCATACGAATGAAGTGGTCAATCATTTCCTCGTGCACTTTCTCCCTTGGCGGCGGTGGCGGTTTGGGTGCAAAATGGGCTTCCACCTCGCCTTTGATATGGTTGTGATTTCCTCCTGACCTGCTATAAGACCTCTACGGAAGAGGCTTGAGGCTTGGACCATATTTATATCGCTTGCCTCCGCTTGTACTTCCTCAGACTACCTCGACTCAGACTGCCACGCACCATAGCTGCGGGTATCTCTTCTCGCAATTGCCGAGGCGGCGGAGACGGCCGACGGACTGAGTTGGACGAGGAGGAGGGCCTGAGGTTGTGCCGGACTTGAGGAGGAGGGACGCCTGACGCCGTGGCGGACTTGAGGAGGAGGATTGTCCCGACACTTTGCCGGACTTGAGGAGGAGGATTGTCCCGACACTTTGCCGGACTTGGAGGAGCGGAGTCTGCCGACTCGGTGGCGGACTTCGACGAGGACTCGGGTGACGCGGTGTCGGTGGCCTTGGAAAGATGATGCAATCTTTTTCCATAGGATGATACGATGTTTGGCCTCTCCGAGAAAGCGCCGCCACCTCCAAAGAATGTCAAGTCAGAGCCCGAATATGGTGGGTCCACCACCTCATCAACCAAGACACGAGCATAGCCCGCTGAATCGGGTTGCAATGGAAGGTTGCCTCGGGGATTTGTGAAAGCACAGCCGTCCGCCACCTTCATGGATATGTTCTTCATTTTGACGTAGCTCGCAGCTAGTGTTCTCCGTGATGTCATCCACGGGTATCTACCAAGCATTGCGTCGTCCGGACGGAACCCACGCCGCTTCTCGACATGGATGGGCCGTGCTATCCAATGCTGGATCATCCGCTAGCTCGCTGCAGCCGCCGAGACCCCTTTGATGGGTAAGTGAGTCGATCTGCTCCTCGCCGCCACTGGAATTTGACCGCCAATTCCGCTGACTTGCTTCTAGGCCTTGAAGGCGCTCATAGTCCCGCCTCCGCTCCTCCTCCATCTTCCTCTTCTTCTCCTCCGCAATCTTCTTTCTCACACGGGTTCTATAGTCGTTGTTCCATCTGAAACCCTCATGCCACGGATAGCGCCTTTGCCTCGTGTTCTTCGCAGTGTTCAGATTTCCCAGGCACGCCAGAAGCTCGCTGCTCTCTCCGCTGGGCTGGAACACCTCGCTCGTGGCTCTTCTATTGCAAGAAGTATCGCATCGCCGGCTCCCTTCAGACTTGCCCTCATCGAAACATTGCCTGCCTCCCGTCCAACTCCCCCATGCGATAGAACCAAGTCCCGACTCGGGGCCAGCTTTAGTAGCCGGAGTGACACCTGCATCCTCCATCTCTTTCTCGACTTATCCCACTTAGGCATTGCCACCACATAGCCACCGCCCCACTTATGGAACTTATCCTTTTTTCGCATTCTTCTTGTTTATTCTCGACCATTCCTTAGCTAATTCCGAATCCTTGAATTTCACGAAATCGTCCCAATGATCACGTTGGTTCTCCAAAGGTTCCTTGAATTCTGGAGTCTTCCTTCCTCTGCTGACGATTTGTTCCATTCATGATTCTTGTAGTTCTTGAATGCGCCGCCATCATCCTAAGAGCAGCCTCTTTGACTTTCTCGCACATCCGCTTCGTGAAATGATCCGTAGGGTGAAATGTTCCATGAGAGTATCCCAAAGCGCATCTTTTGATTCTTGTCGACAAAAGTAACATCCGGACGGGCTTTGCCGGGCGCCTCCATTCTTGATGTTTGATCGAGTTGGTCCTTCACAAGAACTCCGCGACCGACGAACTAACTTGTCCGCAATCTTCTTAGGCGCTAATGGTTTGCCAAGAAGGCCGCATGCCTCAATATTGTAATTTACGCCCGCTTCAACTTTTGTTCGGGCCTCGCTTCGCATTTTGCTCAAGATTTGCTCGATCCGATGGCTGAAAGAACAAAGATTGATTCGTTAATATATCTTCAAGTCATTTAAAACATGTGATGATCACCGATGCCCGCTTATATAAATATATATACCTCGCCGGTGTTTGTTGTTTCAGATCAACATGTTCTTTGTCATCGCTATAATCATAGTTCATGACTTCGCCACAATCGAATATCATATCACCCTCTCCGTGTTGTTTAGAAATTCGAGCCGCCATAATCTTCTTCATTCTCGATTATCATCTCGCTTCACATCATATCGAACATGGTCTGTTCTCCTCTCTATCGGTATTGTTCGCCATAGCTTTTGTTTAACTAATCCAAAAGAAATATAAAACAATTTAGTATTCAAATCTCAATAATAGATATAATCTCAATACATCGCCCGTAATAATAGATATAATCTCAATACATCGCCTCAATAATATATAATATTGAATAGTACATCATCGCTATTAGCTAATAAAGATCGAATACTACTGTAAGAATCTAGGACACTCGCAGCTTCCTCCCGCAAGCGGTGGACACCCAAAGAGAAGGAACCTCACAGATCATAGCCGACGGAGATCCCCAAAGATATCGCCACGTATTGGAGAACTGCCGCCTCTAACGCAACCATGTAGCGATGGACGTGTTCGCCCTTCTCCTCGACACGGCGACGCATCACCTCCCGGGCCGGGTCCTCCGCACCAAATCGCACACGCGAACGCCACCAAACGAGATCGTGGTCGACGATGGGACCCGCGGCGGGTTCTCGCTCAAGCGGCGCGCTTCTCCCAAAGAAGACTCTCCCAAGCCAGCCCGGCGGAGCCCAGCCCTGACATGGGTCGGCTGGACGCCGTCATGACGGGTCGACGGCGAGGATGCGGGCCGGCATCGCCGAGAACAAATACTAGCTATATGCCCGCAAAAAGTAACATTTTTTAATGATTGATTTTGATAACTAAAATTTCTAACATTTCTATATAACTAACATTTCTATAACATTTCTAACAATGCTATATATAACTAACATTTCTAATATTTCTATAACTAAAAACAGAAAAAATTATAACATTTCTATATATATAACTAACATTTTATAACTATTTCTATAACTAAAAAATGAAAAATTTCTAACAATTCTAACTTTTTATAACTATTTCTATAACTAAAAAACAGAAAAATTTCTAACAATTTCTAACATTTCTAACAATTCTAACAATTCTAACATTTCTAACTATTTCTAAAAAAGAAAATGTCTAACAATTTCTTAAAATAGAAAAATCTATAACTAAAATGTATGTAGGTAGGTGCCACCACCGCCAGTGAGGCGAGAGGCGATTGGGCGCGTGGCGACGGGACGGGGACGGCGCGACGACGGGACGGGACGACGGGCCGGGCGGCAACGACGGGACGGGACGAGGGACCGGGCGGCGACGACGACGGGACGGTGACGACGCTGCCGACGGGCGGCGGTGACGACGGGATGACGGGACGGACGACGGGCGGCGACGACGGGACGGGCGGCGATAGGGCGGCGACGGGCGTATGCAGCGCCGAGGATATGGAGACGGCGGGCGGCGCGACGTGCAGAGGAGAAGAAGCAGAGGAGAGATGAGAAACCGACTAAATTTTGAAGTGTTTTCTTATATAGAAGGCATTTTTAGTACCGCTTGGAGCCACCAACCGTACTAAAGGTCTGTTGCCAAAGCTGCGGGGGAAGCGACCCCTTTAGTACCGGGGTGGCACAAACCGGTACTAGGTCTCTTTAGTACCGGTGGGAGCCATGACCCGATTAAAGGGTGTGCGCCGCCAGCGAGGGGCATGAAGTTTAGTCCCACCTCGCTAGTTTAGGAGCGCCAGACGGCTTTATAAGCCCCTGCGCTGCACCGCATTGAACTCCTCTCAACAGCGTGCCTTCCGGGCCTACCTCTCCTATCACTCGTGAGCCTCACTGGCTTGCGGGCCTTTCATCCCGCCCAACTACAAAGTTGGGTTTCTAGTCGATGCAAAGCCGCTATGGCGCAAAGAGGGCGGCCTTTTATTTTCTTATTTTTTTGATTTATTTATTTTTGTTTTATTTATTTTTGAGTTTTTTTTGCTGTATTTAGAGTTTCTTTGTGAATATTTTTGCTTTAGGTACAAAAAATTACAAACTTTCTGTTAGTGCCGGTAGATTTCAAATTTGAATAGTTTAAATTTTGAATTATTTGAAATTTGTGTGAATCACTAGTTTGTGAATAACTTAACTTTGAAAAAGGTTTTTTCAGTGATTCTTTTTTTTCTTATGTTTAATATTAGTGTGTTTTATCATTATATTCAATTTAGTAATGCTTAGGTTATTTAAAAATGAAATGCCTTTGTAACAGTTCAGTTTTCGCCGGAAACCCTGATACTTCAAAGAGATTGTCCATTTTGTACACGGCGCATCCAGCTTTTGCCAGAACCCTCTCTACTTTCTTGCACATGCTATTTGTATGAAATTATGATACCATGCCAACTTTCAACCTTTTCTCGAGTTCATTTGAATTGCTTTTCAATTTCGTGGTCATTTAGCTGGAAAAAATCAAGAAATGCATGAAAAGAATTTGTTTGCACATAAAATTTCTTCGCTTCAAATGCCAAAACACATAACTACCCTAACTATTACGTATATTCCTCCCGGTGTGAAACACGAATAAAGTGATGATAGTGAAGCCGATCACATCCCGTATATTTGGGTGTGAAACTTTTTTTCGCGTGTGTCCCTTGGCGCCAGAACCATGGAAAATCTTCATCATTTAACGGATGCTCGGGTCAATATTCACCGTGAATGGAGCAATTTCATCAAACTTTTCATAATCTTCCGACTTGTCCGCCTTTGTCATCCACTCCCACGATGTTTCTCTTCCCAAAAGAACTATGTGCCGCTTTGGCTCATCGTACGATGCATTCGCTTCCTTATCTTTTCTTTTTCTTGGCTTGGTAGACATGTCCTTCACATAGGTGAACTAGGACGCAAGGCCATGATGTTGAAGAAGGATGGTGGGAACACCAACTCAAATCGACAAGACATTGCACCAAATCATTCTCAGAACCTTGGTATGATTTCTCGATCGACACCTTCTCGAGAGATTGCATTGAGAAATGCACATAGCTTCACAATGGCTAATCGAACATTTTCCGTAGAAGCCCCTCAATGCAACCGGAAGCGCTATGGCCATAATCACGCGGCGCCATGAGACTTTAGGTTCGAACTTTTCTCTCGCCACGCTTATTATTCCTTTATATTCGGCGAGAAGCCGATGGTACCTTAATATCGAAAGGTGCATTCAAAGAAGATTTCTTCTTTCTTTGGTAAGAGCATAGCTTCCATGACCCTCGATGTATGCCGCCTTCTCCGTGCATACGCTGCTGGTCCTCCTGCGTTCGAGGTGTATCTTTTGTCTTCCCATACACGCCCAAGAAGCCAAGCAGGTCACGCAAAGATTCTTCGTCACGCATCACGCCGATTGCGGAGCGGACCTCTAGGTCTTTCCAATATGGCAGGTCCCAAAATATAGATTTCTTCTTCCACATGGGTGCGCGTCCGTCCGCTGCCCTTCGAACAAAGTTGTCCGCCAGACCCTTTCCAAATATCACCTTCAAATCCTTGACCATATCATGTACATCAAGACCAAAGACGGTGGCGTAGGCTTCGTCCGTGATCCATTGTCGGGCACGATGAGGGATTTACACCTATGGGGCCGGGAGGCCCTTCGTGTGTTCGGCACGAGGGCGGAGGGTGCGCAGAGCAGATCGAGGCGATGCGCTGGCGGGATTTTACCCAGCTTCGGGCCGCTGATGGTCGCGTAGAAACCCTCATGCTGCTTTGTGTTGTAATTGATCTTGCTCAAGAATGCGAGCCAATGGTGGTGTGGTGTATGGAACCACCAATCCCAGCGCTAGGGTTGCCAAGGGTTCCAACCTCCCCACGCAGTGCATGGGCCTCCTTTATAGGGCAAGGGTCACCGATGTGTGTCAACGAGGGGTAGAGGGGTAAAATGTAAAAGAGGTGGTAGTTGGAACAAGGGAACAAAGGCAGCTACAAAGGCTTGAACAAAGGATTCTACCTACTTTTGACAGAGGGGGACAAGAGCATTTAATGCCCACGCTGCCGCCTCAAAAGCTCCCGCCTCTTGCCTCTCCGCTTGCCACGGCGATGGAGCCACCACTGGAGTGCCACCGCACCCTCATGCAGACAAACCATCCACCACGCTGGCTCGAGAGGGCTTAAGGCGACGCTGCATGGGCGGATGAGCTGAGGCGGCACACAACAGGCTCTCCCGCAAGCACCTTGCCGGGTCTTGATCTTGCGGGCCCGGAGCTTGTCGGGTTTCTATAACTTGCCGCCCCCGCCTCGCCGGACGCGCATAGCGCCGAGGCGTGCCTTCTGTGATGTGATCTTCTAGTTTCCCCGGCGAGCTCCTCTCGCCAGGGCCTTGCATGAGTGATATAATCTTGAGCCTGGAACGGCCTTCCCGGCAAGCTCCTCTTGCCGGGGTCTTGACCTTCTATCTTGTACGCTTTGTTCT
Source organism: Aegilops speltoides (assembly GCA_021437245.1). Classification (NCBI taxonomy): domain Eukaryota; kingdom Viridiplantae; phylum Streptophyta; class Magnoliopsida; order Poales; family Poaceae; genus Aegilops; species Aegilops speltoides. The sequence goes on from CM038147.1 coordinate 142,701,620, forward strand.
TGAATGGCTTGGCATGGAGCAGGGATGGTCTCCGCAGCACATGGTAGATCCAAATGAAGTCATGATCGCCTGCACAAGTTGGGGTAGTGAGGTACCCCTACCTTAGTACAATCGACATCCGCCTCACCTTTGAAATGCTTGCCTTTCTTTCTTACGGATGCCCGCCGAAGAAATCGACGATGTCCTGTACACATTCTTCTTACAACTATTCAAATATATATCGCTCGGTATCATCCAAACAAAGCGCGGCATCCACGGTATCCCTTGTTTGTCTATCCCGAAGGTTACCGAGAGCAGGCCAATCATTGATGGTCACGAACAGCAACGCCTTTGAGGTCAAATTCTTCCCCATGTGCTCATCCCACGACGCACACCTGCTCCATTCCACGCTTGTAGGAGTTCTTCAACTAATGGCCTTAGGTACACATCAATGTCGCTCCCGGTTGCTTAGGGCCTTGGATGAGCACCGCATCATAATGAACTTCCGCTCATGCACAACCAAGGAGGAAGGTTATACAAACATAGAGTCACATGCCAAAAGCTATGGTTGCTGCTTTGCTCCCCAAAAGGATTAATGCCATCTGCGCTTAGACCAAACCATACGCCCTTGCGCCATCCGCAAACTCCTTCCTATACTTTCTTTCGATTTTTCTCCACCGCGACCCGTCACGGGTACTCTCAACTTTCCGCCTTTCTTACGGTCTTCTCGTGCATCGTGACGCTTTGGCATGCTCTTTGTTTTGGAACAACGTTTCAACCGTGGTATTATAGGAGAATACCACATCACCTTGGCAGGAATCTTCTTCCGGGCGCCACCGACATCACCAGCTCATCGCGGCTGATCTTATAGCGCAATGCACCACATACCGCAAGCGCTCAAATCCTCGTGACTCACCGCGTAGAGGATGCAATCATTAGGGCATGCATGTATCTTCCGCACTCTAACCCTAGAGGGCGATAGCCTTCTTTGCTTCAGACGCATTTCGGCAATTCGTTGTCCTTGAAGCATATCCTTTATCATTACCAAAGAACTTTCCAAATCCCTTGTCGATACACACCTTCTCCCTTCCATTGCAGCAATTCCAGCAGGGTGCCCAGCTTTTTCTTGTCACCCACGCACTGGTACAACAATTTTTGTGATCCTCTAACATGCACCGCAACTTCTTCTTCTCCAAATCACTTGCTAGCTTTCTTTGCATCGGCAATGGCCCGACCTAGATCATCAACGGCTCATCTGATGCCTCTTCTTCAGCTTCTTCCCGCATTGCCACCTCAGCTTCTTCCTCGATTACACGCTCAGCTTCTTCCCCATTGTTGTATCATCGTATTCAGGGAACCCATGGCCGTGATAGATGTCGCCGCCTCTTCTTCTTCATTGTCTTCCATCATAACCCCTCTTTCTCCGTGCTTGGTCCAAACATTATAGTGGAGCATGAAACCGACTCAAACAGTGGACGGAATGGTTCTTGACGAGAGTAATTGTGACCATTCTACAGCCGCACATGGACACGGCATAAAACCATCCGCCCGCTTGTTTGCCTCAGCCACAAGCGTAAAAGTATGCACGCCTCAACGAATCGGGAGAGCATCGGTCATCGTGACATCCATTGCCGCTCATCTTCATTACACAACAATCAATAGACCAAATTAATACAAGTTCATACATAAAGTTCATACAACACTTAAATGCAACAAACAAATAACTCTCTAGCTAAAGCATTTAAATGCAACAACAAATGCAATCAAGATCGCAACTAAGGTAACAATTGATCCAACAAAGATAATGATACCAAGCCTCACTATCGATGGCATATTTTCTAATCTTTCTATTCTTCAAGCGCATTTTCTCCATCTTGATCTTGTGATCATCGATTTACATCGGCAACATGCAACTCCAATTCCATCTTCTCCTCTCAATTCTTTTCAAATTTTCTTTCAAGTACTCGCTTTCTTTCAACTAAATTTAACCTCTCGACAATAGGGTCGGTTGGAATTTCCGTTCACATACCTCCTAGATAAAAATATGTATGTCAACTTGATGGGCATAATTTGTCATAAACACGAAATGCAACTAATAGTTTTAAAAGAGAATATACCACATCCTAATCATAACAAGGACGAGGGCCGACGGGACGGATATCAAAACCATGGCACTATGTATAACAAACAACGACGGGTAAGATAATTATTACATGATTAACTATATATCCAAATCACACAAACCTCAATTTTTATATAAAATTTCATGAACAAGAGGCTCACCACAAGGTGGTGCCGTGACGGACGGTAAAAGGCGATCGACGGTGGTTACGACGGAGATTTAGAAGGCACTAAGTAAACCACACCTACATATGCAAACTAAGTGTTATTTTTGACCTCAAATTGCATATAAATCAAATACTAGCACATATATATATTTCCTCCCAAATTACTAAACTCACAAATTAGTAACTATACAAAGCATGAGAAGAGCTAATCTAGCAATGAGAGTTGAAAGGACAAAGTTTCTAACCTTTGTGATCATTTGAATGGATGGGGCCTTCAAATCTTGACAAATTTTGGGCAAAATTTGTGAGGAGCTCGAGGGAAAGGGGAAGAACAGAGGAGAAGTGAGGGGAAAGGGAAGAACAGAGTGGCTCGGTGGACGAAGGGTTTATGTATGTCGACCTATAGTACCGATTCTGGCACGAACCGTACTAAAGGTGCCGGAGGGGGCCCAGATCGACAACATCCTGCCACCACCACCATTAGTATCGGTTCGTGGCACGAACCGGTGCTAAAGGTTAGCCACGAACCGGTACTAATGAGAGCGGCCCGGCTAGCCGTTGGAACGGGCACTAATGTATACATTAGTGCCGGCTCTAATAGTAACCGGCACTAATGTGCTGCACGTTTGACCCTTTTTCTACTAGTGATTGCACTGTAGGCTACGCGTTACTGAATCCGAGCGATCGATTGATGGCTGTTAACTGAACCCGATGGAGCGATTCCTTCGCTACTGCTGCTAACTGAAGCCGATCGATGCTGCCTCCGGGATGAACAGTGAGTGTTATGGGGGTGGATGAATAAGGAGCGGTGGCGCTGTTTTGGATGAACAGGAACCCGTGGTGTGGAGGGCTGGATGAACAGTAGATGGTGGAGGGATGGCTGTGGAGGGGTGGTTGAACAGGACCCCGTGGTGTGGAGGGCTGGATGAACAGTAGACGGTGGAGGGGTGGTCGTGGAGGGGTGGTTGCACAGGACCCCGTGGTGTGGAGGGCTAGATGAACAATGGACGATGGAGGGGTGCCCGTGGAGGGGTGATTGAACAGTAGTAGGTGGAGTAGCGCGCGGTGGAGGCTGGATGAACATGAGCCCGTGGAGGCTGGAGGAGGTTGACGGTAGCCCATGGAGGCTGGAGGAGGTCGACGGTGCAGATGAACAGTATCCCGTGGAGTCCTGTTTTGCGGTACGCCACCCCTGCTTCACTGTGAGCGCCCAACACAAGTCCGCTTGCCTGCTTTTATGGGCGCCACACCCTCCCGGCGAACAGACCCCTGCTTCGATCGTAGGAGGTCTTTTTCCTTCGTTTTGCGGTACGCCAGGCCCCTCCCGATCAATAGGACCCCATTTCGAACGTGGCCGGTCGAACACAAGGATGTTTCTCCGCAGCGGTACGCCAGCCTCGCTTCCATCGCCTGCTCCGGCCCAAGCCTCCCGGCGAACACGACCACACATTCCATTCCGACCCAGCCGGTTGGCTCCCCATGAACACGACGACGACGCTGTTTCTCCGTCCGCCCAGCCATGTACGTATGCACGATAGGCATTAGAGACCCTGCCCAGATGTACGTGACGCGGGTCAGATTTTCTTTCTTGCACCTCGCCAACAGACGACGCAGTACATGCTACGTGCGCGCCTCTATTATGACACGTGCGCGCCTCTACATCCAGCAGTATATATGTACGTACACATTCGCGACCAGAATGACAACGCTACATACGCTTTGACCAGGTGGGTCCCGACTGTCAGGCACTTCCTTCCGTGCGACGATGTAGCTGGTGGGTCCCAGCAGTCAGGGGGGCGAATCGTTTTTTTTCGGACGCACTTCCTTGCGTGCGAAGATGTAATTGCTGGGTCCCAGCAGACAGGGGGAACATTTTTTTCGCTAAATACGGTGGCCCGCCCGGTGGGTCCCCGCTGTCAGGTGGAGGAATAATTATTTTGCGCGTAATAAGGAGGCACTTCTTGTCATGGTCGTGGACCCAGCCGTCACCTCTCCACGCATACCCACGTCCGATGGAAGCCATTCTCGACCACGCTGACCACGCCGCGCCAAGAGCACCAGTGGCAATGGACGACGGCGAGGCCTAGGAAGGGACGACGCGAGCCGGGAACGCCGCAAGCGGATGCCCACACATAGAGGAGTATGAGGGTTCACCTGCTCGGCTGCGGTGTGAGGCTGCCATCGCCGCAGAATAACAGGGGTGTCTGTATGCGAGAGGGATGGCCTGGCCAGCGGTGGGAGTAGTAGGGGCGGTGAGGCTCACGGCATCACAGCCGCCACGGGCGGCAGGAGCAAAGCGGCACGACCGGGCGCTGCTTTGGGCGGCCGGAGCAAGAAGACCAGAGGTCAGAGAAGCACTACGGTCGTTGGATGGACATCGTACGGTCACTAGAGCTAGAATCATTCATATATTGACTAAAGTTGACAAAGGCCTCCATCCCAGTCAGCTTAGTAGGCCCACAAGTCAGCCTCGCACCAAGGTTGGTCCCAGCTAGAAGGGGGTATTCATTTTTTTGTGCGTAATAAGGAGGCACTTCCGGGGTCCGAGCTGACAGCGGGGGGGAGGGGGGAACGTTTTTTCGCAAAATACGGTGGCCCGTCCTGTGGGTCCCAGTAGTCAGGGGGAATTTTTTTTCACGAAATATGGTGACCCGTCCGGTGGGTCCCTTACCGCCGTGGAGGAATAATTATTTTCCGCTGTAATAAGGAGGCACTTCCTCGGGCCGTCGTGGGACCCAAATTCGCCTCTCCACGCACATTACTCTTCCGATGGAAGTCGGTCATTGAAAATATTGACCACGCCGCGCCTGAGCACCACGGCGGTGGACGACGGCGAGGCCTCAGGAAGGGACCACAGTGGAGTCGGGGAAGACGCGCAAGCGGAAGCCCGCATGGAGAGGAGTACGGGGTTCACTAGTTCGGCCATGTGTGAGGCTGCCGCCGCAGTGGCCCGCCAGCCGTGGGAATAGTAGGGGTAGTGAGGCTCCAGCGGCAAAGACAGCCGCCACGAGAGGCAGGAGCATGCAGCACGACCGGCGCTGCTTTGGGCGGCTGGAGCAAGAACACCAGAGGTTGAAGAAGCACTACGGCCGTTGGATGGCCATCGTACGGTCACTGGAGCTAGAATCGTTCATATTGACTAAAGTTAACAAAGGCCCCCGTCCCAGTCAACTTAGTAGGCCCACAAGTCAGCCTCCCACCATGGTGGGTCCCAGCTAGTAGGGGGAGTATTCATTTTTTTGTGCGTAATAAGGAGGCGCTTCCGGTGGGTCCGAAATGACAGCCACAGGAACATTTTTTTTCGCAAAATACGCTGGCCCGCTCGGTGGGTCCCAAAGCAATGGGGGAAATGTTTTTCACGAAATAAGGTGGCCCATCCGTGGGTCCCCATCACACGTGGAGGAATAATTATTTTATGCTGTAATAAGGAGGCACTTCCTTGCGTCGCTCGACCCAAATTGCCACCTCTCCACATACAAGATTCTTCCGATGGAAGTCGGTCGTCGACCACGCCACCACGCCAAGACCGAGGGAGTCCTGGACTAGGGGTGTCCGGATAGCCGAACTATCATCATCGGCCGGACTCCAAGACTATGAAGATACAAGATTGAAGACTTCGCCCCGTGTCCGGATGGGACTTTCCTTGGTGTGGAAGGCAAGCTTGGCGATACGGATATGTAGATCTCCTACCATTGTAACCAACTCGTAACCCTAGCCCTCCCGTGTCTATATAAACCGGAGGGTTTTAGTCCGAGGACACAACAAGAACAACAATCACACCATAGGCTAGCTTCTAGGGTTTAGCCTCCTTGATCTCGTGGTAGATCCACTCTTGTACTACCCATATCATCAATATCAATCAAGCAGAGTAGGGTTTTACCTCCATCGAGAGGTCCCGAACTGGGTAAAACATCGTGTCCCTTATCTCCTCGTTACCATCCGCCTAGACGCACAGTTCGGGACCCCCTACCCGAGATCCGCCGGTTTTGACCGACATTGGTGCTTTCATTGAGAGTTCCTCTGTGTCGTCACTGATAGGCTTGATGGCTCCTTCTATCATCAACAACGACGCGGTCCAGGGTGAGACTTTTCTCCCCGGATAGATCTTTGTATTGGGCGGCTTTGCACTGCGGGCCAATTCGCTTGGCCATCTGGACAAGATCGAAAGCTATGCCCCTGGCCATCAGGTCAGATTTGGAAGTCTGAACTTCACGGCTGACATCCGCGGAGACTTGATCTTCGATGGATTCGAGCCATAACCGAGCGCGCCGCATTGTCACGATGGGCATGATTTAGCTCTGCTGCCGGACAGTGCCCTGGAGGCCGCACACGAATCCGCTCCAATTCTCAATTCGGAGCTGACTGCGCAGATCGAGGACGGGTGGCTAGACACCGCCTCGGGGGCTGCTACCTCTACGGTGATGGAGCCGAATACTGACCTTGTCCCATGTGAAGCTCGTGACTCCGAGGTGCCAGACTCCTCAATGGACTCCAAACCTCCCACGCCCCCTCTAATCGAATCCGATTGGGCGCCGATCATGGAGTTCACCGCCGCGGACATCTTTCAACACTCGCCTTTCGGCGACATCCTGAATTCGCTAAAGTATCTCTCGTTATCAGGAGAGCCCTGGCCGAACTACGGTCAGGACGGTTGGGATGCGGACGACGAAGAAATTCAGAGCCCACCCACCGCCCACTTTGTAGTCACTGTCGACGATCTAACTGACATGCTAGACTACGACTCTGAAGACATCGACGGTATGGACGACGATGCCGGAGACGACAAAGAACCAGCGCCTATGGGGCACTGGAAGACCACATCGTCATACGACATATACATGGTGGACATCCCAAAGGATGGGAATGGCGAGGAAACATCGGAGGAAGACCCCTCCAAGAAACAGCCCAAGCGCCGGAGTCAGCGGCGCTGCTCTAAATCCCGCCACAGCAAGAATGGAGATTCCGGCACAGGAGATAATAACACCCAGAGAGTGTCAAGTCAACCCTCCAAAGAAGATTCAGACAGAGGACGGAGAAGCCAGGCCTGATGAGAGAGCGGGAGACGAAGAGGTAGAGGATGATAATTACATGCCTCCCTCCGGAGACGAGGCAAGCCTCGACGACGACGAATTCATCATGCCTGAGGATCCCGTCGAACTAGAGCGTTTTAAACGCAGGCTTATGGCCATGGTGAACAGCCTAAAGAAAAAGCAGCAACAGCTTAGAGCTAACCAAGACCTGCTAGCCGACAGATGGACTGAAGTCCTTGCGTCAAGAGTATGAACTCAACGCCTCCAAAAGCTACCCTAAACGCAAGTTGCTCCCCGATTAGAGGAGGAGGCATATAAACCTGCATCACCAGAGCACAATACAGCTGACCGACCACCTCGTGGCCGCGACAGAGAGGCCTTTAGGCCCTCCATTAGAACCGTACCCCGGCATCGCTCGAAAAGCACAAAGCCACAAGGGAACGCTCCAGACTTGCGAGATATATTGGAGGATAAGGCAAGACAATCAAGATCGATCTACGGATCGCGTGGACGCCCCATGGCACGCGATGATAACCGTCGCGCCGGGCACATCAAGTCCGTCCAGGCCGAACACAGTAGACAAAGCTCGTTTGAGCTACGTCGTGATATAGCCCAATACAGAGGCGCCGCACACCCACTATGCTTCACAGATGAAGTAATGGATCATCAAATCCCCGAAGGGTTCAAACCCGTGAATATCGAATCCTATGATGGCACAACAGACCCCGCGGTTTGGATCGCAGACTACCTACTTCATATCCACATGGCCCGCGGTGACGATCTTCACGCCATCAAATATCTCCCACTCAAGCTTAAAGGACCAGCTCGGCATTGGCTTAACAGTTGCCGCAGAATCAATTGGGTGTTGGGAGGACCTCGAAGCCGCATTTCTTGACAACTCCTGTGGCACATATGTGCGACCACCAGACTCATGACCTAAGCCACATAATTCAGCAGCCGACAAATCGCCAAATAGTTCGACACGGTTCTTAACAAAGAAAATCAAATCATCGACCGTCCGGATGCAGAGGCCCTCGCAGCCTTCAAACATAACATCCGCGACGAGTGGCTTGCCCGCACCTAGGACAGAAAAGCCAAAATCCATGGCAGCCCTCACATCACTCATGACCCGCTTCGCTGGAGAGGACAGCTGGCTAGCCCGCAGTAATAACCTCAAAGAAAAATTCGCAGTCCGGATACCAAGGACCGCAATGGCAGGTCGCGTCGCAACAAAAACAAACGTCGCGTTAATGGCGATAACACTGAGGATACGACAGTCAACGCCGGATTCAGAGGCTCCAAACATGGTCAGCGGAAAAAGCCATTCAAAAGAACTACTCCGGTTCCGTCCAATTTGGACCGAATACTCGACAGCTCTTGCTCGATACACGGCACCCCCGAAAAGCCAGCTAATCACACCAACAGGGATTGTTGGGTATTCAAGCAGGCAGGCAAGTTAATTGCCGAAAACAATGACAAGGGGCTGCACAGCGATGACGAGGAAGAGACCCGGCCGCCGAACAATTGAGGACAGAAGGGTTTCTGCCCACAAGTGCGGACTATGAACATGATATACGCAACCCACATACCCAAGAGGGAGCGGAAGCGTGCACTCAGGGACGTATACGCGATGGAGCCAGTCGCCCCGAAGTTCAACCCATGGTCCTCCTATCCGATCACTTTTGATCGAAGGGACCACCCCACCAGTATCCGCCATGGCGGATTCGCCGACCGGTTTTAGACCCAATCGCCGATGGGTTCCACCTCACCGTAGTCCTCGATGGATGGCGGCAGCAACCTGAACCTCGCTTTATCAGATACAGTCCGCAAGATGGGCATAGACCCTCAAGGATTAAACCCACAAAGACGACCTTCAAAGGCGCCATACCGTGTAGAGGCCAATTGTACATGTGCTCACCACACTTGAAGTGGTCTTCGATCCCTGATAACTTCGAAGCGAGGAGTTAATCTTCGACATAGTTCCGCTCAGAGCGGCTATCATGCTCGCTTGACAGACCGCGCTTGCAAAGTTCAACGCGTGCCGCACTACGATACCTCAAGCTCAAGATGCCAGCCCTCGAGGAGTCATCACGGTCAACGGAAACATCGAACGCCCCCTCCGAACGGAGGAACACACAGCTCTCGTGGTAGAAGTACAGAGCAGCCTCTTAAGGCAATTCTCGAGTCCGCCCGTATAATCGGACACGGCTAAACGCTACCGAGTAACCTACAACAAGACCACCGCACGCCCGAGCACGCCAGAGTAATGCGGCCCCAACCCCCGCCCCTGCAAAATTGCAAGACTGGTCCTTTGCATACATCATTACGCTCTGGAGATACCATGGGCATAGGGGAAGGGGCACGACCACGACAGGCCCAGAGTGCGGCTCAACCACACCAAGGGCTCCCAAGTGTGTCATCTTTTTTTTCTTTTTTTCTTACCCACAGACTCCGCTCACTGAGGCCCCGTGTCCGCAAGAGACTCCGCCAACTCACGATGCAATAGCCAGGGAAGGAGAAAGGCTACGACGAGTATCCAGGTGGTCTCCATTACGAGCATTAAATCTATTTTATACACCATTCCGCAGCCTACCCTTGGAGGGGGACATGTTTAATAGTCCCATCCCTTGCTTACCACACTATTTGTATCGTTCTGCATTCATGGCAGTATTTCTTGAATAAACAATGCATCGCTTTTTTCTTATAATTGCATTTCTTTCTTATACATATGTTCATTTATGACATGTTGCATCCGTACACTTTGGTACGGCTAAATACACCAGGGGCTTAAGTTCCCCACATTATGGTGTGATAAGTCCGAACACTTTCACAAGTGCGGCACTCAACTTATAGCATTATATGCATCGGCTCAATCATGTCTTGGGTCAATAGTTGGGTTTGCCTGCCCCATGTTTTGGTACCTTACGCCCGCTGTATCAGCTAAGGTAGCACTGGAGAACCACCGCGATCGCGCCTCTAGTTGAGTTGGGCGAGCGCCTGGAGAAAGCTAAAACCGATCGGTCATGATAAGGCGAGAGCTGGTCGCTGCTCGAGAGGTTTTTCGAGTCCCTAAAGACTTATGCCGCTTAGAGCGAGGAACCGGCTTTGTCCGCCCAGCGTGATAGCGCCTCAACTCGGTCTTCCAACACTAGGGGCTTCACCAAAATTTAAAATATAGAATTCTATGGCTAAGGAGAGTGTTCAAGCATTATAAGTCCGTTGCCTCGCTCGTTGTCTTAAGCGCCCCTAGATGGGCCCAAAATGGGAACAAGAGCACTCAAGTTTATCCCGAACACCCCAAAGACTTGTGGCATGGGGGTCAAGCCGACGACTTGCCATCTCTCGATTTGATAAACGGCTGCATGTAAGGTAATATTTTAAATTAACAAGCGTTGCTTAGCGATATGAACAAAGTTTTCAAAAGACAGATAACAAAATGTGAGTCTACTCAAATATTACATCTTTGGAGCACTCACTGCAATCATGCGGCACCCTTCAGACACTCTTATAATACATTTCGGTGTGCGATACTCCTTGCCCGCTGGTGGCGCTGGGTCTGCCACAAGCTTCTCATTCATCCCGCCCCTAATGCACCTTTGCACGGGTAAGGCCCGACGGGCACCTTCAACACAAAGCGGAGTTCTTGACGACTTCAACCCAGAACACGATCCACCACCCGCCGCGACCAGGCCGGTAGCTCCTGTGCATGGCCTCCTTAGGCCACAACCAACTATGAGGCCCTTCATGGCCTGTTCGCCACCTTAGGAGCTTGACCAGCTGCTTCACTGGTCGCTATAAGCACTGATATCCGCCTCAAAGATACCGAGACCGAAGACCTTCTCCGCCGAGCCCCTCCTCGCCCGATAGAAAGCGGCAGATCGACACGCCAAGGGCAGATTCGCGAACGCCCCGGAGAGCTCCAATTCGGTAAGTAATAGGTAATTCACATTCACATGCTTTTGCATGAAAATGCCTTAGCCGCTATCTTCTTCAACGCCTCAATCTCCTCGGAGGGCCTTGTGGGCTTCGCCTTTGCGGCTTTGGCACTCTCAAGAGCCGACGCCACTCGGACTCTCGAGTCTTGAGTCACGCCCAAACTCTCATACTTTTCCACGAGAGCCTGAGCTCTTGTTGTACCACCGCCACCGCGCCTCCTGCTTCTCTCGCTCGCTGCCTGCTCATGTCAAGACATTGCTTTCGTCATGGACACCGCCTCCTTCAAGGTTGCCACCTGCTCATAGCCCTCGAGTACCCACGCTATCCTCAAGTATTTCTCTTGCAACCAAATCCTTTTCAGAAGGTACAACTTTAATACGGTGTTACTCACCTTCCTTGTCCTCGAGCTGCTTCTTGGCACGGCCGAGCTTGCTCTCGACCGCCGAGGCTCGCTTCAAGGTATTGACCTCCGCAAGGCAAAGAGAGGTCGCAGCGTAGCCTGCAATCCCATATTGACATATTTTTTAGACTCACAGATATCTTTTAGATCCTCATCCGCTTTTGTTTCCAACACCGAACCGAGCATCGGGGCTACTGCCTATGCGGTATTATATTACATATCTTAAAATTTTACCTCAAAGTCTCGTTAGAAGGCTGTCAGCAGTTCTTTCTGGTCACCCGCTTGGCGAGCTGAACCTTTCAATCACCGCACTCATAATAAAGGCGGTGTTCTTCTTGATGGAAGCGCCATTGAGCGCCCAGCAAGTTATCCCTCCAAGAGTTATCCGCGCCTCCGCTTGACGGAGGCCGCGGCTGTCATAGTCTTGCCCTTCTTCGACGGGGGCCACGGACTCTCGGAACCACTGCAGTTCCGCCGCTGAGTCCGGTGCGGTCTCGAGGTTGCCTCAAGGCACCTCAGAGCCTCCTCCCAGTGGGGGCCTTCCTGGATCCCACCTCGGCGTTGTCGGCCACACGGGGGTGGAGGCGGTCGGAAGAGAATCCATATCCGACGTAGCCCAAGGACCCGCCGACGAAGCGGGAGATCACCTTGGGCGGACTACGTGGTTGTATGCGCGCATTAGAAAGACACCATGCGACAAAAAAGAAAAATTATAAATCATCTAGGAGTACGGATACTTACGATCTCGCCAGGGCTTGGCCCTTGAGGGCCACTCGTCGCCGCCGCCGATGTTGGCAGTATCAGTCCGGGAAGGGTCCTTCCTTCTGATTCTTCGCCTCCCTCGCTGGGGAGGCCTTCCTTCTTCTCTCCACCACCGGGAAGAGGCATCTTTCTTCTCCTCCTCGCCCTTGTGGGAGGAGTCCGCCGAGTCATCGGACGATGAGTCCGACACACTGACGCCGAACTCCTTCGGGTTCCCGTGGCCTTCTTTTGGCCTTCTTCTCCAAAGACCACGTAGTGCCAGACCAGCAGCCCCGCCAAACGGGTGTCCACCGGGTCTTCCGAAGGGGAGCCGGATAGTTGACCTGTCCGGACGCCTTCTCGCCATCTGTTAAAGGTATTGGGAGTTTAGATCCCGATAGAGTCAAACTATGAAAAGCAAGTGTCCCATAAAGGATAACATAGCTTACTCGCCAAATGGACGCTATGCTAAATCCGCGATCTTCGATAGCGGATGCGGAGCTTCGGCGCCTTTGAACAAAGACCTCCGTGCAGCTTCATACGTAGTGTCAAGAGCCCGCCAGTGGTCCGGTCTTGTGCCGGATCAAACTCCCACAAATTGAAGTCCCATTGTTTGGCGGGGAGTATCCGCGGACGAGCATGACCTCGGATCACGCTGACAAGCTTGAGCTTGTTCACTGTGGTCCGAGACAGATCGAGTCCGGTCGTTTCTTCCGAACTACCCCATAGCAATCCCTTCTCTTTCTAGGAGGTGAGCTACATGGGGATGCCAGATCTGAATTCGGGGGCCGCTGCCCATTTAGGGTCACGCAGCTCGGTGATGTAGAACCACCCTGATTGCCACCCTTTGATGGATTCCACGAAGGCACGCTCGAGCCAGGTGACATTGGGCATTTTGCCCACCATGGCGCCTCCGCACTCCGCTTGGCTGCCCTTCACAACCTTCGGCTTGACATTGAAGGTCTTTAGCCACAAGCCGAAGTGGGGCTGGATGCAGAGGAAGGCCTCGCACACGACGATAAATGCCGAGATATTGAGGATGAAATTTGGGGCCAGATCGTGGAAATCCAGGCTGTCGGGGATATGCCCCGCGGCGTAAACCGGCCAGAAGGATAAACCGGCCGGACTTGGCGATTCACCGGCGACCTGCACAGACCAGACGGTGTACAGCTCATTGGTAATCCGGCAGGCGGGCCAGAGGAGCAACAAGACCCGGTGGCCCAACGGGCGGTTCATGAAGGCCGGTTCAACTATGGTGGGCCGGTTTAAGAGGAAAGGAATATTTGCCTTACAAGGAGTTAAGACTAGGACTTGTATCCGGTTTGTATTAGAGATAGAATAGTCCTAATCCTAATAGGACTCCACATGTAAACCGCCCCTTCAACATATATAAGGAGGGGCAGGGCTCCCCAAAGAGGGACAAGTTACAAGTTAGAAGCTACAAGCAAGAAGAAACAATCTTAGGGCTAGACACAAAGAGGAGAGCCGGTTTACGGCGACTCCCTCATGAGCATAATGAGATCTAGCCTCAAACAGCATGTAGGGTTTTTACCGGATGATGTTTCCTGGGCCCGGTTGTCTAAATCCCTGTCTTGTGTTGCGTCTCTCGATTCCGCTCAACCCCTCTCAAGCTACCACATAGATGCGTTGACCTCGCGACTAAGTCCTTACACTAGGACATCTGACGTGTTAATTCCACGACAGTTGGCGCCCACCGTGGGGCCTACGCATGGTGGTGTTGAGTTCTTGAAGGGATCTCTTCAAGGATCGAGAAGCTCGTGGTTAGACAGATGAAAGTTTGAGTTCAGGGAAATTAATATTGCATCCGGGTGCGCTGTCGCCAATACAAGTTGAAGATGTGTTCAAGATCGATCAATGCAAGGATCATGTTGCCGAGATTTTGCAGCACGTTACGTGATTAGTGAGCGGCGAAATCGCAAGTCGCGGAGACCGTGTTGTACTGTTATAGTATATTTCACCGGTGTGCCAGGTCTCGACGAGGAGAAGCGAGATGCAGAGTCCAGATCGGTACGCCAACATATAGTCAAAATTAAAAAGGAAAGGGGGGTCTACGACCCGGAAACAAAAAATACAGCCGTAACTCGGACTCGCGGCCACGGGACCTCATCTGGCTCGCCCCGCGAGTGGCCCGACCGGCCCGACAACCCGCCGTGGAGCGCCGTGCTTCGCTGTTTCTACAGCCTCGACTGCACCGGCAAGTGGCCCCCGGTCAAACTCTGCCTCTCGTCTGAAATCACTGCTGCACCTCGTTTCCGTCCGAGTTGCCGCCACCGGAGAGCCGCTGTTCTCTGCCGCCATGGGACCGACCCGCTCGGCCGGGTCCTCCGCCTCTGAGCGCCTCCTCTGCCACGCCGTGTTAGAGAGCCTTTGCCACGGTCTCTCGCCTCTGCCATGGTTGGGTGCGTCCGCTATGAGCCGCTGTTGGCACACCATGTTCTGACCTTGAGCTGCCCGCGTCCACCGAGCGCCGCCACCGCCAAGTGGTTGACCAGCCGTTGAGGCTGTTCCTCGCATGCCTCCGCGTTGATATCGAGCTGCCGGTTCGCCGCCCTGCACTTCCTGCCTCGCTATCGAATCACGTTGGTCATCAGACGCCAAACCGCCGGGCCTGTCTGAAACACACATGGGAAGCTGAAACCGTGAAAGGTCATCATTTGGGGACACAGCGATGGGTTGTTAATGTTATTAAGGAAAAGCTACGTGATAGCCCGTATTTTAGGCCAAGAGATATGGCATGTGATCTCCAACTGGGGTATGGACTGTCCCTAAATTACTCACAGGCTTGACGTGGAAGATCAATTGTTCAGAGAGAATTTTATGGCACGTATAATGAGCCATGCATCCAGTTACTTATGGAGAAGAAATGGATTACGAGGCGAAGTACCATCGGTGTTGCCTGAAAGTCATGATGGACATTGCATGGTTTTTTCTTATTGAAGCATTTAAAGGGTAATTGAGCCGCTGTACTGCCGCTGATATCGCGCCAAATTGTCCACTGCTGAGTTCTTGAGCCAAATTGTGGCTTGGAGCACCGATCCGCCGAGACCGAGTCACCTCGCTCCGCCTCCAATGTGCCTCGTCTGCCTCCGCCCACACCTCGATCGTCGCTCCTCCATGGCTGAGCTGCTGCCTCGAGAAGGCCAAGCTGTTGCCTGCATGCCTCGCCGTTGCTGCTCCTTCTACGAGCGCTACAGCTGCACCTCCACGCACTAGTCAAACTGATGGGTTAAACCAAGCACGACCCGGAGGGCATCGGTCGCACGGAGTCGGCCTCGCCTCCACGAGCTGCATCAAGATATCGCCGCGCCTCGGATCGGGTCCGCCGTGCGCCGCTGCTGCACTTCTAAATCCCCACTGCACTGGGTCATCTTCTACCACCGTCATCGACCCGAGGGTGCCGCCGCTGCTGCTTTGAGCCGCTGGCTCCCAAGCCTTCCAAACCGCCGGCTTCCAAGCCGTTTAGGCCGTTCCCGACCGAGTTGCCATTGAGCCACCCCGACCAAAGCGACTTCATCTACGGCCTTCACACCTCTGAACCGGTCAAAGAGTATACTACAATTTGCGCGCAGTGGAGATTATACAAACTACGGCGAACTCTCGCAAGGCCTTTTGAAAGGATCAACACAAAAGTTCTTGGTTACCTACGGATGCCATATGGTGATCATCTATCGCCTAAAATCAGGTGATATTTATCTTACATATATTGTTAGGTACATGTTGATTTCCTTTGACAAACAACTACTCCGCCCTGTTATATGTGTTGTACGCAGGGCAATTGTGGTTTATACCATGGGTACGGAGCACGTACTTGCAACATTGCACCGGTGTTCGTCCGTGCCTCATTACCCAGTAAATGGACGCGCAAGCCGCCACACTTGCGGCCCGGACTACTTCAAATCACCGGAACCGTCCTTGTGGTTGACTCATCCGTCCGCGCTGCCTTACAACGCCACGGACGACTCGCCCGTCTGCCCTCCCGGCCGGTTCACGTGTCCACGCCGGTTTACAACGCCGTGGCCGCCTCGCGCCCAGCGCTACTTACAACAAGGAGGATGATTCGCCGTCCGCACGGTTTACAAACGGTGCGGTTGATTCATCCGTTCGCTTCCCGGCCGACTCACCCGTGAGTGATTTCAACTTAACCTAGTGATCATCAACTTCATGGCGGATTATTTCTGGCCTGACACATCAGGTGATATTCATCTAAAATACATTTTATTGGCAAATATTATTTTGTCAAAGAGCAGTTTATCTTTGCCTTGGTTCAGCAATATTGTTGATGCAGGACAATTGTTCATCGTGATCAAAACGACGCGTGGTTAACTCGCCCGCCGTGCGGTTTTACGACACCGTGCTGATTTTTCCCGTCTCGCACCGGCTTATAATGCCGCCGCCGGTTCATCTGTCCAAAACTGCCTCGATGTTGCGCTGTCTTTGTCGTCCGCCTCTCGCGCCTGGTCTACATCAACCTACCGGGCCGCACCTGTCCACATGAAGCTGTTTATTGAATATGAGCAAATCACAGCTTGGGTAGCCCGGTTTTCTTCCAATAAATTGGAGGCAAATTATCATATATTATCAACTGCCGTCTGTACTGGATGGCTCAATGGGCAGGCGCACAAGTCGCCGCCACTATAGTTTGGTTAACTTCAAATCACCAGTTGGAAGGAACCATTGGCCGAGTTGCTGACACGGCTCATACGGGATCATTTATAACCCACTGCAGTCACCTCAACTTTCTGTGGATTCACATCGTGCTATCAACACCAATGATATAAAAGTTATGCCGGTTTATATCACGGTCAAATATGGAGAGTTTCAAGCCAACTCCTCGAGTCACCTTGAGACTCGGGGCTACGATGACATGACTCAAAGCAAATCTTGCCGCTTTAGCAAGTTTAAGAACCCCGTGACGATGGAGGGAAAGATAACCCGTCCCGAGGCTATCGTTATTTGAAGGCCGTCAGAAAATTTCCGGTTTAGAAAGTATATGACAGTTACAAAATCCCGGCTCAAGGAAGAAGTTCCGGGTCATCAGAAAGGATTCCGGTTTAAAATCCGGTTCAAGGGAAGTCAGTCTCACTGAAGCTCTCAAATATCCGGTTTACAATCTGGTTCAAGGGAAATTTGTTCTCCCACAAAGATCTGAAGCTCTCAAATCTGGTTTGAAAATGTTTGGTTCAAAAAGGAATTCTCGCAAGTTCGAGTTGAAAGGCCATCAGAAAATTTCCGGCTAAAAATGAAGATTCCGGTTTGCAATCCGGTTTAAGGGAAATTTGTTCTCCCACAAAGCTTTGAAGCTCTCAATATCCGGTTCAAAGATCCCGGTTCAAGAAGAATTTATCTCTTGCAAAAAGATAAAAATTGCCGAAGAGGACCTGCTGCCATGATGCGCGGTTCAAACATGGATATCCTGCCTTTATTGGCCTAACATATTGATCACATGGGGCTTCGCTTCATAAAGCGGGTCTCGTTCTTTTTACATCATGCGTGGTTACACGGAGGTTCTGCTCTTAAAGCGCCTCCGGTTTACCCTTGACATTTGCTTTTTATATCACTTGGGGCTTTTTGGTCGTGTCCGAACCATAGCAACACCTCTTGATAGGCGAAAGCCACCAGATCATTTGGGGACACGGTCAAGTCTGAACCGGTCACGCCTCTTGGTCGACCTACAGGGCCAGAGTCATTTGGGGGCTTGGTCGAACTCGAACCAATGTCATGCCACTTGGCTGGCATATTGCCACGAGTCTTTTGGGGACTCGGCCGACCGCACCATCGCTACGCCTTCGGGAGCTTGGTTGCGCTCGACCATGGTAATGCCATCCGACCAGCTCAAGAAAGCTTTTCTTTTGCAAAAGTTGTTGCCTTTGTTGCCATATTTTCTCATAACTGTTATTCGATTTTTGTTGCGCTTTTTAACCGACAACGCTTTTAATCCGTTCGATCACAATTGACTAACACGGTCAATTCTTAATCCGGACACTATCTGCCCGGTTTGATTTTCTCGTTACCATCCTATTATGGAGTAAACCGTGGTTATCAACCCGCTCGCTTTTCAACTACAAGTTGTCAAGACATCGATCAAATTATAATCCGCCATTATTAACCCGTATGGTTCGACTACAAGTCGCCAAAGATTATACATTGTTAATCCAAGGTCTATCATAACCCGATGCGGTTTTATCATAAACCGCACAATATGGAAGGAGTTATCAAGACTCAAGATTGGGATTATCACCCTTACTACAAAAGTTGGTAAACCAACAATGTAATTCAATGTCACAGGTATGATATATTTTATATTTGATTATTCTTAAGTGCAGCCTTGGTTATAAACCTGGGTTGTATGTTGGGCATTATGACCCGTCCGACGGTAAACCGCCAGGACACTTTAACTTGTTGTATGCAGAAACAGGTTGAATAAAGCATGATGATAAATTATCCGGTGTTTGTTAAACCGGCCTGGCTTTAAGATGATAAGTCGCTAGTATGTATATTTGGATTGCGCCATTGGAATCATGCGCCTATAAATGATTGGGTTGTGTTATCTAAATAGCCAAACTTGGCTGAATTTTCATCATGATATTGGATGAATAAGGTTTCATACCGGATTATATTATCTTGAATAGCCAACATGGCTGGATTTTTATTATTAATATTATGATTGAGGTTTTCAAAGTCGCTTTAGCGCAATGGATATTATTTTATCAATGAATATGATTTATTCTGCAATGGAAGGAATAGTCCCGAGTTGCTGCAGGCTTACAACCCGGCACTTGGGGGCTACATTATTTAAGTTGAGATTACATCAAATATGCAAGTCTCATGTCGCTGCAAGCATGCACCATGACACTTGGGGGCTAATGCAAAGTCATTTTTTGCTCATATTATTGAAGACCCGACTCATCAAATTATAATGAGTCGGCCCTTGGGGGCTACCAATTGCTCTTGTTAAACAATTCAAGGTACAAAGCTTTTTTGAAGGGTCCACTGCTCAGTTGGTAAAGCACAAAGCTCTTAACCTTGTGGACGTGAATTCAAGCCCCATGATGAGGATTACATCATATGATGTTATTTTCATTGAAGTATATATCAAAGTCCCTGCTCATTATTGCATAATGACCCGACCCTTGGGGGCTACACTGGTTGAAGTTTTTATGAGCATCAGGAAATTACAAGTCCCAGGTTACTGCAAGCATGACAACCTGGCACTTGGGGGCTACATATGGGGAATACTCAATTCTGACTAGTGATTGAGATAAACAACCTGGATTTCTTCAAGATTGTGATATTTATATTGAAGCAAAGTCTTAAGCCAGCACTTTGTTCTGCTCAAAGACTTGGGGGCTACAGCAAGTTCTGCATCTTCAAACCGGCTGAATATCAGATGAATATTTGAGGACCAATATTTCTTAAACCGGTGCTTTGGAAGCCGACTCAAGTGGATTATTCTTCACAATATTTTTCTGTGAGAAACCAATGTCAGAAAATTGAGTATGACGCTGGTTTATTGACCTGGATTTTCTAAAAGGAGGAAATAACAAGGACTTAAGGATGATCAGTGTCGGACTACAAGAATTCTTAACCCGGAGCACAACCTGTCAAATTTGTTCTGGTGTTTATTTGCAGCATAAGTTTACCATGGATAAATCCAAGCTAAACTAGGGGGCTAATGTCGGGGATATGCCCCGCGGCGTAAACCGGCCGGAAGGATAAACCGGCCGGACTTGGCGATTCACCGCGACCGCATGCACTGCACGGTGTACAGCTCATTGGTAATCCGGCGCGGCGGAGGAGCAACAAGACCGGTGGCCCAACGGGCGGTTCATGAAGGCCGGTTCAACTATGGTGGGCCGGTTTAAGAGGAAAGGAATATTTGCCTTACAAGGAGTTAAGACTAGGACTTGTATCCGGTTTGTATTAGAGATAGAATAGTCCTAATCCTAATAGGACTCCACATGTAAACCGCCCCTTCAACATATATAAGGAGGGGCAGGGCTCCCCAAAGAGGGACAAGTTACAAGTTAGAAGCTACAAGCAAGAAGAAACAATCTTAGGGCTAGACACAAAGAGGAGAGCCGGTTTACGGCGACTCCCTCATGAGCATAATGAGATCTAGCCTCAAACAGCATGTAGGGTTTTTACCGGATGATGTTTCCCGGGGCCCGAAGCTGTCTAAATCCCTGTCTTGTGTTGCGTCTCTCGATTCCGCTCAACCCCTCTCAAGCTACCACATAGATGCGTTGACCTCGCGACTAAGTCCTTACACTAGGACATCTGACGTGTTAATTCCACGACACAGGCCGTAGTAGAACATGAGCCCCCGGACAAAGGGGTGGAGTGGGAAGCCCAGTCCATGGAGGAAATGGGGAAGGAATACCACCCTCTCATGGGGCCTGGGGGTGGGGATGAGCTGCCCCTCGTCGGGGAGCCGATGCACGATGTCGCCGGGATGTATCCGACGCGTAGCTTCTCGATGTGCCCCTCAGAACGGAGGAGGCCATCCACTTGCCTCCCGCTCCGGACATGGCTGGAGAAGGTCGAGGTGAGATGTGCGGACTTGGGCGCTGGAGCTCGAGTGCGCGGAGATGGATAAGCAAAGGAGGAAGAAGGCGTAGGTGAAAAGGTGGATCCTTATCCCCTTATATATGGGCGGGCGAAAACTATGCATCCCCACCTGCCTGGTAAAACTCGCTTATCTCCCAAGCGCCACAATCAATGGTGCGGTTGGGTTACCCACGTCCGTATTGATGGGAATCCCAGAATAAGGGGAACACGATCTCTGCTTCGACAAGACGTGCCAGGGAAACCGCTTCGCTAAACGCGCTGAGGTGGTATGATAAAAACGATTCAAGTAAAGGCTTGGTTGTGGTGTGACGTCACGCCATAGAATACTTCAGCAGATTGAATTTGTGTCAATATTATTCTCTCTACGGTGGTATGTGGAATTTATTTTACAGAGCCCGACACTATCCTGGTGTTCACAATCTTCTATGAATTATTCGGAGGAGGAACCCGCCTTGCAATGTCAAGACAATATGCGGCCGGACTCGTCATTGAAGCCTGGTTCAGGCTACCGAGGGAGTCTCGACTAGGGGTGTCCGGATAGCCGAACTATCATCATCGGCCGGACTCCAAGACTATGAAGATACAAGATTGAAGACTTCGTCCCGTGTCCGAATGGGACTTTCCCTGGCGTGGAAGGCATGCTTGGCGATATGGATTTGTAGATCTCCTACCATTGTAACCGACTCAACCCTAGCCCTCTCCGGTGTCTATATAAACCGGAGGGTTTTAGTCCGTAGGACACAACAAGAACAACAATCATACCATAGGCTAGCTTCTAGGGTTTAGCCTCCTTGATCTCGTGGTAGATCCACTCTTATACTACCCATATCATCAATATCAATCAAGCAGGAGTAGGGTTTTACCTCCATCGAGAGGGCCCGAACCTGGGTAAAAACATCGTGACCCTTGTCTCCTGTTACCATCCGCCTAGACGCACAGTTCGGGACCCCCTACGCGAGATCCACCGGTTTTGGCACCGACATGCGCCGAGAGCACCAGGGCGGTGGTCTAGACAACGGCGAGGCCTAGGAAGGGGACGACGCAGAGCCGGGGAAGACGCAGCAATGGTAGCCCGCGCGAAAAGGAGTACGAGGGTTCACTGGTTCGGCTGCCATCGCCGCAGAATAACATGGGGTGTGGGTGAGTAGAAGGATGGCCTGGCCAGCGGTGGGATTAGTACGGGGCGGTGAGGCCTCCGCGGCATCACAGCCGGCCACGGGAGGCAGGAGCACGCGACACGACCGGCGTTGCTTTGGGTGGCTGGAGCAAGAAGACCAGAGGTTAAAGAAGCAGTACGACCGTTGGATGGACATTGTACGATCACTGCAGCTAGCATCGTTTTTATTGACTAAGTTGACAAAGCCCTTGGTACGCGTCAACTTAGTAGGCCCATAGCTCGGATTTGGCAGAGAACATATAGCCCATTTGCGATTTGTAAGAATGTACAGCCCATTTTTAATTCTAATGGAATTTACTACAGCCCATTTACGGGTTTGTTAAAAGTACAACCCAACTTCTAGGTAGGACAATGATTAATAATTTCAAACAACCGCTCAAAACAGAATTAAAAAAAATTCCCACATTTTGATGGGATCCGAAATATTTTTATCCGAAATTTCTAGTCAGGTTAAATATAATTTCAAAATAAAGTTGTATCACGTTAAAATCCAACGAAATATTGCGCGCGCAACAAGTAATGAAATTAAAATTTCTAAATTCCAAAAATAATATATTTTTCAAACTAATTACGTGTTTGGTGCATAGTAATTGCCCAGTTATTATAATTACATCCCATTTATTATTTCTTAAAGTCCTTTTTCTTGTTAAGCCTAATGCATACCTCCTAGGAAACTTTGCAGCCCAGCGGGGCGGATAACAAGTTGACCCAGATATTGTGTAGAACTGTCGGCCCAGTTGCATTGCTGATGTTGAAAAAAAAGTCCTGTGTAGTACAGTACAACCTAACATGGTTACTCAGCCCACATTCAGGGACGCCGAAAAGGCCCAAACAAGGCTTCTGTACAACTTTTTGAAGTCACTGAGCTCAATTAATTACTTAAGAAAAAAGTTAGATTACAGTGGAACCTAATTAAAAGCTGTCACGAGCAAAGAAATAATTCAACAGGTCCCACTTGTGCGTGTGTGCGTGTGTGTGTGTGTGTGTGTGAGAGAGAGAGAGAGAGAGACCCATCGGTCGATGCTCGTAAATACATCTTTTAGCCATATGAATTGTCGATGCTCAAGAAAACTTATATAGTTGACACAATCATATAGAACATCATAGCACAATCGAACTTGCATAAAAAATTCACGCAGTGGCACAATCAGATGGAAGCAAAGGATCGCTACGGGAAGGGCTATGTTGAAACCAACGAAGTCGTACATAACGGTTCATCGTCTTTATAATTGACGGGAAATATCTTGAATGTTGTGCAAACAAAATGATGCACAAGACAATAAGTTCTGCTAGCACATTAAGTTGACGTACAACCCTTTCTAAAAAAAGTTCAGGTACAAAATTAGAACAGGTCACAATCAAATGTACTGGCATATCAGTGCTTCAGACCCATAGCTCGGATTTAACTAGTACTATCTGACAAGATTCAGTTGTTCCCTCAAATTAGAGCACATCCAGGCAGCCAGCCCTGCCTCTTCTCCCAAAGAAGCAGTGGTCTCCGCCGCGCGATCGAGTAGGCCCTGTGCCATCCATCATTCCGAGCAACACGGGGAAAGTCTGACGTTGACTCCTGTAATGGACGTCGTCGACGGACCCTGGCACCAGCAGGGGCGGCAGGACTTCGATTGATGGATTGACCACTTCTTCGACATGCATGAACACTCGATATAGGTAGATCCCTAATGTGGTCCGCGACGGCCTTGGTGGCGACGAATAGTACGACCCCGGTTCCTGCACCGGTATCTCAACAGCAATCACCTTCGGTATGGTGGACGGCTTCTTCATCCATGTCATAACCGTCAGAGCCCAGCTGTCTGGAGGAACAAACATACTTACGAGCTCACCTCCAAGGTCGTTAATAAGCTCGTTCATGGACTCGCTGTTCCAAGCACGTCAAGGCATGTCGTGGAAGGTAAGCTTTGTTAAAAACTCAAGCTCAGAGGGCACCGAGCCCCATCCTGGGTGCCACCGATCAAAGCTCACCACCGTGCCATCGCAGAACAAACATCAAGAAGATTCAAACACACGACTGCAGTCGAAAGTTTTTCGGAACCTGACAAAGAAATCAGCCGGTGGTGGACAGACTTCGACTAGCAAGTCACTTATTTGGATGCCGTGCGCAATGCCAAGAGCTTTGACAAGGTCGTCCAGCGAGATAGGAGGCCAGTCGCCGTTGATGGTTACCATCAGCACTTTGCCGGCAAACTGGTCGTCAAGCGCCGCCATGCCACTATTGAGCGACAGCACGCAGCGACCGAAGGCAGGACGGACCTCAGGATCTCCGACTCGGAGATCTGCGTTGACCGGCGACATGATAGTGCGCTTGAGTACAGGGAGTACAGGAGGGGGATTTGGGGGAACTGGAGTAGGAATCGAGATTCCAGAGGTGGGGGAGGGGCGGGAGACTGGGGATGAAAAGGTAGCATGAATTTCGAGCACGTGCCAATATGCTCTCGGCGTGCAAGCGCACGAAAACACCGGTGGCGCCCACATGTGGGCCTAAGAGTCCTTATTCTTTCTTTTTTGGACAGCCCAGCCTTTTTTTCAGGATCTTTTGAGAGCCCGGCCCGAGAGTCATAATTGACCTATTTGGCATTGCGTTACTACTCGGCCCATATTCAACGACACCTCACTGGCCCAAACAAGTGTACATCATCGAAAAGACAGTGAGCTCAAATTATATAACTTGAAAAAAGGAGATATACTCTGAACACTGGAGAATGGTGATGCCCTCATTTAGCCCACCAGTAGTTCGAGACAATAAACAGTTCGAAACAACAATATATACAACATTCAAACACTGACTAGTGACTACTACTGACATAAACAGCAAGACATGATAGTTCATAAGAAGTCTTGCTACACCACCAAAACGTACCCATCTGCAGCGCTTAGACTCTCGTGATCCAGACGAGAATGACATTCTAAACAGAAGCAACTATTACATAGAAAGAGTGACATAGACAAGGATGACCAAATGACAAGGAATATGCATAGCAATAGAAAGAACTACCCATCCAGAAGCATCAGCAAAGGCAACAAAGTCATTCAAAGAGATGACCCAACACCATCATAATTTGTAGCCCCGCTTCAGCGACTAGTGATCCGGAGACACTAGTACTCCACCCTTTCGATGCAATAGCCCAATTACCTATCAACCTGAAGGCTTGAACCACATCACTGCTTCTCGTAATTGAGACATCCAAGGATCAAAGTTAATCCGGATGCCTTTGTCATTCTCACCTTCTTTTGGCTGCAGGCTGTATCGTT
The DNA here is from genome assembly GCA_021437245.1 of Aegilops speltoides. Lineage (NCBI taxonomy): Eukaryota > Viridiplantae > Streptophyta > Magnoliopsida > Poales > Poaceae > Aegilops > Aegilops speltoides. The sequence continues at coordinate 142,727,030 of CM038147.1, forward strand.
GACAATCAGGGGAGTATGCTCCCGAACTCCTAGGGCTCGCCGTGTAGACACACTTTTCCATAGCAAACAAAGCCTCTCTGCCATCAAGGTCCATGCCAACGGTGATCTCCTGGTTAATCGGATAATTGAGTCTGAGAAACATAGAGTGTGAACCAAGGCTGTTTACCCGCCTCCAACTAAAAAATCCTAAAGGCCCCAACAAGCTGGTATCCTGCTCATAGACGTAACAGCCATTGTCCGGATACTCACGTATTACACGGTACTTGTATACAGTGGGGTTTTTGCAATATAACTTTTCCGGCTCATGTGTCCGAATGATCATCAGTCTTTTGCCGTCGTCTGATCAAGCGAGGAAACAGTTGTGCTTCCCTATTTTTGGCAAAGGTGATGTAATTACAAAGGGCAGTAACTGTAGGGACACTGCATCATATCAAAAAGGACAGACATTGTTAATGTAAGATCAGCATTGTTCAGAGTATGAGTAGGATAATGCAAGAAACAGCATTGATATGTCCCTGTTGGAACTGGGAGGAAAATACAGGGAAATGTATACTGTGTTCGAAAATATAGAAGTGCCATGCATGGTTATACTCATGTTATCTCGCAATCGATTCTTCACAGGAAACTACCATGTCATGCATGTTATGTAATCATGTTCTGTCCTCACAAACAAATTCTTCAAGGTAACTAACAGACCATGCATTGTTATATACTCGTGTTCTGTGGGCAAAAATTTTGTGAGGATATTATTCTAGTCATTGATTGCTGAAGGGCGAATATAGGTATGGACACATGGTAAGCATTGTAGGATTTCACTACTTCCAAATATAGAGTTCTCCATATGCACATTTACTTCCCTAATGTATGGTTAGATGAAACCAACAGTGTGGTGCATGTTTCTACATCATGAAAATGAGGAAACTAACATGGCCATTGATACACACTCATATTTAGTAGTAGTATATAGATTATTGTAAGATAAGGATAATATCCATATATTCCTAACCGTTTGATTATTCAGGGTACAAATTGGCTGTAATGACATGGTCACAATCGCATGAATTAACTCATTCCAAATATAGCTGATTTACGTCGTCTCTAATATATTGCCATAGTTCTACTCAAATTCTGCTCAAACAGGGATATGCCAATCATCAAAAAAAGTTCAAACACTGTCATGGCGTCATCATTAACATGAGATGGAAACAACTTACACGCGTCGTCCCAACAATACGTGGTGCCATCTGCTTTGTCGATCGCGTAGATGATGCCATTGTGTTGAATAACATCACAGAAGTGTGTATCAGCTTTGACGATGATCCACTGCGAGCCGAGTTGTCTCCAGCTAAAAAAGGCACCGGCGTAAAGATAGGCGAGTCCACGGTCGAACAAGGCAATTAGCTTGAAGTCTGCGTAATTCGCATGTCGTGTGGGTACTTGACAGATTACAATCTTCTGCAAAACAAGGTCCGTCCAACTGACGTAGTAATCTAGATGACTTGGACCGCGATGGTAATACTCTATATAATCCAACGGAGGAAGGATAATCTCATGGGAGGTCTGGAAGTTCACGAGCGCCAACTTTTTACCGTCTTCTCTGAAGCCAGCCATCCAGTGGGAGTTCATGCTGACCCAGTAAATACCTGCCAAGAAGTTTCGGGCGATGGTGATCGGATCGATGTCGAGGGAAATGATGTACGACGACACACTACATACCTGCAAAGAAGTTTTGGCTAATGGAGATCGGATTGAAGTCGAGGGGCATCATGCATGCCTCCGTATCATGGTGAGCCAATCTCGCAAGACCAGATAGCAGCAAGCAGGGTGTCTTGAAAAGCTTAGGCCTTGCTTCGATGATGGCCGTGTGCATGTCCCTCGAGCATGCAGCCAGCCGCAGGGCGGTAAACATATCCATACACGAACAACAAAGGTCGAGGATGTCACTGGGGAGATTGCTCCAATCGCGGCTCATATGGATGCTGCGCGGTTCACGTTCGGCCATGGTGGAGTTTGGAAGGGGGCTTGATTTACGGGGGAGAAGGATGTCGGTGCTGGAGCGACTAGCGAGGGAATAGTGGTACTAGGGGAGGCGAGTGAGGCGGCGGTACACGGGGGCGCAGTGAGATGGAGACGGAGACGGAGACGGAGAAGGAGATGGAGATGGAGTGGTGCTATGGGAGCGGAGAGGGAGATGAGGCGAGGCGCCAATGTGCTATACAGCGGCGGTGACAGACTGCACAGTGCACAGGGTGAGGCTGACTTTGGTAACCCGAACACGCCGCATCACCTAGACTAGTGTCAGGCGCAGGGTGTTGTCACTTCACTGTGAGGACCGGATGAATAGTATTTTGACCATCAAGTTTACCACAGTTGTACTACTACTACTACTACTACTACTACTACTAGTAGTAGGAACATGAGTACTCCAGTATTGTATAGCGGAAATAGGTCTCCCGTGCTAGCATGCCTATTCACTTCATCGTTCAGGTATCATTCATGTTGCGAGCAGAACCAAATTCTCGTTCATGCCCAATCAATGCCCTGCCGCGATGCATGTAGTGGTCATTCTGGTGCATCAAGGACGGCATGCAGATCGTTCCACACTTGAGAAGAGGAAAAATGGAAAGGTAGAACGCGGCAGCAGAGGAATAGAACGCTGGCTAACAAGGCTGCGAGGGGATCGAGCAGGAAGTTAATGCTCCACGCCTAAAGGTTTTGGGAAAACCGGATTTTCATAAGGTGACTTATACTCACCTAAACAAAGGGAGTATTCCTTAACCAGAGAATGTTGTGTCTCCCACTTACGGGCTCAAAAAAAAGCTACGACACATTTTTTATCTGTTTGCATAGGTCCCACCTATCAGGAAGGATGGGCACGTACGGGAACAGGTACGACTCCTCAGTCTACCCGCATAGCCTTTTCGTTTAGTCTACCTAGCCAGCTAATCAACTGCCTGCATGCCACTTCTCCATTTACTTCTCCATCGGGAACCGATTTGCCTCGGCTTCTTCACCTCCCCTTCGTCTTCATCTGCATCCAAACCCCACTGTGTTCACATTGTTTTAACCTCTTTAAATAATCATCTACTACTTCAGTTAGACTAGCCATCTAATCCTAATTATCCAAACCATAACCCTCCGTTCCAGCGGTTCCAAATGGCGAAAGAGATCGAGATGTAGGTTTTTAGCGTCCAACATGTCCTCGTCGAGGGCTCGATGCGTATAGTTGCCACCGTCACCGTCAACCCAAGGGTTGTTCGGCAGTGGATCAACAATGTATCCAACTCCCTCGAAAAGGTAGAGATGAGGGTCATCAGTCTCGACGCAGAGTACACGGAGCGTTCCCCTGGGAAGATCTAGCGCGCCGCCATCCTTCAGCTGTGCCTCGAAGATGATGTTTTGGTGTACCACATCATACACTCGCCCTCCATACCAGGTGAGCTTCACGATTTATTGTCTTGGGAGGACATATACTTCTGTGGGGCAGCCATTGAAGGGGACAAACGGAAGCTGGAGCCGTACAACCTTGATTTGAAAAGCATCGCTGACCTACAAACCAGAATCAAAATTCCTGTAGAAGATTGTGCTAAACAGACACCATCCCTATTCGACGTAGCAAATTTTATGCTCGGTACAAATCTTCAGAAGGGTGACGAGACGGTGGCATTAAGGTCGTCTGGATGGGAGAATTATCCCTTGATGTACGAGCAGATAAAATATGCTGCCCTCGATGCCCGTGTGAGTTTCGAGATTGCTGCAAGGTCTAGAGAGCTTGTTGCAAAGCCGTCTCCCACAGAGAATGAGAACAACAACAACAACAACAACAACAACAACAACAACAACAACAACAACAACAACAACAACAACAACAACAACAACAAGAAGAAGAAGAAGAAGAAGAAGAAGAAGAAGAAGAAGAAGAAGAAGAAGAAGAAGAAGAAGAAGAAGAAGAAGAAGAAGAAGAAAACGCTGCACTAGCCGGAGGGCATTATGGATGGATGAACCATTTCCTCTCTTGTAAAAAAAATTATTCCCTCTCGGTGTATATTGATATAGATGGACTATTTCGATGGTGTGCATGTATTTGCAACAGAGTAGTAGCGTGGGTCCGCTTGACTATAAGGAACTATTTATCCACATATATAGCTTTCTCTGCTACTCCTTCCAGTGATCAGTATACAGTGCATGTGTCCGTAGACATGACAACTTGTCCATGGAAGTTCAACTACGGCGACCATCACGTTTCATCTCGCGATTCCAACGACGCCTCTCCAACCCATGGCACCACGCCCCCCGACGTGTGCCTCACCCCTCTCGGCCGCACCGCCCCTCTGCCTTTGTGTGCATGACATGTGGGCCACCTAAAATGCGGCGAGCATCAAGTTTCTACCACAGCCACCCGCGATTCCCACGACGCCGCTCGAATCCATGAAACCACACGTCCCCCGACCTGCGGCTCACCCCTCTTGGCCCCACTGCCCCTCTGCCTTCTGGAGCATTACATGTGGACCAGTCACCTATCGGGTCCACATGTTATTGACTCAAAGGTAGGTGTAGTAAGGCACTGAAACTCAGTCCCGACGGCCCTGAGAGGGAAATGTAACTCCTGCGCCAGGGCTTGTGGTGCTCCCGCAGCACGAACTCATGCCAAACTCGAGATTTGTTTCTTTACTATACATGCACGCAACGATTTAATGGACATTGTAATCTCAACATGTGATGGGGAGCTCTAAATTTGAATTTGAAACTTATAAAACGAAAAGATTCAAAACAAATAAACTTGGAGAGAGGGAGTATATCGTAGGATGTGTCCCATACAAAATAAGTCCCCTGGTTTGTCACCGCGAAGATGCGGTTAGAAAGGAGCACAGCGTCTTCCTACTCGTACGGCAACAAATCGGCCACAGACAGCATGGTCCGCCTTTGACCGCCATGTGCAAGGTTCGTGCTATCTTTTATTCAATATCACCGTGGTTCCATCGTACCAATTCATGCGATGGCCCGTTGCATGGTTGATCCCAATGTTGGACAAAGGTTCTACGGGAACGGTGTCACCGTTGTAAATGTTGTGCAAATTGATGTTGGTACCCTCCCGTACATATGCAAGCCAATCACCACTCGCACCGAGCCTAGCCTGTGAAACAGTGGGCAGGGGAAGAATTAGGAAATGGACACGGAAGTAGTCTTTAGAATGCATTTACTACGTGATCAAACTCATCTTACCTGCTCATCGGAGGAAATTCGAGTGCCCCTCGACGTCGGCATCTGAAGGGGCGTCAACTTGCAACTACGGCCACGCCGCGTCGGAGAGACCCCCAAGGAAACATCCTCGTGCGTTCCACGGAACATCAAGATGCATTTGTATGAGTAGTTTATCTTGTGAGAAAAAAGGATGAACAAGGGAAGGCCTCTAGAGATAGAGATGGACACTACTACTACCAATGTGCTGGCCCGTGCATTGCAATGGATCCAAACTAGTAGAATAATAGTTGTTCACGTGCTTGAAATATAAACAATCTAGTTTTGATATACAGTGTCAGCAGACACGACAGCTTGTCCATGGAAGTTAAACCACGACGACCATCACGTTTCTTGTTTCTACCACTGCCACACCCACACGCGATTCCCACGACGCCGCTCCAACCCACGGCACGACGTCCCCCGACGTGGACATGGATCCTCTGACGTGGTTATCACTGCCTTGCCCTGCCTTTCCTTCACTGACAGGTGGGACCCACGCTTATGGGTCCCACATGTCAGTGACAGAATGGTAGGATTGTTCGTGCCCCTCATCCCTCTCGGCCCCATCGCTCCTCTTCCTTTGTGTGCATGACATCCAGCTGAACTGCGGCGACCATCAACTTTCTACCACAGACACACCCGATTGGAGGCGGTTTGCTCGCTTCATCTTTGTGTTCGATCCGCACTCCGCAGAAGATCAAATATTCATCCAAATGCTGTGACACATTTCACCCCGGGCATCAATCCTCAGTTGGAGTACTTATGTACTACAGGTAGTACCCGCCGGTAGCCATCTACGCCAGTAACACCCGACGCCCACCGTGGTACCTCGCCACGGCCACGCCACCACCGGCCGGTTCATCTCGAACGAGTGAGTCGCGAACCACGCCACCACCATGATAATGACATGTGGGCCAGCCGCATTTAAGGCCCACATGTCATTGACTCATAGGCCGGGCACTAAGCCACTGAAGTTCGGTCCCGTGGGCCCCGAGAGGAAAATGTAAGTCCTCTGGCAGGCCTTGTGGTGCTCCCCAAAGATCTGAGCTCGTGCCAAAACTGGAATTTGTTTCTTACTACTACTAGTACTAGTAGGAAGGTACACGTGCATTGCACGCATGAGATTCTGGTGGTTTGTGCATTATGCTTCTACATGTGGAGTTTTCTGGATTCTAACATGTGGCAAAATTTGGTGGAATGTAAGGTTAGGCAAGTTTGATTAACTTAGGTGAGTGTTTGGTTCAAGCCACACCTTAGGCAAGCCACACTGGCCCCACATGACATACACACAAAAAATGTGTCAAGATTCCCTTAGGCTTGCCTACTTGTGGCAAAATTTGGTGGAATGTAAGGTTAGGCAAGTTTGATTAACTTAGCTGAGTGTTTGGTTCAAGCCACACCTTAGGCAAGCCACATTGGCCCCACATGACATACACACACAAAATGTGGCAAGATTCCCTTAGGCTTGCCAACTTGTGGCAAAATTTGGTGGAATGTAAGGTTAGGCAAGTTTGCACTACTAGGGAAAAGCCTAGCAGCAGCGCGGGTTTTAGGCCTATCAGCAGCGCGGGTACCCGCGCTACTAATAAGGCGCTTCTGACTAACTTATAGCGAGAGCTGGTGCCACCAGCGCTTCTGACTAACGATAGCATGGCGTGGGTAAAACCCGCTACTACTAATCTGTAATCTCCGGAAAAAAAATTTGAATTTTTTCGAAAAAAAATTTTGATTTTTTTTTCGAAATTTTCAAATTTCTGAATTATTTTTACTCAAATCTCTAATCACCCCTCATCGCTGCTCAATTTAATCTCTAATCACCCTCATCATTCCAAATCATCTAACTTCCTGACAACACCCATCCTCTCACTACTCCACTGAGCACGCTTAACTTCCGGGTTCTATTCTCCTCGCTTCCAAGTCAAGACTTGTTGTTTTCGACAATAGTAAGATGTCAATCCTATTAACCTCAGGAATTTAGCTTGAGCATGAAGTCACACATCTCACTGTTTGAGTTTGAAACTATTGTTCTAAAAAGTTAGTAACACTAATATTTCTTGAATAATTAGTTTGACCACAGTTTGACCAGATTTGACCACAGTTTGACCAGATTTGACCACAGTTTGACCATAGTTTGACCAGATTTGACCAAAATTCAAAAAAAAACAAAAATAATTATTTATTAACGCTAATATTCTTGAATAATTAGCTTGACCATAGTTTGACCAGATTTAACAAAAATTAAAAAAAACTAATTTTTTTGAATTTTTTGCCTCGATCTTAAACGCCTGTAACTTTTTTTTTTTTTGTTAGGTTTTTGAGGATTTTAAAATGTTTAACGGGTTCCCCGCTTAAATTTGGATGTATCTTTTCGAGTAGATGATTTTTCAGATAAAAACTTTTTCATCCGAGTTCAGTATGCAAAAGTTATGGCCATTTTACAAATTTCGAGAGAGATTTTGCAAATAAAGTCGAAATTCATATTTGTAAATTTTCCCAACAACTAGACCACATATCACATGGGAAACTTATTTTCTTTTATTTTTTGACATTTTATCATTTTCTTTTATTTTTTTAAAACTGAAAAGGCGGTCCACGTGGGGAGTAGACTTTGACAAATAGGCCATACCCGCTACTACTATGATAGACGATTAGCGGCGCAGCAGTTTTTAACCTCGCTACTACTAAGTTGATAGCAGCAGCGCGGGTTTATAACCATCACTACTACTATGGCATGGTCCAAGGGCCACTTAGTAGTAGCGAGGGTTAAAAAGCCGCGCTACTGCTATCAACTTAGTAGTAGCGAGGGTTAAAAACCCGCGCTGCTGCTATGGCATATCCCGGGGGGCACGGTAGAGACCGCTTAGAAGTAGCGAGGGTTACGAACCCGCGCTGCTGCTATCAACTTAGTAGTAGCGAGGTTTAAAAACCTACGCTGCTACTAAGTAGCAGTAGCGAGGGTTTTTAACCCTCGCTGCTGCTAAGATTCTGTGTATAGCCTTTTCCCTAGTAGTGTTGATTAACTTAGGTGAGTGTTTGGTTCAAGCCACACCTTAGGCAAGCCACATTGGCCCCACATGACATACACACAAAAAATGTGGCAAGATTCCCTTAGGCTTGCCAACTTGTGGCAAAATTTGGTGGAATGTAAGGTTAGGCAAGTTTGATTAACTTAGGTGAGTGTTTGGTTCAAGCCACGCCTTAGGCAAGCCACACAGGCCCCACATGACATACACACAAAAAATGTGGCAAGATTCCCTTAGGCTTGCCAACTTGTGGCAAAATTTGGTGGAATGTAACGTTAGGCAAGTTTGATTAACTTAGGTGAGTGTTTGGTTCAAGCCACACCGTAGGCAAGCCACACTGGCCCCACATGACATACACACAAAAAATGTGGCAAGATTCCCTTAGGCTTGCCAACTTGTGGCAAAATTTGGTGGAATGTAAGGTTAGGCAAGTTTGATTAACTTAGGTGAGTGTTTGGTTCAAGACACACCTTAGGCAAGCCACACTGGCCCCACATGACATACACACAAAAAATGTGGCAAGATTCCCTTAGGCTTGCCAACTTGTGGCAAAATTTCGTGGAATGTAAGGTTAGGCAAGTTTAATTAACTTAGGTGAGTGTTTGTTTCAAGCCACGCCTTAGGCAAGCCACACAGGCCCCACATGACATACACACAAAAAATGTGGCAAGATTCCCTTAGGCTTGCCAACTTGTGGCAAAATTTGGTGGAATGTAAGGTTAGGCAAGTTTGATTAACTTAGGTGAGTGTTTGGTTCAAGCCACACCTTAGGCAAGCCACACTGGCCCCACATGACATACACACAAAATATGTGGCAAGATTACCTTAGGCTTGCCAACTTGTGGCTCTCATTTTGAAGAACTTATTAATAACTTTGCCTGAGCTTAGTTGTGGCAAAGTTAGTCATGAATTAAGTTCAACCATGGAGTCTTCTAGATTATACATGTGGCAGAATCTGGTGGATGATATCCAATGGCCAGTAGTGCTCGGATTTGCCATCTTTGTACCGTCGGATTGGCTTCATCCAACGACCAACTATCAAAGTTTTTCACACACTATATAGGGGTATAGATATAGATGTGCGGTCCGCTGCAATGGATCCGAAGTATATCTATTTAGTGGAGTGCACTCTAAACACATTATCTATTTATTTTTCTCTAACCTTCCGTAGCCATGCAACCAAGCCACATAAGCTTCATGGGTGCCCCCACATCATATTATTCATACTATGTTGATTGAAAAAAAGATAAATCACCCAAAACAAGATCTTGCCATTTTTTGTTCCTACGATGTTGTGATGTGCATGTATCTACTAGTTGTATAGTGGTAGTACTAGTAATATAATAGTATTAGGAGTACAAACTTGGTAGGAGTGGTACTAATACGGAATGCTCCTACTCTATCAACGAGCCCCGTCTGACTTAAAATTTCTTGGCTTCCGTGCTACAGCTAGATCTTCCCCTTGTTTATGTTTTCCAACCCGGCGGCGGGCGGGGTGTCGGTTTGCTCAACGGGCGGTCCCACATGAAAGAGAAAATGCTAGGCACAGGGGCGGAGCTACGTGAGGGCCAACATGTGCCCTGGCCCGCCCAACCTCGCAGGATTTTCGTAGTTGTACATCCAGTTTTCAGGCATGGAACGTCAACACACGCGTAATTTCTATAGCCTGGCTAGACTGGCACGCCCAACGTTTTGCTTCAAGCTTCGCCACTACTAGGCAACACGCCTTCCCTAAGCTATGTGTCATGCCGGACGGGCCGTGTTGTATTCCCGATTCCCGGGCGTGGGGGGTGCGATGCGAACGTGGCAGGCCTTTTCCTTTTACTAGCAATGTGCCCGTGCGTTGCGACGGATCAAAAGTAGTAGAATAGTAGTATTTGTTCACAAACTTGAAAGAAATCACTGTTGTGTTGATATACTCCTAATATATTACTCCCTCCGTACCTAAATATTTGTCTTTTTTTGAGATTTCAAATGGACTATCACATGCGGATTATATAGACGTATTCTAGTGTTTCTAGCAAGATGCCCGCGCGTTGCACGAAGTTGATGGAAAAGGTAAGCACAACTTATAAATTGACGGATGGAGTACTAGTTACAGTGATGCATATAATTAAGCAAAGGGATTGCACATGTCGGTATTGACTGGAACGAGAATGCAACAGCACAATAAGAATTAAGGCCATGATGATGCGATCGCAGTGGTGGTTACAAAAGGCAAGAAGAAAGATGGATCCACGAACGTACGACCTCCTCCTCAACTTAGTGCGTCGGGCCACCGTCCGACGGCTAAGGAGTGGCGGCTTTTGTGGAGGGGTCGAGGCGCTTCTCAACAAAGGCATGCAAGGCTTCCAGCCGGTTGAGGAAGGCCAACGTCGTAGCATCCTCACTGGCCTTGTAGATACCTATGTACATGATTTGCTCGTACGCGTGGATGTGTAGATCGACGAATTCTTGCAGGGCGAGGCACCTCGCGGTGAGCGTGACCTCCAGGTGGACATTCTTCGTGGCGTCGGCGAGCGCGATCGCGGCCACCAAGCTTGAAAGAGGTTTCGGCCATGGAGGCCGATTAGGGTGGCAGGCAATGAGGATCCCAGGCGCGCGGGCTGGAGGAGTACAGCGATGTCGTCCGCAAGCTTCTTGAGGACGGTGAACTTGTTGCTGGTGGCAACGATCATCTGGTCCAACTGAGAGTCGTAGTTGGCATCGACGGCGGCCATCCACCAGCCGGTCTCCAACACCGTCTGGAGACGATCCTCGGCGCCATGCCGCAGGCCGGCGTCGTGGACCATCTGGCGCAGCCGCTGGCCGCTCACGCGCATCGCCGCCATGGGTCTGGAGCGAGCTCTTTTGCGCTTAGTGTAGGTGCTTAGGCAAGTGCTTAGGTGCGTATGATGTGGTAGGTGCATTGGAATGGAGGAGGGGCGCCTTTATATGAGGGCAATGAGGGCAAACTGCGTTGCATTCACGTCGTGCAGCCTCTTTTCCCGGACCTCCTCCCATTACTTCCCTCATGCATTAATTGAAGGAGGATGCATTGGCCGTTCAACATATCGGGAACCGCTACTCCCTCCCTCGTCTGCATTAAAGGCGTATCGGGAACTGCGCCGCCCGCTGTCAAATCGAATACTCCCTCCGTCTAGGTGAGTATTATAACTAATCTTACGAAAACCAAATACTAGTAAGACTAGCCACCGTGGGAGTAACTTCAGCAGTAACATCGAGTCCAACTCAGCAAATTTGCTTATGTGGCTAGTTACTGTAACATCACATGTCCCAATGCAATATGAGTCTATAACCTAATAAATGAAGCTTTGCATGTTACCACACTTATGTTACTACTACCTCTGTCCGGGTTTATTGGTCCCCATTGTATTTCGTGCCAAATTTTGACCATAGATTAAACTAAGAAAATGTTCACGCATGTCACCAAACATTATATTTTTCAAAACTATGTTCAAAGACGAATCCAATGAGATGATTTTTCTTGACATGCATTAACATTTTGTTAGTTAAATCTTTAGTCAAAATTTGGCACAAACTATAAAAGGGACATATAAACTATAAAAGTTCACGAGCGCTCTCTATATGTACCACCTTTTTCTTTAATTTCAAGTTTTGCTCCATGGCGCAATCCATCGATACTATAATTGTACAAAAGTGGAGTATATACATTTTTTAAAAGGCTAAAGGGCGGGGCAGTCTAGCTCGGTCGGTTTCACGAGAGGCGAGGGCCTTTGACGGCTCATTAATGCTGTCAAATCGAATAGTACTGCACCGCCCGCTACACGCCCGGCGCCTCCATTAAACCCCTCTGTTAAACCCGCATGCAAACCGAGAATCCTACTCCGGACACACGTCCGTTCATGAGCGGGCCGGAATTAAATGCAACACCGGACGAGCTCCTCCCGTCCGCCCTCAGTTTAAACGACGCCAGACGCCGGCCAAGCTCCTACCGTCCGCCCTCTATTTACACGAGGACAGACAAACAGCGGGAAAGAATCGCACCCCTCCGCCGCTCCCCCATCTCCTCCTTCACCATTTTCTCCACCCTTCCGATGGCTTTCGATGAGCCATTCTCTGGCATATTACCCGGCTGGGTGGCCTGCCGAGCCCTCCGGATACGGGCGAGGCCGCTCGGTGCTTCACCAACCTCGCTTGGCCAGACGGAGCCAGTTGCCCCCCAAGCAGGTGCGTGGTTCAGCAACTCGCCGCTCCAGTTCAGCTCGATGAGGAGTGGCGAGTTGCTCCGCCGCCGCACGGGCGGCGAAACACGCCGATGCGGGCGCTGCCGCTGCTGCCGCGTCGTACCGCGCCACCAGTGTCTGCGGTGGCCGCGCCTCCCGTTTGTGGGCGCGCCTCCCGTGCCTGCGGCAGCGCCATGCATGCGGCGAGAGATGAAGCGGGTGCGTGGAGAGCGACCGGTCGGTGGCCACCTTCTCCCCGTCGCCGCCATCATTGAGGAGAAGTAGAACACGGAGGCCGCCGCCACTTGGGACCCATGAAGGCCACCGCCGAGGCGACGCAGCATGGATTCGGTGGTTTCTTTGTTGCTTCATCTCTTCCGAGGACCTTCGTCGACCCGCAAGTGTCTGACGGACATGAGGAAGACAAAGGGATCCGCGGGTGGCCATTTAGAACTAAAATAAGTCTAGATATATCCATTTCTAGGACAAGTATTTCCGGATGGAGGGAGTATTAATTATACAAGAGAGCCGGATTGGCACCTCTTAGTTCATGTAAATGTAATGAAATCCATCATGTTTATATGAAGATCCGACTTTTTAATACTAAATCCTTCATGCTAATATGAAATCAGTCCGTGTTTGCACAAATTTCATCTGGCTGGTTAGAGTTGTAAAAATGTATGCCGCTGCGTTTGATGTCGTCCTCCGCGGAAGGAAGCGGGAGGAAATTTGCCGGCTGCCGTTGGAGATGCTCTTTATGCTGGAAATAATAGAGTGACATCCTGTCCATTTGAGCTAATTGCCTGTATGATTGTTCCACTATAAAAAGTTAATTGCATGTACAATGTACACATGACTTGCAGGGTGGCTACAGCTTCGTACAGAAAGTTAAAAAGAAACAAGTCCATCCTTAATATTCTAAGTACTCTGTGGGTTCCACTGTCAGTACAGTAGCGAAAGAAGTATATATTAAATAAGTAGAGTAATATATAATATACAAATCTAAAGTTAAAAGACAGAATTCGAACTCATGTCATCGCTATGCGAGCATCCGCGCTAACCAGCCCAAAGACATTTTTGTTGTAGACCATCTTTGAGATATATCTCCATGTCTACTCTTATATCTACTCCATTCGTTCCTAAATATTTGTCTTTTTCAGATTTCAAATGAACTACCACATACGGATGTGTATGTAGACATATTTTAGAGTGTAGATTCACTCATTTTGCTACGTATGTCTTTTCAGGAAGGGGTCAGATTTGTCCTTGATTTATTTATGAGGTATCCAGATGGCACTGCACCGCCAAGAAAAGAGGGTAACATCAAAATTATGGACTACTTTTTTGAGTATGTTGGTAAGGTCCGGTCATAGTTACTTGTTGAAATCTCTAAAAAGACAAATACTCCCTCCGTCCGAAAATACTTGTCATCAAAATGGATAAAAGGAAATGTATCTAGACGTATTTTAGTTTTAGATACATCTATTTTTATCCATTTTGATGACAAGTATTTTCGGACGGAGGGAGTACAAAACAGAGTTGGTGATGATGGTGTGCGTGCCATCCTGCAATATAGGCTGTCGGATTTATATCTAACGGATAGGAAAGAAACTATGGCAATTTTGCAAAAATATACCCACACGTCTCTCCACGTTCGCAAATAAGGCCTTCCCTCGTTCAGCCTTTTCTCTCACAAGATAAACTACTCATACAAATGCATCTTGATGTTCCGTGCAACGAACGGGCATCTAGCTAATTTCCTTTAAAGTAATTGCTGCGATAATTGGGTTGAAGTGATATGTTTATGTCTGCCCCGAATGATTTCAGATTCACTAGTACTCCCTCCGTTCCAAAATAGATGACCCAACTTTATACTAAAGTTAGTACAAAGTTGAGTCATCTATTTTGGAATGGAGGGAGTAGTAACAAAGAAAAGGTTGACTTGTTAATTAACAGAAAACAGGGTGAAAACTATCACATGAGGCCGGTAAAAACAAGGCACACTGGGTTCAGCGTCATCGTCACTACAGTTGTGAGCGCACGAGAAGTCTACATATCGAGGGGGCTACCGAGCGAGGCACCGAGACACAATGTTTGAGAGAGAAACCAATTGACAGATTATGATCAGATCAAGTTGTCACCCTTCTGCTGTCATTGTTGGGGGAGAGAAAGACGTATCGAGAGTGTGCGCGGTAGGCACAGAGGCACAACTAGCGAGTGTGTGTGTGTGTGTGTGTTTGAAAGAGGAGTCGATAGATTATTATCAAGATCGATGTGCCACCCTACTCCTTCAGTGCCGGGTAGTGTGTGTGTGTATGTTTGAGAGAGAATCCAGTCGATAGATTAATATCAAGATCGAGGTGTCACCCTACTCCTTCGGTGCCGGGTAGTGTGTGTGTGTGTATGTATGTTTGAGAGAGAAGCCAGTCGATAGATTAGTATCAAGATCGAGGTGTCACCCTACTCCTTTGGTGTTGGGAAGTGTGTGCGGGGCGGGGGGCGGGGCAGTGACACACACACATATCTCTACTTCTTATTAAAAAACAGAGTTGGTGATGATGGTGTTCCTGCCATCCTGCAATATAGGCCATCCAATTTATATCCGACGGACATGAAGGAAAATATGGCAATTTTGCAAAAAGATACCCACACCCCTCTCCGCATCTATAATACCTAAATAGTTGATCCCCACTACCTGATTTCTCTGCCCTGTGGTGCGTCCACGTCATCTTAATTCTTTTCGGCCGTTTGATCGATCTTATGAGGCCATGATCTCCGACGATGAGTTGGCCCCGTGTTCGCTCCACGCCCCCACCCGTTCGCTTCTCCTTCCTTGACCCACAGAAGCGGAAGCGGTGGTTTTCTCCTACTGAAACGTCAACGAGGGAACCTCTCCTCATAATCTAATCGCCCCGACTCCCACCCGCATCTCTCTCCTCAAACGATAAAAACTCCATGTGGGGATGGATGCAACTGAGCCCAGCCTCCTCTAGGGTTTGCGGCTGCCATCGGGATGAGAACCGGCGGACATGGCGGCTTGCGGGGCAAAGGAAGGACTGGAAGACAATCGATCTGGAGGATGTGTGGTACTTTATGCAGATGGGCGTCCACATGATGCATCAACATTCTCGATGGCCAGAGCCCGAGCACAACTTCGAGTACTACATGATGCATCTGAAGATTCTGAACATGTAAGTCGCCTTCTTGCCCGCCTCCAGGTCCAGGCCTAGCCCCCTAGCCTAGGCCGATTCGATCCAATCCGGTGCTGATCTAGGGTTTCCAGCCCCCTGTTGTCCTTCGTCCCCGCCTCCCTCCATCCATGCCTAGCCCAGGCTGATTCGGTCCAATCCTACATGTGTGTGTGTGTGTGTGTGTGTGTGTTTGCCGGTGTTGTTACTTTTCAGGTTCAATGAGCGAAGGCAAAGCTAATTGCCTTTCCAACATGCACTAATGTTTTTTGCATTCGTGTTCTTTTTTGGGTACAGGTGGAGCGTGACATTGGGTTGTCTTGCTGGCTGTGAATGATTACATTCTCATCTTACTATGTACCAACACATAATCAGTTCCTCTCTTGAATTATTTTGTTCCTTGGGAATTTGAAACAAACCTTCCTATTAGGATTCCAGTATAGTATCTTTTATGTATTAGGTACAGCCCGGTTAAATACCCCTTAATTTACGTATGCATCGGTCGGTTTGCTTTTCACATGACAATGTGGTTTAGGTCAGTTTACTTACGCTTCATCTTGACACTACACACATACATAGTTCCTGATTGAATTCTTTCGTCAGGCTTTTCATTTGTGCTATACTGCTATCCATTAGTACACATCTTAGTAATGTTAATTTGGTTGTTCTTGAGACTTTTGCAGGTTAGTGATTGCTGGCTTTCCTATGTTTGTCGATTTTAGATTCAGTTAAACAAGGTGACTTTTCTCTACAAGTTTTTATCTACACTTCGAGACAAGTGGCATTCCTGCCACTTGTGTAATTCTTCTGAACCTTTAAGTCGTTATGTAGAAAGCCATCTTACTACTATCATCTTAAAAGATCTTTTTTGTTCAAATGTGTTTCCAATATTGCAGATAGTATGTATTTCAAAGACGTGTGCTTGCATGGGTTTGATACTTCCCTTTATACCCGATCGCATAGGAAAACAAGATCAGAGCATAATTCTACTTGGCATTGGTGGCTGAGATCAACAAGTTCAGTGATTATTCTTATACTTTTGGTATGCTCCATTCAGTCCTCATTGCATGAATTTGTATAAACAAGGATGTACGATGCATGATGACTAAGAAAAGAAAATTGTGTTTTGTTCAGAACTTCAGGCTGTAGTCCATTTTTCCGTGTAGCTCTTCTGTAGTACTAGACTAAGTGGTACTTTTTCCCAGAAATTTTATGGCTTCAGAGAAACTGATAATTGGAGATAGAAGATATGGACATATCACATATCAGCCACATCGGGTGACCTCCAGAAGTTCCAATAATATTTACCTCTAGGGAGAACCTGCTTTACTAAGTTTTTCGGCTCTTACAAATTGTTAGACAAAGATTTTTGGAACAGTAATACAATGATGATGGATTACGCAATAGTGCAATACTACCATTTTCTCAGCGACAAAGGACAATATCTGAATGGTTAATCCTTTTACATCAATACAACTTTTAACATTCCTTTCTCAACTTTCTCGACTCAACATCTTTTTCTAAAAAAAGAAGTCTTTTTGTGAACAGTGTCTCTTTATAGACTCAAAATTCCAGGATATTTTTCTGGAGATTAAGTGTAATAATGCTCAAAACAATTAATTTTAGCATAAAGTCCCGCAGCAACGCGCGGGGCATCATCTAGTTTGCAAATAAGGCATTCCCTCGTTCATCCTTTTCCCCCACAAGATAAACTTCTCATACAAATGCATCTTGATGTTCTATGCAATGCACATGGGCATCTTGCTAGTAGGGAGGAGTTTGTGTGACACATATCTAGCTATATTAAGGGATAGGTAGATAGCATATGTGTGAGAGACATTATTATACTTTGAGACATTAGTGGCTGTGGGTGGGTGGAATTAAAGGGGTGGGCGTGTTAGACATAGAGAGCGTGTGTGTTTCTGTGTGACAGACTTGTAGGACGGGGTAGAGAGACGGATTTAACCCTGACGGAGGACAGAAATACACGAAGTGCGCGTGTGTGATTCCGATGCCCACAGGGAAATGAGATATGTATTCGTGTGAGAGAGATTGCACAATTCATTCACGTATCACTATCTAGCAACCATGGACATGCATCGCTTGAACATAAGTCAATATCTACTTCGTATCGTGGCGAAAGGTATAATATCGATTCAAAGCTATAAAGATTGGACACTCACATATCACATTTTTTCTATTTAAATAAAACTTTTTCAGTTGTGCATGCCAAAGTTACAGTGATGTTTCTTCAAACAACCAATGTAGCTATCATGCACATGCACCATTATTAATCTTGCATTCAAATTCATTAGTCTTGGATGATTTAAGTTTCTATTTTGAAGTAATATATATGTAATATTCATATATGAATTCAACGGTTACGCAATTTATGAAATGGAGGCTATGTAATCATATGAGGTAACACTTTTAAGTAGCTAACTACAATATCCATTTCTTTTTGTGCGCCTCTACACTAACACGTCAATGCATTATGTTTAAAGTAAATAACCAATGGCATTAAATTATCTATTTACACGAGAAATACATAGGTTGAGCGTTTGATCCTTTTTCTGTGAATGCGCCACTACACCCGTACGATTGGCCGCGCCCGTGTGAACATCCAAGTTATCGGCGCATCATCCCGAGTTATTGTCTTTTTTTCTGGGGTGGACTACACACGCTTATTAATCACGACGCGTGCCCGTGTACACAGCCTAGCATGACCTTCCCGCTAGCACGGTCCAAAATTAGTTGAAACTGGATACAAACGATCCCGCGGGCGGCAAAATCTCCCGCCTCCTTCTAAAATTTCCGCCACCTTAGTCTTTAGCATGCGAAATCCCCCTTTTGTCCTTGTTACAATACCGCCCTCATCTACATGATAGGTCGGGGCTGCTTTGGTAACTTCCGGTTCCCGCCACTACACGCCACCCCCATTTCCTCTCCCCTCCTCCCGCAAAAGCGACTAACTCCATAGCACCAGAGCATCTTACATCACGCCGTCCGTACTTCATCGCCCTTTCTCCCCTCCCCTCTCGAAACCCTAGACTGCTCATCCACCGGCGTACCATAGCCCATTCACTGCCAGCGGCATCCATCTCACCAGATCTGCTTCTGCGGCCGCATCTACCCCTCCCACCTCCCCTAGAAATAAGTAGACTGCTCATCCACCACTATACCACAGCCCATTCAGTGTCGGCCTTGTCCACGGCGCCGGATCTGCTTCGCCGGTACTCTCGTCAACCGCCGCGCATCTGCAGCGGCTCATTCGTACTCCCCACCGGAGACGCTTCGTCCACACCCCCGGAGCCGCCCCACCGACGCCCCCGTCGACGGCCTCTGATACTCTTCGCCGACACCTTCCTCAACCCTACCGGAGGCGCTTCGCCGACACCTTCCTCAACCCTACCGGAGCTGCTTCGTCGACACCAGATTCAACCCTACCGGAGTAGCTTTGCCTATACCATTCTCAACCCTACCGGGGCCGCTTTGCCAACTCATAAGTCCACGGCCTCAGATCTGCTTCCTCGCACCCTCATCCTACCAGAGCAGCTTCTGACGCCCCATCCACGGCCGCAGATCCGCATCGTCGACACTACCCTTAACCCAACCACCGGACAAGCTTCTGACGCCCCGTCCACGGCCACAGATCCGCATCGTCGACACCATCCTTAACCCAACCACCAAAGCAGCTTCTGACGCCCCGTCCACGGCCACAGATCCACTTCGCCCACACCGTAGTCCACCCTACCGGAGCCACTCCACAAACACCCTACTCGACGGTTCCAGATCTCCTTACCGGACCCCAACAGCCAGCGCAACATCATCACCCTCGACGTTTCTAACCTGATTCCCACCGTCTGGAGAGATGCCAAACACCCGCCACGGCCTAGGTACTTGTCACCTTTAAACCCGTCCAGCATCACCTGCCCGATGTACTTCAAATATACTAACCGTTCGCTGTTACCTATTATGCAGCTGGCAAAAACTACAAGGATGATGTTTCTTCTAGATCTAACAGCTTGGCCAACCAAGATCCTTGACTGAGGCATTGCTATGATCTTGTAAGCGCGTCTCTCTCTCTCTTGTATTGTTCTCAGGCTCGCCAAATGCGTGCTTTGCTAGGATTTTCACCAAGAATCCCTTTGTGCGCATAATGATTTCTACTCTGGCTGCTAAATTAGATATGTAGATGTCATACATGATACTACCTCGTACCTCCGTTCCTAAATATAAGTCTTTCTAGAGATTCCACTATAGGCTACATACGGAGCAAAATGAGTGAATCTACACTCGAAAATGCATCTATATACATCTGTATGTGGTCCACACTGGAATCTCTACAAAGACATATATTTAGGAACAGGGGCAGTACATTACACAAAATCATAGGTGGCATGTAGGAATTCCAGTGCACTACATTAGGCTCCCTTAGAGTGCCTGCCAGTCCAGCATATAGAGTCATGGCTAGTTTATGGTACGCACACAATTGTTAATTGGTGGTTTAAATATGCGCAAGGGATATGCAATGTAGTACCATGTAGAGATGTCTGAAATTAGCCATGTCAACTTGCAGATAGGGTTACACAATGAAAAAGTACAAGATGTATGTGGCAATTTCATGGAACATTGCAAAAAAGAAGAGGCAGCGGTGAGCCTATACAGTGTGCTATGGTACATCGCTCCTCCATTGCAATCATCGTGACATGTTATTTGTATGCAAGTTCTATTAGCCAAGTTTCTTAGGGACAGTTATTACGAGTTATCCTAAGAAAATAAGTACCTGTGAATATAAGCTCCATGTAATACGCCAACCAGTTCTTTTCATTGCGTTTTCAGCTTATCTTTGCTACGATCAGTGGAAAGTCTAGATTGCATTATATATATTTTTCATTTTGCTACACATATGGAAATTAATTTGACTTGCAAACATCACAAATTGAACCCAGTGCAGTAATTAATATGATAGGAAAACAGACCATCACTATTTGCTCAAAATGCAAATACAAAGATACCATCTACTTGGCACAATCTACTTTGGTCAATGTTTTCCATAGAGATCCCATTGCCTAATTTAAACGAAGAACGCATGACCCACATTTAAATGAAGAACAATTATTTGTTGAAATTCGATGCTCCAAGTGGTTGGTTATTACCATATAGCAGCACCACCTGAAAGCATCATATAGCAGCAGCAGCAGCTCATAGCAACTCATCATACAACAGCAGCAGTCTGCAATTCATCATATACCAGCAGCAACTCATAGCAATTCATCATATAGCAGCAGCAAAAGCAGCTCATAACAATTCATCATATAGCAGCAGCAGGAGCAGCTTGTAGCAACTCATCATATAGTAGCAGCAGCAGCTCATAGCAACTCATCATACAGAAGCAGCAGTCTACAATTCATCATATACCAGCAGCAGCTCATAGCAATTCATCATATAGCAGCAGCAGGAGCAGCTCATAGCAATTCAGCATATAGCAGCAGCAGGAGCAGCTTGTAGCAACTCATCATATAGCAGCAGCAGCAGCTCATAGCAATTCATCATATAGCAGCAGCAACTCATAGCAACTCATCATACAGCAGCAGCAGCTCATAGCAATTCATCATATAGCAGCAGCAGGAGTAGCTCATAGCAATGCATCATATAGCAGCAGCAGAAGCAGCTCATAGCAATTCACGTATAGTGGATCAGAATGAAAATTTGGCAAAAAAATCAGAGGAGATCCTCACCTTGTTGGATGAGCTCATCCTTCAACAGCACCTCAAGGCCATGGCCTGGGAGGAGGGAAGGGGGAACAAGGTGCCTTCTGCCGCAGTGTGGCATCAGCCGTAGTTGTGCAGCGCTCGCTGGAGTAGTGCGTTGGACGAACCACAGTGGAGCAGCTGCTGGAGACCATGAGAAGGAGGGGTGGCGCCAAAGGGAGGAGCAGCCAGGGAGATTTGCCCTACCACCGGGCCATGTAGCCTAGCCGGACATAGCATCGCCGAGGACCAGGCCAGATGGGACCAGTGGCGACGGCTCGCTGGAGGAACCCTAGTGCTGCAGGCAGGGGATCGAGGTAGAGGGAAAGGGGAGAGGAGATGCAAGCGGGCAGGGCAATGAATGCTTGTGTGTTTGTTTTTACTTGAGGGTCAGGTGTGAAACAGGCGTTAGCAGTTGCATTTTGAGTGTAATATAGGCAGACAACAGAGTCATTTCACTATTCCCCTTCCCTTCAATTTTTAGTGAGGTTCTACCCGAAACACCCCCCTCCAAAGCGAATTTAGTTAAGCCCAAGCCCATAACCCAAAAATGACTTCTTTACATCTTTTATGGCTTATTTTGACAATATACCCTGAAAAGGCGGAATCGAACTGGCCCTTAACCTGCAATTCAATTGTGCGTGCAATGATGAATCACTCCTGCCTGCTATCTATACATTTAGGCATCATAATACATGGCATAACCTAATACATGTGCATTCCATTGTAGAATCTGGAATATGCAATGTTTATGTTAGTTCATACGTTGCACATGGTCTTTAAATGCCCCTTAAATCTGGCCAGTCAAGTGATGGTATTTAAGCCTCCTTCTTTGCTTCTTTTCTTGATATGTAAGATTTGCTCACATATCTGTTCAATTGCTTGTTTGCATCAGCCAGCCATATTAGGACTGTTTGCTTTGATTACTTGTTGTTCTTGACCTAACACTCTAACAGAGCTTGTCAACGATTTAAACACTGAGGGCTGCTGTAGTGGGGACTTGTCTAACTCATAGGTGAATAAAGGTTTGGCTGTACACTACAGTAGGATCTCCAAGAGTACCTGGAGATCCATTTCGAAGGTATGCCTAGTTTTTACATAGTGCGATATAGTAAATGCTCATTTCATTGTGTGCAAGTGCAAGAGATGCGCATGTTTCATTATGTGGTGTTGTTTTGTTATAATCTCATCCTTTTGTGTTCACAGACTGGAAAGTATGCATATTTATCTTCCAAGGAGATGAGTAACTAGTTTGTGTCACCTTGTAGAGGGGGTGCAATGAAGATAAGATTGAGGATTTCCAAGTACAAGATGTTAGGAAGGAGCCTTGCAAGAGAAGTAGGAGCTGCGCTGAGCCTCTTCAACCTGCTAAGGTAAGTCACTGTATGCAACTCAACAGTTCAATTCCTTGTTTGTTTCAGGCATAGTTAATTTTCTCTTTTTAATTGCTTTATTTGTCCTCACTTAATGAGATTCCCAAATAATTGTGCCTGGTGTTTGGTACTTGTATCACTATTAGTTGACATAATTAAAGGCCTTACCATTTAATTACTCTGCCGAAGTGTGCCTGAAGCTTTGAAGTCTATTAACCAACTATTATTGCATGAGGCTCACAATCTAGTTTATACTATGCTAATGATTGCATAGTTTTGCCTGCTGTAGTATGTTTGTATGAAACCCTCTGATGTTCATTATGCTCCCTAAGACTTTAGTTGAGGTACAGAATGGCCAACTGCTTGCTTACTTGTACGCAACGTGTTGTCTAAATTTGTAACTTGTCTGTGTTTTCGATTGGGCCCCAATATCATGCTCCTCTGGTGAGCTAAGAGGGATTTCTGTATGTAGGCTGCACAGACTATCTTTTTTATAATTTTTAAAATATCACCTGCTTATGCTTCATGACGTGTAACATCTTTTTTGTGAAAGTGACGTGTAACATTATTGTTAGTCCTGTTTTGCCATGTAGTACAAAATAGTGTCTTGTTCGCTTCACTGTTGTAACTATATTTTTGCCCTAGTCATGTGTACTTACAGAAACATTTCAGGATGAAATGACATCAACACAAAAATCTGCGAGCAGTGCGGCATGGCCGTTACCGAATGATTATGGCTTGGAATTGGAATGTGCTGATGTTCTCGAGCATCAACTAGAGGTGGCAAGACAACGTGTCCATGATTGTCAACGTATAATCAACAAGTTGAGACTGGACATGCAGGTACTAGATGCAGGAGTCAAAAAAATGAAACAAGACACCGAGGTAATGTCACGCCCAATATACGATACTATCCTAAAGAGACTCGAAGGTCCCACCAAGGATAGAACCGCATATTGAAACGCTTTTGCAAGGTGGATATCATTACATCAACATTACGTAATAGATGGGGATACATACAAAAGGCATACAATGCCACACGAATACAACATCATCTTACATAAGAGCACCATCCGAGTACGGATGAAACACAAACAGAAGCTTAAACGGCATCCACCCTCCTAGCCCAGGCTGCCGACCTGGAACCTATCCCCTGATCGAAGAAGAAGCAGAAGCAGAACTCCAAAACAAGCAAGCATCGCTCTCGCGTCAAGATCATCGCATAACCTGTACCTGCAACTGTTGTTGTAGTAATCTGTGAGCCACGAGGACTCAGCAATCCCATTACCATGGGTATCAAGACTAGCAAAGCTTAATGGGAAAGGAAGGGGGTAAAGTGGTGAGGTTGCAGCAGCGACTAAGCAAGTATGGTGGCTAACCAACGCAAATAAGAGCGAGAAGAGAGCAAGCTGAACGGTCGTGAAGCTAGCAATGAGTAAGAGGTGATCCTGAACACCTACTTACGTCAAACATAACCCAAAGACCGTGTACACTTCCCGGACTCCGCCGAAAAGAGACCATCACGGCTACACACGCGGTTGATGCGTTTTAATTCGGATCTGGTGTCAAGTTATCTACAACCGGACATTAACAAATTCCCATCTGCCACATAACCGCGGGCACGACTCTCAAAAGTTTATACCCTGCAGGGGTGTCCCAACTTAGCCCATGATAAGCTCTCGCGATCAACGAAGGATATACCTTCTCCCAGGAAGACCCGATCAGTCTCCGAATCCCGGTTTACAAGACATTTCGATAATGGTAAAACAAGACCAGCAAAGCCGCCCGATGCGCCGACAATCCCGATAGGAGCTGCACATATCTTGTTCTCAGGGCAACACCGGATAGGTCAGCCTACGAGTAAAACCAGACCTCGAGTTTCCCGAGGGGCCTGCGATCTGCCGGTTCGCACCAAAGACTTAGAGAAGCACCGCCCGGGGCTAAAATAAAGATGACCCTCGGGTTGGCCGACCCAAGGGAAAGGTATAGGTGGTGGTGAGGCAAATGGTAAAACCAAGGTTGTGCCTTGCTGGAGGAGTTTTATTCAAAGCGAACTGTCAAGGGGGTCCCATAAATCACCCGACCGTGTTAGGAACGCAAAATCCGGGAACATAACACCGGTATGACGGAAACTAGGGCGGCAAGAGTGGAACAAAACACCAGGCATAAAGCCGAGCCTTCCACCCTTTACCAAATATATAGATGCATTAATAATATAAGAGATATTGTGATATCCCAACATAACCCTGTCCACCATGGAGCAATCTTCAACTTCACCTGCAACTAGCAACGCTATAAGAGGGCTGAGCAAAGCGGTAACATAGCCAAACAACGGTTTGCTAGGAAGGGTGTGAAAGGTTAGAGGTTCATGGCAATTTGGGAGGCTTGAAGAACAAGTTATAGGAAGCGCGACAAAGCGATAGAACGAAGCAACTAGCATAGCAATGATAGTAGTGAGATCCACGGTAGCGGTCATCTTGCCTGAAATCCCGCTAGGAAGAAGAACGAGTCCATGAAGAAGATGAAGCCACGAAGACGAACCACACGTAGACGAACGCATCCTCACGATCGCAACGAAACGGGAACTATCGAGAAGAAGCACACAACGTAGTAAACACACCACACATAAACAAGACATGATGCACAACAAGCATGATGCATGACAAGGCTACATGAAGCTACTCATGACAAGAGATGATGCAAACAAGAACAACACATCAAGGCAAGTTTAAATGAGGCCGGAAACAACATATAACAATTCCGGTAAGTCCTCATATGAAAATTTCGAAATTGGTCCAGAACTGAATAAACCTTATGTTCAAGTTGTTAAACAGCAAGTTAAGATGCACCAAGATGATCTACACGAGATTCTAGTCAAGTTACATATAAAGTTCATTAGATTCGGAGCTACGGCCTAGAAGATATGAGGAAAACAAGTTAAGCATGACATTGATGCTAAAAGCAACCAAACATCAAGCAAGCACGCCAAAACAAGGATTCAACATGATAATATGAAACTACATGCAAAATCAAGCAAGTTTCATATAGAGCACACTCAAAACGGAGCAACGGTTCAACACACACCCATGAAACAAGTTATAGTAACAATCTGACCAAAACAGCAACTAGGCATATTGCAAGCATCAAAACAACAAGCTACAACATCCCAACATAAGAACAAAAGGCATGAGCATGAAGTACAAGTAAAGCATGACAAAACATGAACACTGAGCTATCTCCAGAAACTACTAGAACATGCTCAAAAACACATGGTAAGATTGCAAATAATAACAGTTTCAGGCTTAGCAGAAATAACATCAGGTTGCAATGTTTAGAGCTATCAAACAACATACTACAGGAACTTATCATGGAAAACAAAAGCATTTCATGAATCTACTAATTGCATAGAACAAAAGTCCCTTACTGACCATGAGCCAAAAGGGCACAGAAAATATGATGGCACCCACGTAAACATGGCATGTTATGACAGATTAACACATGGTAGGAACAACAATAAGTAGGCATGTTGGTGAGCTTGAACCACTCATCACAGAGCAATACATGGCATGGCAAGGCAACCAACAGTAAGAAGGCATGTTTATGAAGCTAAGCATGGCAAGATCAAGTTCATAGGGTACATGGATCACTAGAAAAGCACATGGCCAAAACTGAACTTCATGTTAATAGGTTGACAACAACATTATTTAGCAACTTTGGAGCAAGATAACAACAAGCTACGGCAGGCTATAAATGCAACCAAGCACATGAATGGATAGAGCATGACATGTATAACAAAACATCCTTAGTGAACATCTCCAGATTATGCATAGAATAACTAGTAGAAGCATGTTTACATAGCAACAAAATATAACAGAATCAGCCTAGCAAAACAGTAACAGCAAGTACCCCACTTAACAAGCTTGATGCACTCACTACAAGCATCACAAAAATACATGGATAGCACCCCTGGAAAGATGGCATGGCATAGATCAAAACACATGTAAACATCAACCTCATAGGATGCACACATCAACCATGGAGAAAATGACAAATGAGCATGCTATAACAGTTTCAGTAGATTAATAGCAAAATGCACACTTCCAACAGCATTTCGGGCATCAAGATGAGCTCAGATGAAAATGATGCAATGGAATGAAATGAAGTACTCGTCGAGGCGAACAATTTGACAAATTACACGCATGAATCGGAGCAGTATGCACAGAGTTATGGCGCAGTGAACATGGCATGATAATGTTGAAATATTCGGGACTTGGAAGATTTATACCACTCCGAAAAGCTGGACATGGTTGAGCGGGACGACGAGATCCGGGCGCGGGGGCGTTTGGTTCGGATCCCGGTGGATCTCGTCCCACCTGGACGGATCTGACCGGATCCGAACTCCGGCGAGGGCGGCGGCTCCGGCGAGGTCAGCGAAGGGAGGCGGGGCGGCGCCGACGGGGATGGCGCGACACGGGAGGCAAGGCTATGGCGAGGAACGGCGCGGGAGGCCGGATCGACGCGCGGAGCGCTTGGAGAGGCCGGAAGAGGCGGGTCGGCGTGGCTCGTGAGGCCGCGGCCGGGCAGCGAGGGGCGATGTGGCGGGCGGCGGACCAGCGGGAGGCCGAGGCCGCGAACGGAAGAAGCGGCGGAGGGCGGCGCCAGCGCGTGGCGGCGCGCGACGCCGAGATCCGGCAGAGATAGCGGCGCGCAGCCTCCGGTGGCCGGGCGGCGAGGTCACCGGAGGTCGGCGGCGGCGGCGAAGCGGGCGCGAGGCGGCGGGAGCCTCGGCACGGGCCGAAGCGGCGGGTCGCTGGCTCGTCGGGCCAGCCACGGGCGGGCGGGCAGGCGGCGCGGGCGGCAGCTGCCACCACGTGGCGGACGCCGGTTGGTGCGGAGGCGGCGGCGCAGGCTTTGTCCGGCGCGGACGGACACGTCCGGCACGGAGAGGGGAATTTTTAGGGTTTCGGGGGAAAACATCCGCGAATTTGGATGGGAGGCACATATTTATAGGTAGGAGGAGCTAGGAAGCTCCAAATGAGGCACGGTTTTCGCCCACACAATCGTGATCGAACGACCGAGAGCATGAAGAGACTTAGATGGGTTTTGGGCCACTTTGGAAGGGGTGTTGGGCTGCAAGACAAAAGAGGCTTTACGGTTACCCGGTTAACCGTTGGAGTATCAAACGACCTGCAAATGGCACGAAACTTGACATGCGGTCTACCGGTGCTATACCAAGGCCGCTTGGCAAACCTCGGACCATTCCGAGAAAGTTTAACACCCGCACATGAAAAGAGGCAAAAGGGGCGGTGGGTGACATAGGAGTGTCGGATTGCAAAACGGACAACGGGGAAAAAGCTCGGATGCATGAGATGAACATGTATGCAAAATGAAATGCACATGATGACATGATACGAAATGCATATGATGACATGGCAAAGACGGCGAATAACTGGCGGACACCTGGCGCATCGAATCCGGGCGTTACAACCATGAAGGAATTGGAGATTTTGCAGACTGAAATTTGTGCTATCTGAATCCGGCCAATCCTATTTTCTGAAGAGATTATAGTTCAAATGGAGTTAAGTTGATGCGCATCCATGATGTATGATCCATATTTGCCCAGTGTATGTAATTTGTTGTTTGTGTATGCTTTATTATCACCTGTGCCGTACCATAATGCCCAGTGGGTATAATCGGCTGTAATTTCTTTATTGTATAGTGTAGGATTATTCTACCTTTCTATGCCTTGATCTCTTTGTTGTATAGTGTATGCTTTTTAGAGGTGATAGTATTGAGTAGGATAATTCTTTGAATATGCTATATCGTTCAAACGGGGGCCAACTCGCCCAACCATGGGCCTTCTACGTCTCATAGGATCCATGGGTCTTCTATGTCTCGTAGGATCCATGGGCCTTCTACGTCTCGCAGTGTCCATGGGCCTTCTACGTCTCGCAGAGTCCATGGGCCTTCTATGTCATGTAGGATCCATGGGTCGCCGACTCATTTATGGGTCTTGTACTGTCATTTAATGGGCCATAGACGGGCCTATAATGGAAATCGTATGTTTTATTGGCTGACCATAACGGGCCGTTAATAGGCCGTATTTGGTGATTCTATGAAAATGGCCCAACAGACTGACGGACCACAAACGGGCCGACTGTAACGACGGGCTGAATTTGGCCCATAAGCAGAAAATGACAGTAACGGGCCGTAAGTAACCGAATGCTGCAAATAAGCCCAAGAATAAATGGGCTCTGAGAAGGCCGAAAGATAACATGGGTTGTAAACGGCCCAACTGAATAACGGGCCCTTAATGGGTATAAAGTGATACACTGTTCATTACAAGCCAGTTTCACCACGGGCCGTTAATGGGTCTAAAGTAATACACTATTCACCGCGGGCCAGTTTCACCACGGGCCGTTAATAGGCCAAGAATTACATAGGGCCTCATATGGGCCGAAAGACGTCATGGGCCATATATGGGCCAGAAGTGAAAATGGGCTGGAATCATATTGGATGGCCAAGATGACGCTACTGGGCCTAATTCGGATAAGGCGTAACGAGCCTTGGGTTAGCGAGCTGTAAATGGGCTATATGCGAACAGGCCATTAACAGGCTTTCCATGGGCCGACCCGTCACCTTTTGACCAAGTCAAACGGGCCGGACTTTTCATAGGAATGGGCCTCTATTGGGCCGTGCCACGTGTCGACGTATCATAGGCGCCTTCTGTCTAATGTGTGGATGACATCTGTCCCAACGATGAGCCGACATGTGTTTCCTCCAGCAAATGATGATTTTACACGTGGAAAATCCCCATTGGTCGGGGCTGTTAACGGGTTATCGGATCCAAAACCCGACCCGATAGCTTAACGGCGTTCCGTTACGATGGATGCCACGTGTCGGTCACCCTTGACGAAAGCACTTCGGGACGACGATTTATCGTCATGGAAGTGGACACTTCGTGATGATAATTTTGGTAATGTCATCAAACACTTCTCTGACAAAGACGCTTATGACTATCTTGATTCTGTCATAAATTTGTCATGGATGTACATGCATGACAAAAAACGCGACCTACTATGACAAACACGTATCATCACGGAAGTGTATTTTTTTGTAGTGCAAGGATCTACACTACATATGCATCGGTATCAATGAAATGGGTTGTATCTGTGGACTGGACTGCAGAATGCCAGAAGAGTAGGGGAAAGCCTAGCCTATCGAAGACTAGCATCTTCAAGCGTCTTGCAGCATCAGAAGAGATTAGAGTAGAATAAAGTAAAGTAGTAGTAGTGTTACCAACCTCGGCCAGAGCTCCTTTCTCGACTCCCTGCGAGAAAGCAATCCCAGAGCCATACTATCCATTTCTCCTCACAATCCATTTCTCATCATGAGTATCCAGTTCTAGTTGTATCGATCGGGATACAACTCCAAGTGTCCGTTACCGTAGGACAGGCTATCGATAGATGTTTTCTTCCCTGCAGGGGTGCACCAACTTACCCACCACGCTCGATAAACTCTTTCCTGGGTCATGTCCGGCCTCCGCCAAACAACGCCGCAACCCGACCTAGGCTAAATAGAGAGGTCAGCACGCCGGACTAAACCTATGCCCCCAGGGGTCATGGGCCATCGCCCCGGGAACTCCTGCACATTGCGTACGCGGCCGGTGAGCAGACCTAGCTACCTCCTTCAAAAATGCAGGTGCTTACCAGTCCAACCCAGCACGTGCCGCTCAGTCATTGACGTCTATTAAGCTTCGGCTGATGCATACGACGCAGAACGCCCATACTATGCCCACGTGATGGTTAGTGCTATCAGGCAAGAGGCCCCTCGGATCAAACATCCAAATCGTAGTGGATTAAGAACGTGCGGTAACAAGCAGAGACTCACGAAAGATGTGACCCCGTTGTCCCATCTCGAGGACTTGCGGCGAGGGCTAGGAATTCCCGGCCATGCCTCGTAATTATCTCAAGGCACCCTCCAGGTCAACCCGTCTCCACATCACTCCCGGGTACCCCTCAGGTTCGACCCGCTTTTCCAAGTAACAGTTGTAAAGTCCAAGTATCTGTGTGTCCAAACATCAAGGGGAAAACCCGAGGAATCACCCCCGGCAGATTCCACTCGATGTAATCATCAAGGTGAACGTAAGAGGATCCACCCTCGAGGTTCACACTTGAGGGGTTACACAACAGGGTCGTATCAGAAGTGGTTAAGGCGGAATCACCCTCGATTACCAGGACCGAATAACTACACTACCGGGTTCACATCATAAGTGCTGATGAGGTCTCACCCTCAGCACTCGATAGTAACCCAGTAGTGTCGAGCAACTAAGGGGAAGTGATGTGCGGTGCCGGGGCCTGGTCTTCGATCCCGTTGATCGGGTCTTCGATGATGAAGCAGGGGCAACAAGGACAAGGTGGGGGTCACTGATGGATCACTAACTAACCTATACTAAGCAGTTTAGGATAAGCAGGTAAGGTAACAATAAGGTTACAAAAGTAGGCTATGCATCAGAATAGAAGCAAACAATAACAGTAGCAAAATCTAATGCAAGCATGAGAGAATGGAATGGGCGATATCGGGATGATCAAAAGGGGGGGCTTGCCTGGAAGCTCTGTTGAAACGGAAGAAGTGTCGTTGTCGTCGTAGTCGATCACAGGGGGAGCATCAATCTCGGGGTCTACCGGAGAGAAGAGGGGGAAGAAACAGTAAATACAGAGCAAACAAGGCATCACAAGGCATAACATGGCAATACGCAGCGCTAGGAGTGTTCTAACGTAGTGCTGCACGATACAGGTGAAGGGGGAATTCAACCGGGAAGGTATTCCCGGTTACGGACCTGTGTCAGATAGATGACCGGAGGAGGAATGTTCCATGTTCAGCATGCTAGGGGCATGTGACAGATGAACGGACCGCATATTCGGATTCGTTGGATTTTTCTAAGCAACTTTCATTCAGAAAACATTTTTGTCGGAGTTACGGTTTAATTTCTATGAATTTTCAAAGTTTAAACAATATTCTGGAATTATTAATATTAACAGAAAAGGAATATGACGTCAACATTGTGTTGGGATGACGTCAGCTGTCAACAGAACGACCGACCAGGTCAAACCTGGCCTGTGGTTCCAGTGGGACCCACATACCAGCCTCTGTTAGCTTAACAGTGGATTAAACTAATCTGACAGGCTAATTAGAGGGGTGGGCCCCTGGTGTTAGTGACTAACTAATTATTAAAACTAATTAACAGATTTATTTATTTATGAAACGTTTTAAACAAAAGGGGCCCAAATGTCAGCCTCACTGGGCAGCCCAGTCAGTAGTTTACTGGGTCAACCCAGTCAACTGGGCCACCCGAGCCCACTGGTCAGTGACCTAGGGGCGGGGCCCACTGTGCCACGTCGGCGTCGGCGCCGGAGAAAGCTCCGGCGACCAAATCCGCAGCGGAGCATCGCCGGACTTCACCGGAAAAACACTACTGGGCACGGGGAGTGGTGCAACTAGGTGCGTTCGATCAGGCGTTCGACGTCGCATCCATCTATGGTCGCGGCGCGGCCCGTAACGGGCTAGAGACGACGGCGAGAGGCGGGGCGGACGCCGGTGTTTGGCCGCGGTCGGAAACAAGGCTAGAGGGCACGGGGAGGCACGTGATCAAGCTCGTTGGGCTCATGGGAGCACCAGGAGCTCGATGCCATGCCTAGGTGAGCGCAACAGGGGCTATGGCCACGGCGGCGAGGCGATCCGCGGCGACGGGCTCACGGCAATGGTGACGAGGTAGCTACGACGCGCGAAGAGGCTAGCGGAGGGGAGCAGGAGATGGAGAAGGTCACCACGCAGCTCACACGTAGGCCCGTGATGATTTAGGAGCTGCAGAAGGTCGTCGGGGAAGAACGGGATTGCCGGCGACCGAGGTGGAAGGGGGCGGCTTGATCCGCGGCCTGCGGTGCTCCTCGAGCTCGATGGCGAGGCGTAGTCGAGGTAGAGGTCGACGGCGTGTCTTGTGGACGTGCTGGCGAGGCGCGGGGTGGGCAGTGGCCGTGACTACGGCACAACCATGGCGACGACAGCGCTCAGTTGAGGTGGGGAACGAGGGGGAGAGCAAGGAGGGATCTTGTGGGAGAGGGAGAGGCGGAGCGGGCGACAGTGTTGAGCGGGGGAGAGGACCGAGGCGTCCGGGGCCTTATCCCCTCGTCCGACGTCGCCGGTGAGGTGGCTGGACAGCGACGGGCGCTGTTGTCCCGCCTGCTCGGAGGAACAGAAGCGACCGGGAGGGGTGGGCGGCCTCTTTGGACCAGGTGGCTCGGTCGAACACATGCACTTGGCCCGGTGCACAATGGGCTCGTGCTCTTTCTCTTTTCTTTCTCCTTTTTAAGCATCGATTTCAAATAGCTTAGGCCATTTAAACACTTTAAAAAAATAGGTTCACCACAAATATTCATTATGGATTATTTGGCACAAGATGAACATTTTAGTTTTCAAGTTTGAGCATTTTGAATTTCACTCATAATTTGAAATTGAATTCAACTGGAATTTGAAAGAGAGAGGAGACAATGATGAACAAACACTTGTTTAGCAAAAGGATTAACTTAACCCCCGGGATTACTGTAGCATCATTACACCGGGTTGTTACATATTGCGTGAGTGTTAACAATTGTGAAAGACTAAATGATAGTTGAGTATGTGGACTTGCTGAAAGCTCTTACATTGACTCTTTCTGATGTTATGATAAATTGCAATTGCTTCAATGACTGAGGTTATAGGTTGTTAGTTATCAATGAAGTTTCTGATTCATACTTGACATTGTGAATAGATTATTACTTGAGCGTAAGAAATCATATGACAAAATATTTACATATGTTGCTGTTATAAGAATGATCATGATGCCCTCATGTCCGTATTTTATTTTATCGACACCTCTATCTCAAAACATGTGGACATATTTTTCGTTATCGGCTTCCGCTTGAGGACAAGCAAGGTCTAAGCTTGGGGGAGTTGATACGTCCATTTTCCATCATGCTTTTATATCGATATTTATTGCATTATGGGCTGTTATTACACGTTATGTCACAATACTTATGCCTATTCTCTCTTATTTTGCAAGGTTTACATGAAGAGCGAGAATGCTGGCAGCTGGGATTCTGGGCTGGAAAAGGACCAAATATTAGAGACCTATTCTACACAACTCCAAAAGTCCTGAAACTCCACGAAAGTCATTTTTGGAATTAATAAAAAATACTGAGCGGAAGAAATACCAAAGGGGGGCCACCCACTGTCCACGAGGATGGGGGGTGCACCACCCTGGGCCCGCCACCTGCCTCGTGGGCCCCCTGGCAGGCCTCCGGTGACCATCTTCTGCTATATGAAGTCTTTTATCCTGAAAAAAATCACAAGCAAGCTTTCGGGACGAAACACCGCCGCCACAAGGCGGAACCTTGGCGGAACCAATCTAGGGCTTCGGCGGAGCTGTTCTGCCGGGGTAACATCCCTCTGGGAGGGGGTAATCATCACCATCGGCATCAGCAACGATCCTCTCATCGGGAGGGGGTCAATCTCCATCAACATCTTCACGAGCACCATCTCCACTCAAACCCTAGTTCATCTCTTGTATCAAATCTTTGTCCCAAAACCTCAGATTGGTACCTGTAGGTTGCTAGTAGTGTTGATTACTCCTTGTAGTTGATGCTAGTTGGTTTATTTGGTGGAAGATCATATGTTTAGATCCATAATGCATATTTATACCCCTCTGATTATGAACATGAATATGATTTGTGAGTAGTTACGTTTGTTCCTGAGGACATGGGAGAAGTCTTGCTATAAGTAGTGATGTGAATTTGGTATTCGTTCGATATTTTGATGAGATATATGTTGTCTCTCCTCTAGTGGTGTTATGTGAGCGTCGACTACATGACACTTCACCATTATTGGGCCTAGAGAAGGCATTGGGAAGTAATAAGTAGATGATGGGTTGCTAGAGTGACAGAAGCTTAAACCCTAGTTTATGTGTTGCTTCGTAAGGGGCTGATTTGGATCCATATGTTTCATGCTATGGTTAGGTTTACCTTAATTCTTCTTTTGTAGTTGCAGATGCTTGCAATAGGGGTTAATCATAAGTGGGATGCTTGTCCAAGAAAGGGCAGTACCCAAGCACCGGTCCACCCACATATCAAATTATCAAAGTAACGATCGCGAATCATATGAGCGTGATGAAAACTAGCTTGACGATAATTCCCATGTGTCCTCGGGAGTGCTTTTCTCTATATAAGAACTTGTCCAGGCTTGTCCTTTGCTACAAAAAGGATTGGGCCACCTTGCTGCACCTTATTTACTTTCATTGCTTGTTACCCATTACAAATTACCTTATCACAAAACTATCAGTTACCGATAATTTCAGTGCTTGCAGAGAATACCTTACTGAAAACCGCTTGTCGTTTCCTTCTGATCCTCGTTGGATTCGGCACTCTTACTTATAAAAAGGACTACGATAGATCCCCTACACTTGTGGGTCATCAATAACCCACTTAACATGGAAGATATCGACCACCTCCTGTCGTTCCATGAACGATCCAGACACACAAAAAGGACACTTTTTAGAAGTTTCTAGAGGTGGCACATGCAAATTTACTTAGGGCGGCAGGGTAATACTGTATGTAGGTAGGTATGGTGGACTCATCTGGGATAACTTTGGGTTCAAGGTTTTTGATGTACAAGCAGAGTTCCCACTTAGTACAGGCGAAGGCTAGCAATTAAGATTGAGAAGCGGCCAGCTAGAGAGCAACAACGATCATAACCAGGCATTATGCATAAGTAACAATTGGACACTAGCATGAGTAGGATATGAACACCATGAACATAAATATTATAGAGGCTATGTTGGTTTTGATTCAACTACATGCATGAACATGTACCAAGTCAAGCCACTCGAACATTCAGAGGAGGATACCATATCATCATTCTACATCACAATCATTTTAGCGCTATGTTGATATCACAGATAAATCATTATTCGCTCCTAGCTCTTATGCATGGCATGAGAAACTATAATCTCCAATTGTTATTGCAAACATGTTTAATCATAATGGGCTGAAGCATGGATACTAGGTTAAACATATTTACACAAAGAGAACAAGTCGAGTTCATACCAGTTTCTCTTTGCCATGGCCAGTTCATCGAATATCGTCATTATTGCCTTTCATTTGCACGACCGAGTGATATGAAAATAATAATAGTGCAAGAGGGCCATGAACTAAGCTGGAACCTGCAAAGCATTTTATTTAACAGGACAAGACAAGGTAAAATGTGCTCTTATTAGTTCAACAGTTATTCATATGAGAGCCACTCAACATTTTCATCGTGGTCTTCTCCTCGGTAAGACTCGAATAAAAATAAAATAAATTCAGAGAAACACACTGAAATATATTTTTGGAGTTTTTGGTTTTCTTGATCAAGCAAATAAAAGGGAAAAGAAAAAACGAGAAAAACTATTTACACGGGAAAGCTCCAACAAGCAAAAGAAGAACAAGGAAATCTTTTGGGGTTTTCTTTTTAATACTACTACTAAGCATGCATAGAAAGCAAATTACTACAACTAATTTTTTGGTTTTTTCTAAAGTTTTTCAAACACACAAGAAGAAAGCAAGAAAATAAATCTAAGCATGGATGATACAATGAATAAGTGTGAACACCGGCAACTGGAATGATATGTGTGAACATGAGTATAATGTTGGTGAGAAACACGTACTCCCCCAAGCTTAGGCTTTTGGCCTAGCTTGGTAGTCGATCAGTAGCCTGGAGGGTAGTAGGGATCCTGAGGAGCTGGCATCCACTCATCCCACTGTTGAGGTGCCTGTGCAGCCTCTGCGGCAGCGTGAGCGTTCCAGTAGGCGAGGATGTCTGCAGGCATAATCCGGTATCCACCCCTAAAAACAAAATCAAACAAAGCAGGTGCAGGCAAGGGGATAACATCACGAGTTTCAATGCTATAGATCAGGTTATAAGGGATGGCAATGTTAGGACGATCATGTGCAAGAAAGTGATGATGTAGCATGGTTGCACGGTCTAGGTAAACCTTAGTCAGAGGGTAATATGAGGGCGTATCTCAACCTCAAAGTGAGCCGCCAAACGAGTAGCAAAGATCCCACCATGTATTTTACCCTGGGATTTATTAAGATGGAGGCGATGAGCCACAATAGCTCCCAAGCTATAAGTGTTGTCACCCTCTAATGCACGAGAAATACAACAAGGTCTGGTGAACTAAGTGGACCCACCTTCTCCCTAGCAAGTAAGCATTTTGTAATGAAATATGCAAAGTAACGAACATCAGGAAAATGTAAGCCATCGATAGTGATGGCTGACACTCTCCTCTCATCACCCATTGTCAAAGTGAGACAGAAGTTCTCAAACTCAGCCGGCCTAGGCTCAGCCAAGCTCCCATCAGAAGGGATCATGCAAATGATACAAAACTCAGTAAGTGGTATCTGATGGTTTTCAGCATATAAGTCAGAGCTCACTTCAAGAGGATTATTTCTAGGCAGGAAAGTAAAACTTTGAACAAACATGTTTTTGAGGATTTGGTGTTGGTCACACTCATCTGTGATGAAGTCGGTGAGACCGGCATTGGTAATAAATTGCATGAACTCCTCAGGAATTCCAGCCTCTTGCAGGAACGGGGTGTGCAGCCATTCGCATGGCCGTACCTCCACCAACCTCCGAGGGTGGAGATCACTGTCGGAAGACTCCCCAATAACACCCTTGGAGTTCTTCTTAGAGCCAAATTTTCTGAAGATATTCATGTCCGCATACAATTTTTCCTATGAACAAAAATCTGAATTTTTAGTTCACAAAAGTTTCTCAACGAAACTTCACAAAACTGATAGCAACTACTCATAGGGATACATAGAGGCCATAGCAAGCATTCAAACTACTTAGAACACTAAGAATTCAACATGCAAGCTCATCTACAGCAGCACCAAGAGTAGCTAATTATTCAAAGTATAAACCACTAAAACAAAAACTAATTGGACAAAGGGTGCAGTCACATACCAAGCAACAGTCCCCCGAAACAGTTTCGGAAACAGAGCTTCGAGCAAAGAGATCAAAATCCGCGTGTTTGAGCTCAAGAACACGGGAGAGAGAGCAATGTGGATTTTTTCTGGAGGTAAATGATGATGTGGGCTAAAGAGATAAGTGAGGGGGCCCATGTGGGGACCACAACCCACCAGGATGCACATGGGGGTCCTGTCGCGCCTAGGTGGGTTGTGCCCACCTGGTGCACCTCCCTCTGGTATTATTTGCACCAAAAATTCTTAAATACTCAGAAAAAAATTATATAAAATTTTCAGAGCATCCTGAGAACTTTTATTTTTGGGTCTTTATTTATTGCACGGGAAATTCAGAAAACAGACTAAACATGGCATTTTATTTTATTTAACTAATAAAAACAGAAAACAAAAGTGTAGGATAGAAGGTAGTGCTTACTAAATTCATCAACTTCATACCGCTCAAAAATGATTCATTAATAAGGTTGATCAAGTCTTATTAACAACCACTTTGGATTAGCATGAAACCGAAGAACTTTCGTAAATCACTAAGTTACCTCAATGGGGATATGCATCTCCCCAACTATAGGCATTTCATATTTCTTTTTGACAATAGGTAGAGGTATTCGAAAACTTCCAATAGTGATTGTCGGAGATTTTTCAATAACATTAATACCTTCACTTAATTGTTTCTTCGGAAAGTGCACCGTGTGCTCATTACCATTAGGTGGACCATGAACTCCACCATGGCTCTCTCCCCCTCCACCCACCTCTCCACCTCGGGCGACCATCGCGCCCATCAATGATACAATCCCATCCAACCAACAAAACCCTAAAGCCCTCCAATGGATCCCTTCAATGACCCACACTCCATCGCCCATCAACTGGATTTCACATTTGGCCACCATTTCAGATGCAAGGTTCGTGATAATTTCAAATCTTCAGTCCATCCTATCTCCCTAGATCTGGGTTTTCAAATGGTGATCTCCTTCGCCCGATCTTCTTTTCGTTTGAATGAGGATAATGTTGGCATTGCAATCTCATCTTGCACGGGAGGTGCCCATGACTCACTGGATGTTCTGCATATTCATGGCAAAGTATATCGTTTCTCGGTCTGTTCCAAGGCAATTGGTTTCTTCCTTGTGCGCAAGAAGTTCTTCATATGTGATGCTTTCAAACTTTATTTCCACCTTTGGAGTGGAGGAGGCCCTAATTGGCAATATGAAGAAAGATCTTGGCACTACGAACAAGATGCGGAACGGATCACCATCTCACGTAAGAAAGGTACTCTACGCCATCCCACGATCCCTATTAGTAATGTTTTTAATAGGATTGCAACCAATCTTCATACCCCTAGTGGTACAAACAAGGATCCTATCACAACCAACGTGTTGACGGGTGCTAGTTCACTCCCTATTGGTAATATTTCAAACGTTGATCATGATCGGATTTCTCGCAATATTCATGCATGCCCACGTCAATCCGCCATGCATAGCGGATCGGTGGTTGTTGGACAATCTGGCACCACGGTCCACACTGGTGCTATATTTGCCGGCCCAGATAGCCAAACCCCTACACGACCCATGAGTTTGGAAGTGGGAGAGTCCGGGGATCAATCGTTATCTGATATGGAGATTCGTTTCTGTTCCCGATGCCTTGGTATTGATCATTATCGCCCTGCCTGCAAAAACAGAGTCAGATGCAGAGTCTGTTACAGATATAATCACATTGCGAGATTTTGCCTCAACAAACACAACAAAGGCCGGGTATATAGGGTGAAAACCTAGGAGTCACGAGCTCATATCCCTCCCCCTCCTGTTCCTCCATCGACAACCTCGCCATAGCTAGCCACCACCCCAACCCTGCCACCTGAAACAGACTGCGTTGCCATGGCATGCTACCCATGCAACCCCTTCCCTCACCTCCCACCAGGCACGACCATCATTCCGCCAGGCCTCCTCCGCGAGCAGCGTGGCTATGTGGTTGTCGGCGGCAAGCTCCCGATGGTTCGTGATGAATGGGCCATTGCCACTCTCGAGCCTGGTATCGCTCCGGAGGAATTTCATGGAGCCAATGCCATGATCATCAACTTCTTGGAGAACAGAGGATGGCGGATCAGCTATTTCTCCAGATGCAGTTGATACATCCATTTTGCATCATGCTTTTATATCAATATTTATTGCATTATGGGCTGTTATTACACATTATATCTCAATACTTATGGCTATTCCCTCTTATTTTACAAGGTTTACCATGAAGAGGGAGGATGCCGGCAGCTGGAATTCTGGGCTGGAAAAGGAGCAAATATTGGAAACCTATTCTGCACAACTCCAAAAGACCTGAGACTTCACGAGACAACTTTTTGGATTTAATAAGAATTTATGGGCAAAAGAAATAGGCCACAGGGCCCACATCCTGTCCAGGAGACAGGGGGCGCCCCCCCCCAGGGCGCGCCCCTATCTCCTAGGCCCCCTGGTGGGCCTCCGGAGTCCATCTTCTACTATATCATCACTTTCCCTCTGGAAAAAATCGGGGGCAGCTTACAGGACGACACTCCGCCGCCACGAGGCGGAACCTTGGCGGAATCAATCTAGGGCTCTGGCGGAGCTGTTCTACCGGGGACACTTCCCTCCGGGAGGGGGAAATCATCACCAATGTCATCACCAACTATCCTCTCATCGAGAGGGGGTCAATCTCCATCAACATCTTCACCAGCACCATCTCCTCTCAAAACCCTAGTTCATCTCTTGTATCCAATCTTGTATCAAAACCACAAATTGGTACTTGTGGGTTTCTAGTAGTGTTGATTACTCCTTGTAGTTGATGCTATTTAGTTTACTTGGTGGAAGATCATATGTTCAGATCCTTTATGCATATTATTACCCCTCTGATTATGAACATGAATATGCTTTGTGAGTAGTTACGTTTGTTCCTGAGGACATGGGTGAAGTCTTGCTATTAGTAGTCATGTGAATTTGGTATTCGTTCGATATTTTGATGAGATGTATGGTGTCTTTCCTCTAGTGGTGTTATGGGAACGTCGACTACATGACAGTTCACCATTATTTGGGCCTAGAGGAAGGCATAGGGAAGTAATAAGTAGATGATGGGTTGCTAGAGTGACAGAAGCTTAAACCCTAGTTTATGCGTTGCTTCGTTAGGGGCTGATATGGACCCATATGTTTAATATTGTGGTTAGGTTTAACTTAATACTCCTTTTTGTAGTTTCGGATGCTTGCAGTAGGGGTTAATCATAAGTGGGATGCTTGTCCATGTTAGGGCATTACCCAAATGCCGGTCCACCCATATATCAAATTATCAAAGTACCGAACGCGAATCTTACGAACGTGATGAAAACTAGCTTGACAATAATTCCCAATGTGTCCTCGGGAGCT
The DNA here is from genome assembly GCA_021437245.1 of Aegilops speltoides. Lineage (NCBI taxonomy): Eukaryota > Viridiplantae > Streptophyta > Magnoliopsida > Poales > Poaceae > Aegilops > Aegilops speltoides. Next base: position 142,768,222 of record CM038147.1, read on the forward strand.
CCTTCTTCATTATTAGAATTTGTCCAGGCTTATCCTTTGCTACATAAAGGATTGGGCCGCCTTGCTGCACTTTATTTACTTTATTTACTTTTTGCTTGTTACTATTTATCTTATCACAAAACTATCTATCACCTACTATTTTAGTGCTTGCAGAGAAAACCTTACTGAAAACCGCTTATCATTTCCTTGTACTCCTCGTTGGGTTCGACACTCTTACTTATCGAAAGGACTACGATAAATCCCCTATATTTGTGGGTCATCAAGACTCTTTTCTAGCGCCGTTGCCGGGGAGCGTAGTGCTCTTGGTGAGTGGAACTTGGTAAGGAAACATTTATATAGTGTGCTAAAATTTTCTGTTACTTGTCACTATGGAAACTAATCCTTTGAGGGGCTTGTTTGGGGTATATTCACCCCAACCAGAAGAGAAAAGAGATGCTCCTCAACCTACTGAACCTTATGAAAATATTCACTTTGAGATTCCTTCGGGTATGATAGAAAAACTGCTAGCTAATCCTTTTGCAGGAGACGGAACATTGCATCCCGACTTACACCTTATCTTTGTGGATGAAGTTTGTGGATTATTTAAGCTTGCAGGTATTCCCGATGATGTTATCAAAATGAAGGTCTTCCCTTTATCTTTGAAGGGAGATGCAATGACATGGTATAGGCTATGTGATGATACGAGATATTGCAATTATAAGCGATTGAAGTTGGAATTTCACCAGAAGTTCTATCCTATGCATCTTGTTCATCGTGATCGTAATTACATATAATTTCCGGCCTTGCGGAGGAGAAAGCATCGCTCAAGCTTGGGGGAGGCTTAAGTCAATGTTGTATTCATGCCCCAATCATGAGCTCTCTCGGGAAATGATTATTCAGAATTTTTATGCTCGGATTTCTCTTGATAATCGCAACTTGCTCGATACTTCCTGTGCTGGTTCCTATATGTTGAAGACTATTGATTTCAAATGGGACTTATTGGAAAGAATTAAACGCAATTCTGAAGATTGGGGTTCCGACGATGGTAAGGAGTTAGGTATGACACCTAAGTTTGATTGTGTTAAATCTTTTATGGATAGCGATGCTTTCCATGGATTTAGCTCTAAGTATGGACTTGACTCTGAGATAGTAGCTACTTTTTGTGAAACTTTCGCTACTCACGTTGATCTCCCTAAAGAGAAGTGGTTTAAATATAATCCTCCTATTGAAGTTAAAGTAGTTGCACCCATCACAGTCGAAGATAAGACTATTACATATAGTGATCCCATTATTCCTACTACTTATGTTGAAAAACCTCCTTTTCCTGTTAGGATAAAAGATCATGTTAAAGCTTCGACTGTTGTTCATAAGAGTAATACTAGGGCCTATACACCTCCTGAGCAAATTAATGTTGAACCCGGTATTGCTATGATTAAAGATCTCTTGGATGAGGACTTAGATGGGCATGTTATCTCTTTCTTGGGTGAAACTGCTAATATTGCTAGACCCGATACTAAGACACGTAGACCTGTTGTAGGCACGCCTGTTATTTCTGTTAAAATAGGATATCCTTGTTACCATGGTTTATGTGATATGGGTGCAAGTGCTAATGTGATACCTTATGATCTTTATAAAGAAATTATGCACGATATTGCACCTGTTGAATTAGAAGACATTGATGTTACTATTAAGCTTGCCAATAGGGACACCATTAAACCTATTGGGATTGTTAGAGATGTTGAAGTCTTGTGTGGGAAGATTAAATACCCTGCTGATTTTCTTGTTCTTGGTTCCCCACAAGATGATTTTTGTCCTATTATTTTTGGTAGACCCTTCTTGAATACTGCTAGTGCTAAGATTAATTGTGAAAAGAATATTGTCACTTTTGGCATAGATGGTATGTCTCATGAGTTTAATTTCGCTAAGTTTAGTAGACAACCTCGTGAAAGGGAACCACCTAGTAAGGATGAAATTATCGGTCTTGCTTCCATTGCTGTTCCTCCAACTGATCCGTTAGAACAATATTTGCTAGACCATGAAAACGATATGTTTATGAAGAAAAGGGAAGAAATAGATGAAGTGTTCCTTAAACAAGAACCTATGCTGAAACATAACCTTCCCTTGAAATTCTTGGGGATCCCCCTCCACCCAAGGGTGATCCCGTGTTTGAACTCAAACCCTTACCTGATAATCTTAAGTATGCTTATCTTGATGAAAAATAAATATATCCTGTTATTATTAGTGCTAACCTTTCAGAGAAAGAAGAAGAAAGCTTATTGAAAACTCTGAAGAAGAATCGAGCTGCTATTGGATATACTCTGGATGATCTTAAGGGCATTAGTCCCACATTATGTTAACACCAAATCTCAGTGGAGAAAGATGCAAAACCAGGTAGAGATCCTCAAAGATGATTAAATCCCAAAATGAAGGAAGTGGTAAGAAAGGAGATACTAAAGCTCCTTGAGGCAGGTATTATTTATCCCCTTGCTGATAGTGAATGGGTAAGCCATGTCCATTGTGTCCCCAAAAAGGGTGGTATTACCGTTGTTCCTAATGATAAAGATGAGTTGCTCCCGCAAAGAATTATTATAGGCTATAGGATGGTAATTGATTTTCGTAAGTTGAATAAAGCTACTAAGAAAGATCATTACCCTTTACCTTTTATTGATCAAATGCTAGAGAGGCTATCCAAACACACACATTTTTGCTTTCTATATGGTTATTCTGGCTTCTCTCAGCTACCTGTATCAGCAGGGGATCAATCTAAAACTACTTTTACTTGCCCTTTTGGTACTTTTGCTTATAGACGTATGCCTTTTGGTTTTATGTAATGCACCTGCTACCTTTCAAAGATGCATGATGGCTATATTTTCTGATATTTGTGAAAAGATTTGTGAGGTATTCGTGGATGACTTCTCCGTCTATGGATCCTCTTTTGATGATTGTTTGAGCAACCTTGATCGAGTTTTGCAGAGATGCGAAGACACTAGTCTCGTCCTGAATTGGGAAAAGTGTCACTTTATGGTTAATGAAGGCATTGTCTTGGGGCACAAGATCTCCGAGAGAGGTATTGAAGTTGATAAAGCCAAAGTTGATGCTATTGAAAAGATGCCATGTCCCAAGGACATAAAAGGTATAAGAAGTTTCCTTGGTCATGCCGGTTTTTAAAGGAGGTTCATTAAGGACTTTTCTAAAATCTCTAGGCCTCTGACTAATTTATTGCAAAAATATATTCCTTTTGTCTTTGATGATGATTGTGTAGAAGCATTCGAAACACTTAAGAAAGCTTTGATCACTGCACCTATTGTTCAGCCACCTGATTGGAATTTACCTTTTGAAATTATGTGCGATGCTAGTGATTATGCTGTAGGGGCTGTTTTAGGGCAAAGAGTCAATAAGAAATTGAATGTTATCCATTATGCTAGCAAGACTCTTGATACTGCCCAGAGAAATTATGCTACCACTGAAAAAGAATTCTTAGCTGTTGCGTCTGCATGTGATAATTTTAGACCTTATATTGTTGATTCCAAAGTTACTATCCACACTGATCATGCTGCTATTAAATATCTTATGGAAAAGAAATATGCTAAGCCTAGACTCATTAGATGGGTTCTCTTGCTCCAAGAATTTGATTTGCATATTATTGATAGAAAAGGAGCTGAGAACCCCATTGCAGACAACTTGTCTAGGTTAGAGAATGTTCTTGATGACCCACTGCCTATTAATGATAGTTTTCCTGATGAACAATTAGCGGTCGTCATTGCTTCTCGTACTGCTCCTTGGTATGCTGATTATGCTAATTACATTGTTGTTAAATATATACCGCCTAGTTTCACATACCAGCAAAAGAAAAAGTTCTTTTATGATTTAAGACATTACTTTTGGGATGATCCACACCTGTATAAAGAAGGAGTAGATGGTATTATTAGACGTTGTGTGCCTGAGCATGAACAGGAACAAATCCGCATGTGTCACTCTGAATCCTACGGAGGACACCACGCTGGAGATAGAACTGCACACAAGGTACTACAATCTGGTTTTTATTGGCCTACTCTTTTCAAAGATGCTCGTAAGTTTGTCTTATCTTGTGATGAATGTCAAAGAATAGGTAACATAAGTAGACGTCAAGAAATGCCTATGAATTATTCTCTTGTTATTGAACCGTTTGATGTTTGGGGCTTTGATTATATGGGACCTTTCCCTGCCTCCAATGGTTATACACATATTTTAGTTGATGTTGATTACGTTACTAAGTGGGTAGAAGCTATTCCAACTAGTAGTGCTGATCATAACACTTCTATTAAAATGCTTAAAGAAGTTATTTTTCCGAGGTTTGGAGTCCCTAGATATCTTATGACTGATGGTGGTTCACACTTTATTCATGGTGCTTTCCGTAAGAGGCTCGCTAAGTATGATGTCAATCATAGAATCGCATCTCCTTATCACCCGCAGTCTAGTGGTCAAGTAGAGTTGAGCAATAGAGAGCTCAAATTAATTTTGCAAAAGACTGTGAATAGATCTAGAAAGAATTGCTCCAAAAAACTTGATGATGCATTACGGGCCTATAGAACTGCATACAAAAATCCTATGGGTATGTATCCATATAAGATGGTTTATGGAAAAGCGTGTCATTTACCTCTTGAACTTGAACATAAAGCATATTGGGCTATTAAAGAGCTCAATTATGACTTCAAACTTGCCGGTGAGAAGAGGTTTTTTGATATTAGCTCACTTGATGAATGGAGAACCCAAGCATATGAGAATGCCAAGCTTTTCAAAGAAAAAATCAAACGCTGGCATGATAAGAGGATACAGAAGCGTGAGTTTAACGTAGGAGATTATGTGTTATTGTTCAACTCTCGTTTAAGATTTTTTGCAGGAAAACTTCTCTCAAAATGGGAAGGTCCCTACGTTATCGAGGATGTCTATCGTTCTGGTGCTATAAAAATCAACAACTTCGAAGGCACAAACCCGAGGGTGGTAAACGGTCAAAGAATAAAATATTATATTTCAGGTAATCCTATCAATGTTGAAACTAATATTATTGAAACCATAACCCCTGAGGAATATATAAGAGACACTTTCCAGAACGTTCCATACTCCGAAAAGGCATAGGTACATGGTACGGTAAGTAAACTGACTCCAAAACAACTCTAATGGCAATTTCTATCAGTTTTGGATTATTTAAAGATTTTAGGAAGAAAGAAGTAGTCCGAAAGGGGCACGAGGCTCCCATGAGAGAGGAGGGCGCCCCGCCCTGTAGGGCGCGCCCCCAGTCTCGTGGGCACCTCGTGTGCCTCCCGGACTCCGTTTTCTTGTATGTTACGTATTTTGGTCAGTAAAAATTCATTATATATACTCCCGAAGGTTCTGACCACCGTATCATGCAAATATCCTCTGTTTTAGTTTCGAGTTATTCCTGTTGCAGAATAAGGCAAGATGTCTTCTCAGGAATCAGTTGGGGAGAGCTGGGTGCCTCACCCAACGCCAGGTCCAGGAGCAAATAGCGATGCATACCAATTTGGACCATCAACGGAGGATGAGATGGAGGCTGATTTGAAAAGGATAGATGCCATGGAGGAAGATCAAGAAGTTACCTCTCGTCTCCAAGCAGAATTCACTATGGGGGAACTACCTAGCCTAGCTGTCCCTACTTCGGTCACTCCTTCCAACCCTAGATTTCTTTCTTATGAAAATATGAAAAAGAGTTTTTCTTGTTCTCCAGAAGCTATGCAACATCCTTGGGTAAAAGGAGCTTTGTCCATTACCGGCAAGCTCCGTAAAGAAAATATGGACCGCAAACAAGAAGTAAATAAGCTCGAGGAGGAGAACCGTATCCTGAAGGGCATCATCGCCAAGAAGATCATAACACCAACCGTGAAGAATGTGAAATTATCACATGAGTATGGGCACTCCCCTTGGCAACTACCAAGCTTGGGGGAGGTGCCCCGGTATCGTATCACAATCACACTCGTATTTTTACCGCTTTATTTAGTTCGATCCTTCTAGTAGTATCTTGATCTATTAGTTCGAAGTTTTGATATCAAGTAGTTTTGAGTTTTTCATTGTGATCTCTTTATGTAATCGAGTCCGTGTGCTATCTATAATAAAGATTAGTGTTGAGTCAAGGGATTTGCTATGTTGCTATGATCTTGAGAAAGTAGAAAGAACAAAAGAGTTCATATTGATCTTATGGATAGTGATAACTTCACACATAGAAAGTATGAGGCATAAAAATTGTTGAGAGTTGATGAATGTAGCCTTGGTCATCGTTGCAATTAATAGGAAGTGATAAGGAAAGAGGGGTTCACATATAATTATATTATCTTGGACATCTTTTATGATTGTGAAGCACTCATTAAGTATGACATGCTAAAAGAGTTGACGTTGGACAAGGAGGACAATGTAATGGTTTATGTTTTCCGACATCTCAGTTAAAGTATATTGTCATTGACCTTCCAAATATGTTGAGCCTGCCTTTCCCCCTCATGCTAGCCAATTTCCTTGCACCAAGTAGAGATACTACTTGTGCTTCCAAATATCCTTAAACCCAGTTTTTCCATGAGAGTCCACCATACCTACCTATGGATTGAGTAAGATCCTTCAAGTAAGTTGTCATCGGTGCAAGCAATAAAAATTGCTCTCTAAATATGTATGACTTATTAGTGCAGAGAAAATAAGCTTTGTACGAACTTGTTGTGGAAGTAACAAAAGCGATGGATTGCATAATAAAGGTCCACATACAAGGGGCAATATAAAGTGACGTTCTTTTGCATTAAGATTTTGTGCATCAACCCTAAACGCACATGACAACCTCTGCTTCCCTCTGTGAAGGGCCTATCTTTTACTTTATGTTTTACTTTATGCTTGAGTCAAGGTGATACTCACCTTTCCCTTTTTATTTTTATCCTTTGGCAAGCTCCTCGTGTTTGAAAGATCATGATACATATATCCAATTGGATGTAAGTTGGCATAGGCTATTATTGTTGACATCATCTAAAGGTGAATATGTTGGGAGGCAACACAATAAGCCCCTATCTTTCACAATGTTCGGCTGAAACTCTATAACCACAAGTATTGCGTGAGTGTTAACAATTATAGGAGACTACGAGATAGTTGAGTATGTGAGCTTGTTGAAAAGCTCTATTGTTGACTCTTTCTGATGTTACGATAAATTGCAATTGCTTCAGTGACTGAGATTATAGTTTGTTAGTTCCCAATGAAGTTTTTGAACCATACTTGACATTGTGAATTGTTTATTACTTGAACATAGGAAATCATATGACAAAATCCATATATGTTTCTGTTATTAGAATGATCATGATGCCCTCATGTCCGTATTTTATTTTTATCGACACCTTTATCTCTAAACATGTGGACATATTTTTCGATTTTGGCTTTCGCTTGAGGACAAGCGAGGTCTAAGCTTGGGGGAGTTGATACGTCCATTTTGCATCATGCTTTTATATCAATATTTATTGCATTATGGGCTGTTATTACACATTATATCTCAATACTTATGGCTATTCCCTATTATTTTACAAGGTTTACCATGAAGAGGGGGGATGCCGACAGCTAGAATTCTGGCTGGAAAACGAGCAAACATTGGAAACCTATTCTGCACAACTCCAAAAGACCTGAGACTCCATGAAACAACTTTTTGGATTCAATAAGAATTTATGGGCAAAAGAAATAGGCCAGGGGCCCACACTGAGGGATCGAAGAAGGTGAGAGTGTCTAGAGGGGGGGTGATTAGACTACTCGACAAGATAAAAATTCCGTCTTTTATCAAGAAAAGATTTTGGCAGATTTTGCATAACACACAAGTCAAGTAGCACACTACACATGCAATTCTAGAGTATGGGCAGCGGAAAGTAAATTGCACAAGTAGTAAAGAGAAGTGGAGAAGATCAAATGCAATTTGGAGACGCGGTGATTTTTCTCGTGGTTCCGATAGGTGGTGCTATCGTACTTCCACGCTGATGGAGACTTCAACCCACGGAGGGTAACGGCCATGAGAGTCCACGGAGGGCTCCACCCACAAAGGGTCCACGAAGAAGCAACCTTGTCTATTCCATCATGGCCTACACCCACGGAGGGCTAGCCTTACTCGGGGTAGATCTTCACAGTAGGAGATCTCCTTGCCCTTACAAACTTCTTGGTTCAACTCCACATCTCGACGAGGAGGCTCCCAAGCGACACCTAACCAATCTAGGAGGCACCACCTCCAAAAGGTAATAGATGTTGTAGATGATGATGAACTCCTTGCTCTTGTGCTTCAAATGATAATCTCCCCAACACTCAACTCTCCTCACTGATTTGGCTGTGGTGGAAGAAAGGATTGAGTGGAAAGCAACTTGGGAAGGCTAGAGATCAAGCTTCATATGGTGGGAGTGGAGCAACTTGATCTCAACACAAGGGTAGGTAGTTCTCTTCTCGAAATGTAAGGTAAGAGTGGTAGTTCTTTCGATGGCTCTCTCCACGAATGAAGAGGGGTGGAGGGTATAAATAGCCTCCACACAAAATCCAACCGTTACACACATTTGAGCAATCTCGGTGGGACCGAAGTGGACAACTCGGTGAGACTGATAGTTCAAATAATGTGAACGTTGGGATTTTCGGTGGGACCGAATATACAATCTCGGTTAGACCGATTCGTGCAATGACAAGAGCATACCAGTTTCGGTGGGACCGACTTCATCATCTCGGTGACACCGATTTGATGACAGAAGGTTACGGAGTTCAGAATCGGAAAATCCGAGTTTACTAGGGTTTGGCATATGGCTGAGGTGGTTCATCTCGGTGTGACTGAGTTTGGAATATCGGTGGGACCGAGACTACTTATGAGTGTATATGGCAGTGAAAGTTGCTGATAGTTTAGGAGATGTATCACTAAGCACTTGAGCAACCAGATCATCATCATAACCTCATCCCCTTTTAATAGTATTGGCTTTTCCTATGGACTCAATGTGATCTTGGATCACTAAACCAAAAATGGAGTCTTGAGCTTTTGCCAATGCTTGCCTTAGCATTTTGAGGGGTCCACTTCTTTAGTCCTTTTGCCATGCCAATGTGATTGAATTTCTGAAACATACTTGATAAAAGCATTAGTCCAACCACAAAGTATGTTGTCATTAATTACCAAAACCACCCGGGAGCAAATGTGCTTTCAATCTCCCCTTTTGGTAATTGATGGCAACACACTAAACAAGACATCAAAGCTTATTGAAAGAAAGATGAATTATCACAAAAGCTTTGACAAACATGTAGTACACAGGCTCCCCTACAAGTGTGCAAGTTTTTCATAAATTATGGTTTTGGACTACCACAAGCACACAAGAGAGAAAAGCAAGATGTGCTACATGCAGCTTGGCTATATGCATCGAGCAGATGAAAAGAAGTGAGTGATAATGCATATGTGCATGGTGATTTCTTGCAAACAAGTATTCACAAGCAAGTCACCATCATGCACATTCTGCAAAGTGCATATACTTACCTTGAGGTTCCTTGGCATTGTACCAAGAGATAAACTTGGGAAAACAAGGTTAGATAACACAAGAGTATTTCTTCAACCAACTGCAAGAACATCAAGAGTACCAAGCCAGGGATGACATGTATAAAGAGTGTCTCATATTGAGCACAAGCTTGAATCAGCAAACATGTCTCCAAACTAAAAGATTTTCAATGAACTCGAGAGATTTTGCTTTCCATAAGATATCAATTGTGAAGATTCCTCTCCTTTGAGTTCTCTCGGATCAAGGGTTTGATGGAAAGAGCAAAATCAAAAGAATGATGCCAAATGAGAATGACGCCAATTGAAATGTCCAATGTGAAACACGGCAAGAAATTCTCTTATAAGGAAAAACACGGCAAAGCTTTGATGTGATTCTCTCCCCCTTAAGATAAGATTGCTCTTCTTCTCCCCCTAAATCTTCTCTTCTCCCCCTAAGTCTTCTCCCCCTTTGACATCAAGTGCCGAAAAGGACAGCAAACTAGGAAGGTCAGGGAAGATGGAGAGAAAGAAGTGGATCCTTAAGAATCACAACAGGCAAAAAGGAACATGCATAGAGAATCATTGAGTGGAGCTGCAGAAGATGATATCTGGAAGAAATAAATCGGTGACACGAATTAAGATGGATCGGTGGGTCCGAAAGTCGGGGACTTAGGGTAGATCCTTTTCGTTAGACCGAAATATTTAAATCGGTGACGCCTTGAGTTTAATTCCAAGGAAATACTGAAATAATTCAGCTCACTTTGCGAGGAATGTTTCAAAGGATTTGCAATGAATTTGTGAATGATTTTCGAGGAATTGATCGAGCGGAAGGATATTCACAAAAAGCAGAAGAATAGAAATGAAAAGATTCCTAGATGAAGTTTTTTAATGAAAACTCAATGAGAGAACATAAGGGAAAATAGAAAGACTCCAAAACATATGTACTTCATCTAGATAAAGGTCGGCGACAAGGTCACCTATGTTTGAGTATATTGACTTAGGAGTCGAATGAGGACATTTGATCATAGGTCATACTCATCATTTAAGCTCAAAATGGGGTTGCCATTTTTCTATTAAGCATTCGATGTGATCACATCTTATGAAGCTGCTTGTACTCATGACTTTTAGCAAAGCTCCTTAAAGATGTGATGAACATACCTTGGGCTTGTTGTTGCTTTGTTCATGTAGATAAACTTGATGTAGGTGCTCATTGAATGTGAAGTTGGAGCGCCATTTCCACTTGTGTAGTTCATCTTCCTACATGGGTTAGGCAAGCAAGGAAATACTCAAGGATATCCAAGATGACAAGAGTGAAATACTAGATGTATAAGATGTCAAAAAGGATATGTGGAATTTTGTTCCTTGAACTCAACATCCCAAAAGGCTAGATACTTGGTCAATGACAAGATTACTCATGATTTGAGTGTGTGGTAATCTTGTGGAATGTAGATCATCCAAGTACCTGCAAGGAGTTAGATGCAATACAAGGAGGCAAATGTGTCCAAGACATATGATCACCATCATAAGAGAAATATCAAGGATTAGTCAAGTGGGCTCATGCCTTGCATGCATCAATGGAGTTTTCACTCCAAGTTTGAAGCATCAATGATGTTCAACTCACTCCTTAGCGACAAAACACCTTCTCATCAAGAGGTTTTGTAAAGATATCAGCGATTTGTTTGTCAAGATCTGAACATGCTTAAGATTGATGTCACCCTTGGCAATGTGATCACGAATGAAATGGTGACGAACTTCAATATGTTTCGCTCGAGAGTGTTGCACGGATTGTGTCCAATTTTAATCGCACTCTCATTGTCACAAAGCAAGGAACATGTCTCACATGTATCCCATAATCCTTAAGCGTTTATGTCATCCATAGCAATTGAGCACAACACTAACCAACAGCAATATATTCCGCTTCGGCAAGGATAATGATACGAATGTTGCTTCTTGGAGGACCAAGATACAAGGGATCGACCAAGGAATTGACACGCACGAAGTTGACTTTCTATCAACCCCATCACCGGCATAGTCCGAGTCGGAATAGCCAACAAGGTCGAAAGAGGCCCTCTTAGGATACCAAATGCCAAAGTTTGGTGTGTGTATCAAATATCTCACAATCCTTTTAACAGCTTTAAGATGACATTCTTTAGGGGCTGCTTGATATCGAGCACACATGCATACACTCAACATTATGTCAGGACGAGAAGCACAGAGATATAGTAGAGAACCAATCATAGATCGGTAAACCTTTTGATCAACGGGTTCTCCATCTTTTGTCAAGTCATTATGTCCACTTGTAGGGATGGGGTTCTCATACCTTTGCTTTCTTGCATGTTGAACTTCTTGAAGAGATCCTTGGTGTACTTTGTTTGTGAGACAAAGGTACCCTCCTTAGATTGCTTGATTTGCAACCCAAGGAAGAATTTGAGTTCACTCATCATGGACATCTCATACTTCTCCGACATGAGCTTTCCAAACTTCTTGCTAAAATGAGGGTTAGTTGAACCAAAGATAATATCATCAACATATATTTGGCACACAAATAGTTCACCATTAACCCTTTTGTGAACAGCGTTGGGTCTATCTTTCCAATCTCAAAGCCTTTTTCAAGAAGAAAGCTAGTCAAGATTTGTACCAAGCTCTAGGAGCTTGTTTAAGACCATAAAGAGCTTTGTGCAACTTGTAAACATGATTAGGCTTTTTGGGATTCACAAATCCGGGAGGTTGTTTCACAAATACTTCCTCCTCAATTTCACCATTTAGGAAAGCACTTTTGATATCCATTTGATAGAGAGTAATATCATGGTGATTGGCATAAGCAAGAAGAATGCGAATGGACTCAAGTCTAGCAACGGGGGCATAGGTCTCTCCATAGTCCATACCTTCGACTTGTGTGTAACCTTGAGCTACGAGACGAGCCTTGTTGCGGATGACTTGTCCATCTTCATCTTGCTTGTTCCGAAACACCCATTTGGTTCCAATGACATTTTGATCATCCTTGGGCTTCTCTACCAAAGTCCATACCTTGTTCCTCTCGAAGTTGTGTAATTCTTCGTGCATAGCGTTCACCCAATCCGGGTCTTCAAGTGCTTCTTCTACCTTCATAGGTTCAATACTAGAGATAAATGAGTAATGCTCACAAAAGTTAGCTAAGCGAGTTTTAGAGCGAGTAATTCTCCCGGAGTTGATGTCGTTCATCATTTGTTCCACGGGATGATTTTTGTTGACTCTTGCTCGGACTCGGGATAGCTTTTGTTGAGATTGTGGCTGAGCTTCCTCATCATCTTTATCTTCCTCTTCTTCTTCTTCATTGTTGTTGGTGTTCTCTTGAGGCGGTGGAGAAGGAGGTTGTGGTGGATCTTCTTGTTGCACTTCCTCATCTTGGTGAGTTCCACTTGTGGAGGCCTCCATGTTGCCTTGAGGTTCATCTCGCCGTGAGGTAGGGGGCTCCACATATGTAGATGAGGTACTCTCCTTCACTTCCATGGGACGGATCTTTCCAATAGATAAATCTTGGATAGCTTCCGATGGGTCCTTGTCTCCTACATCAATAGGCATTTGCTCTACTTGCGAGCCATTAGATTCATCAAACTTCACGCTCACCGTCTCTTCAACCTTTCGGTGAAATTATTGTAGACATGGTAGGTGTGGGAGTTTGATCCATAACCAAGGAAAAAGCCTTCATGAGTTTTAGGAGCAAATTTAGACCGACGATGCTTATCAAGGATATAGCATTTCAACCAAAGACACAAAAGTATCCCACTTGGGGTTTGTTACCGTGAGGAGCTCGTATGATGTCTTGCCGAGGAGCTTATGAAGATAAAGCCTGTTGATAGCATGACAAGCTGTCTCGACCGCTTCCCCAAAAATGCTTGATGTCTTGTATTCATCAAGCATCGTTCTCGCCATCTCTATGAGCTGCTCGGTTCTTCCTCTCAACAACTCCATTTTGTTGAGGATTGTACGTAGTCGAGAACTCATGTAGAATCCTTCCTCATCGAGAAAAGAGTCTACATTGGCGTTCTTGAACTCCGCTCCATTGTCACTCCGAACTTTCTTGATCTTCACCTCAAATTGATTTTGGGCCTTTACGCAAAGGTTTTGAAGATTCTCTGAACCTGTGATTTGTCATCAAGGAAAAATACCCACGTAAATCTGGAATAATCATCAACTATAACTAGACCAAAGGAGTTACCACCAAGGCTTTTGTAAGCATTGGGACCAAGAGATCCATATGAAGAAGCTCAAGCGGTCTCCTTGTGGTCATGATGTTCTTCACGGGATGACTTCCACCTACTTGTTTTCCTGCTTGACAAGCACTACAAAGTCTATCTTTGTCAAAGAAAACATCTTTAACGCCAAGAATATGATCACCTTTGATCAGCTTGTCTAGATTACGCATACCAACATGTCCAAGCCTTCTATGCCATAACCAACCTTTAGAGGATTTAGCAATGAAGCAAGCTCTAGGTTGGGCTTTCTTGGTGAAGTCAACAATATATAGATCACCTCAACGGATACCGGTAAACGCCATGTTATGATTGTCACGACGAAAGACTTGGCAATCTACTTCGGTGAATAGCACATTGAATCCAAAGTCAGCTAATCTAGACACGGAAAGTAAATTGTACCCAAGAGATTCTACAAGCATGACATTTTGAATAGAGCTATCATGAGATATGGCCACCTTACCAAGGCCAAGTACCTTACCCTTGGAGTTGTCTAAAAAAGTCACATACTTGCGTGGACCATCGTTCTTTGCAAGCTCTCGAAACATGTCTTTGTCTCCGGTCATGTGGTCGGTGCATCCACTATCAAGAATCCACTCTTTTCCGCCGGACATGTAGTCTCTTAGATTTGCCATAAGATTGAGACTCTTCATGATCTTGTCTAGCTGGGTGTCCGAATCGGAGTAATCATCATCATGCTCATGCTCATCATCATATTGACCCATAGATTGTTCATCATCAACACCTAGGTCAATTTGATAACTACTTGCATTAGTTTTGTCAATGTGACAATAATCATCGGAATGCAATACAAGAGCATTTCTAATTAGAACATTGATAAGACCGGATCACCCTTCTTTTCATAAGATCACGAAGCTCAAAGAAGCATTTATCAAAGTTGGGATCATTGGGGCGCATCATATCAAATTCAATAGTCTTGTATAGAATTTCATCAAGACCTCTCAAAGAGTAGTCCGGATAAAGTTCTTCCAAGAACTTCCACATAGCATAGGCGCACTCAAAGTTTGTAACGAGCTTAAGCAAGTTATCGGGTAACCCTCTAATGATAAGATTTACAGTCCTAAGGTTACTGAAGCAAATCAAGCTCTTCATCCATGGTAGGGTGCAAGGGGTCAAATGGAGGCACATAGGGGTCTCAACATATTTGCATAAATTGTATGTCTTAAAGATAATAAGCATTTCAATCCTCCACGAGATATAGGACACTCCATTAAGAATAGGCACTCTATGGCTAACACTCCCAAACGTGACACGCCCATCTTCCTCCAATGGTGTGTAAACCAAAGCAATGGAGACCAAAGCTCGATACCAATTGAGGGATCAAGAAGGTGAGAGTGTCTAGAGGGGGTGATTAGACTACTCGACAAGATAAAAATTCCGCTTTTATCAAGAAAAGATTTTGGCAGATTTTGCATAACACACAAGTCAAGTAGCACACTACACATGCAATTCTAGAGTATGGGCAGCGGAAAGTAAATTGCACAAGTAGTAAAGAGAAGTGGAGAAGATCAAACGCAATTTGGAGACGCGTGATTTTTCTCGTGGTTCCGATAGGTGGTGCTATCGCATTTCCACGCTGATGGAGACTTCAACCCACGGAGGGTAACGGCTGCGAGAGTCCACGGAGGGCTCCACCCACGAAGGGTCCACGAAGAAGCAACCTTGTCTATTCCATCATGGCCTACGCCCACGGAGGGCTAGCCTTACTCGGGGTAGATCTTCACGAAGTAGGCGATCTCCTTGCCCTTACAAACTTCTTGGTTCAACTCCACATCTCGACGACGGAGGCTCCCAAGCGACACCTAACCAATCTAGGAGGCACCACCCTCCAAAAGGTAATAGATGTTGTAGATGATGATGAGCTCCTTGCTCTTGTGCTTCAAATGATAATCTCCCCAACACTCAACTCTCCTCACTGATTTGGCTGTGGTGGAAGAAAGGATTGAGTGGAAAGCAACTTGGGAAGGCTAGAGATCAAGCTTCATATGGTGGGAGTGGAGCAACTTGATCTCAACACAAGGGTAGGTAGTTCTCTTCTCAGAAATGTAAGGTAGTAGTGGTAGTTCTTTCTGATGGCTCTCTCCACGAATGAAGAGGGGGTGGAGGGGTATAAATAGCCTCCACACAAAATCCAACCGTTACACACATTTGAGCAATCTCGGTGGGACCGAAGTGGACAACTCGGTGAGACCGATAGTTCAAATAATGTGAACGTTGGGATTTTCGGTGGGACCGAATATACAATCTCGGTTAGACCGATTCGTGCAATGACAAGAGCATACCAGTTTCGATGGGACCGACTTCATCATCTCGGTGACACCGATTTGATGACAGAAGGTTACAGAAGCTTGGCAACTCATGTTTCGGTGAGACTGAGTTCAGAATCGGAAAATCCGAGTTTACTAGGGTTTGGCATATGGCTGAGGTGGTTCATCTCGGTGTGACTGAGTTTGGAATATCGGTGGGACCGAGACTACTTATGAGTGTATATGGCAGTGAAAGTTGCTGATAGTTTAGGAGATGTATCACTAAGCACTTGAGCAACCAGATCATCATCATAACCTCATCCCCTTTTAATAGTATTGGCTTTTCCTATGGACTCAATGTGATCTTGGATCACTAAACCAAAAATGGAGTCTTGAGCTTTTGCCAATGCTTGCCTTAGCATTTTGAGGGGTCCACTTCTTTAGTCCTTTTGCCATGCCAATGTGATTGAATTTCCTGAAACATACTTGATAAAAGCAGTAGTCCAACCACAAAGTATGTTGTCATTAATTACCAAAACCACCCGGGGAGCAAATGTGCTTTCACACACCCTGTCCAAGAGACAGGGGCGCCCCCCCTAGGGCGCGGCCCCCTATCTCCTGGGCCCCCTGGTGGGCCTCCAGCGTCCATCTTCTGCTATATCATCACTTTCCCTCTGGGGAAAATCGGGGGCAAGCTTACGGGACGAAACTCCGCCGCCACGAGGCGGAACCTTGGCGGAATCAATCTAGGGCTCTAGCGGAGCTGTTCTGCCGGGGACACTTCCCTCCGGGAGGGGGAAATCATCACCAACGTCATCACCAACGATCCTCTCATCGAGAGGGGGTCAATCTCCATCAACATCTTCACCAGCACCATCTCCTCTCAAAACCCTAGTTCATCTCTTGTATCCAATCTTGTATCAAAACCACAAATTGGTACCTGTGGGCTGCTAGTAGTGTTGATTACTCCTTGTTGTTGATGCTATTTGGTTTACTTGGTGGAAGATCATATGTTCAGATCCTTTATGCATATTATTACCCCTCTGATTATGAACATGAATATGCTTTGTGAGTAGTTACGTTTGTTCCTGAGGACATGGGTGAAGTCTTGCTATTAGTAGTCATGTGAATTTGGTATTCGTTCGATATTTTGATGAGATGTATGTTGTCTTTCCTCTAGTGGTGTTATGTGAATGTCGACTACATGACACTTCACCATTATTTGGGCCTAGAGGAAGGCATAGGGAAGTAATAAGTAGATGATGGGTTGCTAGAGTGATAGAAGCTTAAACCCTAGTTTATGCGTTGCTTCGTTAGGGGTTGATATGGACCCATATGTTTAATGATGTGGTTAGGTTTACCTTAATACTCCTTTTTGTAGTTGCGGATGATTGCAATAGGGGTTAATCATAAGTGGGATTCTTGTCCATGTTAGGGCAGTACCCAAATGCCGGTCCACCCACATATCAAATTATCAAAGTACCGAACGTGAATCTTACGAACGTGATGAAAACTAGCTTGACGATAATTCCCAATGTGTCCTCGGGAGCTCCTTCTTCATTATTAGAATTTGTCCAGGCTTATCCTTTGCTACATAAAGGATTGGGCCACCTTGCTGCACTTTATTTAATTTATTTACTTTTTGCTCGTTACTATTTATCTTATCACAAAACTATATATCACCTACTATTTTAGTGCTTGCAGAGAAAACCTTACTGAAAACCGCTTATCATTTCCTTCTGCTCCTCGTTGGGTTCGACACTCTTACTTATCGAAAGGACTACGATAGATCCCCTATACTTGTGGGTCATCAGCGGTATGGGATCTGTTTTAATCCAGTTTACCTAGCATGCTCCCGTGATACTGCAGTTAGCCATAGCCCGTTTCAGATCGGTGACACTGTGCTTAGAATTACTAGGCAAGATCGTGGTATTAACTACAGAAGCATTACTTTCACTCATGATACCTAGATGCTGTTGATGAACTACCCATTAGAGTGTTGGGATATCCATGTTATAAGTAGAACTTTTGCTCCTTATGGTCGTTTTCTTATCTGGAACAAGGACCCCGGGGACAAAATCAGGATCATTGTGAAAGTCAGAGTCATGAATGCTGACACACTTCCACTCAGTATTGTTGTGCTTCACAACCTTGATGATATGGGCTAAGGTGACTCATGGACATGTCCTGCTTATATTCTATCCAGAGAACTTATTGGGCAGCAGGGAGGTGATGAGGATCCACTCTCCCCTAATGGAGGAAATCCACATCCTCTGCCCAATGTGCATGTAGGGTTTTGGCACGATGAGGTTCTTGGCAACATAACAATTGAGCAAGTTGTGATTAACCCACATAATGAGGGTATTGGTGCCCCATATGAAGATGTCCACATTGGTGTAGAACAAAACATTAACAACAATGGTGTTGTGGAGATGAATGGACACCCACTACAAAAAAAATACACTTCTGCGATGATACGTGTTTGTCACAGTAGGTCGTATTTTTTGGGATGCATGTACATCCATGACAAATTTATGACAGAAACAAGACAGTCATACCTGTGCTGTCGTAGAAGTGTTCCATGACATTACCAAAATTATCATCACGGAAGTGTCCACTTCCATGACGATAAATCGCGCGTCACAGAAGTGCTTTCGTCAAGGGTGACCGACACGTGGCATCCACCATAATGGAACGCCGTTAAGCTATCGGGTTGGGTTTTGGATCCGATAACCCGTTAACAGCCCCGACCAATGGGGATTTTCCACGTGTAAAATCGTCATTAGCTGGAGGAAACACGTGTCGGCTCATTGTTGGGATAGATGTCATCCACTCATTGGACAGAAGGCTCCTATGATACGTCGACACGTGGCACGGCCCAACAGAGGACCATTCCTGTGAAAGGCCAGCCCGTTTGACTTGGTCAAAAGTTGATGGGTCGGCCCATGGAAAGCCTGTTAACGGCCTGTTCGCATATAGCCCATTTACAGCCCGCTAACCCAAGGCCCATTACGCCCTACCCGAATTAGGCCCAGTAGCATCATCTGGGCCATCCAATATGATTCCATCCCGTTTTCACTTCTGGCCCATGGCGTCTTTCGGCCCATATGAAGCCATGTGTAACTCTTGGCCTATTAACGGCCCATGGTGAAACTAGCCCGCAATGAACAGTGTATCACTTTAGACCCATTAACGGCCCATGGTGAAACTGGCCCGTAATGAACAGTGTATCACTTTATACCCATTAATTGCCCGTTATTCAGTTGGGTCGTTTCCAGCCCATGTTATCTTTCGGCCTTCTCAGAGCCCATTTATTCTTGGGCTCATTTCGAGCATTAGTTTACTTACGGCCCGTTACTGTCATTTTCTGCTTGTGGGCCAAATTCAGCCCGTGGTTACAGTCGGCCCGTTTGTGGTCCATTAATACATTGGGCCGTTTTCATAGCGTCATCAAATACAGCCTATTAACGATGGCCCGTTATGGTCGGCCCATGAACGGACGATTCCAACTCTAGCCCGTTTACGGCCATAATGCGGCCTGTTATTGGCCCATGTTTGGCTAATCGATTATACGGCCCGTATAAGGCCCATTGATGATACGGCCCGTAGAAGGCCCATTGTTTCTACGGCCCGTAGAAGGCCCAATGTTTCTATGGCCCGTAGAAGGACTACTGTTTCTACGGCCCATAGAAGGCCCATTGTTTCTACGGCCCGTAGGAGGCCTAGTGTCACTACAGTAAATATTAGCCCATGGTCATTGTGGCCTAGTTTTATAAAATAGGTTATTGCAGCCACTAGCAAACCGCGGAAAAAGAACTCCACTGACTACAAGCAAACAAATAAACAAGACAACAAGGAAATAAATAAGCAAGCAACTTATGCTAGGCTATCACGGCTATTACACATATTACATCCACTGGGCATCAAAGTTCACCACTAGTGCAAATATAGGGAACACAGCAGCATATAAACGCCGCAGCAAAACAAGTCCGAAATCAAACCACTTGAAGAGTTCAAGAAACAATATCCCGGGTACCCATAATCTGGCAAGATGCTTAGCAAGCTTATTAACATTCTCTTGTTTGGCGCTTAAATCCTCCAAATATTGTTGTTGCACAAGAAAGTACGATCTGAATTCTCGGGGACTTCCTCGAGATTTGACTTCTTGCCGTAGCACACCGACCGATGCCTTTCACTTGTAGTGACAATCAAGAAGTCAAGTGATTCAGCAAATGAGTTCGAAGAGCTTGTGCCAGTGATCGCCGATAATTCAAACACTACATCAATGCAGGACTGTGGGGTTTTCTCACTGTCTACAAGATCGTTTTTATCACCTTTCTTGGAGACCAACAGGGTTGTCTCACTATCTTGAACCTTATCTGCATTACTTTCTCTACCATTGCATAGTGGGGTGCTCTTCTCCAATATTCTGTTTGCATACTACAAGAGAAACAAGCAGACACATCACAGGTTTAGCTTGTAGTATACCAAACTCATTTTGGTAAACTGGTTCAGTAGTAAGGTGGACAGGATAACAACATGAACCAAACATATATCTATGTACTATGGTCACTGTATTGTCCATATCATTCTAGTTTATGTTCCCTAATCAAGATAGAGACACAGCTCAACTCATATATTTTTAAGACACAACAGCATAGACAGAATATAAGTGTGAGAAACTACACATCATTGGCAGCACTTGTAATGTGTATCACATGAGAACATAACCGTTTATACAACTTAAACTGAAATCAACATAGAGCAAGAAGTTAGAATAGCAATCCAGTTAAAGAAATAGGTTTAAAGCATACCTGTTGCACCATTGGAGTTTCAATTGGATCCTTCAAATTCGAAAGTAGTTGGTATGAGTAAATACAGTGATGCAACAACAAAGGAGTATGGACCATAGCTACGAATCGACACGAGAACAGCTTGCTCTTCCGCTTTAAACGTGGAGTTTGGGTTAGGCTGTGGTGGTCTTCGTGCTTTGGGCACTGCAGAGCTTTACAAACTGCTCGTGTGGGGGTACTGTGGTGGACATGGTGCTTTGTCAACTATAAGTGGGTTACTATCCACTGGGGTTGCGGCTAGATGGGTTGTAGCTGGTTCTCTGCCCAACGGTGTAAGTGTGCAATCTGGAAGAGTCTCGATTATGTGTGGTGGGGCTAGTTTGTGGGCCAGTACAACCATGGTTCTATCTGCATCGACGGGTAGCACTATCTTTTGTGAAGAACGGGTTTTTGCTCCCTTAGATACTGCCATCACCCCCTCCAATTCAAATGGCTGATAAACAAGAAAAGAAATTGAACGTACAGACATTGTATGATAGACAGATATGGTAATTCACATATATTTTGTCTAACCAAACAGGACAGCATGACACAATTTCACATATATGATGCCTAACTAAACAGGATAGCATGACACAGTTTCAGATATATGATGGATAACTTAACAGGATATAATGGCTAATTCAACATATGATGAGTACCTAACAGGATGACATGGCAAAACTATATGATGTCTTTCTAAAATAGGTTGGGATGAAATAATTCACATACATGTTGTCTAAGTATACAGGATGGCATGATATAATTGACATAATTGATTCATATACTAAGCAGCTGGCACTCGCATGTATGATCTCTAAACTAAGCAGATAGAATTCAATATTGTGCATATGATATCTAAACTAAGCAATGAAAGACACCATATGCATCATATGAGAAATATAAACATTGCAACTTAGAGCATACACCTCAGGTGGGATATAGGACTGGTCATCTATCTCTGAATCCTCCTCTGAGGAGCTCCTCAGAACCATCGAGATATATGCTTCAACAGTACCATTGCTGCTCTCAAGACCTTGTTTTCACTCCATATTTTTCCATAACCGGCTCAAATGGCTGATACACATGAAGAGTAGTTCAATATACACAGATTGTCGACAAATGGAATACGTAATGAAAAAAAGATGGCATGAGATAATTCACATATATGATGCCTGGCTCCATGGCGGTGCATAATTCACATATATGATAACTGGCTGAAAAACATGGCATTGCATAATTCACATATCTGATATAGAAAGCAAACAGGAGGCATTCACACAAAGCATATCTAATCTAAGCAGATGGCATGGCAATGCAAGACACCATATGCATGATATGAGCAATATAACCCAGGCAAGTTAGAGCATGCACCTCTGTCACGCCCAATATGCAATACTATCCTAAAGAGACTCGAAGGTCCCACTAAGGATAGAACCGCATATTGATACGCTTTTGCAAGGTGGATATCATTACATCAACATTACATAATAGGTGGGGATACATACAAGAGGCATACAACGCCACACGAATACAACATCATCATACATAAGAGCACCATCCGACTACGAATGAAACACAAACAAAAACTCAAACGGCATCCACCCTGCTAGCCCAGGCTGCCGACCTGGAACCTATCCCCTGATCAAAGAAGAAGCAGAAGAAGAACTCCAAACAAGCAAACATCGCTCTTGCATCAAGATCATCACATAACCTGTACCTGCAACTGTTGTTGTAGTAATCTGTGAGCCACGAGGACTCAGCAATCCCATTGCCATGGGTATCAAGACTAGCAAAGCTTAATGGGAAAGGAAGGGGTAAAGTGGTGAGGTTGCAGCAGCGACTAAGCATGATATGGTGGCTAACATACGCACATAAGAGCGAGAAGAGAAGCAACGGAACGGCCGTGAAGCTAGCAATGATCAAGAGGTGATCATGAACTCCTACTTACGTCAAACATAACCCAAAACCGTGTTCACTTCCCGGACTCCGCCGAAAATAGACCATAATGGCTACACACACGGTTGATGCATTTAAATTCGGATCTGGTGTCAAGTTATCTACAACCGGACATTAACAAATTCCCATCTGCCACATAACCGCAGGCATGGCTCTCGAAAGTTTATACCATGTAGGGTTGTCCCAACTTAGCCCATCACAAGCTCTCACGGTCAACGAAAGATATACCTTCTCCCAGGAAGACCCGATCAGTCTCGGAATCCCGGTTTACAAGACATTTCGACAATGGTAAAACAAGATCAGCAAGACCGCCCGATGCGCCAACATCCTGATAGGAGCTGCACATATCTTGTTCTCAGGGCAACACCGGATGAGCAATCCGTACAACTAAAACCATACCTCAAGTTTCCCTGAGGGGGCGCTGCAAAGGGCTCTGGTTCGGACCAACACTTAGACAAGCATTGGACCGGGGGGCTAAAATAAAGATGACCCTCGAGAGAGCGACTCCCAAGGGAAAAGTAGGTGGTGGTGAGGCAAATGGTAAAACCAAGGTTGGGCCTTGCCGGAGGAGTTTTATTCAAAGCAAACTGTCAAGAGGGTCCCATAAATCACCCAACCGCGTAAGGAACGCAAAATTCGGGAACATAATACCGATATGACGGAAACTAGGGCGGCAAGAGTGGAACAAAACACCGGTCATAAGGCCGAGCCTTCCACCCTTTACCAAGTATATAGATGCATTAATTAAATAAGAGATATTGTGATATCCCAACATAATCCTGTCCATCATGGGGCAATCTTCAACTTCACCTGCAACTAACAACGCTATAAGAGGGGCTAAGCAAAAGCAATAACATAGCCAAGCAACAGTTTGTTGGGAAGGGTGAAAAGGTTAGAGGCTGGCATGGCAATTTGGGAGGCTTGAAGAGCAAAAGATAGGTAGCGCAGCAAAGATAGAACAAAGCAACTAGCATAGCAATGATAGTAGTGAGATCCAGGGTGGCGGTCATCTTGCCTGAAATCCCACTAGGAAGAAGAACGAGTCCTTGAAGAAGATGAACGGATGAAGCCGAACCAAGGGTAGATGAACGAATCCTCACGATCGCAACGAAACAGGAACTATCGAGAAGAAGCACACAACATGGTAAACACACCACACATATACATGACATGATGCACACTCAAGTATGATGCATGACAAAGGCTACATGAAGCTACTCATGGCGAGAGATGATGCATACAAGAGCAACACATCAAAACAAGTTTAAATGAGGCTGGGAACAACATATAACAATTCCGGTAAGTCCTCGTATGCGAATATAGAAATCGGTCCAGAACTGAATAAAGTTATGTTCAAGTTCTTAACCAGCAAGTTAAGTTCCACCAAGATGATCTACACGAAATTCTAGTCAAGTTACATATAAAGTTCATTAGATTCGGAGCTACGGCCTAGAAGATATGAACAAAACAAGTTAAAAATGGCATTGATGCAAAATGCATACAAACATCAAGCAAACACCTAAAAACATGGATGCAACATGATATTATGAAACTACATGCAAAATCAAGCAAGTTTCATATAGAGCACACTCAAAACGGAGCAACGGTTCAACACATACTCTATACAAGTTTAAAGGACAAACTGTCCAAAACAGCAACTAGGCATCTAGCAAGCATCAAAACAATATGCTACAGCACCTCAACATAAGAACAAAAGGCATGCACATGAAGTCCAGGTAAAGCATGACAAAACATGAACAGTGAGCTATCTCCAGAAACCACTAAAACATGCTCAAAAGGGCATGGCAAGATTGCAAATAATAACAGTTTACAGACTTGGCAGAAATAACATCAGGTTGCAATTTTTAGAGCTATCAAACAACATGTTACAGGAACTTAACATGGCAAACAAAGGAATGGAATACTAATACTAAAGACAAGGAACAAAACTCCCTTACTGAACTAATTCTAAAGATCAACAGAAAATATGGTAGCATCCATGCAAACATGGCAAATGATATGACAGATTCAAGCATGGCAGGAACAACAATAAGTATGCATGTTGGTGAGCTTGTACCACTCACCACAGAGCAATACATGGCATGACAAGGTGCCCAACAGTAAGAATACATGTTTGTAAAGCTAAGAATGGCAAGATCAAGTTCATAGGGTGCACGGATCACTAGCAAAGCTCGTGGCAAAACTGAACTTAATGTTAACAGGCTGACAGCAACATTATTTAGCAATTTGAGAGCATGATTACAACAAGTTATAGCAGGCTATAAATGCAACTAGGGGCAAGAATCGATAGAGCATGACATGTATAACAAAACATCCTTAGTGAGCATCTCCAGATTATCCCTAGAATGACTTGTAGCAGCAGGTTAACCTAGCATCAGGATATAGCAGATTCAGCCTAGCAAAACAGTAACAACAAGTACCCTACTTCACGAGCTTGATGCACTCACTACAGGGCACACAAAATACATGGATGAAACCACTGTAAAGAAGACATGCTGTATCTCAAAACTCATGTAGACATCAAGCTCATAGGATGAACACACAAATTGCAATGAAAAAGACAAATCATCAAGTTCCGTTAACAGACAGTAGTTAATATCATATAGCACTCTTGCAACGATGATTAGGGCATCAAGATGAACTCAAACAAACATGGCACAATGGAATGAAATGAAGAGCATCTCATGATGAACATTTTGACATATTACATGCAGTAAACGGAGCAACACACATTAAGTTATAGCAGGTCGAAGTATGCACCAGAATGCAAATATTTAGGGACAGCCGATTTCAGTAAAAAACAGGTGAGCGGGATATAGCAAAATGTGCTCGGGCGAGGAATGGAGGGCTCGCTCACCATGGGCCCTGGCCAGGATGAGGGGGAGGAGGCAGATCGGGCCGGCTCTGACGGGGCCGGCTGCGGGGCCCACACGGGGAGGAGCGGGGGGCAGTCGCCGTCGTCTCCCTCGACCCCGCTCGGGACCGAGAAGGCAGGAGCGGCGGCGGCCGGTGGCGACACCGGCGAGGGCGCGGGGCAGCGGGGAGGCTGCAGGCGCGGATCCGGCGCCCGGACCTGTTCCGGTCGGATCCGGCGGCGAGGAAGCATGGCGGCGCAGGGAGCCGGCGAGGCGGCGACGGCAAGCGCGGCGGGTCGGCTAAGCGCGTCCGCAGTGGCGGGGACGACGGAGTCCGTGACGAACTGCGGCGCCGGGCGATGGGGACACCGGCGGAGGGCAATGAAGGCGCGCCCGCGACTTGGCGGCGGTGGGCGGAGGAGCTGGCGGCGCAGAGCTCGCAAGCGGCGAGGGCGGACGGGCTTGCGGGCCCGATCCGGCTCCGGCGCCAGCGGCGCGTGGGATGGGCGGTGGATAGGTGGCAGCTCCTGATTCGCGGATGGGTGGCGGCGGGGAATTTTGTCCGGCGGGCGAGAGGAGCGGGGCAAGGGTTTCATCCGCGAAAATGGAGGGGGAGGCACATATTTATAGGTAGAGGGAGCTAGGAGAGTCCAAATGGGGAGCGGTTTTCGCCCACACGATCGTGATCGAACGACCAAGAGCATGGACGGGGTTTGGATGGGTTATTGGGCCACTTTGGAGGGGTGTTGGGCTGCACACAAAAGAGGTCTTTATGGTTACCCGGTTAACCATTGGAGCATCAAACGACCTCCAAATGGCACGAAACTTAACAGGCGGTCTACCGATGGTGTACCAAGGCCGCCTGGCAAACCTCGGTCCATTCCGATAATGTTTAACACCCACTCACAACAAGAGACAAAAGGGGGACGCTGGAGGGCATAGGAGTGCCGGATTGCAAAACGGACAATGGGGAAAATGCTCGGATGCATGAGACGAACACGTATGCAAAATGAGATGCACATGATGACATGACAAAATGCAACACGCAAGAAAATGACATGGCAATGACGGCGAATAACTGGAAGACACCTGGCACATTGAATCCGGGGTGTTACAACACTCCTCCACTAACAAGAGATCTCGTCCTGAGATCTTAGGACCGAGACGGAAGGGGAAAGAGGATGAGGTGAAACAAGAACGCGAGAGGGAAAATGAACAAAGTCGAGAGCACTGTGTAGAAGAGAGGAACGATGAGAATGACAAGAATCGAAAGCTCATGGAATCAGATAGACTATGAACCACTCCGGTTAGAACGAGATAAGACACGAATAAGACTGAAAGGATTTAGGCAGCACTCCGGCTGAAACATGGATGAATAGAACACGAGCTTGAGAGGATGGAATGATACTTGATGAAGACATGACACAAAAACCTCCGGAAAGAATTGAAAGAGTTGAATGAAAAGAACGGAGAAGAAAATGACAACTTGTGCCACGAATGGAATTGAAAGCATCTTTAGAAGGAATGTTTAAACAGAGTTGTTGAGAAAAATCAACAACGAAAAGAATAAGCTTGTTGTGGTCTTATAGGTAACATCTCAAGATCATAAGGTGATAACCGGCCACAAACAGAAATGATTGGATAGCTGAGAAGAACGAAGAAATGCAAAACTCCACTTCAAAAGAATTCGGATAATTAATTACACTTCGAGACGCGAGAAGAAAAGATACTTGAATTTCTCCACCGACAAGAATCTTGATGAACTCTTGAAGAATGAATTAAATCATGATGAGCCACCGTGAAGAACTCCGGTAACAAAAGGATGATGAGATAGAATAAAGGATGAAAGAATAAGATGAGCCTTGCGATGATTTAGATGGAGGTTCCGACGAGATGGCCGAGGAAATTTGAACTCCGGAAAAGAAAAGATGAAAATATTTGAAACTAGAATTTATTCATCAAGAACAAACTCCAAAGGAAGGGATTACTCACTTGGATGAAATAAGAATAAGATTTATTGTATTCTTATCCTTCATCAAATTAAATTGATGACAAGCAGTGGATTTTGCATACTACTTATTCTTCTTGAAAAGGATTAAGGGTTATAGCACAAAACTTGAGAAAGTGTTCATGATCCACCGGTAGGATTCGAAAGAACGAATGGATTAAAATGATAATGAAGGAAAAGGAATCTTGAGCGAACCACCGTAAGAATTCGAAAATGACTGATGAAAGAGACTGAATCACCGGGAAGAGTTAGAAGAACCAATTTGCTAGAGGGGATTTAGATGCAAAAGAACAAAGAGATCATGAGTTGATTAAAGAACACTTGAACGAAGCACCAGGATAATTGGATAACGGTAGCTGAAAAATGAGGACGAAGAATTCTTCTAAAATGATGCCCTCCGGTGAAAAGAAACGGGAAAACAACTTCTGACATACTCCGGATGGGTAAGAAAAGACTATCTGATAATTGGAATAATTCGCGAGGATAACATGAATCTAGAACCACGAAACTTTGAGAGAACGGACAAGATTTAAGAGGAACTCTCTTCTTCGGTCTTCAAATGCCGACGAGAAACACCAACAAATTGTTAAGGCACTCCGGGGGAACGAAAAGTGAAGAGGTTGAGGCACCAATGAAATGATTTGAAATCGATCTTAGAGAAGGCATGTGACTGATGTGATCCATTCTTACATCACACTTGAAAAGAATTGAGAATAACTCCGGGGGAATTAGAAGAGTCAGGTAAGATCCTGGGAAAAGACCTGTGGGTTAGGGCCCACTAGAAGAAAACACCGTTGGAAAGGATTGTTGAACAGGTAGATGATGCACCGGAACAATTGAAATATTTGAATGAGGTGACAACCTCGAATTAATTCGAACACAGACGAATCTTCTGAGCTGTCTTGAACACTCCAGAATGATTGAATCGGAGGCAAACAAGCAAAGAGAACACTTGATCCAAGAAAAAGAATGTGATCAACACCAGAAAAAAAAACTTGAATTGAGTCCACCGGAGAAGAAAAAGAGATGAAGAATGTCGAACAAAGCGAGAATTCACCGGTTGAAACAATTGTCGAAAGACTGAAGATGCTCCACACGAATGAAATTGATGGTCGGAAGGGACTCAAACTCCGGGAAGAGAAAGGATGGGAGGGCGGAAAAACAAAGGCAACTTGGAAGGGGAAACCGATGAATAATTTCAAGAGGAAACACCGGTTGAAATCATTGAGGAAAGAAAGCAAAGACTTCGCACGAGTAGGAAGGATACTCGATTGCGGACTCCGGCTCCAAGAAGAAAAGGGGTGGGCGGGTGGGAAAAACAAAGACAACTTCGAACAGGGAAAAACAACGACGTCGGAGGAAGAACTAAGGATTGATCTCGCGAAAGACAAAGAGGTTCGAATCGACTTGACGAGAGATGCACCGGTCAAAAGAGGATGGACAACTCACGAAACTAACCGTGTGATCCTAAAGAAAAATTTGAACGGGAAGAGGAGTAATTCAAAACACCTACATCAAGATTCCTCACCAGAGCGATGAAGAGGCTGAGGAGTAAAAAGAATTCCTACTCTCTGATATAACTAGACTCTGAAAACAGTTTTCTTCTAGACTCGACAACAGCCAAACTACACGATAAATCAAGGGGGGCTCCTAAGGTCCGTCGAGGCTCTGATACCAACTTGTCACGCCCAATATGCGATACTATCCTAAACAGACTCGAAGGTCCCAGCTAGGATAGAATCGCATATTGATACGCTTTTGCAAGGTGGATATCATTACATCAACAATACATAATAGGTGGGGATATATACAAGAGGCATACAATGCCACACGAATACAACATCATCATACATAAGAGCACCATCCGACTATGGATGAAACACAAAAAGAAACTCAAACGACATCCACCCTGCTAGCCCAGGCTGCCGACCTAGAACCTATCCACTAATCGAAGAACAAGCAGAAGAAGAACTCCAAACAAGCAAACATCGCTCTCAAATTTGTTAATGTCTGGTTGTAGATAACTTGACACCAGATCCGAATTAAAATGCATCAACCATGTGTGTAGCCGTGATGATCTCTTTTCTGCGGAGTCCGGGAAGTGAACACGGTTTTGGGTTATGTTTGACGTAAGTAGGAGTTCAGGATCACCTCTTGAGCATTGCTAGCTTCACAGCCGTTCCGTTGCTTCTATTCTCGCTCTTATGTGCGTATGTTAGCCACCATATCATGCTTAGTCGCTGCTGCAACCTCACCACTTTACCCCTTCCTTTCCCATTAAGCTTTGCTAGTCTTGATACCCATGGTAATGGGATTGCTGAGTCCTCGTGGCTCACAAATTACTACAACAACAGTTGCAGGTACAGGTTATGCGATGATCTTGATGCGAGAGCGATGTTTGCTGGTTTGGAGTTCTTCTTCTGCTTCTTCTTCAATCAGGGGATAGGTTCCAGGTCGGCAGCCTAGGCTAGCAGGGTGGATGTCGTTTGAGTTTCTGTTTGTATTTCATCCATAGTCGGATGGTGCTCTTATGTATGATGATGTTGTATTCGTGTGGCATTGTATGCCTGTAGTATGTATCCCTACCTATTATGTAATGTTGATGTAATGATATCCACCTTGCAAAAGCGTATCAATATGCGGTTCTATCCTTAGTGGGACCTTCGAGTCTCTTTAGGATAGTATCGCATATTGGGCCTGACAACCTCGGGGGGGGGGGGGGAATACGATTGGTCATCTCTCTCTGAATCCTCCTCTGAGGAAATAACTGTAACCAGCAAGAAATCTGCATCGACAGGTAGCACTGACTGCTCAGAAGACCTTGTTTTCACTCCAGATTTTCCCATGACCGACACAAACGGCTGATGCACAGGAAGAGTAGATGAATGTATAAACATTGTTGACAAATGGAACACATTATGGAAAAAATATGACACGATACAATTCACATATATGATGACTGGCTAAACAGGATGGCATTGCATGATTCACGTATATGATGCCTGGCTAAAGAAGATGGCATTGCATAATTCCCATATACTCCCTCCGTTCCTAAATATTTGTATTTTTAGAGATTTCAAATGGACTACCACATACGGATGTATATAGGCATATTTTAGAGTGTAGATTCACTCATTTTGTTCCGTATGTAGTCACTTGTTGAAATCTCTAAAAAGACAAATATTTGGGAATGGTGGGAGTATGATATATAAGATGTATAATTTAAACTAAGTTGATGACATATAAGATGTATAATTTAAGCAATGCAAGGCACCATATGAATGATATGACCAAAATCAGCATGCCAGGTTAGAGCAAACACCTCAGGTGGTAAACAGGCATGGTCGGCTCCTTCCGAATCTCCATCTGAACAGTTATCTTCCTCTGGAATACAATCTAGAAATGCAGGAGAGGGGGAGGGGGGCACTTCGCCCACCATGGAGCAGCGTCTGCATGACATTATATTCGCACGCAATGGTCTTCTCTTTTTCTCTACATGTTCAGTACGATTGTGTACAATATCTGACATGCATAATAAAAAATAGTTAGATTTTGTAAGGCCTAAGGGGTGCATGCAAAAATCAAGACTAATGGTAGCAAACGAGTGGATGGATCCAAAACTAATGATAGCAGGTAGATTATAGCTTCAGTTTAAAAAGATAGACAGTGGATCATCTATTGTTTGTTGTCCACCCAACATGAACCACACAGAAGACCCCAGATGAACCAGATAGTAGACAGATACTATTCGTTGCTGGCTCGATATGAGACCCATGGGCAATTCAAAACTCAAGATTGAACGATAAAGTAGCAGGTAATAATAACCGATGTATAACGTAAGCAAACACGAAAGACTGCGACCTCTCTTCCGAAATTGTCTAGTCCTCGGGTTCATCTGCTTAGTCGATGATGGTAATGCCGTTGGCGTGGCTACCGGCAACGGGGAAGATGATCTGAGGCGGCGAAAGAAAGTCTGTAGGGGGGATCTCTGCTGCAGTGAACGCTTCTGTCGATGGTGCACCTCGGATGGGGTGGATGACGGCACGGCAGGAGCAGGACATAACACACAGAGTTTTCTTTGACGCCAGTCTAAAAATGAAGTAAATCTGTAAGGGCTCCTTAGAATTGGAGGATTCTATAAACGCAGGGATAGGAAAAACACAAGAATAGGATAGGAATGCACGTGCAAAACAGAGCATTTGGAAACATAGGATTTCAGTCAACCTGGGTGTTTGGCTCACATGAATTGGAAAAACAGAGGAATGGAGAAACAAAGTGATGCGACAAGTGTACAACCTCTTTGGCATAGCCTTGTGGACCTCAGCATCATTGGGTTGGACATGGAGGATGGTGATGATGCTGGTGTGACTGTCGGAGGCGGGGTAGACGATCTGAGGCCTCTGGAAACGGCGCCGAGGGTACTGCTCCGCTGTGATGGACGGTTCCGTTGTTGGAGCAGCTCCGCTAAGGTGTATGGCGACGAGGCTGAAGCATGACAAGACAGACAACTTTAATCTGAAGTGGGACCCTAATATCATCTGCAATAGGTGATGTAAAATACATCACCAAAAAGTTCTATATGTAAAACGCATCAGCCGCGCCACGGCCGCTCCGACAGATGCTGTAAGTACTGTTCACTCTGAACTTAACTGAAGAAAATGAACTTCACAGTCGAACTGAATTTTACTGTCGAAACTGATTGAACTAGTAACAGAGAATTGCAATAGATGTTTAGGGCGTTCGAGCACTAGTAGCAGAGAAGCAGTGATCTAAATCAGCAGACGCTCGAGCAGGGAACGCACTAGCAGAGAGCAAGTCGGGCAGTAGCACTGCGAGCGAGTGCTAAAGCAGCAACTCCTGTAGCTGCCGGAGGTCGTGCAGCAGCAGCAGCAGCAGTGCAAGTGAGAGCAAGAGCAGAGCAGCAGCATGAATGAAAGCAGGAGCAATGCAGCAACGCGACCGATAGCAAGAACAGAGCCGCAGCGCGAGCGAGAGCCGGAGCAGCTGCAGCTAGTGCCGTTGTGGAAGTCTCCACCGAGGAAGCAATGACATGGGGGAGAGACGCCGTGGATGATGTGGCCGGCGATGGCGCCGTCGATGGAGACACCATGTCTGCTTGGTATCGAGCATCGGCAGCCCCGTGAGATCGAATAAAAGATAAAATGCAGTGGTGAGTGCAGAACCTCCTTGGTGGCGCCGAGTTGGCCTCGGCTTCATCAGAGGAATTGTTGAGGGTGTTGCGGTTCCAGTGGGGCAGGTCAAGACGGCGCTGTGGGGTTTGAGGTGGCGCGATAGACGAGGCAAACATCGGGGCAGCTTCTTGGAGGTGGAGGAAGGGGCGGCTGATCCGGCGGGACGACGAGATCGACAACGGATCCTCATTCGGTGCGGCGGATGAGGGACGGCGAGCTGTTGCGGTGGACGACGTAGTCGGGGAAGAGTCTCCGGCTGGGCGGCGGTCGGGAGGCCGACGGAGGAGCATGGGGTTTCGCGGGTTTTGGCGGCCTCGGTGTACGAATGGGGGGAGGGGTGAAGGGGGAGGGGGAGCCAAGCTTAGGGTGCACTTGTCTGAAATGTAGGGTAAGTTACCAGCGTACCCCCACCGGTTTTGACACCGTGACGTGGAGCTTCATTTCCGGCTGAGGGGTAGAAGGGGGATTTCGCGTGTCTGGGCTGCGGGAGCGATTTCGGATGAGGAGGGAGTTCTCGCGCGCGTCCAAATTTCGGGATAACAAGGCCGGCGCGGGTTGAAGAAGCGGGAGTTTCAAAGAAGGCGAGACAAATGATACTCGAGCTTGAAAATTTCGGGATAACAAGGTGCGGATTCCTTGTTCGGCAGAACAAACTTAACGTGTAAAAAAAATCATACTACAAGACACAAGAGAGTCATGTCCCCTTTTACTATATGTTATAGATGCCATTGAAAAAACTACAAGAAAAATGTAAAAAAAATCGAGAGAACATGATTACCCTGCACAGTACCAAATCGATTCGCACTTCCCTCAACAACAACAAAAAAGAAATCAATTCCCACCAAAGAAAGAGTAATGTCCCTTTTTATATGATTACAGATGCCATGATCTCGAATTTCAATTTTTGAATCCACGTTATGTTGAATTCGAATATATCATTAGGTGACCTTGCGGTTTATAATTGATGCAGTCATACATTTTGATCTTCCATCATATATGAACATTTTACTCCACCATGTGAACATATATATTGTCGTCTACCATATGGACTAAATTTGGATCAATTTTCCTTATTTGAATATGATTTTTGTCAAGTTATACAATAATTTAAATATTATCTTGATAAAGAAAAGACATGCATATAGCAGTAATCATATTTCACTATGAACTACATGTACCATATGCTCTCCAATTCAAATATCTGTATCCATTTTATGTTGAATTCAAATCATAGTACATTATTGGTCAAGGTAGCGAGATGTTCGGGATAATCTAAACCCTGTTTTCATACGTATAATTTTTGGCTGAACTGGGACAAGTTTTGGTATAAGCCTCTTGCAAAACTGGAGATTCTCTCAACAAGCCTCGTGGTTCCGAGAGGGGACGTGTCACCTTCGTGTGCGAAACGATATACGTTGCCTCCCCCCTGATTTTATTTACAGAGGCAACATAGAACTATATGAGTGCCCTGTTAAATTTTGGAATTATTTCGGGTTCATTTGGCCTTTTTATACATTAATTGAGTTTCTGGACTTTTAGTGTGCATAATCTAAATATGAATTGCATGCACATGCTCCGGTGCACCAAAGTGGGTTGAAAAATCACATGTGTGTCCTTGGTTTAATTTCTAGGTCCCATGGAAGAAATGAGAATGAAATTCAAACATCTGGGCGTCATGACTCTGCCGAGAACATCGAGAAACATAGATTTAAATTCATGTAATGAAACTTGGCATGGTGTCATGTCATGGCACTAACATGTTGTGGTAAAAAATTGGGCCGATTTGGAAGCTCGTGGTTCTAAGAGGGAACGTGCCACCCCCCCCCACCCTTGAGTTTCTTAACAAAGGCAACATAGAACTACATTAGTGTCATGTTAAATTTTGGAATTATTCCGGGTTCGTTTGTCGTTTTTTATACATTAATTGAGTTTCTGGTCATTTAATGTGCATAAGTCAAATTTGAACTACAAGCACATGCTCTCGTACACCGAAGTTGGTTGAAAATCACATTTATGTCCTCGGGTGAATTTCTAGGTCCCATGCAAGAAATGAGAATAAAATTAAAACATCTGGGCATCGTGGCTCGGCCGAGAACATTGAGAAACTTGGTTTTAAAATTCTTGTAAATCCAAAACACGTCTGAAAATCATGAAACTTGGCATGGATGTCATGTCATGGTACTACCATGTTGTGGTAAAAAAATGGCCGAATAGGAACAGATTTTGGTATAAGCTTCTTGCAAACCGAAGCTTCTCTCAAGAAGGCTCGTGGTTCTGAGAGGGAACGTGTCACCTTTGAGTGCGAAATGATATACGTTGTCCCCCTTGAGTTTATTTACAAAGGCAACATAGAACTACATAAGTGCCCTGTTAAATTTTGGAATTATTCCGGCTTCATTTGGCCTTATTTACACATTAATTGAGTTTTTGGTCATTTAATGTGCATAATTCAAATTTGAACTACAAGCACGTGCTCCCGTGCACCAAAGTTGGTTGAAAATCACATTTGTGTCCTCGGGTGAATTTCTACTCCCATGCAAAAAATGAGAATACGATTCAAACATCTGGGCGTCGTGGCTCGGTCAAGAACATTGAGAAACTTGGTTTTAAACTCATGAAACTTGGCATGGTTTCATGTCATGGTCGTACCATGCCATGGTAAAACAAATTGGCCCAATAGGAACAAATTTTGGTATAAGCTTCTTGCAAATCGGAGCTTCTCTCAAGAAGGCTTATGGTTCTGGGAGGGAACGTGTCACCTTTGTGTGCATAATTCAAATTTGAAATACAAGCACATGTTCCAGTGCATCAAAGTTGGTTGAAAAATCACATGTGTGTCCTCGGGTAAATTTCTAGGTTCCATGCAAGAAATGGGAATGAAATTCAAAATTCTGGGCGTCGTGGCTGGGTTGGAAACATTGAGAAACTTAGTTTTTTAATTCTTGTAAATCCAAAACACGCATGAAAATAATGAAACTTGGCTTGGTGCCATGACATGGCACCAACATGTTGTGGTAAATTTGCAGTCCGATTTGCGAAGGCGCACACACTAACAATCAACAAAGTCATTTTGGAACAAGTTTTGTCACGTTAGAATCGGAAACACAAGTATTATTGAAACCGTGGACGTTCTACTTACTAGTACCATTTACGTGTCGCCACGCGTCCCCATTTTTTATTAGCTAGGAGGCGCCGTGCAGGGTAGCTATTTGAGTACGAGAGGCGTGCGATCAGACCCCTGCGCGTGCTTATCGGGAGGAGAGCCCTTTAACCTCCATCCGTCGTCCACCTCTCTCCCAAGGTCTCCATTAATGGCGCCCGAGCCTCTATTTAATGGCGTGGCTATGTCTCACTCGACTGAGATTTAAGAGAGAAAAAAGAAAATATGACAGCACGGATCTTGATGTAAGATCCGATGGACCTATATAGCATCTACTGCGACTTATAGCAAGACTGATGAATATATAAGGACGATTTTTTATCACAGAAAGGATTGCCCCTTCTGATTTTCATTACTAAAAACCACCACAATTCACAAGAAGTTCAACACAACTCCAGCCTAACACGAAGGACTAAAAGTACCAGATTGAAATCACAACATCCCAAGAGGCCAACAAAGGCCAAACATCCGCGCTAGAACCCAACATTTCACAACTGACGACACAATCGACATCCTAAACCAATTATTACATCAAAAGAAACTAGGAAACTGAAGGAAGCCTAGCAGCAACTAGAAGAACAGCAACGCCAGGGTCGCCACAGCAAGAGTTTTCTTCATTCCAGCCTTGCAACATTGATCTTCCACGGACAGATAAGGACGATTAATTGTCTTACATAATTAGAAAGATAATTAAAAAAGCCACATGCGGCTACGCCCGAAATACACAAGGGCAAAAGAAGAAGGAAGACAAGGATCTGGCTCGCTGATCTCTACTTTCTTGATGCGTTGCTGAAGGCCGCAGGAACTAGTCTCCGCGGCGAGCGGCGATGAGCTCTTTCGTGTCCTCAAGACGCTGCTTGACAACATCCATGGATTCCTCCACCAGCCTTTGGCGCTCGTTGTGGAGCATGTCATTCTCGTCCATAAGTTTCTTGACGATGATGTCGGTCCTCTTCAACAAGGCACTGGTCTCCTCCTGCTGGTCTGCACTTCGGACGATCTTCTCCTCGAGAGGTCGCGCCGCCCGGAGCCTCCCATTGCCCTCCCTTTGTTGCCGGATGACGCCGGTAGCCTGTTCAAACGAGGCTTTCACGTCGTCCTGCAACCTCGCCAAGCCGGAGATCTAATCCATCTGGCTATGGACGATCGCATGCATCCTCCTGTAACGGTCGTCGCCTGCCTGCGAGAAATTTTCCCAGGCCACCGCGGCGCAGCGGGACACCTCTGCTGCATTCGTGGCACGGCAGGACATCTCTACTGCTTCCACGGCGCGACCGGAACAGTCTGCTGCATCGACGGCGCGGCAGGACCTCCGTGCTGCTTCAGCGGCGCGGCGGGACCTCTGTGCTGCTACTTCCGCACGGCGGGACATGTCAACTGCTCTCGCAGCAAGGCGGGACATCTCTCATGCTTCCGCTTCCATGCTCGCCTCTCCCTGGTAGCAATCTCTCGACCCAGAACTCACGCTGGCCATGGCAGACGCAAGGGAAGGATGCTGAATGACTTGTTTGTTTTTGTGGATGAGGAGTTGAGGAGGAATGTGCAGTCATCTTGGCATACTAGTATTTATAACCGATTACTAATACGCTCCTAAGTGGGAAACCGTTTAGGTTGTGATCGGTGTGAACAGGTTTGGAATTCAATATACTAGCGTGGTACTAATACGCTCCTAAGTGGGAAACCGTTTAGGTTGTGATCGGTGTGAACAGGTTTGCAATTCAATATAGCGTGGAGTAATTTGGAATGTGACGAGACGCAAGCTCAAAATTTATTAACGGTTCTAGTTTCGAAGTGCGACACTATTCCCGGATGGAGTACTTCTTTTTATACTCCCTCCTTTCCGGTTTTATAGGGCTTATCTCAAAATTTTAGTTTTTCCATTTTATAAGGCTCAATTTGGTTGTTCCCCAACACATGTTCAGATTCCAAGGTGCATTAAATCATTGCATGCAAGTGTTAACAGAAAATTGACCAATGCATGTACTTTATGCATGCATGCATTGCAATTAATGCATTGATAAACATAATTTTTTGAGAAAAACAAGAGCATTAATTAGGTGCTTTTGCAAACTACAAAAAATATTCCACCACTCACCATAAACCGGAAAGGAGGGAGTACTGTTGTGTACGTGCAATAACTGGCACCGTCGTATACATATCTTATGGTTAATGGGGCGTTCGACGGGAATAGCTGATGGATTCATGTACCTAGGGTAGGGCCATAGGCCTGACCTAAACGTCCTACCCAAGGACACCCTTAGAAGAGATCACCTTCCAGTCGACCAACGAGGAACCCACTCGACTGACTAGAAGGACTCGACCATGGAGACTCACTCGACCATGAAGATACACTCGACCACCAGAAGGTCAGAAGACACTCCGCAACGCAACGGCCTGTAATTGAATAAGACTTAATGATAGTTAAGGCACTTTATGAGGGCGTTACAAGAACGCCTGTGCTTAATGTACTTTAACCCTCCATTATGTGGGCTGGCTGGGGTCTGGCGACTTATATAGCCACCCCCTCCACAGTCAGAGGGGTTCGCACTCTTGTAACACCAATACACATAATCCACTCGACCGCCTCAGGGCTCCGAGACGTAGGGCTTTTACTTCCTCCGAGAAGGGCCTGAACTCGTACATCGCTTGTGTTTACAACCTCTCCATAGCTAGGACCTTGCCTCTCCATACCTACCCCCTACTCTACTGTCAGACTTAGAACCACGACAGTTGGCGCCCACCGTGGGGCAGGTGTTTTAGCGATTTGTGGAGAAGTTGCGGTACTTCCGAGTACTTTCATCATGATGACCGCTGGAGTTTTGGTCGAGGGGCGCGAGATCCGTCTCTGTGCTCTCACCTTTGTCGCCGACGACTCCGCATGGCTCCAGGAGGCTCCACTCGACATCGAGGCGCTCCCCGTCCGCGGTGCGACGCATTTCCGCGCGTGTGTCCGCGGCGTCCTGCTGCGGCAACCTTCGACCCCATACCGGTCGACTCCTTTATCGGCCGCCCGCCCGGTCTCCCACCAGCGCAAGCGCTCTGGTCGGTCGAGACTTCAGCGGTGGATGAAGCACGCGGTAGCTCGCCAGTCAGCCATCGCCCAGGTCGCGGCTATCGAGCCCGACGAGTCCCTCTACACCATGTTCGATCTGTCGACTGGCTCCGTAGAGACTGCATCCGAATGTGATAGCAGTGATCCAGCGGCGGAAATCCTCATGGTCGACGGTCCCCGCAGTCCTCCCGGCTTCGCCCATGGGGGCGGAGCAGGCGGTGGAGGTGACCCCGTGCAAGACCACGAAGAGTACCAGCCCGAGACACTCGACTCTCTGCAGAGAGAAGAGCTACGCCGCAGGAACATGGATGCTCTGCACACTCCCATCGCGGGAGAAACCCCCAAGGCCCGCGCCTTGGAGGAGGCACGTTTGGCCAATGTGGCTGAACGCGCTCGTCTGGAGAACCTTCAGCGAGCACTCGACGAGCGCGCGCGGCAATGAGTTCCCGAAGCCAGTCGACTCTTCCCGCCGACTCAGGTATACCGCACGCCAATTCAGAATTTAGCGGTTGCAACCCGTATAGCAGAGTCCATCCAGCCTTCTCAGTCGGAAGCTGGGAGAGGCTTGATGCAGATCAGAGATTTACTCCGAGCAGCAGGAGACCAGAACTCAGCCGTGTCGCAGTCGCACAATAGAATTCACAGTCGATCCGTCGCTGTGAATATTGTTCAGTCGGCTCACAGTCCCAGATCGCCTCCGCGGAGGGAAGGGCGCGACAACCGGCGAGATCAGTATGGAGACCGATTCGACCGAGACAACAGGCGTCGAGTGCCCATTTCCCCTCCGAGGGAAGGGTCTTACGCTCCTCGGCGACAGGATGATGACAAAGCGCCGCTCAAGACGGGCGAAGAGCTCCAGTTGACCCCAGAGAACCAGGTTTCGACGCGCGATCCATTATCGTGCAAGGCTTGGTCGAGCGGAACAGAGCCCATCGAGGTGGACCCGAGAGAGATGCACCCATGAGAAGTCGAGTGCACGTTTCTGGTCCAGAGTGTTTTAGCAGGGCTATCAGAGCCGCAGTGATCCCCCCCAATTTCAGGTTGGCAACAGGAGTCAGCAAATTCACTAGGGAGTCCAAGCCTGAAACTTGGCTTGAAGATTACCGAGTGGCTGTTCAGATTGGTGGTGGGAATGACGAGGTGGCCATGAAGCATTTTCCCCTCATGTTGGAAGGTTCTCGCGAGGCATGGCTGAATCGCCACCTCCTAGCAGTATATACACTTGGGAAGATTTGTCCCGAGTGTTCGTCAGGACTTTTGAAGGAACTTGCAAGAGACCGGCTGGTTTGACAGAGCTGCAAGTCTGTGTGCAGAAGACCAATGAAACTCTCCGAGAGTACATTCAGAGGTGGATTACTCTGCACCATACTGTGGAAAATGTATCAGATCATTAGGCAGTTTGCGCCTTCAAAGATGGCGTCAAGAACAGGGAATTGAGTCTGAAGTTTGGTCGAACTGGAGACATGACCTTGAGTCGTATGATGGAGATTGCTACCAAGTACGCCAACGGTGAGGAAGAGGATCGACTCCAAAGCGGCAAGTACAAGCCAA
The DNA here is from genome assembly GCA_021437245.1 of Aegilops speltoides. NCBI lineage: Eukaryota > Viridiplantae > Streptophyta > Magnoliopsida > Poales > Poaceae > Aegilops > Aegilops speltoides. The sequence goes on from CM038147.1 coordinate 142,808,823, forward strand.
GCCAGTCGGAGAAGGGAAATTCCAATCGGAAACAGAAGCGGAAAGCCGAGCCAGCAGCTCCTGGAGAGGCTCTGGCCGTGACTCAGGGGAAGTTCAAGGGGAAGCCAAAAGGATCCCGAATCCTAAGAAAGTAAAGGATAAAGAAGGAAGCGACGTGATGGATATGCCATGCCATATTCACACGAAGAAAGATGAAGAGGGCAATATCATTTACCCAAAGCACACCACTGCCAATGTCGACTCGATCCAAAGAAGCCAGGGAAAACAGTCTAAGGACAAGGAGAAGGAGCCGACAAGGCCGGAGACAAAGAGGACAATGAGGAAGAATATCCGCATGTCAACTCCACTCTGATGATCTTCGCAGATGTGGAAAGCAAGAGTCGACTGAAAGTCATTAACCGTGAGGTAAACATGGTTGCCCCAGCAAAACCAAGCTATGTGAAATGGTCCCAAACACCCATCACATTCGACCAATCTGATCATCCGACTCATATTGCCACCCCTGGGAGGCAAGCTTTGGTGGTCGATCCAGTTGTCGAAGGCACTCGACTGACGAAAGTGCTGATGGATGGTGGTAGTGGGCTGAACTTGTTATATGCAGACACATTGAAAGGAATGGGCATCCCGATGTCCCGACTGAGCACCAGCAACATGAGTTTCCACGGAGTCATACCAGGGAAGAAGGCCAACTCACTCGGCCAAATAGCTCTGGACGTTGTTTTTGGTGACTCCAAGCATTTCCGCAAGGAAAAGTTGACCTTTGAGGTTGTGGATTTTCAGAGTGCGTACCACGCCATTTTGGGGAGGCCAGCCTATGCACGATTCATGGCTCGACCATGTTACGTGTACCTCAAACTGAAAATGCCAGGTCCCAAAGGAGTGATCACCGCCACCGCGATCGGAAAAAAGCGTAAGAGTGCTTTCGGAAGGGCTCAAGATTGCCGACTCCCAAGTGACAGCGGTCGAATTCGAAGAATACAAGCAAAACGCAGATCTGAGTGATTTGTTGCGATCTAAGAAGCCCGCCACAGAATCTGCATTTCAGTTGTCTGGTGAGACGAAGCCAGTTCACATTCACCCGACCGACCCCAATGCAGCCCGACCCACATCTCCACGACACTCGACCAAATAGGAAGAAGCGCCATCCGGTTCCTCCGTGAGAATCGGACATTTTGCATGGAAGCCACCGACATGCCGTGTTCCTGGGGATCTGGCTGAGCATCGCCTCGAGTCGACAAGTCAGCAAAACCGTCAAAGAGCATCTTGGTCCGCCGTCCGTAAGAGAAAGGCTATTGGCGAAGAAGTGGCTCGATGTTGGCGGCAGGATTTATCGAGAGATATACCACTCGAGTGGCTCGCTAATGTCGCCATGGTCCCCAAGAAGGACAAGTCGCTCCGCATGTGCATTGACTTTAAACACATCAATCGGGCCTGCCCGGCGATCATTTTCCTCTCCTCGCATAGATCAAATTGTTGACTCGACCGCGGGATGTGAGAGATTGTCTTTTCTAGACGCATATTCCGGTATCATCGATCCGTCTCAGATGGACCCGACGAAATAAAACAGCTTTCATCACTCCATTCGGTGCTTCGCTATATCACCATGCCATTCGCCTCAAGAATGCCGGAGCCACATTTATGCGAATGATTCGAAGTGTCTTCTCCGAAATCACCGGAATGTGGAAGCATATATGGATGATATCGTCGTCAAGTCGCGAAAGGGTTCCGACCTGCTTGCGACCTCGCCAAACATTTGCCAACCTCGGAAGGTACGATATCAAGCTCAATCCGTCAAAGTGCACATTCGAGTTCCCGTGGCAAATTACTCGGTTTTCTCATTTCGAACGAGGATCGATGCTAATCCGAGAAGATCGGCACTATTCTCCGAATGAAACGCCTACATGCGAGTGCACGACGTCCGAGCTTCTTGGATGCTTGGCCGCATTAAGTCGATTCATCTCACGACTCGGTGAAAAGGCATTGCCTCTTTACCGACTGATGAAGAAGGCCGACAAGTTCTAGTGGACTCCAGAAGCTGATGCAGCGTTTGCCGAGCTAAAAGCTCTGCAATCCACCCAGCCGGTGCTTGCTGCTCCAATCAGCAAAGAGCCTCTGTTGCTCTATATCGCAGCCACAGGACAAGTCGTCAGTACAGTGCTTACGGTCGAGCGGGAAGAGGAAGGAAAAGCCTTCAAAGTTCAACGCCCGGTGTATTATTTGTCTGAAGTCTTGACTCCATCCAAGCAGCGATATCCGCATTATCAGAAGCTTGTGTATGGAATATACATGACCACGAAGAAGGTTGCACATTATTTCTCTGATCCTTCTATCACAGTCGTCAGCGACGCTCCTCTATCAGAGATTCTGCACAACAGAGATGCAACCGGTCGAGTGGCGAAATTCGCGATTGAACTTCTTCCCCTTGATATCAAATTTGAGGCAAAGAAAGCCATTAAGTCCCAGGCTATAGCGGATTTCCTTGCCAAGTGGATTGAACAACAGCAGCCGACTGAAGTTCACTCGGAGCATTGGACCATGTTCTTTGACGGCTCTAAAATGCTGAATGGTTTCGGTGCTGGGGTTGTTCTGGTTTCCCCCAGAGGAGATAAGCTTAGGTATGTGCTCCAGATTCACTTTGATTCCTCCAACAATGAGGCAGAGTACGAGGCCCTTTTATATGGATTGTGCATGGCCATCTCACTCGGCGTCCGTCGCCTGATGGTCTATGGCGACTCAGATTTAGTGGTCAACCAAGTGATGAAGGAGTGGGACGTGAGAAGCCCAGCCACGACTGGATACTGCAATGCAGTGAGGAAGCTGGAAAAGAAGTTCGAGGGGTTGGAGCTCCATCACATCCCCCGACTGAAAAATCAAGCAGCAGATGATCTGCGAAGATAGGTTCCAAAAGAGAAGCCATCCCGAGTGGTGTGTTTTTGGAGCATATACACACTCCGTCAGTTAAAGAAGATCCCTTCACAGAGGAAGCTCCACAGCCCAAGAGTGCCACAGACCCGACTGAGGTCGAGGTCCCAGCAGTGGTCGACTTGGTCATGGAAGTTTTAGTGGTCACTCCCGACTGGACAATTCCCTACATCGCATATATCCTGAGAAAAGAGCTCCCAGAAGATGAGGAAGAGGCTCGGCAGATCGTCCGTCGATCCAAAGCCTTTACCGCTATCGAGGGCAGTCAGATAGAGAAAGCCCGACCGAGTTGGTCAAAATGCATAACGCCGTAAGAAGGTCGAGTCATACTCAACGACATCCACTCGGGGACCTGTGGTCACCATGCGCCCTCTCGGACCATTGTAGCCAAAGCATACCGAGCCGGATTTTACTGGCCAAGGGCGAATGAGATGGCGAAAGAAGTAGTGGACAAGTGCGAAGGATGTCGGTTCTATTCCAATATGTCACACAAGCTGCGTCGACTACTCAAGACCATTCCACTCGTCCGCCTTTCGCAGATGGGGGTTGGACATGGTCGGTCCCTTGCGAACAGGTCGGAGCGGTTTCACGCATGTCTTGGTAGCGATCAACAAGTTCACCAAGTGGATTGAAGCTAAACCAATCAAGAATCTCGGCGTCGGTATCGCTGTTTCCTTCATCGAGGCCGACGCTCAGATATGGAGTCCCGCACAAAGATCATCACGGATAATGGGTCGAATTTTGACTCGGAAGAATTCAAAGATTTCTGCAACGCTCAAGGCATGCGAGTCGACTACGCTTCAGTCGCCCATCCACAGTCGAATGGACAGGCAGAACGAGCCAATGGCTTAATCCTCAAGGGTTTGAAGCCCCGACTGATGCGAGATCTCAAGCATGCGACTGGAGCATGGGTCGACGAACTCCCTTCAGTGCTTTGGGGATTGCGGACCACGCCTAATTGGTCGACCGGAAGAACTCCATTCTTCTTGGTCTATGGAGCTGAAGCAGTCCTCCCGAGTTATCTTCTTCACAACGCTCCCCGAATTGAGCTTTACAACGAAGCAGAAGCTGAGCAAGCGCGGCAGGACGCAGTCGACCTTCTATAGGAGGAAAGGGAGATGGCTCTGATCCGCTCGACCATCTACCAGCAAGACTTGCGTCGCCTTTACGCCAGAAATGTGAGAGGCCGAGCCTTCCAGGGGGAGATCTAGTTCTCCGAGTGGATCAGCAAAAACAACATAAGCTCGCTCCCTCCTGGGAAGGACCCTTCATTGTCACCAAAGTTCTCCACAACGGGGCGTATCGTCTTTATAACGTCGAACACAATATTGAAGAGCCCCGAGCTTGGAATGCGGATCTGCTCCGCCCATTTTACACTTAAAGTTTTTCACTCGGATGAGTTGTAATAAAGTACTTTTGTAGTTCACGGATTTCGAAATAATAGTGTCATAATTCCTTCATAATTTTTGTCACCTTTTATTTTTTCCAGTAAAATTTTCCCCCAGTGGGTGGCTTAGTCGCGAATCCATTTCGCCTAAGTTTGTACAAATCCTACCGAGTGGTAAGCCAGACTTCCACTCGGGGGCTTAGCCGCGAATCCGTTTCGCCTAAGTTATTAAAAATCCTACCGAGTGGTAAGCCAGACTTCCACTCGGAGTCTTAGCTAAAGCCCAGTGCTCGTCTAAGTTATTAAAAATCCTACCGAGTGGTAAGCCAGACTTCCACTCGGAGTCTTAGCTAAAGCCCAGTGCTCGCCTAAGTTATTAAAAATCCCACCGAGTGGTAAGCCAGACTTCCACTCGGAGGCTTAGCTACAGCCCAAAGGCTCGCCTGTTATTAAAAATCCTACCGAGTGGTAAGCCAGACTTCCACTCGGAGGCTTAGCTACAGCCCAGTGCTCGTCTAAGTTATTAAAAATCCTACCGAGTGGTAAGCCAGACTTCCACTCGGAGGCTTAGCTACAGCCCAGTGCTCGTCTAAGTTATTAAAAATCCTACCGAGTGGTAAGCCAGACTTCCACTCGGAGGCTTAGCTGCAGTCCAAGTACTCGCCTAAGTACAACGTACGCTCGCAAAGAGGACGAGGCGCAGGTCGACTGCGACCCTCTCCTCTGAGCTACACCATAAGTACAATGTGTGGGCTTACAAGGAGGACGAGGGGCAGGTCGACTGCGACCCTCTCCTCCGAGCTACACCATAAGTATAATGTGTGCTCGCAAGGAAGACGAGGTGCAGGTCGACTGCGACCCTCTCCTCTGAGCTTCGCCACAAATACAACGGAAATCCTACCGAGTGAAGAGCAAACCTCTCACCCGGGGGCTTAGCTGCAGCCCAGTGCTCGCCTAAGGTATAAAAAATCCTACCGAGTGAGGAGCAAACCTCTCACTCGGGGGCTTAGCTGCAGCCCAGTGCTCGCCTAAGGTATAAAAAATCCTACCGAGTGAAGAGCAAACCTCTCACTCGGGGGCTTAGCTGCAGTCCAGTGCTCGCCTAAGGTATAAAAAATCCTACCGAGTGAAGAGCAAACCTCTCACTCGGAGGCTTAGCTGCAGCCCAGTGCTCGCCTAAGATATAAAAAATCCTACCGAGTGAAGAGCATACCTCTCACTCGGGGGCTTAGCTGCAGCCCAGCGCTCGCCTAAGTTATAAAAAAATCCCACCAAGTGAAGAGCAAACCTCTCACTCGGGGGCTTAGCTGCAGCCCAGTGCTCGCCTAAGGAATAAGTCGATTGCAGTAGGCATGTTGTCGTGAACACCGCAAAAGAGCAATTCGAGCCAAAGGCAATCATATCCAAACATCAAATCCAAGTTTAGGTCGATACCTAAAGGAACAAGAGTGCTCAGGCACTAAGCATGTTAAGGTTTATCGGTTACAATTCCACTCGGCATACCGAGGCAAATTTAAAGTGTCGGACTTAAAGGAAGTTTTTTACCCCTCCTGTGGAGGGCTGGAAGGAGCAACGAACTCATCGAGGTCGATCCCGTCTGCGATCCGGGTAGCAGCAGCGATGAAAGTTTCCATGAAGGACCTGAAGTCGTGTTTCTTGGTGTTGGCCACTCGGAGAGCCGCCAGCTTCTCTTCTCGTGCATCCTTGCAGTGGACTCGGGCCAGCATGCAGGCGACATCTGCACCACACCGAGCCGAGGACTTCTTCCACTCCTGCACTCGGTCAGGGACGGCGTTCAGTCGAGCCATCAGCGACTCGAGATCATTTTGGAGTGTCGCCCTGGGCCAGAGCATCGAGTCGATGCGGGATGTAGCAACCTTCACCTTGCGAGGTAGTCCACGACAGTGCAACACGGGACTCCAAATGAAGACATTCATGGCAACTTCATCATTCACGGAGAGTTGGCGGGGTCAAGGTTTGGTTCCACTGGCTAGTCTCTTCTTCAAAGTTGCGACACTCAGCAAAGACAAAACGCCGAGTCAAGACACGGTCGAATGGAAGCATCACAGTTGAAAATGTTGGTCGATCAAAAAAGGTACCTTCAAGCATAAGGAACAATTTCTTAGCAAGACCACCCAGGAAGCCTTCAAGGTCATTCTTCTTCCCACTCAACCGGGTTGATCTTCTCGGTCGAGTGGTCTTGTCGACTTTCATCGGTCGACATCCTTGGTGGCAATTGCGGAGCAGCTTTCAGATTGGTATTTTCCTGTTCGAGCTTGGTGACTGAGGCTAACTTCTCGTCAGCAAGCTTGGTCTTCTCAGCTAGCTCAAGGTCTTTTTTCTTCTGGGCCTCCTTCACCTTGCCTGCAAGTTACAGCAAAGTCAGACTTTGAAACAAGTGGAAGGAAAAAGGAGTCGTCGAGGTCTCACCGAACATACCTTTTGTCTCCTCCTTCGCCTTCGTCAGATTCTCCTGCACCAGCTTCAGATCCAGTTCGAGTTGGGTGTGCTTTTGCTCCAGCTCAGTGTAGCGAGCCGCAAGGTCACAGGATCTCTGCGAAGAACCAATCGACAAAGTATCAAAGATAATTCGCTTCTGAGTGGATAAGAGAAAATCATACGTTTCTAAGACTATAGTCGAATGCAAGCATTCAACCGTAGTCTCGGGGACTAAACCCAGTGGGTGCACTCAGCGTGCCCCCACTATTCCTATTCAAGACAGAGTCGACTAGTCGACCAAAAAAAAACTTCTTCAGACTGTAATCAACTGCCAGCAGTCGATCACAGTCTCGGGGACTACACCCAGTGGGTGCACTCAGCGTGCCCCACTCGGTTTGGTAAACCCATTCGCCTAGTCGAATGATGATCAATCTTTACTTATAAAGCCTAAGGCCGATCGCCAACAAATGACCTTAGCCTTGGGGATTACACCCAGCGGGTGCACTCAGCGTGCCCCGCTAACACGGAGTTTTTATCGACACACCCAAAGGGTGATTGCTATGGATTTCGAAAGAAAAAAGTTTTGATAGCATATCCTAACAGTAATAAAGCGGTGGTCGATCGACCAACATTGCTTTGAAGAGCGGAGCTGGTGTCATAAGCTGCTTGGCTTGCATCCGGATGATCTTCACCGCTCCATCATGATCCCCGCCATGGCGACGCCTCCTTAGCAGGCTAGCTTGGTCCTCCAGACGTGGTGCGTGGTGAAGAGCGAAGGCTGCCCAAAGACTCGACAAAGTGGGACGAGAACTCGTCAACGGCACTGCCGAAAGACACGGTGTGTCGAGTGGTGTTCTCCTCCGTGGCAGCAGCCTCGGCGCCGTCACATCTTGGGCTGCTTTGCGAGTGGACGCCTTCCTGCTCCTCCTATGCTTGATGGTTCTTCGTCCTCATCATCATCATCAGGAAGGGTGATAATGTCATTGGATGGAGCTTCAGAGAAGAATCAAAGTTAGAAACCATGAGTCACTCGACTAAGGACAGAATTAAGGGTATAGTACCAGGATTTGAGGTTGCCGCGTCCTCCATCTCATGGTCCTCAGCCTTGCCCGAGGTTTCGAAGTTGCAAGACCAAGTTCCAAAGAATCACCGATTAATTCAAGTATCAACCAAAGGATAAAGCTTGTACAAGACAGAAAGACTTAAGTAATATGTTTACCCCGATATGGTGGGGATGGACACCTTCATTTTTGGCAGGGCTTGGTTGGCCTCGACGGAGCTACCTTCGATCGCTTGGCGCCTTCTCGATCGGCACCGAGAAGCGGTCCGAGGCGCTTGGTCTATCATGAGGCGATCGAACCCCCTTACCGCTGCTTCGATCGCAGGTCATGAACAAGTTTCGACCGCCTTTCCGAAGCGGTGGTGCAACCTCCTCCTCCTCCTCCTCTACTTCGTCCTCATCGCCGCCGCCGCCGCTCATCGCCATCTTCAGCAGCGTCCGAATCCCACTCATCCTGGCTCTCACCCCCGCTGGCTTCTCCCTCTTCAGTCGGAGCCTGAGCTCCGTTGGGCATTGAGTACAGCTCGGTAAGGGCCTGGAAGATGTCAAGACAGAGTTCAATCGAACAAATTCAACAGACATACAATGGAAAGCAGAGCAAATGTACCTTATCTGGAACGCTGTGATGGTCGAGTGGAGAAATCCTCCTGGATCCACGAGGATTATCCTTGTTCCCAGTGATCGCGGCCATCCACCTTTCCACTATGGCGTCGTCGACTGCTTCCGGTGGACTCGAGTCTCGCCTTCGGTTCCACAAGACAACCACATGCAAAGGCTCCGGGCTCAAGAGGTTGATTCGCCTCGGAGGAAAACCTCCGAAGGTCCATGCCGATCCACGCCGTCCCAACCAACCGCACCACGCGATCCATCAACATCTTCACATCAGCTCTCTCCTCGGAACCACCTTCAGAGAGGAGGGTTTGTTCACTCGACTCATGGTGAATGGAGGAAGTCCACTGACCGTCCCCGGCCACCATTCTCGCAGAGAACCATGTCGATCGCCAGCCCCGACCGATCGGGAAAAAGACATGGCTGGGAAGGTGATCTTATTCCTCACTTAGATTCCTAGGCCCCGCACATCTGGACCACTTGGGTTTCTCATCGCTGGACTCGCTTTCTTCACGACCGAGAACGACATGTGAAGATGTGCTTGAACAAGCCCCAAAGGCGTCGGCAGCCCAAGAAGTTTTCACACATGGATACAAATGCAGCAAGATACGCTGATGGAGTTTGAGTAAAGTGGTGGAGCTGGGCTCCAAAGAAGTTCAAAACCCGAAAGAAAATGCTCGGTGGCAGAGAAAATCCTCGACGACATGAGTGGCCAGAGCACGCACTCACCCTCTTCAGCCGGGGTTGCCACTCCTTTCTGGAAGCCTCGCGACGCCGTGGGGATCAGCCCGTCGTCGGCCATGTCGAGGAGATCCTTCTCCACGATGGTCGACCGATCCAATCTCCTGGACCCAGCCTTCGGCAGCGGGATCTCGACGAAGACCCGCTGCGGCTGGTGGATCTCCCTTCGCTTTCTCCGCCACGACGCTTTTCTTTGCGCTTCCAAGATCGCCGTCTTCTCCTTGCCCATGGCCGCCAGCGAAATGCGCAAGGGAGAGTGTTGCGGAGGGGACAGCGGTTGCGTTGGGCGGAGACGAGGAGAGCAGAGGACAAAGAATGGAGTACTGTGCAGAAGCCCTCACAAATCGCATTTATAACATCCCTTCCGAGTGGATGACAGGTGGACCCGAGCAATCCAATCATATCCCGGAATAGTTGCATTGACACGATACGTGGCGGAAAAAGCGGCACGGAGATCGAGGCGTCCATGTCCTGTCCCGTCCGAAGGCCATGGTCCGTTCGCTTGGCGGCTTCCCCAAATTTCAGATCCGCTGGAATCCGCGAGCGCGATCGGTCTGTCAAGTGCGAGATTTCGCGATCCGTCGCTCGAACCGCAAAGTACAAAAGATCACTCGACGAAAGAACAAGAATGGATCGAGTCGACTGAAGAAAAGTTGCTCGTTATCAACAAAGAAGATCTTGGTCAAGACCGACGCATAACCGGCATGCTAAAGTTCAATCGGAAACAGCATCAACTCCTTCCTCATTCAAGCCTCAATCCATTCGGAGGCTATTGATGGATTCATGTACCTAGGGTAGGGCCATAGGCCTGACCTAAACGTCCTACCCAAGGACACCCTTAGAAGAGATCACCTTCCAGTCGACCAACGAGGAACCCACTCGACTGACTAGAAGGACTCGACCATGGAGACTCACTCGACCATGAAGATACACTCGACCACCAGAAGGTCAGAACACACTCCGCAACGCAACGGCCTGTAATTGAATAAGACTTAATGATAGTTAAGGCACTTTATGAGGGCGTTAAGAACGCCTGTGCTTAATGTACTTTAACCCTCCATTATGTGGGCTGGCTGGGGTCCCAAGCACTCTATATAAGCCACCCTCCACAGTAGAGGGGTTCGCACTCTTGTAACACCAATACACATAATCCACTCGACCGCCTCAGGCTCCGAGACGTAGGGCTTTTACTTCCTCCGAGAAGGGCTCGAACTCAGACATCGCTTGTGTTTACAACCTCTCCATAGCTAGGACCTTGCCTCTCCATACCTACCCCCCTACTCTACTGTCAGACTTAGAACCACGACAATAGCCGCATGGCGAGCTCTAGGCTAGTCCTTTTTCAAACGCATTAAACCTATCTCTCGGGACTTCTCGCACGCACCATCCTGCCACCCACAAAAACTTGTACTCTGAGTTTAGTAGTACGTTATACAGAAGAGAAGAGGTGCACGCACGCACTCGCCCTCTCACACACGCCCTGCTTTTTTCTCGAAAAGGAGGATGATGACCCCGGCCTCTGATCCGGGAGTCACACACGATCTGTAGCTACTTAATTGTAGTGTTCTCAACCATCCGATTGGCTCTATCATGGATGTACCTATATACTAAAACATGTCTAGATGCATCTATATTTTGACAAATGGAAGGCATGTATTATGGAACGGAGGGAGTGCTTGTCATCAAAATGGATAAAAAGGGACGTGTCTAGAACTAAAATACGTCTACATACATCTCCTTTTATCCATTTTGATGACAAGTAGTACTTCTTACCCAAAGGAACTTTATATCCAACAGACACAAAATATCCGTTCAACTGTTGGAAATTACTGATCTGATGTTGAAGTAATTCCTGCAGCGCCACCAAAACCCACCATTTCTTAAGCTAAAGTAGACCAAGGTAATCCCTATATTAGCATATTACTAAGATAAACAGAAGGCACTGTCGAAACCTTTAGGACGTGAGCTTGTCAATCCGAATGTGGAGGGACACAAGCTTAGCCCCGGCCAGCAGCTTGGGCGGAACTGTCAAGAAGGTCAGCTCCTGCACGTCGACGTCATCGGGATCCTTGCTGCTTGTCACCTCCATTTCCACCTTGTAGGCGTCGGTCGTGCCTTTGGGCTCCCCCGGCGGGCCGTTCGCCCACAACTTGGCCAAGTAGTGCGGCAGTGGGGACGCCCCTGCTCTGATGCAGACGACCAACGCGGCGATAGGCGCGCCGATGTCGAGCACGCCGCCGACCAAGAAAAACGCGCAGTGGTCCTTGTCGGTGTCAAAACCGGCGAATCTCGGGTAGGGGGTCCCGAACTGTGCGTCTAGGCGGATGGTAACAGGAGACAAGGGACACGATGTTTTAACCAGGTTCGGGCCCTCTTGATGGAGGTAAAACCCTACGTCCTGCTTGATTAATATTGATGATATTGGTAGTACAAGAGTGGATCTACCACGAGATCAAGGAGGCTAAACCCTAAAGCTAGCCTATGGTATGATTGTTGTGATGTATGTTGTGTCCTACGGACTAAAGCCCTCCGGTTTATATAGACACTGGAGGAGGCTAGGGTTACACAGTAGTCGGTTACAATGGTAGGAGATCTACATATCCAGATTGCCAAGCTTGCCTTCCACGACAAGGAAAGTCCCATCCGGACACGGACGAAGTCTTCAATCTTGTATCTTCGTAGTCTTGGAGTCCGGCGACGATGATAGTCCGGCTGTCCGGACACCCCTAGTCCAGACTCCTCAAGAGTAGCCTCGAACCAGGCTTCAATGACGATAAGTCCGGCAAGATAATGTTCGGCATTGCAAGGCGGGTTCCTCCTTGAATAATTCATGAAGATCATGAACACCGGATAGTGTCCGCTCGCAAAATAAATTCCACATTCCACCGTAGAGAGAATAATGCACATAAATCCAATCACGACGTATTTGGCGGCATGACATCACACCGCCTACCAGCCTTTACTTGAATCGCTTTTTATTATACCACCTCAAAGACGCTTAGCGAAGCGGTTTCCTTGGCACGCCTTGTCGGCAGAGATCGCTCCCCTTATTCCGGATTCTCATCAATACGGACGTAGGTAACCCAACCGCCATTGATGGTGGCGCTTGGGAGATAAGCGAGTTTTACCAGGGCTAGTGGGGGCGATAGTCTTCGCCTCGCCTATATAAGGGATAAGGATTCACCTTTTCACCCACGCCTTCTTCCTCCTTTGCTCATCCACCTCCAAGACTCAAGCTCCAACGCCCAAGCTCACAAGATCTCGCCTTAACCTTCCCCGACCATGTCCGGAGGGGGAGGCAAGTGGTTGGCTTCCACCGCCAAGGAGGAGCACATCACCAAGCTGCGAACGCCGATACCTTTCCAAATGATATTGCGCCGACCGACCGCCCGACGAGGGGCAGCTCATCCCTACCCCGGCCCCACGAGAGGGTCGCCTTCCTTCCCCACTTCCTCCGCGGATCGGGCTTTCCATCGCACCCTTTCGTCCGGGGCTCATGTTCTATTACGGCCTGATTTCCACGATCCGCGCCAACTTCATCCTCAACATCTCGGTGTTTATCGTCAGGTGCGAGGCCTTGCTCGCATCCAGCCCCACTTCGCCTCAGGCTCAAGACCTTCAATGTCGTCAAGGTTGTGAAGGGCATGCAAGCGAATGCGGAGGCGCCATGTTGGGCAAGTCGCCCAACGCCCTTGGCTCAAGGGGCCTTTGTGGACTCCATTAAGGGGTGGCAATCGGGTGGTTCTACATCACCGAAGCTGCGCGAACCCATGTGGGCGGGGCCCCGAGTTCAGATCTGCATCCCCACGCAGCTCACCTCCCGGAAAGAGAAGGGCTTGTTGTGGGGCAATCCGGCGAGCCGACGGACTCGAGCCAGATCCAAGCCGGTGAACAATAAGCTCAGCTCGCTAACGTGGTCCAAGTCATGCTCATCCGCCGGATTCTCCCATGCCAAGAACGGGCATTCAATCTGTGGAGTTCAATCCGAACAGCACCAGCGCTAAGCGGCTCTTCGACACGACGTATGAAGGCGCTCGAGGGTGCTGTTTAAGGCGCTGGTTCGCATCCGCGACGGAAGATCGCGGATTTCGCCGCAGCATCGAAATGACGAGGTAAGTGATTCAACCCTTTACGGGACACTTGTGGTAAACAGATTGATTCTAAGAGGGTTTCAATCTCTTTTCCTTTGGCAGAATGGATGGAGAAGGCCGAGCAGCTCATCCGTCCGGCCCCATGCCGAAGACCCAAATAACGCTGCCTAGCAGGGCTTGCTGGTTCCGCACCGCACGTGGTGCCGAGAAGAAGGCCAAGAAGGTGGCCACGGGACTCGAAAGAGTTCCCGCAATCAAGCGTCCGACGACGAGGCGGACTCTCCCCAAGACGAGGAGGAGGAAGAAGACTCTCTCCGGAGGAGGGAGAGAGGAAGAGGAAGGCTTCCCCAATAGGGGAGGCCAAGGGTCCAAGAGGGAAGGACTATCCTCGACAGTTCCGCCAACACCATCGCTGGCGGGAGGAGGGCCTTCAAGGGCCAGCCTCCAAATGAGATCGTAAGTATCCGGATCCCCGATATGCAATTTCTTTCGTGTCACCTAGTGTCCTACTAATGCCGATATCGCCCACAGTCCGCCGATGATGATCTCCCGCTTCATCGAAAGGTCGCTGCCCCTGGCCGGATGTGGATTCACTTCCGACGCCTCTACCCAAGCTAATGAGGACACCGAGGTGGAATCCCGAGCAGAGGAACCATCAGAGGCAGCGGCCCTTCGAAAGAAGGGCAAGATCGTGACACCGCGGCCTCCGGCCCAACCGTGAGGCGCCGGACAACTTGTTGGAGGCGCTTAAAGGCGCTTCCATCGAGGAAGAACACCGCACTATCATGAGTGCGGTGATTCGTAAGGTTCAGCTTTCGCCAAGAGCGGGCTGACCGGCTCGCAGTAGCCTTCTAATAGGCTTTGAGGTAAGAAGTTGTAATTATGTAATGTAATACCGCATAGACAAGAGTTTCTCGATGCTCGCCCGTGTTCGGAAAGAAAAGCCGACCGAGGATCTAAGAAGATATACGCAGGTTGCTTAAAATATGTCAATATGGGTTTGCGTGCTGTGTCGCCGACCTTTGCCAGACCGACCATGGAGGTCGGTGCGTTGAAGCAGATCTTGAGCGGTCCGAGCAAGAGCTCGCCATGCCAAGAAGCAACTCGAGGACAAAGAAGGTGAGTAACACCACTTTGAATAGTTACCTTACGTAAAAGGATTTTGGTTGCAATAAAATTAACAAGGATAATATGGGTATTGCAGGGCCACGAACGAGGTGGCAGCCCTGAAGGAGGTTGTGTCCGCGGTCGAACGCAGGCGGCCGCGAACGGGCAGAGCGAGAAAAGCAGGAGGCACAGTGGCGGAAGACGGCAAGAGCTCCGTGCTCTCATGGAGAAGCATGAGAGCTTGGAGCGTGACTCCAAGACTCGAGAGTCCGAGATTGCCTCGCCTCGAAGTGCCAAGTCCGCCAAGGCCGAGGTCCATAAGGCCCTTCAGAGGTTGAAGATGTAAATAAGATAGCGGCGGTAAGGCATTTTTCATGCAAAGCAAGCATGTTAATGTAAACTACCCGACACTTACCCGCATTCGAGCTCTCCAGGCGTTTGCAGATCTGCCACAGAGTGTGTCGATGCCACCAGATTCTATCATGGCGAGGAGGGAGCTCGATGGAGAAGGTCTTCGTCTCAAGACGCCGAGGCCGCCATCCGTGCCCCTAAGCGACCAGTGGGCAGCTAGTCGAACTCCACAAGGTAGCCGAGGAGGCCATGAAGGGCCTTATAGTCCGGTAGGGTTGGCAGGCCATGCCCGGAGCTACTTCGCCTCGCGGCGACGGCTGGTGGATGCGTGCCCTCGGTGGAGGTCATCAAGCGCCTACCAGATTGAAGGTGCTCGCTGGGCCCTTGCCCGCACAAAGGTGCACTGGGCAGGCTGGATGCGAGAAGCTTCATCGACCCGCCGCCACCGGCAAGGAGTATCATACGCCAAATGTATGATAAAACTGTCTCAAGGGAGCCCGCGATATTATGGATGAATGCCCCGTAGATGTAATTTTGAGTAAACTTGCTATGTATTATCCTCAGGCGCTGAAAACTTTGTTCATATGCGCATTAAGCAACGCTTGTTTAATTTAAAATATTACCTTCAGGCGGTCGCTTATAAAATCTGAGAGATGGCAAGTCATTGGCTTCACCCCGAGCCGCGAAAGTGCCGGGTGTTTGGGATAAACTTGAGCACTCTTGTTCCCATTTTTGGGTCCATCTAGGAGGCGCCAACACAACGTAACAAGGCAACCGGACTTATAATGCTTGAACACTCTCACTTAGCCATAGAATTCTATAATTTTAATTTCAGCGAAGCCCCGGTATTCGAAGACCAACTGGGCGCTATCCACGCCTTCGCTTGGACATTTATCCGAACTTCGCCGAAGCGGCGTGAGTCCTTATGACTCAAAAGACCTCTCAAACAATTACCAGCCTCTCGCCTTATCATGCCGGTCAGTTTTAGCTTTCCATCGAGGCGCCGCCTGCTCAACCGGGCGCAATCGCAGTGGTTCTCCCAGGCCACCTTAGCCGGCTGAACGGAACGTAAGGCACCAAAACGTGGGAGCCGCAAACCCAACTATTGACCCAAGACATGATTCGAGCCGATTCATATAATGCTATAAGTTCGAGGTGCCGCACTTATGAAAGTGTTCGGACTTATCACACCATAATGTGGGGAACATAAGCCCCTGGTGTATTAGACCGTACCAAAATATACGGGTGCAAGATGCCCTGTAATGAACATATATATATATATGAAGTAATGTAATTGCAGTCGAAAAATGCTGCATTATTTATTAAAGGAAGTCTGCTATGAGTGCGGACTGATACAAATAGTGCGGTAAGCAAGGGATTTGGACTAATTAAACATGTCCCCCTCCAGGGATGAGCTGCGGACTTGGTGTATATAATCGAATTTAATGCTCATAACTGAGACCACCTGAGTGTTCGTCGCAGCCTTCTTTCTTCCCTGGCTGTTGCATCGTGACTCGAAAATTGCCTTAAAAGGCTGCTCTGTACTTCTGCCGCGAGAGCCGTTGTATGTTCCTCCGTTCAGAGGGAGCGTTCCGTATTTCCGTTGACCGTGATGACTCCACGAGGGCCTGGCATCTTGAGCTTGAGGTATGCATAATGCGGCACGCGCTGAACTTTGCAAACGCGGTTCGTCCGAGCAGAGCATGATAGCCGCTTGCGAAATGGGACTATGTCAAGATTAACTCTTCGCTCGAAATTATCCGGGATCCAAGACCACTTCCAGCAGACCGAGCCCGCATAATTGGCTTCCACACTGGTATGACACCTTTAAAGGTTGTCTTTTTAGGTTTAAGCCTTGAGGGGTCTATGCCCATCTTGCGCACTATATCCTGATAAAGCAGGTTCAGGCTACTACCGCCGTCCATCAGGACTCTCGTGAGGTGAAATCCATCGACGATTGGGTCTAAAACCAATGCGGCGAATCCACCATGGCGTATGCTGGTCGGATGGTCTCTTCGATCGAAAGTGATCGGACAAGAGGACCATGGATTGAACTTCGGGCGACTGGCTCCATCGCATAGACGTCCCTTAGTGCACGCTTCCTCTCCCTCTTGGGTATATGGGTTGCGTAAATCATGTTCACCGTCCGCACTTGTGGGGGAAACCCTTCGTCCTCTATTGTTCGGGCGGTCGGTCTCTCCTCGCCGTCGCTGTTTAGCCCCTTGTCATTGTTTTCGCAATTAACTTGCTCGCTGTTGAACACCCAGCAATCTCGCTGGTGTGATTGGCTGGCTTTTCGGGGTGCCATGTATCTGGCATAAGCGGTCGAGTATTCGGTCCAAGTTGGACGGACCCGGAGTGGTTCTTTTGAATGGCTTCTTCCGCTGACCGGGTTTAGAGCCTCGGAATCCGGCGTTGACTGCCATATCCTCCTTATCGTCGCCATTAATGCGGCGTTTGTTTTTGTTTCGACATGACCTGCCGTTGTGGTCCTTAGTATCCGGACTGCCAGAATTTTTATTGAGGTTGTTGCTGCGAGCTAGCCAGCTATCCTCTCCCGCGCAAAAGCGGGTCATTAATGATGTGAGTGCTGCCATGGATTTCGGCTTTTCCTGTCCCAGGTGCCGGGCTAGCCACTCATCGCGGATGTTATGTTTGAAGGCTGCGAGGGCCTCTGCATCCGGACAGTCGATGATTTGGTTTTTCTTTGTCAAGAACCATGTCCAGAATTGTCTGGCCGATTCCTCTGGCTGCTGAATTATGTGGCTTAGGTCATCGGCGTCTGGTGGCCGCATTATACGCGTTCTCGAAATTGTCGAGAATGCGGCTTCTAGTTCTTCCCAACACCCAATTGACTCTGCGGGCAAGCGGTTAAGCCAATGCCGAGCTGGTCCTTTAAGCTTGAGTGGAGGTACTTGATGGCTTGGAGATCGCCGCCGCGGGCCATATGGATGTGAAGGAGATAATCTTCAATCCAAACCGCGGGTCTCAGCAGCCGTCGTAGGATTCGATGTTTACGGGTTTAAACCCTTCAGGATTTGATGATCCATTACTTCGCGATGAAGCATAGCGGTGTGCGGCGCCTATATTGAGCAATATCATGACGCAGCTCGAGAGAGCGTTGTCATTGTGTTCGCCCCGCCGGGTTATTAGTATCCGCGCGACGGTATTCGCCGCGGGTCGTGGGCGCCTCGTGATCCGTAGATGGATCTGGATTGCCTTGCTTTGTCCTCCAATACGCCCATAAGTCCGGGCGTTCCCTCTTGGCTTCAGACTTTTGGAGCGATGCCGGGTACGGTCTTTGTGGAGGGTCCGGATGCCTCTCTGTCGCGACCAAGGGGTGGTCGGTCGGCTGTATCGTGCGCTGGTGTTGAAGGTATGTATGCTTCCTCCTCTAATCGGGGGAGCAACTTGCGCCTGGGTAGCTTTTGAGGGCGCTCGAGTTTAAACTCTTCGCCGCGAGCACCTCGGTCCATCGATCGCCAGCAGGTCCCGATCAGCTTGAAGCTGCCGCTGCTCTTTCTTTAGGCTATTTGTCGTGGCGATAAGCCCGCGCTTAAAACGCTCTTGTTCGACGGGATCTCGGCACGGCGAATTCATCGTCGTTGAGGCTTGCCTCGCCTTCGAGGGAGGTATATAGTTATAATCCTCGACCTCTTCATCTGCCGCCTCTCGTGGGGGCTTGCTTCTGCCTCCTCTGCGCCGAGTCTTGCCGAGGGGGTTATCTTCGCACTCTACGGGTATTATTATCTCCTGTGCGGAATCTCCATTCTTGCTGTGTGGCGGGATTTAGAGCGGCGCCACGACGCCTTGGCTTGGGCTGTTTCTTTAAGGAATCTTCATTCGCTACTTCTTCGCCGTCCCCGTCCTTTGGGGTGTCCACCATGTATATGTCGTATGACGAGGTGGTCTTCCAGTGCCCTGTAGGCGCTGGTTCCTGTTCGTCTCCGGCATCATCGTCCATAGCGTCAATGTCTTCGGAGTCATAGTCTAGCATGTCGGTAAGATCGTCGACAGTGGCTACAAAGTGGGTGGTGGGTGGGCTCTGAATTTCTTCGTCGTCCATATCCCAACCATCCTGGCCATAGTCCGGCCAGGGCTCTCCCGATAGCGAGAGATGCTTTAGCGAATTTAGGATGTCGCCAAAGGGCGAGTATTGGAAGATGTCCGTGACGGTGAATTCCATAACCGGCGCCCAATCCGATTCGATTGGCAGGGGCGCGGGAGGTCCGGAGTCCGGCAAGGAGTCCGGCACCTCGGAATCACGAGTTTCGCGAGGGACTAGGTTAGTGTTTGGCTCCATCGCCGTGGAAGTTGAAGCCCCCGAGGTGCTGTCCATCCACCGGTCCTCGATCTGGGCGATCGGCTTCGGACTAAGGGCCGAGGCGGATTCGTGCGCGGACACCAAGGCACTGTTCGGCGGCAGAGCTAGATCAAGCCATCGCAACAGTGCGGCGCGCTTGGCTTTGGCTCGAGCCCGTCGAAGATCAAGTCCCCGCGGATGTCGGCTGTGAAGTTTAGGCTTCCGAATCTGACCTGATGGCCAGGGGTGTAGCTTTCGATCTGCTCCAGATGGCCAAGTGAATTAGCCCGTAGTGCGAAGCCGCCGAATACGAAGATCTATCCGGGGAGAAAAGTCTCACCTTGGACAGGGTTGTTGATTGAAGATGCCATCGAGCCTATCGGTGACGACACAGAGGAACTCTCAATGAAAGCACCAATGTCGGTGTCAAAACCAGCGGATCTTGGGTAGGGGGTCCCGAACTGTGCGTCTAGGCGGATGGTAACAGGAGACAAGGGACACAATGTTTTACCCAGGTTCGGGCCCTCTTGATGGAGGTAAAACCCTACGTCCTGCTTGATTAATATTGATGATATTGGTAGTACAAGAGTGGATCTACCACGAGATCAAGGAGGCTAAACCCTAAAGCTAGCCTATGGTATGATTGTTGTGATGTATGTTGTGTCCTACGGACTAAAGCCCTCCGGTTTATATAGACACCGGAGGAGGCTAGGGTTACACAGAGTCGGTTACAATGGTAGGAGATCTACATATCCGTATTGCCAAGCTTGCCTTCCACGCCAAGGAAAGTCCCATCCGGACACGGGACGGAGTCTTCAATCTTGTATCTTCGTAGTCTTGGAGTCCGGCGGACGATGATAGTCCGGCTGTCCGGACACCCCCTAGTCCAGGACTCCCTCAGTCCTCCTCTGCGAATAGCAAGAGCCGTGGATCCGACAGTGGCACTTGCAGCTGGAGCACCTTGCCGTGCTGGATCCTGTGCACGGGCATGGGATGCGCGGTGCTGATGTGGTGGTAGAGCGCCGGCGGCGGGCCTTCATAGCCGCAGACAGGCACGGGGCATTTGCAGGGTGCGAGCGGACACACGCTCTGGTGATCGGTGAGCTTGTGGTAAGTGACGTAGAGCCCACAGCCTTCGTGCGGGCACTCCACCCTCACCGATGAAAGGACGGAGTCGACCGCCGTGTTCCGCACGTTGAAGCCACCGCCGCGCTCGCACTTCTAGCACTGCCGCTGGTTCCCGGGGCGCTCGACGCGGCAGTCTGCGCAGGCCAAGTGCCCTCCCTTGCACTGCAGAAATCAATCCAACAGCACATCAATCAAGAAACCTGCACCTTGCTCAATCAGCTGAACGAACGAGGTGTATTCAAACCTCATACACTGGAGGCGCCAAGGGGCGGAGGCACAAGGGGCAGTGGAGCACGGTGAGGTCCATCGAGACCTTAGAGAGCTCCATCGTCGGGTCCTATTCCTGTTTGGTCTGCATGATCTCGCCCTCCTCGTGCACAACCATCCTTCAAGGTGCATTAAATCAACACATGCAAGTACTATCAAAAGAAGAGTCACGGCATGCATGCATGCGTTGTAATTAATGCATCGGTAAACGCAAATTATTGAAATATATCGAGTGCAGTGCTTTGATGTGTCGCGTCAACTCGCACATCAACGAAGTTTGATTATCCTCTCCCTCGCGGACTTAATCGCACTCGCCTTTGGCGTTATGACAGGTTGGCCACACACTGCCGGCCCACCTGCCATACACGCAAAGACAGAGCGCCCCTCCTCGCCCATGAGCGTGGTGGCCGGCAAGACTAGGAGAAGCTTTCACACGCCTCCCTCCCGCATGTGGTGGACATGCAGCAGTTCAACCGTGCCGATGGCCGGCTGCATCAGTAGTACTCCTCCAAAGGCAGTAGTACACCATCATTGTTCGACTTCCCAAGAGGCGAAGAGCCAAGCGCAGCTCGGACGCCGTGTGGCGCTTCACGTGTAGAGTAGTCTAGATAGCGTGTCCGTGCATGTAAGCTTAAAATCGTTGGGGTCGGCTCCATGCTATGTGGCCGCCTCAAGTTTTTAAAAAATTAAAATAGTCTTCGGCCCTACTCACCACCTCGGTGATTGTAGTTTGCACGCTCATCTGCTCAAGACAGGAATATATATTTTAATATGTTTTTTTCGAAAAGGGGGGACTCCCCGACCTCTGCATTAGAACGATGCATACGGCCACATATATTTTAATTTGTGGTGGGTAAATGTTAGAGGTTGCAGCAAATATATTGTACACTGCGGGTCTTTCAACCAAGTTTGGAGGCAAGCATGTGGGGCCAGTGCTATGATGTGTCGCGTCAACTCGTAGAACGAGGAGAAGCTTGATTTTACTACACGCCTTCCCCCTCGCCCATGCGCGCGGTTGCTCGCAAACAAGGACAGGCTTTTGCTTAGTAGTAGTACTTCTACAACAAGCTATCCGTCCCGCTCGCGGTGGACGGACATGCAGCAGTGGATTCGACACTGTAGAAGCAGTAGTAGTAACATCATTGTTCGTCTTCTCGAAGAGGCGAAGAGCCAAGCGCAAACCGAACGCTGCGATTATGTAACATTGAGCACGATATAGCCGTGCTCTTGCATGAGACAAAATTGCTATGTGAGCCCACTATTGTACTAGTACGCATAACCGCTTGCTAGTATAGCCCTATAAACCGTAAAGGAGTATTTGACCTTCTAGAGATTTCAACAAGTGACTAGACTACACCGAGACGGAGTTCATATGGAGCAAAATGAGTGAATCAAGCACCGTAAATAAATACGCACTAGTTCTATCGCTTTTCTCTCGAGGTGCACAATATTGAGTATATTGACTAGTCTCTTTTGACATGCATTTACGCTTTTTACACAAGATGACGCATAGCGCTCATACACGCCGCATACACTCACCCCTATGAACGCACACACGCACGGCACTATCATCTTGAAATTTACGAAGTCACCATAGGCACCTCGACGTCGACGGGTCCATAGGTGCTTGAATGCCAAGGAGGAAGAGGGTAGCGGTTCCCGAGATGTTGAATGGTCAATGATGCATCCTCAATTACATGCAGAGGGAATTAATTGGAGAAGCAGACTAGAGCCAGCACGATGTGAATGCAACAGAGTTTGTACTCTCATATAATAAAGGCGCCCCACCACTCTAATCCATCTACTCCCAAGTCTCTACGCAACACTACTCACTGCAATCCAAGACCAAGTGACCAGAAGCCACAAGCACCTATGGAGGCGATGGACGCGAGCGGCAGTCGGTTGTGCCAAATCATCCAAGGCACCGGCCTGCGGCCCCGCACCCAGTAGCATTTCCAGACGATGATGGCGATCGCAGGCATCATAGCCCTCGCCTACGCCGGCTTCGCCTCTCGCATGGACGACATGATAGTCAACCCCATCCGCAAGTTCACCGCCGTCAAGAAGCGCGCGGACGACCTTGTCGTATTGCTCCAGCCCGCGCGCCCAGGCTCCTCATTGCCTGCCACCCTCATCGGCCTACATGGTGATGAACTCTTTCAAGCCCTGGTGGCCCTGCAGGTGCCGGAGGTCGCGACGAAGAATGAGCACTCGAGCCTCTGCCGCAGCCGCCTCGCCATGCAAGAAACCGTCGACCGCACATCCACGCTCACGAGGAAATCGCCTACATAGGCCACTACAAGGCAAGCAAGGATAGAAAGACGCTGGCCTTCTTCCAGTGGCTGGAATCTTTGGACGCCATTGTTCAAACACGCCGACCGCCACGAAAGCCGCTGCTACTAGGCGCCGTTCGGTGGGCCGGCATACTGAGTCGAGGAGGTGGACATCGTCGATGGATGCATCTCTTCTTCTTGCCTCCTGTAACCAGCATTCAGACGCCTCGTGGCCTTAATGTTTTATTAGTATAGTACTCCCTCCGTTCCCAAATATAAGTCTTCCTAAAGATTCCAACAAGTGACTACTACATATGGAGCAAAATGAGTGAATCTACACTCTAAACTATGTCTTCATACATCTGTATGTTGTATTCCATTTGAAGTAGTATCTAAAAAGGCTTATATTTATGAACGGAGGGAGTATATGGCATTTTTTATTCCATTCATAACATTTTCACTGTGAGGCGGGGCCGCAGTTGAGCAAACCCACCCCCACACCGGGCGTCGGCCGAGTTTAGAGTTAGAAGAGAGAAACGAGGGAGGAGGGCTAGCTGTACCACGGACGCTGTTGTCAGATGGGACTCGTGTTTATAGAATAGGAGTACTGAGCACTTGTGCCTCTCTTTTTTTTAGGGAAAAATTAGTCGCATGTCTAGTACCACTAGTTGGGTGCGTGCAACCTATAGCTGTCATCACTTTAGGTCTACTTTTCGAACTGCGGCTACGCTTCACAGTACATATTTTTCACGCATTTATCCTCCTATATGTACTCCTAGGCTATTTCCACGTGCTCCCATTCGCCGACATGTGGGACATAGAGCATCTGGGTCGTAGTGCATGCACGACTCGGAGCATATGCCGGGGTACTTTACATTTTAGACCTCACGAATTACATGCAAACCCCCCGCAGAAAAATAAATAAATCAATGAATTACTACATGAAACCGGATTATTTTTGTGGAAACTGGAGCACGTTCATTAAATTTTGGACATAACACATTTACAAAAAATGACCGGACCTAAACCAGTCTAAGGGCCTCTTTGATTTTTCCCGAAAAAAGGGCCTCTTTGATTCGCAGGATACTGAAAACACAGGAATGGAGAAAGTATGATGGCGATGAACCGAGACAAGGAGAACTCTGACTCAGTTAGAGGTTAGAGTTAGATTCTAACCCTGAACTAAATCTAAACCAAAGAGGTGTATGGATGGCAGGGTTAGATTGACAATAAATGCTCTATCTCAATCATTTGACTACTTTTGACCCTATTTTTAGTGAGACTAAAATAAGTTCCTTGGATCCAAGCACCCTCTTGGTGTGGCCGGCTCTTCTGTGGCCTCCTCTCGCTCACAATTGACATAAACGAACCATCTATACAATGAAGCATGCAAAACATGATAATTTTTACTTTGACCATACAAATGAGATATCCCACTTAAACATACAAGTCGTCAATCAAGCTTCACAAAATAAAAAAACACTTCATGAAACAAAGAATGAGCTAACTCATCACGGAAATTGTTCACGATAGGGAGGGAGCCCGGAGCCCCTCATGCACCGGCGGAGGAGCTCGCCATCGTCGCTCTGGAGGAAGGCTCTGTAGAGCCTAAGCCCCGGGAACCCCTCCGACACTGGCCCTTGCGAGTTGAGGTCGACACCGGCATGGGTAGCAGGGCCGCTTGCCGCCGGCTGGGAACTTAATCTTTGGGCCTCTAGAAATAATGCAATCCTGTAACTAAAATACCTAGAAAGGTGAACCGAATCTTTGGGCCTCTAGAAATAATGCAAGCCTGAAACTGAAATACCTAGAAACATGAACTGAATCTTTGGGCCTCTAGAAATAATGCAAGCCTGAAACTTAAATATCAAGAAAGGTGAACTGAATCTTTGGGCCTCTAGAAATAATGCAAGCCTGAAACTCAAATACCTAGAAAGGTGAACTGAATCTTTGGGCCTTTAGAAATAATGCAAGCCTGAAACTGAAATACCTAGAAAGGTGAACTGAATCTTTGGGCCTCTAGAAATAATGCAAGCCTGAAACTGAAATACCTAGAAAGGTGAACTGAATCTTTGGGCCTCTAGAAATAATGCAAGCCTGAAACTCAAATACCTAGAAAGGTGAACTAGATCTTTGGGCCTCTAGAAACAATGCAAGCCTGAAATTGAAATAAGAAAGGTGAACTGAATCTTTGGGCCTCTACAAATAATGCAAGCCTGAAATTGAAATACCTAGAAAGGTGACCTGAATCTTTGGGCCTCTAGAAAGATTTATTACCTCCTCAAGCAGCATCAAACAATTCCATGCGTGCACCACAAATCTATAGCAAGTTTGATCAGGATCTACTTTTCCAAATCAGAATTAGCGCTAGAACAAGCAAGATCAATGATATGGCCGTGAGACGAGAAGGAACGAACAAACTCACCCCTCTCGTGACCTCCCCGGTAGATGCACGCCCAAGACAACAGAGGGATAAAACGACCGGTGAAGGGGAGCGAGGCGACCTTCAAGGTCGGAGGAGAGAGCGGCCGGAGAGGGCGGCGGAGGCCGAAGGAGAGAGCGCCGAGGAGAGAGAGGTCGAGGCGCTTGGGCGGGCGGCCCTATGGGGAACAGAGAGGAGTCGCAAGAGGGGGAGCGATCTGGTGTGGGCAGTGAGATTTTTTAGGGAGCGATCTGTGCGGGCAGGTGAGATTTTTAGTTCTCTTTAGTGGGCCCAGGATAACTAACCCAATTAGAACCTCTCCACCAGGCTATTTTTTAGCTGGGTTAGAGCAAACTAGCTCAAACTAACCCCTCTTGTTTCGATAATTTGAGGCTATTTCAACCCAAACTAGCTCTAACTCAAGGATCCAAACAAAGAGGAGTGTTACTGTACATGCTACAGTGTGGACCGTAGCACATTGTTTTTTATGGCCATCTCACCACATTATTGTTTTCTACTGCTGGTTCACTGGGCTACCGTGGTTCGCACGGCTGGTTCACTGGGCTGTCGTGGTTCGCACTCCTCCGACCTAAGTAGTACTCCCTCCGTTCCTAAATATAAGTCTTCATAGATATTTCACTGTGGACCACATATGGATGTATATAGATGCATTTTATGTGTAGATTCACTCATTTTTCTCCGTATGTGGTCCATAGTGAAATATATCCAAAGACTTATATTTAGGAACGGAGGGAGTAGTATAGTACTAGTATATACCGCATCATTCTTTGCTCCTTCTTACTACTCCGACATGTGGGAGAGCCAGCATCCGGGTCGACGTGTCATGCACCAGATTAGAGCACGGAATGAAAGGGGGGCATCACCCCGGTCGGAACGCCAGTAAGTCTTTCCAGCAGTAATGCGCCATCAAATCGCACAGCCCCACTCGCTCACCCTCCTCGCCTCTCTGTCAAACCGCCTACCCAAAAACTGCCGTGCGTACTGCCCGGGAAAAGCCCCACCCTCAACTTTTAACTACGCGAAAATAGTTCGAGCTTGCTCGTTCTATATAAATACAGATTTATCAGTATGTTTATTCACCCGTGGGGTTGTTCAATGAATGGAGGGGCGGGAGCATTAAGTCATCAATACTACCT
Organism: Aegilops speltoides; assembly: GCA_021437245.1. Classification (NCBI taxonomy): domain Eukaryota; kingdom Viridiplantae; phylum Streptophyta; class Magnoliopsida; order Poales; family Poaceae; genus Aegilops; species Aegilops speltoides. The sequence continues at coordinate 142,835,080 of CM038147.1, forward strand.
TCGTCTGGGTTTATTGGTCCCCATTGTATTTCGTGCCAAATTTTGACCATACATTAAACTAAGAAAATGTTCACGCATGTCACCAAACATTATATTTTTCAAAACTATGTTCAAATACGAATCCAATGAGATAATTTTTCTTGACATGCATTAACATTTTGTTAGTTAAATCTTTAGTTAAAATTTGGCACAAACTATAAAAGGGACCTATAAACCAGGACGGAGGTAGTACTGTAGTAGTAAGTAGGAGTCGTAGAGTAGTCACCTTAAATAGAGAGTTTCTTTTCTTTAATGCCACGTACACAAATTGAAACGCTTGTTGTGGAGAGAAAAAAGATAATCACTCCACTATATATGGACGCAGGGGCCTGAGTGCTTGCTTTACTAGGGTTGCTCTCTTCATTCTCTCATCCTCTCCAGATATAAACAAGACAGCGGTAGTGACATTTTCTCCCTACTCACCGCTGGTCACAGATCCGGCCGGATCCCTTCGGCCAGTGTGTGTAGAGGACTAAAAGGTGCATCGTTCACGCGGTCATCGCCGCCGAGGGAGGAAACCCACAGCTGTCGGAGGGGCCCGATCCTCTGCCCGTGTCGTTCTCTCTGACACAGCGCCGGCTCGGGAGGTCCTCCGTGAAGGAAATATGCCCTAGAGGCAATAATAAAGTTATTATTTATTTCCTTATTTCATGATAAATGTTTATCATTCATGCTAGAATTGTATTAAACCGGAAACATGATACATGTGTGAATGCATAGACAAAACAACATGTCACTAGTATGCCTCTACTAGACTAGCTTGTTAATCAAAGATGGTTATGTTTCCTAACCATGAACAAGGAGTTGTTATTTGATTAACAAGGTCACATCATTAGTAGAATGATCTGATTGACATGACCCATTCCCTTAGCTTAGCACACGATCGTTTAGTATGTTGCTACTGCTTTTATCCATGACTTATACATGTTCTTGTAACTATGAGATTATGCAACTCCGTTTACCGAGGAACACTTTGGTGCTACCAAACGTCACAACGAATCGGGTGATTATAAAGGAGTACTACAGTGTCTCCAAAGGCGATGTTGGGTTGGCGATTTCGAGATTAGGTTTTGTCACTCCGATTGCCTGAGAGGTATCTCTCGCCCTCTCGGTAATGCACATCATCAAGCCTTGCAAGCACTACAACTAATGAGTTAGTTGTGAGATGATGTATTACGGAACGAGTAAAGAGACTTGCGGTAACGAGATTGAACTAGGTATTGGATACCGACGATCGAATCTCGGGCAAGTAACATACCGATGACAAAGGAACAACGATGTTGTTATGCGGTCCGACCGATAAAGATCTTCGAGAATATGTAGGAACCAATATGGGCATCCAGGTCCCGCTGTTGGTTATTGACCGTGAATAGTTCTAGGTCATGTCTACATTGTTCTCGAACCGTAGGGTCCGCACGCTTAAGGTTTCGATGATGCTATTATGAGTTTATGATTTTGATGTACCAAGAATTTCGAGTCCCGGATGTGATCACGGACATGACGAGGAGTCTCGGAATGGTCGAGACATAAAGATTGATATATTGAAGCCTATGTTTGAGTTCGAATGGTTCCGCAAAACGGAATTTACTGGAGTACCGGAGGTTACCGAACCCCGGGGTAAATGGGCCTCGGTGGGCCTCGAGGGAGAAGAGGAGGGGCCGGCCAGAGGTGGTCAAGGCTCTCTCCCCCCCAGTCCGAATAGGACAAGGAGGGGGGCGCCCTTCCTCTTCCCTCCCCCAATCCTATTCCAACTAGGAAGGGGGAGTCCTACTCCCTGGGGAGTAGGACTCCTCCCGCGCCCTCTAGCTAGGCCGACCGCCTCCCCCTCCCTCCTTTATATACGGGGCAGGGGGCACCCTAGGACACACAAGTTTGATCTTTAGATCGCCTTAGCCGTGTCGCGTGCCCCTCCACCATATTCCACCTCGGTTATACCGTCATGCAAGCTTAGGCGAAGCCCCGCGCCGTGAAACATCAAGATCGCCACCACGCCGTCGGTCGACGAAACTCTCCTCGACACTCGGCTGGATCGGAGTACGAGGGACGCCATCGAGCTGTACGTGTGTCAAGAACTCGGGCGCCGGAGTAACGGCGCCGGATCGGTCGGATCGCGAGGAGAACGTCGACTACTTCCTCTACGCCAGATCGCTTCCGCTTGGTCTACAAGGGTATGTAGACAACACTCTTCCTCTCGTTGCTATACATCACCATGATCTTGCGTGTGCGAGGAAAATTTTTGAAATTACTACGCTCCCCAACAAAGGCATCCGAGCCTAGGTTTTTTCTATGGTTTGATGTTTTGCACGAGTAGAACACAAGTGAGTTGTGGGCGATACAAGTCATACTACCTACCAGCATGTCATACTTTGGTTCAGCGGTATTGTGAGATGAAGCGCCCAGCACCGACATTACGCCAGACGCTTACGCGAGACTGGTTTCACCGCCACGAGCACTCGTTGCTTAAAGGTGACCGGTGGGTGCTGCTCTCTCACTTTAGTTGAACTGAAAAGGCTACGCCCGGTCCTTGAGAAGGTTAAACGGAGTCTATTTGACGAAGTATCGCTGTGGTTTTGATGCGAGGTGAGACTAGATCTTGCTTAAGCCCGTAGCAGCCACGTAAAATTTGCAACAACAAAGTAGAGGACGCCTAACTTGTTTTTGCAGGCATGTTGTGATGTGATATGGTCAAGACGTGATGCTATATTTTATTGTATGAGATGATCATGTTTTGTAACCGGTTATCGGCAATCGGCTGGAGCCATATGGTTGTCGCTTATTGTATGCAATGCATCGCTCGTAATGCTTTACTTTATCACTAAGCGGTAGCGATAGTCGAGAAGCATAAGATTGGCGAGACGACAACGATGCTACGATGGAGATCAAGGTGTCGCGCCGGTGACGATGGTGATCATGGTGGTGCCGCAAGATGGAGATCATGAAGCACAAGATGATGATGACCATATCATATCACTTATATTGATTTGCATGTGATGTTTATCCTTTTATGCATCTTATCTTGCTTTGATTGACGGTAGCATTATAAGATGATCTCTCACTAAATTATCAAGAAGTGTTCTCCCGAGTATGCACCGCTGCCAAAGTTCGTCGTGCCCGCACACCACGTGATGATCGGGTGTGATAAGCTCTCGTCCATCTACAACGGGTGCAAGCCAGTTTTGCACACGCAGAATACTCGGGTTATACTTGACGAGCCTAGCATATGCAGATATGGCCTCGAACACGGAGACCGAAAGGTCAAGCGTGAATCATATAGTAGATATGATCAACATAAGATGTTCACCATTGAAAACTACTCCATTTCACGTGATGATCGGTTATGGTTTAGTTGATTTGGATCACGTGATCACTTAGATGACTAGAGAGATGTTTTTCTAAGTGGGAGTTCTTAAGTAATATGATTAATTGAACTTAAATTTATCATGAACTTAGTACCGATAGTATCTTGCTTGTTTATGTTTGATTGTAGATAGATGGCTCGTCTTTGTTGTTCCGTTGAATTTTAATGCGTTCCTTGAGAAAGCAAAGTTGAAAGATGATGGTAGCAATTACACGGATCGGGTCCAGAATTTGAGGATCATCCTCATTGCTGCACGTAAGAGTTACGCCCCGATGCACCGCTAGGTGCCGAACTCGCTGCTAATGCAACCGCAGATGTTATGAACGTCTGCGAGCAAAGTCGATGACTACTCTATAGTTCAAGTGCCATGCTTTACGGCTTAGAACCGGACTTCAACGACGCTTTGAACGTCATGGAGCATATGAGATGTTCCAGAGTTGAAGTTGATATTCCAAAGTAATGCCCGGATTGAGAGATATGAAGTCTCCAATAAGTTCTATAGCTGCAAGATGGAGGAGAATAGTTCATTAGTGAGCATATACTCGTAATGTCCGGGTACTACAATCACTTGACACAATTGGGAGTTAATCTTCCGGATGATTGTGTCATTGATGTAATTCTTCAATCACCGCCACCAAGCTACAAAGGCTTCGTGATGAACTATAATATGCAAGGGTTAGTAAAGACTATACCGAGCTCTTCGCAATGCTAAAGGCTGCGGAGGTAGAAATCAAGAAGGAGCATCAAGTGTTGATGGTCAATAAGACCACTAGTTTCAAGAAGAAAGGCAAAGGGAAGAAGAAGGAACTTCAAGAAGAACAGCAAGCAAGTTGTTGCTCAGAGAAGAAACCCAAGTCTGGCCCTAAACCTGAAATCGAGTGTTTCTACTTGCAAGCGATCGTCATTTGAGCGGAACTGCCCCAAGTATTTGGCGGATAAGAAGGATGGCAAGGTGAACAAAGGTATATGTGATATACATGTTATTGATGTGTACCTTACTAGAGCTCGTAGTAGCACTGGTATTTGATACTTGGTTCTTGCTAATATTTGCAACTCAAAGCAGGACTACGATTGCTTAACTCGCAAAGGACGAGGTGACGATGCGCGTGGGAAATGGTTCCAAAGTCGATGTGATCGCGGTCGGCACGCTACCTCTACATCTACCTTCGGATTAGTTTTAGACCTAAATAATTGTTATTTGGTGCCCGCGTTGAGCATGAACATTATATCTGGATCTTGTTTGATGCGAGACGGTTATTCATTTAAATCGAGAGAATAATGGTTGTTCTATTTATATGAGTAATATCTTTATGGTCATGCACCCTTGAGGAGTGGTCTATTTTGATGAATCTCGATAGTAGTGATACACATATTCATAATGTTGAAACCAAAAGATGCAGAGTTGATAATGATAGTGCAACTTATTTGTGGCACCGCCGCTTAGGTCATATCGGTGTAAACGCATGAAGAAACTCCATGCCGATGGACTTTTGGAGTCACTTGATTATGAATCACTTGGCACTTATGAACCATGCCTCATGGGCAAGATGACTAGAACACCGCTTCTCCGTACTATGGAGAGAGCAACAGATTTGTTGGAAATCATACATACTGTATGTATGTGGTCCGATGAATGTTGAGGCTCGTGGCGGATATCGTTATTTTCTCACCTTCACAGATGACTTAAGCAGATATGGGTATATCTACTTAATGAAACATAAGTCCAAACATTTGAAAAGTTCAAAGAATTTCAGAGTGAAGTTGAAAATCATCGTAACAAGAAAATTAAGTTTCTACGATCGATCGTGGAGGTGAATATTTGAGTTACGAGTTTGGTCTACATTTGAAACAATGCGAATAGTTTCAACTCACGCCACCCGAACACCACAGCGTAATGGTGTGTCCGAACGTCGAATCGTACTTTACTAGATATGGTACGATCTATGATGTCTCTTACAGATTTACCGCTATCGTTTTGGGGATATGCTCTAGAGACGGCCGCATTCACACTGAATAGAACACCGTCGAAATCCATTGAGACGACACCTTATGAACTGTGGTTTGGCAAGAAACCAAAGTTGTCGTTTCTTAAAGTTTGGGGATGCGATGCTTATGTGAAAAAGCTTCAACCTAATAAGCTCGAACCCAAATCGGACAAATGTGTCTTCATAGGATACCCAAAGGAGACAGTTGGGTACACCTTCTATCACAGATCCAAGGCAAGACATTCGTTGTTAAGAATGGATCCTTTCTAGAGAAGGAGTTTCTCTCGAAAGAAGTGAGTGGGAGGAAAGTGGAACTTGATGAGGTAATAGTACCTTCTCCCTTACTTGAAAGTAGTTCGTCGCAGTAAACCAGTTTCGAGACACCTACACCAAGTAGTGAGGAAGTTGATGATGTTGATCATGAAACTTCAGATCAAGTTATCGCAGAACCTCGTAGATCAACCAGAGTAAGATCCGCACTGAGTGGTACGGCAATCCTGTTCGGAAATCATGCTACTAGATCATGATGAACCTACGAACTATGAAGAAGCGATGGTGAGCCCAGATTCGCAAAATGGCTCGAGGCCATGAAATCTGAGATGGGATCCATGTATGAAAACAAAGTATGGACTTTGGTTGACTTGCCCGAGGGTCGGCAAGCAATAGAAAACAAGTGGATCTTCAAGAAGAAGACCGACGCCGACGGTAATGTTATCGTTTACAAAGCTCGACTTGTCGCAAAGGGTTTTCGACAAGTTCAAGGGATTGACTACGATGAGACCTTCTCTCCCGTAGCGATGCTTAAGTCCGTCTCAATCATGTTAGCAATTGCCGATTTTATGATTATGAAATTTGGCAAATGGATGTAAAGACTGCATTCCTGAATGGATTTACGGAAGAAGAGTTGTATATGATGCAACCGAAGGTTTTATCGATCCAAAGGGTGCTAACAAAGTGTGCAAGCTCCAAACGATCCATCTATGGACTGGTGCAAGCATCTCGAGTTGGAATAAACGCTTTGATAGTGTGATCAAAGCTTTTGGGTTTGTACTGACTTTTGGAGAAGCTCAGATTTACAAGAAAGTGAGTGGGAGCTCAGAGCATTTCTGATATTATATGTGGATGACATATTGCTGATCGAAAATGATATAGAATTTCTGGATAGCATAAAGGGATACTTGAATAAGAGTTTTTCAATGAAAGACCTCGGTGAAGCTGCTTACATATTGGGTATTAAGATCTATAGAGATAGATCAAGACGCTTAATTGGACTTTCACAAAGCACATACCTTGACAAAATTTTGAAGAAGTTCAAAATGGATCAAGCAAAGAAAGGGTTCTTGCCTGTGTTACAAGGTGTGAAGTTGAGTAAGACTCAATGCCCGACCACCGCAGAAGATAGAGAGAAATGAAAGATGTTCCTATGCTTCAGCCATAGGCTCTATCATGTATGCAATGCTGTGTACCGACTGATGTGTGCCTTGCTATAAGCCTAGCAGGAGGTACCAAAGTAATCCAGAGTGGATCATCGACAGCGTCAAGAACATCCCGAATACCGAAAAGGACTAAGGATATGTTTCTCGATATGGAGGTGACAAAGAGCTCATCGTGAACGGTTACGTTGATGCAAGCTTTGACATCGATCCGGACGATTCTAAATCGCAGACCGGATACGATTTACACTAAACGGAGGAGCTGTCGGTTGGTGCGCTTCTAAACAAAGCGTCGAAGGGATCTACATGTGAAGCGGAATACATAGCAGCTTCGAAGCAGCTAATGAAGGAGTCTCGGATGAAGGAGTTCATATCCGATCTAGGTGTCATACCTAGTGCATCGGGTCCAATGAAAATCTTCGTGACAATATCGGAGCAATTGCCTTAGCGAAGGAATCCAGATTTCACAAGAGGACCAAGCACATCAAGAGACGCTTCAATTCCATCCGGACTTAGTCCAGGTGGGAGACATAGAGATTTGCAAGATACACACGGATTTGAATGTTGCGAGACCGTTGACTAAGCCTCTTCCACGAGCAAAACATGATCAGCACCAAGACTCCATGGGTGTGAGAATCATTACTATGTAATCTAGATTATTGACTCTAGTGCAAGTGGGAGATCAAGGAAATATGCCCTAGAGGCAATAATAAAGTTATTATTTATTTCCTTATTTCATGATAAATGTTTATCATTCATGCTAGAATTGTATTAAACCGAAACATGATACATGTGTGAATGCATAGACAAAACAACATGTCACTAGTATGCCTCTACTAGACTAGCTTGTTAATCAAAGATGGTTATGTTTCCTAACCATGAACAAGGAGTTGTTATTTGATTAACAAGGTCACATCATTAGTAGAATGATCTGATTGACATGACCCATTCCCTTAGCTTAGCACACGATCGCTTAGTATGTTGCTACTTGCTTTTATCCATGACTTATACATGTTCTTGTAACTATGAGATTATGCAACTCCGCTTACGGAGGAACACTTTGGTGCTACCAAACGTCACAACGTGAATCGGGTGATTATAAAGGAGTACTACAGTGTCTCCAAAGGCGATGTTGGGTTGGCGATTTCGAGATTAGGTTTTGTCACTCCGATTGTCTGGAGAGGTATCTCTGGCCCTCTCGGTAATGCACATCATCAAGCCTTGCAAGCACTACAACTAATGAGTTAGTTGTGAGATGATGTATTACGGAACGAGTAAAGAGACTTGCGGTAACGAGATTGAACTAGGTATTGGATACCGACGATCGAATCTCGGGCAAGTAACATACCGATGACAAAGGAACAACGTATGTTGTTATGCGGTCGACCGATAAAGATCTTCGTAGAATATGTAGGAACCAATATGGGCATCCAGGTCCCGCTGTTGGTTATTGACCGTGAATAGTTCTAGGTCATGTCTACATTGTTCTCGAACCGTAGGGTCCGCACGCTTAAGGTTTCGATGACGGTTATTATGAGTTTATGAGTTTTGATGTACCAAGAAGTTCGAGTCCGGATGTGATCACGGACATGACGAGGAGTCTCGGAATGGTCGAGACATAAAGATTGATATATTGGAAGCCTATGTTTGGAGTTCGAATGGTTCCGCAAAACGGAATTTACCGAGTACCGGAGGTTACCGAACCCCCGGGGTAAATGGGCCTCGGTGGGCCTCGAGGGAGAAGAGGAGGGCCGGCCAGAGGTGGCGCGCCCTCTCCCCCAGTCCGAATAGGACAAGGAGGGGGCGGCGCCTCTTCCTCTTCCCCTCCCCCAATCCTATTCCAACTAGGAAGGGGGAGTCCTACTCCGGTGGGAGTAGGACTCCTCCCGGCGCTTCTAGCTAGGCCGGCCGGCCTCCCCCTCCCTCCTTTATATCACGGGGCAGGGGGCACCCTAGACACACAAGTTTGATCTTTAGATCGCCTCTAGCCGTGTCGCGTGCCCCCTCCACCATATTCCACCTCGGTTATACCGTCATGAAGCTTAGGCGAAGCCCTGCGCCGGTGAAACATCAAGATCGTCACCACGTCGTCGTCTTGACGAAACTCTCCCTCGACACTCGGCTGGATCGAGTACGAGGGACGCCATCGAGCTGTACGGTGTCAAGAACTTCGGGCCGCGAGTAACGGCGCCGGATCGGTCGGATCGCGAGGAGAACGTCGACTACTTCCTCTACGCCAGATCGCTTCCGCCGGGTCTACAAGGGTATGTAGACAACACTCTCCTCTCGTTGCTATACATCACCATGATCTTGCGTGTAGCGTAGGAAATTTTTGAAATTACTACGCTCCCCAACACTCCGACCCTTCTTCCTCCCTGCCGATTGTCCATGAGATCCGACCTGCCGCCGACATCCCGCGACCCTCAGTATAAGTTCTTGAAACCGCCTTGCTCTCTGCCCCAGCTCCCCACGTGTATGCATGTGCATATTTTTCTACTCCCATCAGCTCTTCCAAAGCCACCTAAATTTTTAGTATTATTAGAGGTAAAGCTACTTCATGCATTCGAATCTAGGGCTTTGTTCAAACAACGAAGAAAGGGGGGAAAGTTGTAGCATGAATCTAGGACTTGATTCAAAGAGGAAATAATATGGTGAAAGTAGTAGAGACCGGATACCCAACCGGTGTCTTGGTTGAAAAGGGAAATGATGGGAAAAAACAGTACAAACTGGATAAGGAACAGATCTATTATTGGTTGAAAAAAGGATAGAAAGTGGCGGCTGGTGGACAAGTCAACAGAGTATGTCTAGGATTAGATTTGCTGCCATCACATAGTAAAAGGTCTCCAGGATTAGATTTGCTGCCCTCACATAGTAAAAGGTCTCAGGATTAGATTTGCTGCCCTCACATAGTAAAAGGTCTTAGGATTAGATTTGTTGCCCTGACATAGTAAAAGGTCTCAGGATTAGATTTGCTGCCCTCACATAGTAAAAGGCCTCCAGGATTAGATTTGCTACCCTCACATAGTAAAAGGTCTCCAGGATTAGGTTTGCTGCCCTCACATAGCGTGAACAAGCTCGGCATCACCACTTTATGCCTCCTTGTAGGTACATTGTGTTGATGCGTCCACTGTCGCATGTCCTTATACCAACCTTTTGCTGTTTTTTTGTGGGTAAACCAACCTTTTGCTGTAAGGGCGCATGTAAAATGAAGCGATCACACTGTTACCTTAGGGACATGTCTAACCAGTGTTATTGTTAATCTAATGCCTCCAGTGATAAGATGCAATTAAACTGTGTTACAAATGGCACTCCTGCTGTTTTCCCCAGTATGATAAGTAAGTTGCTCCTTTATGCTGCTGAGTGTCCTGGTGTCCCCATGGTCCCATGCCCTTAAACCAACTCTTTAGCTGCTATTGATTTACTGTGTCTGGTAAACAAGCAATGCCACCATTAAAGTAATCCCCTATCTGAGGAATCTCATTGTTGATCATAATGCTTCTGGTAACATGAAGCATTACTGACGTTTTAAAATTTCTACTCTCCTTGCGTGATTGCCATGAACATAATTAAGATGCTTCTTTTCATTTTGTATATGTTTCATATATTCTTATTGACCGGCAACTGTTTACTTTCTATCATTTTGTGCAGATAGGGATATCCATTTCACCTTGTTGCTATTGTGACCTTTTGGTGAACTGCACAAAACACTTTTTTTGGAATGAGTGTCTTGTGCAGTTCAACTAAAATGTCACGTGGGCAACATCTCCCAATTTTGGTGGAACTGCACAAAATGGTTAAACTAAAGTGAAACCATGCTCTCATGTCTCCTTGTTTGTGCTATGCAAACATGTTGTGCAAACAGGAATACTCTACTACAGATGTTGTGACGGTCAAGAGCAACATCTCTCAATTTTGGTGGAACTACACAAAATGGTTCAACTAAAGCGAAATCATGCTCTCCTGTCTCCTTGTTTGTGCTATGCAAACATGTTGTGCAAACAGGAATACTCTACTACAGATGTTGTGACGGTCAAGAGCATTCGCCAAGTTCTTCGATTGTATGACATGGCTAGCCAAGATGGATTTAATCCCGATATTCACTTTATCAAAAGGCTCTAATGGGTTGGTTCGAATCTTGCAAGCTGGGAATCGATGAGATGTGTAGGCATCTTTGTTGTACTTATTATTTGAATCTTATTTGTTGATTCTGAATCTTGCAAGCTCGGGAATCAATGAGACGGTAGGCATCTTTGTTGTACTTATTATTTGGATTTTATTTGTTGGTTCTCAATCTTGCAAGTCGGGAATCAATGAGATGTGTAGGCATCTTTGTTGTACTTATTATTTGGATCTTATGTGTTGGTTCTCAATCTTGCAAGTCGGGAAACACGGCATGATGATGCAGAGGACAGCAACCATAACAAACAGTTCAAACTTGGTAGTATTATCTTTGTGAAAGTGCGACAAATGTGTTGATCGTGTGCGTCCTGAGAATAATAATTCTAATTGTTGTGCATGTTGATCCCGTGGCACTGATAGAACGAGCCAATGCATTCTTGTTTTAAGTATAAATTTCTATTAAAGCTAATTAAATTTAAGTAAAGTGACCACTAACTCCTGTTATTACAAGACCAATCTGAGACCGCTCGTGAACCGGCGTGTGGCGGAGTAGGTTTCTTAATGGAGGCGTTTGAATGCGCCGAGGGTGCATCTTCTGCGCGTGCAGCGGACGAGGGAGGGTAGTAATGCTTGTTGTGCTTTGTGCACACTCAGCTTACTATTGAATCCAGTTCCCAAGAGCTAAAAACGAACCGATGCCGCCGCCTACACACTCGTTCACTCGAAGAGACTCCAATGGCGATCCGAGGGGTGAGCCTCGCTGGATATGGACTTGACAGAGGAGTTAGTTCGCCGTTCGATCTTATGGCTGCACCAAGTTGACCGTGATGTACACCAACGATCGTGCTTGGTGAAGCTCGCTTGCCTCGATCCTATGGCTGCACCAGTTCGGAGCATTCGCCGTTCCATTGGCGGCGCCGATCGCACCTTCGCTACGATGGAGAGAAGGAAGAACGCGATGATTCGGCCATCTGGTGCAACAAGCTTGTCGACATCCAGAAGCAATACAAGATCATCAGCAACAGGCAGGAGAAGGACTCCATGGTTGACCTCGCTGAGACCATCATCGACCCCTAATACGCCAACATGAAATAAGATGACCTGAACATGTGGGAGGTGCCTCTGAATCTAGCCTACATAACCTACGCGGCCAAGGACGCATACGCATGCTACGACATGTACAAGCAGATCTTGGACATGAGGGCGTGTCTGCTTCCCGTAACCGGCGAGTACACGGACAGCCGCAGCGTCATGATCGAGCGTGCCAGGAAGGTATAGATGTTGTATTTTATCTGTTTATAAGCACCTTTATTTTCTGAGTGTTTCATGCATTAGCCTATTTGTCGTAATTATCTGTTTTGTCCAAAATATTTCTTTTAAGAACCCATTAACCTGATTGCTTTTTAGTGGCTATTTGCTAATGTATGTAAACTAGTTCACTTGTCCATAAAAAAACTAGTTCACTCGGCTGCCGTGCTTTGAATCTCCTTCCTCCCAACATATTCCTCTCCTCAAGTGGACCCAGCAGGTCTCTGACTTTTCTCCCACTTTCTTTTTCGATGTAAACTGACTTTTCTCCCAGTACTTTCCCCTAGAACCAACTCAACTCTCCCACGTCTAGCCTAAAAAATAATAATACCCCACGTACTATTAACTCATCAAATTAAAATGATATTTTATTTCGTAAGTTGAAAGTTCTTACAAAATAATAATAATAATTGTTTATATATAACTTGCCAAGTTAACTCCTAGTGATTGCGTACATAAGCTTGCAAAGATTTTACTGACGTGCAATCATGTGTTTATGTTTTTATAACATTTCTCTGTCTAGCCCAACATGATATTTTCACCCAGCCTAGCAAGTCCGCAGATTTCGAGAAAAATGCAAATGGGATTTAAACGGGCTGCATAGATGCTACATCATTGTTTCAACCAGCCCACCAAATGGACTAAAAATAAATGGACTGGCTGACATGTGGGCCAGTAGGTCGAAGCCCAAGAAGGCGTTGGATTTACATCCAATGGCCGGCATTCTTCTTCAATCTCTCGTCTTCTTCCCCCAGCGCTGCCGGAACCGCCTGCTCCAGCCTTCGGCGTCCAGCGGCGTTGTTTTGCGCTCCTCAGCAAAACGCTACGCCGCCGACGGCCAGGCCATCCCTCCACTCTGCACCTCCTGTTATTCTCTGCCGAGTGTAGGCCCACCCCGCACCCGAACCAGTCAAGTTTCCCACTCCTCTCCGTCTGAGACTCCACTGCCGCGTCTTCCCTATCTCCGGGTCGTTCCAGTCTGGGACCTTGCCATCGTCCACCGCCTCGGTGCGCTCGGCGCGGCGTGGTCAACATACGAGAGTCATCGAAAGAGGACTGTACGTGGAGAGCTTGATGGCTGGGACCCACGAGGTCCATGGTCGCATGCAAGGAAAGTTCCTCCTTATTACGCACTGTACGTGCACTGTACGTGGGAAGGGCTTCTGTATTTCGCGAAAAAAACGTCCCCTCGCTGATAGGTCGGACCCACCAGCTATATCTTCACACGCAAGGAAGTGCCTCCTTATTACGCACCAAAAATGAAAACCCCCTGCTAGCTGGGACCCACCATAGTGGGTGGCTGACTTGTGGGCCTACTAAGTTGACGAGGACAGAGGGCTTTGTCAAATTAGTCAATATGAACGATTCTAGCTCCAGTGACCGTACGATGTCCATCCAACGGCCATAGTGCTTCTTCAACCTCTGGTCTTCTTGCTCCAGCCGCCCAAAGCAGCGCCGGTCGTGTCACGTGCTCCTGCCTCTCGTGGCCGGCTGTGATGCCGCAGAGGCCTCACCGCCCCCTACTACTCCCACCGCTGGCCCAGGGTATCCCTCTACTCATCCACACCCCCTGTTATTCTGCGGCGACAGCAGCCTCACGCCGCAGCCAAACCAGTGAACCCTCGTACTCCTCTCCGCATGGGCATCCACTACCACATCTTCCCCGGCTCCGCGTCGTCCCCTTCCTAGGCCTCGCCGTCATCCACCGCCTTGGTGCTCTTGGCGCGGCGTGGTCAATGTGGTCAATTACCGACTTCCATCGGAAGAGTACTGTACGTGGAGAGGCTGACAGCTGGGTCCAAGGCCACAGCCCAGTTTTTTTGTGATTTGCCAAGTAAGTCGCTTTATCAGGCCTGTTGGGCTGCAAATCTTTCAAGACGAGGAGAGCTTCATTCGGCTGGCCGAGAAAATGGCCTATCAGTAATGAGAAATGGGCTGTACATTTTTAAAACACATCAAACCAGCAATTAGTTTCAAATATCTTTTTTCATTTCGAGATTTTAAATTACATTAATTTTTATGCGTGGAGAATTTGTTGGATTTTATATTGATATACATTTATTTTTAAAATCAGTTTGAATGTGAGTCGAAATTTCAGGATTAAAAACAGTTCGGACCGCACCGAAATATGCAAAGTTTCGTATAATTTTTAACCGTGGCCACAATATGTGCCGTAATGCTAACAAAAGAATATGGGCTCCAAAAAACTTAAGAATTAGCAAATGGGCTGTAAATTATTAGAAATAATGGCGTATGGGTTGTATGCTGTTTTCCACAGATTTGAGGCTTTCCTAAAAAGGTTGACGACAAGCAAAGGATCGTTGGATGGCCATCCAACGGCCGTCGTCTTCTTCAATCTTTGCTCTTCCCGCTCCAACCGCCAAACAAGCGCCGGTGGACTGCTCGCTCCCTCCTCCCGTGACCGGGTCAGGTGCCGCAGAGCCTCACCGCCCCATCAGATCCCATCGCTGGCCTAGCCATCCTCTACTCACCCACACCTGCCGTTATTCTCCGACGACGGCAGACGAACCAGTAAACCCTCGTTCAGTCATACTCCCCTCCGCGTGGGAAACAACTACAGACTCTTCCCTGCCTCTGTGTCGTTCCCTTCCTAGGCCTCGTCGTCGTCCACCGCCCTGGTGCTCTCGGCGCGGCTTGGTCAACGTGGTCAACGACCGACATGCATCTGGCGGATCAGACGTGGAGAGGCCGATAGCTGCGTCCACGGCCGCACACAAGGAAATGCCTCCTTATTATGCGCAAAATAATGATTCCTCCACCTGACATCGGGGACCCACCAAAAGGGCCTCAGTATTTTGCGAAAAAGACGTTACCGCCGCTGACAGCTCAGACCCACCAGCTATATCTTCGCACGCAAGGAAGTGCCTCCTTATTACGCACAAAAAAAAAGAATACTCCCCGTTAGCGGGACCCAAAGATAGTGGCAGGCTGACTTGTGGGCCTACTAAGTTGACGGGGACGGAGGGCTTTGTCAACTTAGTCAATATACACGATTCTAGCTCCAGTGACCGTACGATGTCCATCCAACGTCCGTAGTGCTTCTTCAACCTCTGGTCTTCTTGCTCCAGCTGCCCAAACCAGCGCCGGTCGTGCCTCGTGCTCCTGCCTCCCGTGGCCGGGTGCGATCGCGCGGAGGCCTCACCGCCTCTACTACTCCCACCGCCGGCCGGCCATCCATCTACTCACCCACACCCTGTTATTCTACGGCGACAGCAGCCTCACACCGCAGCGAACGAGTGAACCCTCGTACTCCTCTACGCGTGGGCATCCATTGCCGCGTCTTCCACGGCTCCGTGTCGTCCCCTTCCTAGGCCTCGTCGTCGTCCACCGCCCTGGTGCTCTCGGCGCTACGTGGTCAACGTGGTCAAGGAACGGCTTCCATTGGACGTGGACTATACGTGGAGAGGCTGACAGCTGGGTCCATGGCCGCAGCAAGGAAGTGCCTCCTTATTACGCGCAAAATAATTATTCCTCCACCTGACAGCGGGGACCCACAGGACGGGCCACCAAATTTCACGAAAAAAAAGTTTCCCCCCGACTGCTGGGACCCACCAGCTACACCTTCGCATGCAAGGAAGTGCATCCGGGCAAAAAAAACGATTCGCCCCCCTGACAGCTGGGACCCACCAGCTACATCTTCGCACGCAAGGAAGTTCCTGACAGTCGGGACCCACCTGGTCGAAGCGTACGTAGCATTGTCATTCTGGTCGCGAACGTGTATGTACATAGTGGTCGATGTAGAGGCACGCACGTGTCGTAGATGTAGAGGCGCCCACGTGTCGTAGTAGAGGCGCGCACGTAGCATGTACACGCACGCATCTGTGCCGCGGGGTGCAAGAAAGAAAATACGCCACGCACGCACATACGAGCAGGGTCTCGAACGCCTACTCGCGATACGCATATGGCTGGGTCGGAACGGAGAAACAGCGTCGTCGTGTTCATGGGAAGCCAACCGGCGGGTCGAACGGAATGCGTGGTCGTGTTCATCGGGAGGGCTTGGGCGGAACAGCGATGGAAGCGAGGCTGGCGCATCAGCAGAACGGAGGAAACGGACCTCCTATGTTCGGAACGGGGTCCTGTTGATCGGGAGGGGTGTGGCGTACCACAAAATGGAGGAAACGGACCTCCTACGGTCAAAACGGGGGTCCTGTTGATCGGGAGGGGTGTGGCGTACCACAAAACGGAGGAAACGGACCTCCTACGGTCGAAACGGGGGTCCTATTGATCGGGAGGGGTGTGGCGTACCGCAAAATGGACGAAACGGACCTCCTACGGTCGAAACGGGGTCTGTTTGTCGAGAGGGGTGTGGCGTGCGCAAAACAGGACTCCACGGATCTGTTCATCTCCACCGTCGACCTCCTCTAGCCTCCACGGGCTACCGTCGACCTCCTCCAGCCTCCACGGGCTCCTGTTCAGCCAGCCTCCACCGCGCGCTACTCCACCGGCTACTGTTCAACCACCCCTCCACGGGCACCCCTCCACACCATGGGGTCATGTTCAACCACCCCTCCACGGCCACCCCTCCACCGTCTACTATTCATCCATCCCTCCACACCACGGGTTCCTGTTCATCCAGAGGCAATGCCACCGCTCACTGTTCATCCAACCCCCCCGCAACACTCACTTTTCATCCCAGAGGCAGCATCGATCGGCTTCAGTTAGCAGCGATAGCGAAGGAATCGCTCCATCGGGTTTAGTTAACAGCCATCGATCGATTGCTCGGGTTCGAGAACGCGTAGCTGCGGTCTGTCGCTCGCGAGTTCAGCTAGAGCCCAACGCCTCGCTTCGCTTGAGCTAACACTCACACCTCACACGCCAGCAGCGTATGTACAAGAGAACGCGATCGCTTCGGCCCCGACCTCCCACCGTGAACCGCAACTCCCGAAATTTTCCTCCCCTCGCTTCTACCACGGTTTTTTCCATCATGGACGGCCCAAAGAATGTCATGCAGCTGCGTCTCCGGCCCGCCCAGGACAAAAAGCCCATTTCCTGTCATGATTTTTTGTCATAGAAGTAGGAGCCCACCACATCTATGATGATACCGGGTTTTGTCACAATTATCGTCATAGAAGTGTCATATGTATGACAGAAAAAAATTTGTTTGGCCCAAAATGTCACGGATGTGTCTTTTTTTAGTGACCCTAATGCACAGCAAGAGTATGCACCTACTGTCATCCATGGTACACCTCAGGTGGAGGGAACTGATGACAACAACATTGATCATACTGCTCACAACATACTAGTGTCTCCAACGCTACGGTTGCTGAACACCATGAGACTGACAGTTTCATACCTCTTGAGAGCCCTGTTTTCTCCCCAAACAACAGCAGCATGAACTACAATGATCAGGAGGCAGCCCAGTAGGTTGGTATAACTCCAGGTCAGGTATGAACTTCAAATGAGATATATGAGGATATATCTGCTCTGCAGGGACTGATTGGCAGTTTGATTACAAATGCCCAGGATATCTTCCTCAATTGGGTGGTGCTAAAATCATCAATGCTAAATGCAACATTATAGATGTTGAAGGCGCTAATGGAACCAGCAAGAGCTGCTATTTGTAGATACAAACTGTCCATGAAGCTCCACAGTACACTAGCTCTGCAAGTATTGTGGAAATCTCTAAAGAGGAGTATGCTGTCACCAGCAAGAAAAACAACATGGCCAATAAGAGAAAGAAAAACACCATTGTTGATGAAGCTTTTTGCAGAAGAAGTGATCATTTGGCCAAAGTCAACATGGGATTTAAGGATAAAAAATCTGCTTCTGCTGCCATCCAAAAAATTCAAAGCAACAAGAATAACACTAAAGGTGAGACCTCTCTTGCACAGCTTGACAAGGACAGAATTGCCATCAATCTGGGGCCTAAGTTTGACTCTATAGTGATAGACAAACATGCCCGTCCTCCTCCTCCAATCGCAATGCAACCCCTACAGGCCATTGGTGTTGGGCCCTACAAGATGCCACACAAGGAGGTGTCTGCTAGTGCTCTGAACTATGATAGTTCAGATGAATAAAGTTCCTACTTGGCATCTCGTGCTGGATGACCACCTTAAATGTCATCAAGTTATCTTTTCTTTCAATTTGAGTTATGCTATGTTTCCCTTATTTTGGTATGTGTGCCTGCGTGCACCCTGGAACACCTTGGTCTGTAATAATGGTCCTACTGAGATTTTAGGTGCAACTTTTGGACATGTTGTTATTTTGCCTAGGCCTTCAATGCAGTTATTTTGCTATACTCTCAGTGTTTATTTTGCACTCAGTTCTGCAAAATCACATGATGTCCTTTCCCAAGGTTTTTATTTTCCTTGCCTCATATTATGCTACTACATATATGAGATCAGAAACAACAAGTCATTTTATAATGAATAGAAACTGGAATATTCTATGTTGGAATGTGAGAGGTATCAACTCTCAAGAAAGATGGGATGACATCAGATTAAAAATAGAGGAGAGTGCTTGTAGTATCATTGCACTGTAGGAAACAAAAAGAGAGGAATTTGACATATCATACATCAAAAAATTCTGTCCTAGGAGGTTTAACAAATTTCTGCATGTACCATCAACTAGCAGTTCAGGGGGTATTATTACAATTGGGAATGGCAGTCATTTCACAGGTAAGCTAATTTCACAAAGCTTTTTTCAGATTAGTGTGGAGTTCACATCCACCATGGATAACTCTAAATGGCAGCTAACCAATATCTATGGACCAAACACTGTTGAGGGCAAGAATGAATTCACACAGTGGCTTACCAATCTGCATATAAGCTCCTCTAAGTATTGATGTTCCTTGGAGATTTCAATTTTATTAGAGGACCTGAGAATAGGAACAAGGCTGGTGGAGACCATAATAATATGATGATTTTCAACAATATTATTATCAACCATGATCTTGTTGAAATCCCATTAAAAGGGAGAGCTTTCACTTGGAGTAATATGCAGGATTCTCCTCTACTGGAAAAACTTGATTGGATTTTCACCAGCTCTGAATGGACTTCTGACCATCCAAACACTATGGCTTTTCCACTGGCTAAAATTTCATCTGATCATGTACATATTAAGGTGCAAATTGATAGCAAAATCCCTAAAAGTAAACTTTTTAGGTTTGAGGAATTTTGGACAGAATTTGAGGGGTTTACAGAAATTGTGGAAAATCATTGGCAGAACAGCACTTTCTTCACAAATTCTAAAAAAATATTGTGGCTAAGTTCAAATCTATCACAAAAGGTCTCAAAGTTTGGAGCAGGAAAATTTCTCAGCTAAACAAAACAATAGAGTACTATTGCTTATATGCAAAACTGCTGGATGGTGTGGAAGATCAGAGATACCTTACCAGGATTGAATATAATTTCAGAAAGGCTTTGATCAAGCATACTAATAAACTACTAGAAGCAAAAAGAAAATATTGGAGAATTAGAGCCAACTGGGCTAATCTTGGAGATGAAAACACAAAAAAAGTTCATGCTATTGCCACACAAGTTTTCAGGAATAACTACATATCCTTTATCAAGTCATCTGATAATATAGAAGTCCATGAACATGAACAGAAAGCTGCAATTCTGCTGCAATCTTTTAAGATAGAATTGGTAAAACAGAGGATACTGTTCAGCTTTTTGATATTCAAAACCTGGCTCTCCAAGAGATTGATGACAACATAACAAATCATTTCACAATAGAGGAAATTGACAATGTCATCAAATGTATGCCAAATGACAAATCACCTAGACCTGATGGGTTTAATGGACTCTTTATGAAAAAATGTTGGCACATTATTAAGGAATGTTTCTATAGTCTGATCAAGGACTTCCATGATGAAAAAGTCAATCTTGAGCCCATCAACAGTGCTTTCATCTCCCTCATTCCTAAAAATGACAATCCAGAGACACCTAATGATTTTAGGCCTATCTCTCTGGTCAGCATGCCAGCTAAAATCATAAATAAACTTCTGTCTAACAGAGCACAGTAGATCATCCTATCTGTCATCAGCAAGAATCAATATGGTTTCATTAAAGGAAGGAGTATCCAAGACTGTTTGGCATGGAGTTTTGAGTACATTCACATGTGCCACAAATCCAAAAACCAAGCTATAATTTTCAAGATTGACTTTGAAAAGGCTTTTGACAAAGTGGATCACAATGCAATTTACTTCATGATGAAACACCTTGGTTTTTGTGATAAATGGATCAGATGGACAAAAGTGTTGCTAAGCACTGCCACATCATATGTTATCCTTAATGGTGTACCTGGTAAAGTTATAAAATGTAGAAGAGGTGTTAGACAAGGTGATCCTTACTCACCTCTACTACATGTGATGGTTGCTGAACTGCTACAAATCCTGGTGAACAAAGCATGGCAACAAGGAGAGATTAATCTACCAGTTGAATATCATGGGGACAAAAGATATCCAATTATCCAATATGCTGATGACACTTTAATTATCATGCTAGCTGACCCAACACAATTGATGAAAATGAGAGAAATCCTTGAGAACTTTCCATCTTTCACTGGCCTTAAAGTAAACTATAGCAAATCATCAATTGTCCCCATTAACATCAGTGACACCATTGCCTATTATTTGGCCAATACCATAGGATGCAAAAAAGAAAACATGCCATTTACATATTTGGGCCTTCCTATGGGATCAACTAGACCAAGAGTGGATGATCTCATGCCTATGGTGTCGAGACTCGACAAAATATTGTCTGGTATAGCAGGTATGATGACTTATTCAGGGAGATTGGTTCATTTGAAAGCAATTGTTGCAGCTCTTCCTATCTTTGCCATGTGCTCCATCAGAGTCCCATTCACAATTCTTGATCATTTTGAAAAATCTGGAAGAAGTTTTCTATGGTATGGTAATGAAATAAACAAACAAGGTAAATGTTTGGTCAATTGGGAGACTATATGCCTCCCAAAGAAATCAGGAGGATTGGGAGTTCTTGACCTCAGAAAGCAAAACAGAACTTTGTTAGTTAAATTCCTATATAAATTTTTCAATAAACAAGATATACCTTGGGTTGAGATGATATGGGATACTTACTACTCTAAGGGTACTGTTCCCACATACCCAACTAGAGTAGGGTCTTTCTGGTGGAGGGACTGTTGTGCTATTCTAAATGACTTCAAAGAGATGACAATCTGTAAGCCAGCCATGGGTAATACTGTTTTGTTATGGAAAGATGTTTGGCAGGAAGATATTCTAGTTAACATCTTCCCACAACTTCATTCATATGCCAAAGATGATAACATCACCATAGCCACTGCAATCAATGCTACTGAGAATGATTTCTACAGCATGTTTCACCTACCAATGTCCTCGATTGCAGTGCAACAAAGTCAAGTCCTGCATAACATTTTAAGAAATGGTTTCTGCAGAGATAATAAAGACAGCTGGCAGTTCAAGTGGCAATGTAAGCACTACTCCAATAAAAGAATATATCTGCATCTCATTGGAAACCCACCTGAGGCTCCTAAACTTTTTCAATGGATTTGGAAATCATGATGTCTGCCAAAGCAAAAGTTCTTCTTTTGGTTATTACTACTGGATAGACTCAACACCAGAGACTTGTTGATGAGGAAAAACTTTTTCATTGAAGAGAGTAGTTGTGTACTATGTGATGAGGAACCCAATGAATACCTCCAACATCTTTTTCAGCTGTGATTTCAGCCAAATTTTTTGGATGAATTTGGGACTAGAGTGGAACACTGATCTAAATATCAATGACATGATGATAGAAACCAAAAACAGAACCAAGCTGATAGGTTTTAAAGAATGCATTATGGCGGGATGTTGGAGCATTTGGAAGCACAGGAATGCTATCATCTTTGACAACAAGACCAAAGACATTTCATACTACATATCTTGCTTCAAGGAGCACATCAGCATCATCATAAAGAAGGAAAAACCAAGTCTAAAAGAGGGAATGCAAACTTGTCTAGACACATTGTAATTTTCCATTTATACACCTCTTGATATGTATGTGTATAACCATCTATAATTGCTCCATCAATTAATAGAAAATGAGTTACAGTGGGGGTCTTTCCCGCTGTGTTTGCTCAAAAAAATGCTCATTACCATTAATATGAAAAGTGAACTTGCTTTTATTGCAATCAATAACAGCCCCTGCAATATTCAAGAAGGGTATACCAAGGATAATCGACATGTTGTCGTCCTCGGGCATCTCAAGTATAACCAAGTCAGTCAAAATAGTAACATTAGCAACAACAACGGGCACATCCTCACAAATACCGATAGGTATGGTGGTTGATTTATCAGCCATTTGCAAAGATATTTCAGTAGGTGTGAGTTTATTCAAGTAAAGTCTTTTATATCAAGAGAAAGGCATAACACTAACACCATCTCCTAAATCACACAAAGTAGTTTTCACATAATTCTTTTTGATAGAGCAAGGTATAGTTGGTATTCTCGGATCTCCAAGTTTTTAGGTACTCCATCTTTGAAAGTATAATTAGCATGCATAGTGGAGATTTTAGCTTCCGATATTTTTCTCTTATTAGTGATGATGTCTTTCATATACTTTGCATAAGGAGGCATTTTCAAGATATCAGTCAAGTGGGTACGCAAAAAGACTGGCCTCAGCATTTCAGCAAAGTGTTCAAATTCTTCATCATCTTTCTTTTTAGTTGACTTAGGTGGAAAATGCATAGGTTTTTGAACCACGTTTCTCTTTATTTACCGTGTTTTCTAGCAAGGAAGTCTCTTTTATCATGGTTTTTATTTTTAGGTTGTGGGTTATCAAGATCAACTGGTGGTTCTATCTCAACATCATTATCTGGTTCTTTTTCATTTTGTTGAGCATCTTCATGAACATCAGCATTATCTTTTTCATTATCACTAGGTGGATGTTCATTACCAGATTGAGTTTTAGCATCAGAGATAGAAGTTTAATTTTCATTATCAGGAGCCTTTTCTATTTCAGGTTCACTAGAAGCATGCAGACTCCTATCATTTTTCTTTTTCTTTTTCCTTTTAGAAGGACTAGGTGCATTAGCATTAGCTCTTTGTGAATCTTGTTCAATTCTTTTTGGGTGTCCTTCAGCATAAAGTGGTTTGCCTCCTCTAGTTGCAACTCTAACAACAAAGTCATGCATATTAAGATTCATTTCATCAAGCAATTCTCTTTGAGATTTAGCAACTTGTTCTAACTGAGTTTGAACCATAGAAGCATGTTTTCCAACACCTCTAACATCATTTGAGATTCTAAATAACAAGTCACTCAAGCGAGCAATCATATCAGAATTATATTTCAATTGTTTCATAACATTTGCATTGAAGTGATCTTGTTTTCTAATTTAGTTTTCAAACTCATAAAGGCATTGACTAGGATGCATATTGTGAGGATTATCATTTTCATTAAATTTCATAAGAGAATTTACCTCTACCACCTTAGACAGTGGTGGTGTATTAAGGCCATGTATTTCTTCAATAGGAGGTAAATTTTTAACATCCTCATCTTTAATACCTTTTTCCTTCATAGATTTCTTTGCCTCTTGCATATCTTCAGGACTGAGATATAATATGCCCCTCTTCTTCGTAGTGGGTTTAGGCGGTGGTTTAGGAAGAGTCCAATCGTCATAATTTTTCAATATGTTATTCGATAATTCTTTAGCGTGAGCAATAGTTTGTTCCCTGAAAACACAACTAGCACAACTATCTACGAAGTCCCTAGAAGCATCGGTTAGTCCATTATAGAAGATATCAAGTATTTCATTTTTCTTAAGAGGATGATCAAGCAAAGCATTAAGTAGCTAGCAAAGCCTCCCCCAAGCTTGTGGGAGACTCTCTTCTTTAGTTTGCACAAAGTTATATATTTCCTGTAAGGCAGCTTGTTTCTTATGAGCAGGAAAATATTTTTTAGAGAAGTAATAAATCATATCCTGGGGACTACGCACACAACCAGGAGTAAGAGTATTGTACCAAGCTTTAGCATCATCCTTTAATGAGAAAAGAAATAATTTGGAATAAAGTAGTAGTGAGTTTTCTCATCATGAGTAAAAATGGTGGCTATATCATTCAACTTATTATGATGTGCCACAACAGTTTCAGTTTCATAACCATGGAAAGGATCAGATTCAACTAAGATAACTAACTCTGGGTTGACAGAGAATTCAAAATCCCTATCATCAATAAAGATAGGTGAAGTAGCAAACTTAGGATCACATTTCATTCTAGCATTCAGAGATTTTTCCTTATACTTGCATAAGAATTTCTCTAGATCATCTCTATCATTGCAAGCAAGAATTTCTCTAGTTGTTTCTTCACTCATAACATAACCTTCCGGTACCTTAGGCAATTCATATCTAGCAAGGCTAGTTATAGCAGGTGTTTCAGGAGTTTCTATTTCAAGCTCATCATCAGATTCAACAACATCATGTTGTATTACTCTAGCAATTTGTTCATCAAGAAATTCACCAAGTGGCACATCATCATTATCAAGCAAGGTACTAGCATCATCATAAGCATCATTCATAGTAGAAGTAGCATCATTAGTAACTTGCGACATATTAGAATTGATAGCAGGTGGTGGTGTTGCAAGTTTACTCATAATAGAAGGTGAATCTAAAGCAGAACTGGATGGCAGTTCCTTACCTCCCCTCGTCTTTGAGGGATAAATCTTAGTCTTTGGATCCTTCAGATTATTCATAGTGATAATATGATAATAATCCCAAGTGACTCAACAAATATAGCTATGCTCCCCGGCAACGGCTCTGGAAAAAGGTCTTGATAACCCACAAGTATAGGGGATCGCAACAGTTATCGAGAGTAAAGTATTCAACCCAAATTTATAGATTTGACACAAGGGGGGCCAAAGAATATTTGAAGGTATTAGCAGCTGAGTTGTCAATTCAACCACACCTAGAGATTAATTATCTGCAGCAAAGTGATCAGTAGCGCAGTAGTTTGATAGTTTTGATAGTAGTAGTAGCAGCAACAATAACAATAACAGTGATAGCAGTAATTCGTAGCAAGTGTAACAGTGACAGTAGCAGTAGTAACGCAACAAAGATCAATATAAATAAATTAGTAGGCATTGGATTGGTGACTTGTTGGATGATATTCATCATGTGACAGTTATAACCTAGGGCGGTATGGCACTAGCTCCAGTTCATCGATATAATGTAGGCATGTATTGTGTAAATAGTCATACGTGCTTTATTAAAAGAACTTGCATGACATCTTTTGTCCTACCCTCCTATGGCAGCAGGATCCATATTGGAAACTAAGGGATATCAAGGCCTCTTTTAATAGAGAACCGGAACAAAGCATTAACACATAGTGAATACATGAACTCCTCAAACTACGGTCATCACCGAGAGTGGGCCCGGTTGTTGTCACTCTGGGGTTGTCGGATCATAACATGTAGTAGGTGACTATAACTTGCAAGATCGGATCTAAAACATGGATATAATGATGAATTCATAAACGGTTCAGATCTGAAATCATGGCACCCGAGCCCAAGGTGACAAGCATTAAGCATAGCAAAGTCATAGCAACATCAATCTAAGAACATAGTGGATACTAGGGATCAGGCCCTAACAAAACTAACTCGATTACATGA
This sequence comes from Aegilops speltoides, assembly GCA_021437245.1. NCBI lineage: Eukaryota > Viridiplantae > Streptophyta > Magnoliopsida > Poales > Poaceae > Aegilops > Aegilops speltoides. The sequence continues at coordinate 142,860,923 of CM038147.1, forward strand.
TGAATCCCATCCAACTCCTCACCGACCAGCGAGCCTACGAAGGAATTACTCACTCCCGGTGGGGAGCATCCTGGATTTGGCGATGGAGATTGGTTGGTGATGACGAAGAACGAAGATCCCCCTCTCCGGAGCCCCAAACGGACTCTAGATCTGCCCTCCCGAGGAAGAACAGGGCTTGGCGGAGGCTCCATCTCGTGAAGCGCGATAATTCTTTCTCCTTGATTTTTTCTGGAATAATGTGAATTTATAGTATCAGGGGGGTCGTCGGCAGGGCCACCAGGTGGGTACAACCCACCTGGGTGCGCCAGGAGAGGGGGGCGCCCTGGTGGGTTGTGCCCACCCATGGGCCCCTCTCCGGTGGTTGTTGGCTCCAAAAATCTTCATTTATTCCATAAAAAATCCTCGCAAAGTTTCACTTTTTTCCGAGAACTTTTATTTCTGCACAAAAACAACACCATGGTAGTTATGCTGAAAACATCATCAGTCTGGGGTTAGTTTCATTCAAATCATGCAAATTAGAGTCCAAAACAAGAGGAAAAGCGTGAGAAAAAGTAGATATGTTGGAGACGTATCAACCCATTGCGGAAAGCCTTGCCCACGAGGGTGCGCGATGAAGAGTGATGCCCGCACTCCCCGCCATGTATGTCGACTAGCAGCTCGTGCCCCTGCTCCCTGGAGATGCATTGTAAAGAAACATCGCTGGGCCGTTTACGGTACAACTCACCATCGTGGATGCAGTATGCGGTAGCCCGGCGAGCAACGCGCTCCGCGTCTTCCTCCTTCTCCGGCAAGGTCCCCTGAAGCAATTACACCTTGAACTCCTCGGTCTAGCACCCCTCCTGAGGCTCGAGCGCGAGGAGCAGACGGGCCCCCGAGGTTGGGCCGCAAGATGGGGGGAGGTCCTCCTGAGGTGGTGCTGACTCAACGGTGGGGGGGGCTGCTGACGGCTTGAAGAGTCGTTCCTCAAAGACGCCTGGCTCCTGAGGCGGCCGTCGGGACGCCCTCTTGGCGATGTCATCCGCCTCCTTGTTTGTGCCTCGTGGCACATGCTGCAATTCCAAGCTCAATAATCGTTTTTCCATTTTGCGTACCTCCTTGAGGAGCCAGGCGTCAATATGCCAACCCAATGTCATCAAAGCCTTTCTTTAGCTAACCCTATCCCGCTCCCTTGCGGCGCCGCCGCGCCGCACCGGAGCACCCCCGCCGACCGCCTCCTTCCATTCACTCCAGCGCCCCCCGCCGCCGTCGCGTGCAGTAAAGCTCAGATGCACAGAGCTTTAGCGACGGCGGCGTTTCTCCTCAGCCCGCACTTCGGTCAGGACGGTGGCGTTTCTCCTCAGCCCGCACTTTGGTCAGGACGGCGGCGACCCGTGATGGCCGGATCTAGGGCAGTGTGTGCGGGGCAGTGGCGGCCAGGCAGGAGGCGGTGTATGGCGGCAGGTCTAGCGGCGGTGCTCGATCAGGGCCCAGATTGGCTTCGGTGGGCCGCAACCTCGTGTACCGTTCCGTCAATGGCTTGCTATCCCTGGGATCGACCCGCAACTTGAGGGACGACGGGGGCTGTGACCCTGGGCGTGGTGGTGGTGGCCACCTCCTCTGCGGGACCGACAGGTTCTACGCTTTGTCATGCCTGGTCGGTAGGTGCTACGCACGACAGATCTTCCAGAGACTTCAAGTTGTGTCGGCTGGTGGTACTTGGCGGTATGGTGCTGAGGTGTACCGGTGTCGACTGCGACATGCTCAGCTGTTCGTGCAGGGAGGTGGTGTCGTTGGGTGCCGTTATGGCGTCGACGGCAGCTAGGCCGGGTAAGGTTAATTCGTCAGTAGAGCTCTGAAGATGGAGTGGTGGCAGTTGGCGGCGGTGGCCTCTAAGAGCACGGCGGACCGGTGTGTACCCCAGACCCGGCAAGTGGCTTGGTTGAGGCCTCGGGTCTTAGATGTTAGGCTTGGTTGCGAGGTCTGTGGTATTAGGCCCGGACTATCATCATCTCTACATCAACTGGATAGGAGTAGCGACAGATGTTGCCTAGACGGTGGCTTCAGACTTACTGTTGTATTTCTTTGTAAGGTCTTTTATGAATAATTAATAAAGTGGTTGCATGCATCGTCCAGATGCAGAGGCCTGGGGTCTTCCTCCTTTTCTGGAAAAAAATCAAAGCCTTTCTTTTAACTTAAGTGGTTATCATGACTTGCATATATAAAAGGGGTACTAAGGTGTAGTCCTTACTATTAGATGATTTGTTTGAACAAATGCATTGCATCGAATGGAAGAAATGATATGTCATTGTTGTCCTATATGTACTGAAACAAATATAAGGCAAATGTCATGTGTTAATCCAATTCTAATAATAAAAATTTCAGAGGTGCGAAAGTTGTTTACTGAGCAGGAAGAGACCTATGTTGGATGAAACCGGAAATTCAATTTGGCTCCAGGCCAAAAAATAAATTTTCAAATGTCAAAAAAGGCAAGGCAAAAATTTTATGTGATCTTAGTCACATCCAAATGCTGCCCGCAAATTTTGAGGCAAAAATGTTAAGCGTATTGGCCTGTGAAAAAAACACAAACTAAAGACCAAATGCCACCCCAGTGTTGTTTTTTTCACTGATGAAACAATGCGGCTCCGTTTCACATGAAATTTTTCAAGCATGCGTGCGACTAACACGAACATCTAAAAAATCAGAATTTTTTACATTTTTTTGAATTTACTGCTCATCCTGCAGCATATGCCCCCGGGAGCCAAAAACGCCACTCCCGGATGAAACCACAAATAGAGCAGCTTGTGGCCGAATCTGACAGAAGAATAAATAGATAAAATGTTAGAATAGATGAAGTAGGGAAGGCCAAAGAGGGATCTGATCACTCACCATGCGATGGGAAGTCGTGGCGTATGATGGTAGCTTACTGACGTGCTCCTCGTGTTAGAAGGGAGAGGGGGATTTGGTGGAATAGCTCGTTGTATTGCTTGAGCCTCGTGGACATATATATAGGAGTACAATGATCTACTTGGAGTACAAGACAAGCCAGAACAAATCCTAGTCTATCTCATCTTTCCTAATAATCAATATACTCAACATCCCCCCCCCCCCGTCACAACGGTAGCGATGCAGACGGTGAGACTGGAGAAGAATCCGAAGGCAAGCCGACGGACACCCCCCATAGTCGTAACGGTCGATGCATCACAGAGTCGTGGCTAGAGTGGAAACCGGCGAGGTTGCTCAAGCAAGGTGGTAGCCCTTTGTGCTGTTTGTCGATGTAGCCGAGAGCGTGGGTGGTGAAGCCGTGGTCGAGGTAGCCGTGCAAAGAATGCCGTGGTCGATGTCGAGTCAGGGTAGCTGGTGTCGAGGAAATCGCCGTGGAGCCGCGGGCGCAAGGAGGCGCCGAGTTAGTCGTGGGCGCAGTGCTGTCGAAGTAGTGGTGCGCCAGGAAGTAGATGACGTTGACGACGCCTCCCACCGGGGTTGCCAACCCCAGCGACACATCATAGACGAAGGCACGCGTCGGTGTTGCCAGCACCGGGCATGCATAGACGTACGAAGGGGGTGGACGGGCGGCTGTGGCGGCTATGGGGGTAGCGGCGGCGGCGGCCTAATGGCGGCCGCGGCGGCTAGGTTAGGAGTGCGGCGGCGATGCTCGAAGTAGGCGAAGAACCCTGACAGCATGACGAAGACCGGCGCGAACAGTGGCGTTCCCGCCCAAGGGAGACGACGTGACGCATACCACAGGAAGTCGACGCGCGGGGACGGCAAAGTGGACCGCGGTCCGCGGCACTATGGCCCGAAGGGGCGACGCAGCGGTGGCGGGCAGGTCGGGGCGACGGCAGGAAGACCTCGGGGCGGCGGCGGGGACCACAGGCCGCGGCGCTTCTGGCGCTGAAGGGGCGGTGCAGTGGCGGAGCGCGGGTCGGTGCAATCGCGGGGACGGCCTCGGGGCGGCGGCTGGGACCGCGTATCGCGGCACTACGACCCGTAGGGGCGACGCAGCGGCGACGCGCGAGTCGATGCAGCAGCTCCGAGAAGAACCATGGGGCGGTGGCGCTGCGGCCCGACGGGGCGACACAACGGCAGCCCGTTGCTTGATCGGTGGAGGGGCGCGCTGAACTCGGGGAAGATCTTCACGGGACCTGCGGAGGCACGCGTAATTGACGGGCCAGGTCGGTCGCGCGTCATAGATGAGACGGATCGCGGCAGTGAGCGGGTGATCAAGCCGATCGCGTGCGAGATCAGGGACGCCGCTCGGTGGAGGCGGGGTGGCGGCAACGTCCGAGATGAGGCCGGCGATGACGGACGGCGTGTGACGTCGTGCGGACGAGCTTGTCAGCACCGGCACCCGGCTACCAAAGCAGTGCTGGCGCCCGGGCAGCGAGACTCGAGCGACCAACGGAGTAGCGGCGCCCGAGTTGAGGCAGCCAACGAGCCTGATGCAGCCGTCCCGACGCAGCCGAGGACGAGGCTGGCGAGGTAGACCGCCGTGCAGACGCGGCAGAGGCGGGTGGCGTGGATCGATTTGCGGGCCGTCGCGCGAGCGGCTGGTATGATTGGCCGCCACATGGCGCGAGGTCACGGGTGTAGGCGGCGTGTGTCCCGCCGGAGCAGGCGCGACGCGGCCGCGAAAGCGGCGGGCGGGCGGCGCGACAACGGCCTTGAGGGCCGCCGTCACGCGAGGCCGCCGGGTCGGTGAAGTAGCCGGCCGGTCGCGCCGGTGTCGGAGTAGAGACGCGGGATGTCGACGGCGGCGGCGCGCGACGCAAACCGACCAAGCATAGATCGAAAAACCAAAAGAAAAACGCCGATCAAAACGACCGGCGAGAGAGCCAAAAAAACCCGGAGCAAGAGCTCGGGAAAAAGACTCTTAGGGCAGCCGGCCAACACGGCCGGCGGACGAACCCTAGATACGGACGGCGCGGACCCCGGCGGCGGTCATGAAGAACGACCGCCTCGGGAGCGGCGCGCGGGTGTGAAAGTGGCGACGGCTAAGGGTTCAGGATCGAGATAAAGTTGATACCATGTTAGAAGGGAGAAAGGGATTTAGTGGAATAGTTCGTTGTATTGCTTGAGCCTCGTGGGCATATAAATATAGGAATACAATGATCTATTTAAAATAAAGACAAGCCAGAACAAATCTTAGCCTATTTCATCTTTCCTAATAATCAATATACTCGACACCTCGAACTCGATCTTATTTCACCCCATACCTATCGAAGGAGACGTTGCTGGGAGCAGGGATGGGGATGCAGGCCCTCGACATGTAGATCTGGCACCCGTGGGGCGCTGGCCGCACCAGCCTGTTGAGAGCTCCGCGAGCGTGATCCATGGAGAGGATAAGAGCATGTCCCCCATCCTGCAGTTGCCGACAAAACAACGGATCAAATCTTCCATGGACATAGCACAAACAAAATTCTTCCATGGACAATCGAAGCTTGGAGTTGGATGGTTTGTCTCTCACGGTGCCAAAACTAATTACTACTTATGGTGCGAAAACTAATTATTGTACAAGTTTATTTCAAAAAACAAATGATGATGTGTATAGCTGGGATAGATGGGCTGCATGTCAAAAGAAATCATGTAGTGGGTGCTCCTATTTAAATATAGTAGATTGTCTACGGATGTACGGATCTAATGCCTAGATACAGTTATGTCATGTATAATCATACTCATAAAATTGCAATTTATTGATATGCAACTATAATTTGTTCGACATGCCATATTCTGTTTATTTGAAGAGATGCCGCTAGCGAAACTATGGATCCAGTCCATTCATCCCTATTGCTTTCAACCTCGGTCAACGTATATATTTTTATTTTCTTTTTATAATCTAAACTTTTATTTCTTTTGTTGCAATCAATACTTCCAAATACAAGTTGCATTAATCCTTATAACTAGCAAGCCTAGTAAGACCGACAATTTTACTAGTTTCGTTGGGGGTCAAGGCAAATTATGTATTTGCGTGTACATGTACTGATAATTGACTGCAATTCAAAGCTCCTACGGGTTCCATAAGCCTTAAGGTTAAATTGTTGTCTACTACAAACATCTACACTTGGGGCCCAACACCTTCCTACATTACAGGAAGCACAAGGCGGCTGCTCACAATGCGTTTATGGGGTAGGCCGAGTCATCTAGGCAGGAACACCACCGACTTCTCATCTCTCTAATTCAAGGTATGATTTCCATATTCTTCAATTTAAAGTATGATATGCCTTCAAGGTTTGAATAAGTTTAATTGTGAGTGCAAATGAAACATCAAAATTGATAAATTGAGACGCCTGATTAATGATTACTATGATTTTATCTGATCTGACAACCAATATTAAACTTTTTTATTGTAGAATTGTTGAAAATTTAATCATATTGATATGTTCTTTTGATAAACTATATAATAGTGTGCAATGACGAAGCTAGCGAACTATGTGGATGAGAGCCAAAGACAAAATATAGTTGTAAAATTAAACTCATTGATACATTATTTTAATAAACTATATACTACTCCCTCGTTTCAAAATATAGTGTGTCCTCGGTTCCCGTGCTTCAATTTTGACCATAAATTTAACCAACGAGACCGACTGCGGCCGGAGCAAAAATTATACCATTGAATTCGTATTCAAAAGAAGTTTTCAATTGTATGACTTTTGCTCCCGCCGCAGTCGGTTTCGGTGGTTAAATTTTTGGTCAAAGTTGTACCTCGAGAAGCGCGGGCGCACTATATTTTGAAACGGAGGGAGTAGCATCTAGTGGCAGAGCTAGACAGAATTTGTTGGGGTTGGGGGAGGCTAAAATTTTCCAATACTAGCTGATGCCCCACGCGTTGCTGCGGGATTTTTTCATGAATTTTGTGTGAAAGGTCATGAACCAAATTTAAGTAAGAAACTACACAGCTAACTTCACATTCCGCAGAGATGGCAGTCTACACTAAGGTAAGATAAAAAGGTGAACACACGAATCAAAGTGGAAGCTTGCAAAAAAGTGCAGATGATGTCTATACATGTTGCCCCACATCATAATATATTTGTAGTTTTGTATACCGTGGCCTATATAGTTTGTTAGTCAATGACCAGAACTGCAGATATGCCACAGTGATAAATCTAGTAACATGGTTTTTCTGAATGTACATACTGATTTTGTATTTCAACGAATTTGTCAGTCAGTGATCAGAACTGCATATATGCTGCAACAGCACATACACGCTTGAGATCATTGGCCATGTGCATCTGCATCTCTAAACCTGATATTATGGTCAAGTTTGAGGTCTCACCTACACATCTATATTACACAATCAAGTGAGCTGGACATCTATTCATATAGCAACGCTACAACATCTCTAAACTCCCAAGAGAAAAAGTATAATATATTTTCAGAGTTATATAGTTCAGATTGTGCAGTCAGCAACCAAAAATAGATTTGCCTGCGGCTGTGTATATTTGCTAACCAATCATTTGTCCACTTTTCTCTATTTTTAGTTTGGAACATGGCACAACGATTAATTCCCTGTTTCAGTTTACACATTAGTCTGAACCCAGTGTGTATGCATGTCTGTTTGTACTATATACACCCAGCCAAAATAAAAGAAGAGCAAAATAAGGATCCATGACACCTAGTGATGAGCTAGGGAAAAAATATCAACACAAAGACGTGATTCATGATACGAACATTGACTCTCTAAATATACAGAAGGAAAGAAGGGCGAAAACGATCAACAGGTCAAATGCATGGCAGTAATCTAACGAACAACATGGTGCAGGGAGATTGGAACGGAGGAATCGGGGAGAACCTTGTACAGAGGGGATTGAAATAGGTTGCAGGTGGTGTCGACGGCGCAGAGGTGACCCAACCTAGGATGTTTCCAACCTCTGGCTCATGATTGCAAGAACAAACCACAGAAAAAGAGGGCATTCATATAATTCCAATTCAGCATCGTTTTGCAAACAATTTTATGTTGAAAATATGAGCAATTTACCGAATGATTTTATTAACAGAAATAGTAGATAAAACATGGCTAGTATAGCAGTGATAAAATAAGCCATGCAATTTGACAAAGAGAAGGTAAACAACATGTTCATATATGAACCGTAACTAAACATATCTAGAGCAGACAGTATAGTAGGTTGCACATATGAAATAGAGTCTAACATATGTAGGGCAGAAACTAGAGCCAAGAACTGTAGCAGGACTTCTAACAGAAAGGAGAAGAACACGTACGCCACAGCAGCAGCAGAAGCGCTGGACTTGGCGTCGGTGTCCTCGCCTACCATGTCGTCGAGGAGGTCGTGGACGTCGAGGAAGAAGTCGTCGTTGGGGAAGTAGTCGGCGGCGACCGGATCGTCCGTGATGAAGCAGCCAGTAGTCGCGCTGAGCGCTCCCCAAAAACCTTATCACCCTTCTCCCGTACAGGACTCAAAAGGTGCGGTTCCGGAGGCCTACTGTCCCGACCAGCGATGCACGCCGCAAGCCGGGATGAGGAAGAACGTAACAGCAGCGCAGTGCTCAGGAACTTGTGGCGAGAGGAGGAAGAGTTTCTGGTGCGTCTCTCTGAGAGGAGCGACCTCCCTTTTATAGGCGCAAGAGAAGGAGGCGAGAGGGCAGCGACGGAAGGTGAAACGAAGAGACGAAGACGAAGCGAACAGCCAGCAGCCGAAGGGCTGCACCGTTCGCATTCAAACTCCACTATCGCAAAAACTTTTCAACTTATGTGTGACCTTTCGTATAGCTGTAGTGCGTGGCAAAAATTTAGACATCGGCTCGGCTCATTCCCGCAACCCGCGGCGCGTCGTGACGAGGCGTGGCGAGGCGGGCGGCGGAGGAGGAGCGCACGTGGATGTCCCCCTTGTTCTCATGCTCATACAAGTGGAGAAGGAGCCTCCCTTATAAAGAGGTCCAACTCCCTCTAAACTAGCAATGTGGGACTAAACTTTAGTTCCACCTCTTGCCTTGCACGAATGGGCTGCGTGGGCCTCTAGGATTTATTAGGAATTTCTGAAACTGCTATTGGGCTAGGCCCAAATAGACAAAAATTCCAGCAATCCCCCACCAGATCCTAGAGGCACACAAAATTTGCCTTTGGTTCCAAAACACTGTTTTATATACCGGTACTGCAGTGGAGACTGTTAAGTTGAACTTCCACCTAGAACACTATGCTACACTAGTAAGCAACTTGAACAAAGGATCGGGCCTTGAACTGCAAGTTTTCTGCGAATCTAGCTTCACATAAAGCCTTGACCGATCGTGGCTACCGTGGGTCTTCCCAGCGGGTGGAGCTTATGTGTCATACTCCGAGACCTTTCATGAGTTTACTAGAGAGAACCCTACTCTCATAGATTGCGACGTTTAACAATCAGACTCATATAGGTGCGTTCTTCAAAAGATGTTTTGCAGACAACATCTCGCTTCAAAGAGCCACTTAGAACACATTAAGATATACATCAACCTGCCATGCAGATTAGGAGAGTATTGCATCTTCATGGAGTGGTATTTTTAACATGAAGGATACTCTCCTCCCAACACCAACAGCTTGTCTTCCACATCTAATTCACGGGATCTCCGATCACAAAGAATAGGTTACCACTGTGAACAACTCATATTGTGGGTCTCATACCCATCTCCCTCGATGCATTATCTATCACGTTACGTGATAGACCCTTAGTAAAAGGATCTGCCAGATTTTTAGACGTTTGGATATAATCCAATGCAATAACTCCGGAGTTTCTCATTTTCCTGACAGACTTTAACCTTCTCTGAACGTGTCTTGATGACTTCATGTTATCCTTTGAGCTGCTCACTTTCGTGATCATAGTTTGATTGTCACAGTTCATAAGGATACCCGGTACAGGTTTCTCAACTACCGGCAAGTCATTCAAGAGCCGACAAAGTCAATCTGCTTCGACCGTAGATGTATCTAGTGCTGTGAGTTCTGCTTCCATTGTTGACCTCGTTAAGATGGTATGCTTGCAAGACTTCCAAGAAACAGCGCCACCTCCATGAGTGAATACATATCCGCTCGTGGCCTTTATCTCATCAGCATCTGAGATCCAGTTTGAGTCACTATACCCTTCAAGCACCTTTGGGTGCCCGTGTAGTGAATTCCATAATTTGCAAAGGTTTTCAAATAACGCAAAACTCTCTAGAGATTTCCAATGCACATCTCCGGTTTTGAGACAAACCGCTCAGCTTGCTAACAATAAAAGAGATGTCGTGTCTTGTAGCACCGCTAAGTACATAAGCGAGCCAATGATCCGAGAATATTTCAATTGGTCTTTAGCAATTCTCCGATTCTTTCAAGCAACACACTAGCATCATATGGTGTTGGAGATGGCTTGCGATCATCTTGTAGCCAAAGCGACTCAAGATCTTTTCCACATAGTGGGATTGAAGCAATGTAATCCCACCATCATCGCCTCTCAACAACTTGATGTTGAGAATGACATCACCACTCCTAAATCCTTCATCTCAAAACAGCGAGATAGGAAATCCTTGACCTCCTTAATAACATTCAGATATGTTCAAAATCAGATGTCATCAACATACAAGCAAAGCATAACTCCTCGCCCCCACCATGGCGATAGTACACACATTTGTCAAACCGTTCACAACAAAGCTCGCAGCTGTTAAAGTTCTTTCGAACTTCTCATGCCACTGTTTGGGTGCTTGCTTGAGTCCATACAAAGACTTCAGCAACTTGCACACTTTCCCTTCCTAACCATCTATTACAAACCCATCTGGTTGTTCCATATAAATTTCCTCATCCAGCTCTCCATTTAGGAAAGCAGTCTTAACATCCATTTGATGAATGAGAAGACCATGTGAGGCAGCTAGTGAAAGTAGAACTCGAATAGTGGTCAGTCGAGCCACAGGTGAGTAAGTATCAAAGAAATCTTCACCTTCCTTTTGGGTATAACCCTTAGCCACGAGCCGAGTGAAATGATCTAGATGACGACTAGAGGGGGGGTGAATAGGAGTTTTAAAACTTTTACGGATTTGGCTTTATCCTAATGCGGAATTAAACTAACGGATACTTTTCAAGGACAAATCCTAAATATGCTAGGCTCAACTAAGTGCACCAACAACCTATGCTAAACAAGATAGGCAATTAAGCAAACTAGCAAGCACAAACTATATCACAAGATATGGAAATGAAGGAACAACAAAGCAATTCAACTATCACAAGATATATCAATATGGGCAAGTATGAATTGCGGAAAGTAAAGGGTGTGGGTATGAGATAACCACAAGTGAGTCGGGGACGCGGATTTATCCCGAAGTTCACACTCGTGAGAGTGCTAATCTCCGTTAGAGCGGTGCCGTAGCCAAAGCTCCGGGGCGTCACCAAGTGACTCACCATATTCTCCCTTTCGAGTCACCCCCAACAGATGAGCCTCGGTTCACTCGGGGTTGGTCTTGAAGGCGACCACCACACCTTTACAAACCTCTCCGGAGCACACCACAACCACGGAAGCTTTCGGAGGAACTTGACCACCTAGGCCACTTGAACACCCTTCCTCGGAGCACACCACAAAAGGAAGCTTCCGGGGGAACCTTGGCCACATAAGCCTCTTCACAATCTTCTCAATATATCACCAAACCGTCTAGGAGGCGAAGCCTCCAAGAGTAATAAACTCACGGGTTCTCACACGAACAAATCAATACGGGGAGCTCAAACCAATGCAACAAATGCAATGCAAGGTCAAGCAACAAATGCTCAACTCACTCTCTCAATCTCACAAGATGCAACTCAAGAAAGTGGGAGATTGAAGAGAGGGGATGCAATGGAGGAAATCAACAAATGACTCCAAGATCCATCCACAAATCCCCCTTCACTTAGAAGGGAGATAGTGGTTTCGAAGAGGTGGTAAGAGGCTCAAAATGATGTTTAGAATGTGAATAAACAACCCCCAAACCGGTGGGGAGGAAGGGCTCTTGTATAGCCAACTTCCAAAACTAGCCGTTGGGGCTCCAACGGACACTTCCTGGACACCCCGTGCCCATGGGGGTTTAGACCCCGTGCCCACGGGTCCCGTCTTGCACGGTACAAGCCCGTGTGCATGGGGCCCCGTGCCCACGGGTCAAAACCCGTGTCCACGGGTACCTGTAACAGCCTCGCAAAGAGCCCACTAAAACAGTGATAACTTTGGCATACGGACTCCGAATTCGATGATCTTGGGCTCATTTTGAAGCTATGGAAAAGCCCAAGGTCCTCACATAGAGAACCACCCAAGATCAACAATAAATAATGATGCAAGTAATGCAAAGGTTTGAGCTCTCTACATGCAACATGATCAAGCTACTTGCCCGAGAGTCCCTCTTGATAGTACGGCTATCAAACCTATAATCCGGTCTCCCTCCAAGCACCATGAGACCGGCAAAACTAGGAAAACCTAGATAAGGTATACCTTTGCCTTGCATATTCAACTTGAGCTTGGTGATGACTCCAATACTTGTCTCAAGTTGGAATCCCTTTCTTGTCCACAACCACTTGGTGAAGATGCTTGAATTGATTCCTCATATTGCAATGAGGGAAGCCTTAACTTAAGCCCATCTTCACATGAGTATTATCATGATATGGACCGCAAGCTTCAAAGCATATAACCACCGGCTTCTCATCTTGCACTTGGACTCCTCGAACCCGATGGCCATCACCACTTGATGTCATCCACACATAGGCTACTTTGAGATCTTTCCTTTTGATGCAAGCCCATGAGAAACACCTAACCCACATAGACATACCAAACACATAGCATGGGTTAGGTTACAAAGAACAATTCACAATTACTTACCATACCACTAGATCAGTTGATCTCACGTGGTACAATGTTTGTGCTTTGAGAGTTGACCACTTAGATATAATCTTCGAGCTTCATCTTGGTCAACCAACATCTTTACTCGAAGCTCCATCTTGGTTCTTAAAAGCCACAATGAACTCTTCATTTCCCTTCATTGCTTCAAGACTATATCAAGTTCCACTATGAATATCATCTTGGTCACCCAACATCTTTACTCGAAGCTCCACTTGGTTCTTGAAAGCCACAATGAACTCTTCATTTCCCTTCATTGCTTCAAGACTATATCAAGTTCCACTATGAATACCATCTTGGTCACCACTTGCCCTTCTAAAAACTCCATCACAATCTCTTGAGAGGCATAATGAATTTGTCACTCTAGTTGCCTGCTTGAAGACTTGATTAATCGAAACCCAACACAAGAGCTCACCATGATCTTGTCTTGAGACCATAACTTGAATTCTTCTCTTTGATTATTCTCTCAAACCCTTGATCCTTAAAAGCCCTCCATCATAATATCTTGAGAGGCACAATGAATTCTTCACTCTAGTTGTTTGCTTCAAGACTTGATCAACCTAAACCCAACACATGAGCTCACCATGATCTTGTCTTGAAACAATAACTTGAATTCTTCTCTTTGATTATTCTCTCAAGCCCTTGATCCTCAGAAGCCCAAATATATCAATCTTTGAGATCCTCCAATGCACTCCATCATGAACATAATTAGATTAGGCATTGAAACCAATCTTGATGGCTTCAATAGAAGTACCCGAAGACCAACTTGAAACCTCACTGGATATGGGATCTCGAGAGCCAACACCTAGGCCCCGTGAGCACGGGGTATCCAAAGAGTTGACACTCGACCCCGTGCGCATGGTACAAGCCCGTGTGCACGGAGTATCCAGAGAAGGATACCATGAGGACTTCTTCGGATGCTTTGATGGCAGACTTCACAAAACAACCCAATGCACTTCAAGCATCACTATGGAACATATCTTCATATAAGATTCAATGCATTTGATGCTCCATAGGAATTGTCATTTAATACCAAAGCATAGGGCAAATATATCTTCATATATATGAACTTCATCCTTGATTCCGTCCAATATCCTTGAGGCACTATCTTCATATATATATATATATGGACTTCATCCTTGATTTCATCCAATATCCTTGAGGCACTATCTTCATATATATGGACTTCATCCTTGATTCCGTCCAATATCCTTGAGGCACTATCTATGGACAAAACCTTCAAATATATCTCACTGAAAACATTAGTCCATAGAGATTGTCATTTTATTACCAAAACCACACTTAGGGGCTACATGCCCTTTCAATCTCCCCCATTTTGGTAATTGATGACAATCTCAACAAGAGGGTTTATATTATGAATTTAAAACAAGTATGCAATCTATCCGAGAATAAATTGTATACTTGAGGTGGTTTTGATAGCCTCAAACATCACAAAGATAGTTGATGTTATCAAAACCAGTTGTACGAGCGTCGAAATACTACACAAGAATTTGATGCTAGTAGAACCACAATATATAGAGCAAACTCCCCCACAATATATGCACATGAAATAACTTGGTGGAGTTTCCTTTATATGCACATCCATGCAATGAGCAAGCACAACAAAAGTAGATAAGCATATCAAAACCAGTTGTACTGGCATCAAAATACTACACAAGAATTTGATGCTAGTAGAACCACAATATATAGAGCAAACTCCCCCACAATATATGCACAGGAAATAACTTGGTGGAGTTTCCTTTATATACACATCCATGCAATGAGCAAGCACAACAAAAGTAGATAAGCATGAATGACAGGAACCAACCCACTTCACATAAACCCTCTAAACTTCTCCCCCATTGGCAACAAGTGCCAAAATGGAAGAAAAATCTAGATGGCCAATATAGTATGAGTTCCTCCTTAATTTGTGCATTTCTCATATTGTGAGTGGAATCAAATGCACATATCCAGTTACGAACAAACGAAGAAATTCACACTATATTGAGGATCCATAGAATGCACCAAAATGATATGACAAGAGAATCAAACATTCAAAGGATCCAAAGAACATATTTTGGACAAGGGATAATGGAGATATCCAATATGATAATCATGCTAAGCATGGGTCCAAAATATATCCAACAACTCATGAGTGAAAACATATATGCAAAACATACAAGCACTCACTCATCAAGTACTAATCATGCTATGATGCAACATACACAATGTTGATTCTAATTTAAAAAAATGCATGAAGTAAGTACTTGTTACTGAGAGAGAGCATTGGTTCAAGGGGCCCTTGATCTAGTAAGAGAACATGAGGGACTTGATCTTGTTCTTGGATAGGTACATGATCTCCCATAGCATCTTGTTCTTATGTTGGGGTTGATGACTTCCCTTGTGGTGGATCCACAAGAGGGGCTCTTAATCCTTCTTATTCTACATGGACAAGGGGTGTTTCTTGTGGAATAATATGACCAACCCCCATTGTACTTGTATCTCGGGAAGGAGCCTCATCACCTACAACACTTGAAACAAATTGCTCCGCATGGAAGGACCGAACCGGGTTTTCATTTATCTTCTCCCTCAAATCAAAGAATCAATCAAGCTTGGCCCTAATAATTTCCCATGGTGTCTCCACCTTCCTCGTGAATAAGCCAAGCATCCAATGCTTCTCCAAGGTACCTAAAACACATTAGGGTACAAAATGGTCCCCAAACATATTGGGTCCGAAGTAGTAAGCACAACCACAATACATAGGGCAAACTCCACAATAAGTATGTGCAAAAGGATATGAAATTGAATTTCATGCACACCTTTAACCATTAATGAAATTATGGAGTTTACCCTATATAGAGGATCAAGAGAGCAAGCAAGGCATGAAGAAGTATATAAATAAATATGCATGCCCATGCCTACCAAGATCCAAAGAGATATAATTTGGACAAAAGAATACTTAAAAGATGAATACTCCAATAATTACATAAAGCATTCAAGTTGTCCAAATTATATCAAAGTGACGAATCCACACAGGACCGCACACAAAGTACAACATATGAACTAAGCAAAACCAACGAGCATAAAGGATATACACTACACACATGCTCAAAGGCTTATCTCACTCAAGTAGATAATAGATAGTACAAGGAGTGAGATATGGCAAGTTGAAGCACGAGCCAAGAAGAAGATGATCATAAGGTTATACCACATGAGGAAATACCAATTGAAGAGAATACAAATGGTATTTGGAATTTACACTCGGGGGTAGATTCTGAAGATGCACAAGATCATCAACATACTCCAAAGCATAAGAGAGAAATAGCGTACTTGGCCGGGTGGGCATTTCTGCCCAATGGACCCCGTGCGCACGGGCCAAGTTAGCCCCGTGCGCACGGGGTGTCCAGTAAGTTTCGTGGTACCCCGTGCGCATGGGGGTCAGAGACCCCGTGCACACAGGGTGTCCAGAAACTCACTAAATATCATCACCGGACACCGCGACGAAGCATGCAACAAAGGCAAATAACAACAAACAAGAGATAATTAGTGGATGCTCTGAGAATTTGAATTTCAAATGAGCTTGGCATACCACATAGTGACTAGATAAGATTGAATATCAATATTATGTGACATTTCTCATATTCACATTTTGGGTTTGTGATGTGCACAAAACATAGCACTCCCCCATAATGTGATGATCCACTAATATCTCGCAAGAGCCAAACAAGATACAATAAAGGCTCAAAACAACAAGCACCACTATATGATGTGCAATGCAACCTACACATGCTAGATAACACAAATCAAGCATACTAGAAAATACAACATATAAATGCACATGCTAGATACAAAACCTAAGCATGCAAGGGGCGAGAACTTTCAATGTAAGTAATAAAAATACAAGTTACCGCAAGGAGGAACATTGGATAGATAATATGAAGATAAACCACATGACTTGGCTCGAAAAAATAAATGATGAATATTCTTTTCTTCATGAACTAGCCAAATCTCCAATGTCCTCCACACACCTATTGATCAAGTTTGAGCTTGATGGTCCCCAACCAAGTTGGGTCCTAAGAAGTTAGTCACAATAGGCTTGGCAACCCAAATGATCTTTTCCATTTCCAAACCACTTTGGGCACCAACAAACTTTGCAAACAAATTGCCAACAACATCCACTACAAGGGAAAAGGCTATACACAGAATCTTAGCGGTAATACGTTCAAAAACTGCGCTAGTGCTATTTAGCGATGCGAGCTATTAAAAACCGCTACAGACACAAACTTAGCAATGAGCGCTGTTGTAAAAAAGCGCTACTACTAATATTCCCATTGGTAGAATGCTAGGCTACGCATAGCGAGAGCGAGCTTAATGTAAAGCGCTCTTCGCTAGAGACGCTTTAGCGCCGCGTTTCGAGAGAAGAGCGCTACTACTAACGGAAATAAAATAAGATGATAAACAAATAGAAATTTAAATGAAAATGAAAGAAATAGAAAAAGGAGAAAGGGAAAAATAAAATGTAAAGCAAAATAAACGAAAAAGTGAAAAATCGGAGGAAGGCATAGCAACAGCGTTTGTTTGTAAGAGGCGCTATAGCTAACGTAGCTGCAGCGCGTGCCCTAGACCCCCGCTATAGAAACAGAATAGGAAATTAGCTATAGCAGCAGCGCGTTTTGAGGAAAGCGCTATAGCTAACTTAGCTATAGCGCGTTTTGCGAAACATGCTACCACTAAGTTTGACTTAGCCAAAAAACCGTTCCCCCCACCACTTCCCCCAAATCCCTCAAACCAGCCCATTGTCTCCCGATTCGTCGCCCCACACTTCGCCGCCGATGACGCCAGACCAGCAGAGCCGTCGGCGCCCGACGACACCGAGCCGCCCAACGCCACGGAGCTGCTGCTCGTCAACGCCACCGAGCCGCTGTCGACGCCACCTTCTCGCCACCGAGACGCCTCCTCCTCGCCACCGAGACGCCCCTCCTCCTCACCACCACTGCCTCCGCCGCCACCACCGAGCCATCATCTGTAAGCCCCCACCCTCCTCTCTCTCTCATGCATAGGTTAGCCAGTTTTTAATTAGGTTAATTATCTTGGTTTTAGGGCAAAAATTTAGTTAGGGCATTGACAAAGAAGTAGTTAGGTTAACTAGTTTAATTAGGTTAATTATCTAGGTTAGTGCAAAAACTTAGTTAGGGCTTTGACAGAGAACTAGTCAGGTTAACTAGTTTAATTAGGTTAATTATCCATGTTAATTAGTGCAAAATTTTATTTTAGGCTTTGACAGAGAACTAGCTGTGTTAACTAGTTTAATTAGGGTTAATTATCTAGGTAAACTAGATTAACTAACTAGGTTAAATAGGTAGGTTAATTAGGTTCGTTGGATTAAGAAGCTAGATTAAGTAGATTGGCAAAGGTTTTTGATTTTTCAAAAGACCACTATTTTTCAAGGAAAAGAATTTAGGCAAATTTTATTTTTCATTGAAGTGGTCATGTTATATCTTTTCATTGAAGTTGTTCGACTGTGCCCAAGTGGTGGCTTTGTTGTTTCCAGGAATGATGTTTGAGTGGCCTATGTTTTGCGGAATGTTGATTCATTTCTGTTAAGCAAATTTCAGGTTCTCGATTTGTCCACTTTTTAGCAAAGGTCATGCGAAATTTCCGTGAATTTCGCATGACTTGTGCTACAAACTAGGACATACCGAGTGCCCGGATTTGCCGCACCAAGAAGGAGTCAACATTCCTGCAAAACAATAGTCCTTTATGTCATTATTCATTTTATTAGGTCTAGAATTAATTGACTAGATTTAATCATAGGAAACATGGCTAGCAACGATGAAGGACAGGGTTACGGTGATTATGACGACGTCTACCGGGCGGCGCATTTAATTTTTAGCTTTACCGACGATCAGCAGATGTTGTTCTTGGGCCCGCATCGGGATCGAGACCGACACGCAGATCGGTCTTTGAGACCGATCTGCAGACCGGTCTTTGAGACTAACACCGGCGCTGAGATTCAGACCGCATCGAGACCGGCCGAGACCGGTGCTGCCTCGGGAGCGGATCCGTGTAGCACCGAAAGCGAAGAGGCAACGGGTTCCTAACAAACTCAGGACTACTAGACTGGTGGTCACGGAGGTGGACAACGGCAATTTTGAGCCAAAGGCGCCCGAGGAAGCGCGCGCGTGCTACGGCAATCAAATAGGCTGCATCATACGGACAACCGCCACCATCAACGATGAGAATCTAAAGAAGATAGAAAATATGAGGAGCTCCCTCCTAAAGAAGTTTCACCAGATATTCTTGTTCCCGGGCCGGAATGAGAAGGATTATGAAGATCCAGACAATGACCCAGCAATGAAGAAGATAAACAAACACGCCATGACCAAGTTTAGCAACACGTTGGCCGCCTGGAAAAATCGAGTGAAAGCAAAGATCAACAACGGGAACCCTACTCGAGATTGTAAAGGAAAGTCCGACAATCACGGAAGAGCAGCTTTCAAATATTCAAGGAGGCTTGCGAGGCCGAAGCTGCCAAAGAAAAGTCTAAGTACATGAAGGGGCTTCAAAGAGGAACATTGGGAGCCACCACCTCGGAAGCCGTGGTTACGGGCGAAAGAGGTCCAAATGGGCCAAGGAGGACGCGAAGCCATGAGTCCGGGCATCCTGCACCCCTTGGCGGATTTCACCGCCCCGCAGAGCATGGCGCCCCGAGGGCCCGCCACCGTTGGGACCCATCAAGAAGGTTTATGAGACAACACCGTTATTACGGAGTTCATGAGACTACCGGTAATTTTAGTTTCGATCAATTCGACCGCACATGTTAGTCATATTTGTAAATGATCCTTGTGCCTTTTGCGAGAGAGCAACGCCGGATTGCGGCCGAAGCGACTCGCCGTCGAGGCATTGGCGAGGCCCAAGTGGGACACTCCATTCAACCAAAGCGTTGAACATATTGAAACGACAACCGTGGATACTCGACCGTCAGATGGACGCTGCACGTGTCGAGACAGCGCCACATGGAAGAAGTACTACCGTGAGACCACGGAGGAGAGAAAGGAAAGACGGAGGTTAATCAAGAAAGCATCGACAAGAAGGTTGAGATTGCGGTTGAGAAGAAATCATCTCGAACGATGCAAGAATAGCGATAGCTGCCGCAAAACAAAGCGATTGCAGATATATCTACTTCCTTGGTGATGGGCATTCACACTTGGACAAGGAAAATCCAAAAAATGCAGAGGGCTTTCCCTTGTCGACTTCTTGGCAGCACATGCTCCCGCACCTGCTCCCGCACCGGCCCCCTTTTGCTCCTTCCCGACTCCCCCGCAGACCGGACGTGCTCGGTGGTGCCTCCTCTTTGGCTGAGCTCGACGCCCTCACGGTATCTTCCACACCGGCCCCCTTCAATATAAATGTATAATCTCCGTTTTCGTTGCCTTTCGGATGTCTCACGTCGCAAACTTTTATTTGCAGGTCGACGAAACCCGGCACCATATTGTACACCATCGGCGAACAAAAGGTGGGCGTGGGAAGGGGACGATAATGGAGCTGAAGGAACCATTGTTCCACAGCCGGTCGATCCCCGAACGTCTTCAAGGTTTCCGTGGCGATGTCAAACCGGCCACGAAATTTGCCTCCTCTAATACTAGTGGGGATGACGACGAGACCCGCCGCGGCTTGGTGATTGTTGCAATGGGTGGGTCTGTTGTGGCCAAAGAGTCTGCTTGCGTCGAGGCGGCCGGAGCACACCCACGAGCACGCAGCCTCGGCAAGGTATGAACATCAACACCCCACCTACCCAATTAGCGTCGGTGTCGGGTTGGGTGATAGCGGACGGGTAAGCGGTGGCTCCATTAGAGGCTGATGACGTCGCCATGGATGAGGATGAGGATGACGATGGCGGCTGAGCAAGATGTCTATCTGGCGCCCCTCGTGGTTTGAGCATCATGAGTCGGTGCTGAATTACCGTCTCAACGTGTTATTGACGACCATCCGGTGGTAAAGAAGCCTAGGAAGAGAGCGAGGAAATGCAAAAAGCTGATTCTATGATCCAGCCGCCTCGGCAGCCTCGGCCGGGACCGTGTAGATATCCCGATGCGGATAAATGGCATATCCCCGTAAACCAATCCTACCAAACAGCGCTACGGGCCAGATTCGGCGATCTAAGGAGACTTCATGACGATGTCTGCGGGTAGAGAAATGCCTCATCGCCTCGAAGATCCGGGATACCCACTCTCGTGGTTAATGTTCCGCAGCAAATGTCGATGCGTCAAGGGCTTCCCAGCGGATAAGTTCTTCCTCCGATTCGATTACATATTCGACATGTTTCACGTGAAGAAGCTGGATTTTACTTTTTCCGCCTTTATGCCTTGCACATGAGCTACATCATTGGGGTTGAGCAGATAGCTCATATCGTGTCGTGACCCGTACTACATGCACGAGGCCTTCTTGGGAGTCTGTGCACGATCGTGAATCTGCGAGGATTACATCGTCGGTTTCATGCTCGCCAATAAGGACAAGGAGGCGATTCTCGTGCCTTATCATCCCGTGTAAGTCATCCGCTGCTATCCTTCCTTCGATTTCAATAATTCATTTGCACGGTGGAGGCTAATTAATTTGAGGTGTACTTATTTTATGCAGCGGCGCGCCGTCCTCATCATCCTCTACCCCGATTCTCCCACGCTCTTTACTTGGACTCGTCGAAGAACATTCACAAAAGGATTACACCCACATCAAAGATGTTCTCGGCAAAGTGCTATGTTTTACTACCAAGCAAGGGGTGGAGATGTTAGGGACAAGAAGAAAAGGGCGGCGGCACGCCTTCACCATAAGACCGACTTCTGCGCATCCAAAGAACCGAGCGATTCTCTTAATGATGGATTCTATGTCCTACACCACATGCCGGAGTACCGACGGGATCACGGAACCTTCACATGGCACCTAGATCTAGCGATGCCCATATTCTCGCAATGGGCAAAGGACATAGGAGATATCGAGGATCATCGACTTGAGCTGAGTTCTATAACATCCAGTAGCGAACTTGCCCAAATCATCATGAATGAGGTCGTCGGAAAACAGGGATGTTCCATGCGTAAGGACAAATGTCGCGGAAGACGTCCAACATGGATAGCCTCTCGGCGTCTCGACATGAAGCCTTTCACAAAGCTCGATGACTATCTCCCTGACTTGGATGGATGGCACGACATGATGGAGTGATTGTCGATATATGACAATGTGTCCGTTTAGTCCATAGTTTCTTTTATGACAAAACTTTGAGTTATGCATGGTGAAACTTTATTTGTGATGTAATTAAACCGTCCTCCTCGACTAGCGAAAATCACTCTAGTTAGGTCATTTGGGTACGATGAACTTTGTTATTTATGCTTATGATATGTTGTTTCTATTTTTGCCAAGTCTGTCTCTTTGTGTTGCTCAACTATATATGTTGCATATCATCAACTCATGTGACGATGCAGGTGCATAGATCATAAATGGCGAAGAAGTGCTATGCCAGGAGTATATATACGACAAGTGGCCGGAGTGTCAGGCCGAGGTGTACCGGTTTTCGGTTTCGAGCGACCACGATGATTTAGTTTAGGTTCACGCTAATGCGAGAGAGGATCTGAACTCATGTACTCAAAGTGATAGCTATTCTCATGTATATCATTGTTTAGATGGATGACGATGTATTTGCAAGTAATCGAGACTTGTATCGCTATTTTCGAGATTGATGACGAGAGACCACTTTGTGTTGGATGATGATTATGATGATGACATGATTTGATGAGACTAATTGTATGTATATGCTATGATTACATTTGTATGTGGATGATATGCTAAATATTATTGTATAAAGCCTATTCAAATGCAAAACAAATAAAAAACAAATCTGCAGGGAAAAAAACTAATAAAACTAGTAGTAGCGAGGGGATTTAGCGATGGCGCCGACTTACGATGGCGCTTACACCAAAACGCAATGCTGCAGATAATACCAAGATGGCGTCTTTTCTAAATAGCGCTGCAGCTATTCATGTGTAGTAGTAGCGTGTGTCAACACGCCGCTCTCGCTATACGTTAGTCAGAAGCGCTTATTAGTAGCGCTGTACCAGCTCATGAGGGTGCCCAAACCCGCGCTGCTGCTAGGCTTTTCCCTAGTAGTGATCCTTCCTAAGCGAATAATGATCATTGACGAGAGGAGGCTTAGGGATGTTACTGTTGGGACAAGATGAGGATATGTGTCCCTTCTCACGACAAATATAGCAACATGTGCTCCCCCTTCTGTTCTTCTTTATTTGATCAACTTGGGGAGCATTATATTTGTTCATCATTGGTAGTGGCCTTTCTTCAACATGAGGTTGACCTTGAGATTGAACTTGAGGACACTTCCCTTGATGCTTCACATTTGAAGCCTTCTTCTTCAATGGACAAGATCTCACATGGTGTCCAACATTCTTGCACTTGAAGCATGTAATGTTGGTCGGATTCTTGACTTGATCTTGTCCATTCTTCTTTCTCATGGACTTCTTATGGTTGGAGATGAAACCAAGTCCGCCCTTGTCATGAGGGGATTTTTGAACACTCAAGATAGCGTTGAGAGAGGTATTTCCTTCATGACAAATTTCCAAGTCTTTCTTTAAAATAGTGACTTGGGCCTTGAGCTCTTTGTTTTCCTCTACAAGGTTAGTATCAACAAAAGTACTAGAGGAAGTAGAAGCTTCATTGTTAGAGCAACAAGGCAAGGAGAGCAATTCATCACAAAAATTAGCAATAATATGTCTAGATGAATCACTAGGACTAGCACATCTCAACAAAGCATTTTGAGTAGAATTAGTGCTAATGTCCACATGAGGCTCACACGATGTTACCTTAGTAAAAATAGCCTCATGAGCTAACTTTAGCCTTTCATTGGAGATTAGAAGGTCATCATGAGAGCCCGAGAGCTTTTCATGACTTTCTTATGATCTTCCATAATTGCTAGTTAGCAAAGCAAGTTGAGCCCTTATCTCAACATTCTCCTTCAAGATATATGCTTCACAAGAAGTAGAGTTAGTAGCACAAGCATCATTGAAAATATGAGAGGAGCTATAAGAAACTAGAGACTTCACATGAGTAGCTTGAAGTTCCTCATAAGACTTAGAGAGTTTGGTGAGCTCTCCTTTGACATTCTTGTAGACAAGGTCAAGGTGCTCAAAATCCTCTTTAAGTTGATCATGAGCAACTTCAATCTCTTCTTTAGAAGACTCTAAGTCTCTAAGAGTTTCTAGAGCATCAAGAAGGTTACAATCGAGTTTTTCATTTTGTTCTTGCTCTTCGTGAAGTAAATCATTACACTTTCCAAAATGAGTGATAAGATCTTTAAACATCTCATAAGTGTTCTTATTTACCCCATGAAGAGAATTACCAATTTCATATATTTCTTGACTCATATCCCTATCACATTCATCATTACTCTCATCAATATCATTACAAAGAGTAGATGATACCTCAGTATTACCTCTTGCCATGAGGCACATGTGAACATCGGAGGTTGACGATGATTCTTTTGGAGAGGGAGTTTATTTATCATCAAGAGTAGGATATCCATGTCCATCCTCTTGACACTCATAGCATTTCCTCTCCAACAAGGTGATGTCCTTATTTGCTCCTCTAGCAATTTCCTCATTAATGATGTGTGCACTATTTTCTCTTGTTTCCTCTACATGGTTAGTCAAACAACAACTAGAGGAAATAGAAGCACATAGATCATGGAAACAAGGAGTATCAAGCATATCAACACAAGAATGTAAGTCATTTTTGCTAGATATGCTCAAGTCCATAGAATCTACAACACTACCATGTATACATGTAAGATCATCAATGTTGAGCACATCATCACAATCATCACAAATGATATTTTCACTCACCATGTCATTACCTTGGGACATGCCACATGATGGTGAGGCGGAAGAAGTAGAAATGTCCAAGTACACGGAGGAAGAAGCAATATGGAGATCTTCATGATTTGAAGATGTGGAGACCTCCTCAATTAACTCCTCCGAAAGATGATGAATATCAACAAGATTGGACCCACCATATATTTCTTCAAGTTTGGTCCACATATCATGAGCCATCACACAAGTCATGATAGACTTAAATACTTCGAGGGATATAAACCGGATTATGGCATTCTTAGCACTATATCTACAAAGCATATCATCATTTTCCTCACTAGTTGGAAAAAGGTCGTCCTTCCACGGAGAAGCCCCTACAAGAACAATTCGCACAAAACATGGACCCATGGTCCGAAAATGACAAAGCATGTGAATTTTCCACAAGTGATAGTTTGTGCCATTAAAACAAAAAGTGTCATCATGCACTATACCACTAGTCGACATCTTTACTCTCTAGGCGGTGAAGCCCACAAAGGAGAGACCAAAGCTCTGATACCAATTGAAATGATCTAGATGACGACTAGAGGGGGGTGAATAGGAGTTTTAAAACTTTTATGGATTTGGCTTTATCCTAATGCGGAATTAAACTAACGGATACTTTTCAAGCACAAATCCTAAATATGCTAGGCTCAACTAAGTGCACCAACAACCTATGCTAAACAAGATAGGCAATTAAGCAAACTACAAGCACAAACTATATCACAAGATATGGAAATGAGGAACAACAAAGCAATTCAACTATCATAAGATATATCAATATGGGCAAGTATGAATTGCGGAAAGTAAAGGGTGTGGGTATGAGATAACCACAAGTGAGTCGGGGACGCGGATTTATCCCGAAGTTCACACTCGTGAGAGTGCTAATCTCCATTATAGCGGTGCCGTAGCCAAAGCTCCGGGGCGTCACCAAGTGACTCACCGTATTCTCCCTTTCGAGTCACCCCCAACGGATGAGCCTCGGTTCACCCGGGGTTGGTCTTGAAGGCGACCACCACACCTTTACAAACCTCTCCGGAGCACACCACAACCACGGAAGCTTCCGGAGGAACTTGACCACCTAGGCCACTTTAACACCCTTCCTCGGAGCACACCACAAAAGGAAGCTTCCGGGGGAACCTTGGCCACATAGGCCTCTTCACAATCTTCTCAATATATCACCAAACCGTCTAGGAGGCGAAGCCTCCAAGAGTAATAAACTCACGGGCTCTCACACGAACAAATCAATGCGGGGAGCTCAAACCAATGCAACAAATGCAATGCAAGGTCAAGCAACAAATGCTCAACTCACTCTCTCAATCTCACAAGATGCAACTCAAGAAAGTGGGAGATTGAAGAGAGGGGATGCAATGGAGGAAATCAACAAATGACTCCAAGATCCATCCACAAATCCCCCTTCACTTAGAAGGGAGATAGGGGTTTGGGAGAGGTGGTAAGAGGCTCAAAATTATGTTTAGAATGTGAATAAACAACCCCCAAACCGGTGGGGAGGAAGGGCTCTTTTATAGCCAACTTCCAAAACTAGCCGTTGGGGCTCCAACAGACACTTCCTGGACACCCCGTGCCCACGGGGGTTTAGACCCGTGCCCACGGGGTCCCGTCTTGACAGTACAAGCCCGTGTGCACGGGCCTCGTGCTGCAGGGTCAAAACCCCGTGTCCACGGGTACCTGTAACAACTGCAAAGAGCCCACTAAAACAGTGATAACTTTGGCATACGGACTCTGAATTCGATGATCTTGGGCTCGTTTTGAAGCTATGGAAAAGCCCAAGGTCCTCACATAGAGAACCACCCAAGATCAACGATAAATAATGATGCAAGTAATGCAAAGGTTTGAGCTCTCTACATGCAACATGATCAAGCTACTTGCCCGAGAGTCCTTCTTGATAGTACGGCTATCAAACCTATAATCCGGTCTCCCTCCAAGAACCATGAGACCGGCAAAACTAGGAAAACCTAGCTAAGGTATACCTTTGCCTTGCATATTCAACTTGAGCTTGGTGATGACTCCAATGCTTGTCTCAATTTGGAATCCCTTTCTTGTCCACAACCACTTGGTGAAGATGCTTGAATTGATTCCTCATATTGCAATGAGGGAAGCCTTAACTTAAGCCCATCTTCACATGAGCATTATCATGATATGGACCGCAAGCTTCAAAGCATATAACCTCCGGCTTCTCATCTTGCACTTGGACTCCTCGAACCCGATGGCCATCACCACTTGATGTCATCCACACATAGGCTACTTGAGATCTTTCCTTTTGATGCAAGCCCATGAGAAACACCTAACCCATATAGACATACCAAACACATAGCATGGGTTAGGTAACAAAGCACAATTCACAATTACTTACCATACCACTAGATCAGTTGATCTCACGTGGTACAATGTTTGTGCTTTGAGAGTTGACCACTTAGATATAATCTTCGAGCTTCATCTTGGTCAACCAACATCTTTACTCGAAGCTCCATCTTGGTTCTTGAAAGCCACAATGAACTCTTCATTTCCCTTCATTGCTTCAAGACTATATCAAGTTCCACTATGAATATCATCTTGGTCACCCAACATCTTTACTCGAAGCTCCATCTTGGTTCTTGAAAGCCACAATGAACTCTTCATTTCCCTTCATTGCTTCAAGACTATATCAAGTTCCACTATGAATACCATCTTGGTCACCACTTGCCCTTCTAAAAACTCCATCACAATCTCTTGAGAGGCATAATGAATTCGTCACTCTAGTTGCTTGCTTCAAGACTTGATCAATCAAAACCCAACACAAGAGCTCACCATGATCTTGTCTTGAGACCATAACTTGAATTCTTCTCTTTGATTATTCTCTCAAACCCTTGATCCTTAAAAGCCCTCCATCATAATATCTTGAGAGGCACAATGAATTCTTCACTCTAGTTGTTTGCTTCAAGACTTGATCAACCTAAACCCAACACATGAGCTCACCATGATCTTGTCTTGAAACCATAACTTGAATTCTTCTCTTTGATTATTCTCTCAAGCCCTTGATCCTCAGAAGCCCAAATATATCAATCTTTGAGATCCTCCAATGCACTCCATCATGAACATAATTAGATTAGGCATTGAAACCAATCTTGATGGCTTCAATAGAAGTACCCGAAGACCAACTTGAAACCTCACTGGATATGGGATCTCGAGAGCCAACACCTAGGCCCCGTGAGCATGGGGTATCCAAAGAGTTGACACTCGACCCCGTGCGCATGGTACAAGCCCGTGTGCACGGGGTATCCAGAGAAGGATACCATGAGGACTTCTTCGGATGCTTTGATGGCAGACTTCACAAAACAACCCAATGCACTTCAAGCATCACTATGGAACATATCTTCATATAAGATGCAATGCATTTGATGCTCCATAGGAATTGTCATTTAATACCAAAGCATAGGGCAAATATATCTTCGTATATATGAACTTCATCCTTGAATCCGTCCAATATCCTTGAGGCACTATCTTCATATATATATATATATATATATGGACTTCATCCTTGATTTCATCCAATATCCTTGAGGCACTATCTTCATATATATGGACTGCATCCTTGATTCCGTCCAATATCCTTGAGGCACTATCTATGGACAAAACCTTCAAATATATCTCACTAAAAACATTAGTCCGTAGAGATTGCCATTTAATTACCAAAACCACACTTAGGGGCTACATGCCCTTTCACCGAGCCTTGTACTTTTCGATAGTACCATCAGGCCTAAGCTTCTTCTTGAATACCCATTTGCATCCTATAGGTTTGCACCCATAAGGACGATCAGTTATCTCCCAAGTTTCATTCGACAAGATGGAATCCATCTCGCTACGAACTGCTTCCTTCCAGTAGTCAACATCTTCAGATGCATAGGCCTCTAAAATAGAACTGGGAGTGTCATCTATGAGATACACAAGAAAATCATCACCAAAGGACTTTGCAGTCCTCTGTCTCTTGCTCCTAATAGGAACTTCATTGTTCTCCTTCACAGACTTTCAAAGTGTTCCATCGAAATGGCAGTTCGATGGTTGTGACTAGTTCTGATTCGATGAACTAGGCATCTCCCGATTAGATGAGGTAGCCATATCCTTCATGGGAAAGATATCTTCAAAGAAAGTCGCATCATTCGACTCCATGATCGTACCGACATGCATGTCAGGTACCTCGGATTTTACAACCAAGAATCTATAGCCAATGCTATGAAAAGCATATCCCAAGAAAACACAATCCACAGTCTTTGGTCCAAGTTTCCGCTTATTTGGAATTGGAACATTGACTTTCGCCAAACAACCCCATGTTCGCAGATAAAAGAGTTTTAACCTTTTCTTCTCCCATTCCTTGAATGGAGTTATCTCTTTGTTCTTTGTGGGAACTCGATTTAGGACATGACATGCTGTCAATATCGCCT
Source organism: Aegilops speltoides (assembly GCA_021437245.1). Taxonomy (NCBI): domain Eukaryota; kingdom Viridiplantae; phylum Streptophyta; class Magnoliopsida; order Poales; family Poaceae; genus Aegilops; species Aegilops speltoides. Next base: position 142,890,044 of record CM038147.1, read on the forward strand.
CCCTCCACCATGCCTTGGAGAGACCCGATGTGTCTAACATGGCGTTAACCAAATCGATTAGAGTACGGTTCTTTCTTTCGGCCACCCCATTTGGTGAGGTGAGTAGGGGCGTCCTCTCATGGATTATACCATGTTCCGCACAAAAAGCATCAAATTCATTGGAAAAATACTCTCCACCACGGTCGGACCTAAGCATCTTGATTTTCCGATCAAGTTGGTTTTCCACTTCAGCTTTATAGATCTTGAAAAAGTTCAAAGCCTCATCCTTAGATTTCAGAAGATACACACGGCAGTATCTAGTGGAGTCGTCAATTAACGTCATGAAATATTTCTTTCCACCTTTTGTCAAAACACCATTCATTTTAATAGATCTGAATGTATAAGTTCTAGTGGTGCAAGATTTCTCATCTCCGCAGTCACGTTCAGACTTACGAGGTTGCCTAGCTTGCACACACACTTGACACTTAGATCCCTTGACAATGGTGAAACTAGGGATTAAGTTCAACTTCGCTAGTCGCGACATGCAACCAAAGTTAACATGACAAAGACGTGAATGCCACACATTTGATTCACTATTGTTGCAAATATGGTTAACAACTTTATTGCAAGCGTCTGATAAGGATAAACGGAACAGGCCTCCTGACTCATAGCCTTTACCAACAAAGGTTCCATACTTGGATATTACAAATTTATTCGACTCAAAGATAAGCTTGTAGCCATCTCTACACAGAAGAGATCCACTAACAAGATTTTTATTGACAGAGGGGACATAATGCACGTTCTTCAGCCGCACGATCTTTCCCGAAGTAAACTTTAGATCGACCATGCCAACACCACGAACAGAAGCACTTGAACCGTTGCCCATCGGCGGGTTGAAGTCCCTATGATCCGATAAGGCGAAAATATGGAAATATCACCGCATACATGCACATTAGCAGCCATGTCAATCAACCAATCGGAGAATGACATCTTGAAAGAATAGTGGGAAATATACCATACCGGCATCCTTCATGTCAATGTCTCCGATGACAACATTAGCGGTCTTGCCGCCTTTCCCAGGATGACGCTTGTCATAGCGATTGGGGCAACTAGGAGCCCAATGATCAGGATCTCCACACACATGACAAGCACCTTTCTTCTTGTCACTCTTCTTCTTGAAGTTCGTGTGTTGTACAGCCTTGTTCTTCCCATCAAACTTTGCTTTACCATCAAGCTTGCCCTTGTTCTTGAACTTGTGGGACTGGAAGTTTTTCTTCTGTACCAGATTGACACTAGATCCTCCCTCAATACCTCGAGCACGTGTCCTTTGCTCTCGCCTTTTCTTCCACATCAAGAGTACCAATGAGATCCGGGACGGAAAACTCCTGTCTCTTATGCTTCGGTAAGGTAGCAAAGTTCCTCCACGAAGGAGGAAGCTTAGTGATGATAACCCCGGCAACAAACTTGTTCGGTAGGATACAATTGAAGTGCTCAAGTTCTCTAGCAAATGATCAGATCTCATGAGCACGCTCAACCACGGAGCGCTCTTGGTCATCCTGTAATCATAGAATTGCTCCATGATGTACAGCTCGGTCTGCGCATCAAGAGACCCAAAACTTGGCCTCGAAAAGTCCCCACATATCTTTTCCATTGTCAATTGGCGATAAGCATCAACTATGTTCTCACCAAGAACACTCAAGAGAGCAGCCTTAAACAAGGTATCCATTTTACGAAAAGCTTGTGCCTGCTGAGCATCTTGCTCTCCTTCAGTTTGCCAAGAGTGGCGTCATAGCAACTCATAGTTTGAAACCATAAGACTGCTCTCACGCGCCACCCTTATAGTGGATACCCTCAAACATAGGAGGTCTCATGGAAGCAAAGAAAACCATTCGAGGTAAATTGCCTATAATAAGGTTTTTGGATTGTTGAAAATATGAGCAATTTACGAATGATTTTATTAATGAAATAGTAGATAAAACATGGCTAGTATAGCGGTGATAAAATAAGCCATGCGATTTGACAAAGAGAAGGTAAACAGATGTTCATATATGAACCGTAACTAAACATATCTAGAGCGATAAAGATAGTAGGTTGCACATATGAAATAGAGTCTAACATACGTAGAAGCAAAAACTAGAGTCAAGCTCAGCGGGACTTCTAACGAAAGGAGAAGAACACGTCGGCACACAGACAGCAGCAGGTTACCGACTTGGGTCGGTGTCCTCGCCGCCATGTCGTCGAGGAGGTCGTTGACGTCGGGGAAGTAGTCGTCGGCGACCGGATCGTCCGTGATGAAGCATCCAGTAGTCGCGCTGAGCGCTCCCCAAAAACCTTGTCACCCTTCTCCCGTATAGGAATCAAAAGGTGCGGTTCCGGAAAAATTTAGACATCGGCTCATTCCTGCAACCCGCGGCGCGGCGGGCGGCAGAGAAGGAGCGCGCGTGGATATCCCCTTGTTCTCATGCTCATACAAGTGGAGAAGGAGCCTCCCTTATAAAGAGGTCCAACTCCCTCTAAACTAGCAATGTGGGACTAAACTTTAGTTCCACCTCTTGCCTTGCACGAATGGGCTGTGTGGGTCTCTAGGATTTATTAGGAATTTCTGAAATTGCTATTGGATAGACAAAAATTCCAGCATTTTGAACAGTGACTTCATAAGCAATTCGATGGGCTGTAGGTACGATGAGGAGGCTGCTGGGGTAGCATGTACGGACAGGGGTTGTGGCGTGAGGACGCAGGTATTTCCCTGTCAACATGCAGGGCACCAACACGCGATGGATGTGGCCGAATATCCAAGGGCAAAATCCAGCGACCATCGAGCAGGGTCATGACTCATGAGCAGCTCCAGTGATTAAAGGGGAAATGTACTGCAACGGTTACCTGGGAGAATTAAAGTTAAACACATCTGTTTCCTTTTAGAGGAGAGCAGTGGGATTTGTATGAGGCTGGAGTAGGTGAAGAGGGAGAGGCAGCTGTGGAGAAGACAGGAGGCAGAACATATACATACCTGAAAGCAGAAGAGCTAAAACAAAAAGGAGTTGCATCAATAAAAAAATGTCCAAACCTGAACAATAGAATCACCATGCATGTAAATAAAATAAAACCAAAACTATAGTAACTTTGAACACGAACAATAGTGCAGACAAATCATCAAAGGGGCAATCACAGCCGAACCACATAGAACTGGACAAATTGTTTAATCCCGAAACAAAATTGCCATACAGCTGTCAACTGGTTCGATGAATTGTGGCACGGATATGTAGCTCAAAGTCAAAGAACCCAATCTCTGTTTGAGGCATGGATATATACCGGCTGCTACTGAAAACAAATCGAGAGAGAGCAAGGAGAAGAGATGCTTAGGCATTTCTTCGGGTTGGGCTCGCGGACCTTGATGTTGACAGCTCCTCCAGCTGGAACCCGAACCACTCGTCCAGATCGGGGCCTTAACTGGGAGGCCGCCAGCGCCAGGAGAGCCCGGAGAAGAGCGACGGCGTGCGCATAGAATGATTCGACGGCGGCAAGGGAACCATGGCTCGGCCCACATCCCATCGCCCTGAGAGGCATCGAAGGGGAGTCATAGCGGGAGGAGTGGACTGGTGCTCATATCTGGAGGAGCGCCCTCACGCGGAGATTACAATCCAGCCGCCGCACACGCGAGGATTGGAGAAAGATTTATCATGTGGGGAAGAAACGGAAGTGGAGAAGGAAGCGGACGGACTCGCGCTTTGATGGGGAAATCAATCGGGAAGGAATCGGAATTGCACAAGGAAGCGGTGCGGTCAGGCTAGTGGGGGCGTGTGGTTAAGAAATGAAGTGGTATTTCTCATCAGAAGAAAAGCAATGCTTTGGAAAAATTAAAGATGATAATGCTGATGTGGCATATATGAGGTGGATAGGCTGCATGTCAAGAGAAATACTCCCTCCGTTCCTAAATATTTGTCTTTTTAGAGATTCAAATGAACTACCACATACGGATGTATGTAAACATATTTTAGAGTGTAGATTCACTCATTTTGCTCTGTATGTAGTTACTTGTTGAAATCTCTAGAAAGACAAATATTTAGGAACGGAGGGAGTAGGATAGGGAGGATGAGCTATTTAGGTATTATAGATAAGCCCTCCCATGAATAAATTCTTCATAAATTGGTTCAAACAGGGGGGGCATTGGTCCCCTATATCAATTGGGCCACCCTGATCTGAATTCCTTGCTACACCACTAACTCGAGATGCCCAATTGATCTTCTCGCCAAAAACTTGAAAAGTTCAAAGCTTGTAGACGATGATTACTTCCTGTCTGAGCACACAAACAACACATGCCTTCTAGATAGCTTCGTCGACACAGGTGCTGCAACTGGAGGTGTCTGTGTCGCCTCAGCACCGCGCTAGGGCATATGTGGCCTCACCTTACACAATGGGGTCTCCGACAAACATTCTTCAAGAAGTTGACACCTTCCGAGGCAGTGTCATGGACAAAGACTTGAATGTTTCTTGGTACCTCGATCCCGTGTAGTTTTCACCCTGACAATAAAGGTTGGGATCTGGCTTGCAGCAATAATGACACTTTGGAGGATAGAAGCCAATGATACTAACAGAAGTGATATCTTCATGCCAGACAACTTCATCAGAAAATAAAAAAATAAGAAGTAAAAGTTAGTTTAGTTAATGATGGTAACTATATCCTCTTATAAATAGAAATGAATAGCTTTGTAATTTCCAATTAAGCAATCAAATATATGAATTATTTTCTACCATTTTGGTGGTTTAATGATACTCTAGGAGGTTTTTATCTTCCCAAATCAGTCATTGTGTGCACATAAATGCAAAGGCTAATAAATTCTTCATAACTTGGTTCAAGCGGGGGGGGGGGGATTTGCCCCCTCAGCTAAATATCTCGGGCTTTACTAGTATGTTGGTATGTTGTATTCATGGTGTAATTTATATCACTTGGATCACCCTGATCCGAAATCTTGGCTACGCCACTGCACGGAGACAATGGCATCGTGAAGAGGATTGCGGCAGGGGATCCTATATATATACCCATATCGCTTCATACTTTGTGCGGAGGATTCTCGGCGCTGGTCCACCAAGCTAAGCTAGCCGAACACTTGAGGGGCATTAGGGTGGCGCCTACGCCCCTCACAGTCACACATATGTTGTTTGTCGATGACTCACTAGTGCTATCTAGAGGAGGGAGGGGGTGCAGAAATCAGCCACAGCCTGGAGATTCATGAGGCGGGCTCGGGTCAAGTGGTGAACAGGGACAAATCGGTTATCATGTTCAGTAAAAATGCAAAGGCTTGGGCTAAACTATCGGTCATGCAGATTTTGGGTTTGCAACAAGAGACCTAGAATGGGAAGTATTTGGGTATACCAAGGACCGGTTGCGGATTCGTATTCAAGGCTGGATTGAAAGGTTCTTGTCGATGCAGGGCAAAGAGATCCCAGTTAAATCAATGGCACAAGCGATACCATTGTACACAACGAGTTGTTTCGACCTGAAAAGGACATAGTGAAGAACTTAGAAAGATGATTGCTCAATATTGGTGGTCTCATCAGAAGGAACACGATAAGATGCACTGGGTTGGATGGGAGAAAATGAAGCTACTGAAGAAAGACGATGGTTTGGGGTCTAGGAACCTATACTGTTTAACCTTCAATGCTTGCGAGGCAAGTATGGAGGCTACGACAGAGCCCTGAATCACTGTGCGCTTGAGTGTTATAAGCAAAATATTTCCGGCTACTCGAAGTCCACCAACGATGCAGGGCACATCATCATCTTGAGCCACAAGACAAGGACTCTGCTATGTACTCCCTCCGTCCGGTATTTCCGGACGGAGGGAGTATCTAGCTAGGTCGCTTTATTTAAGCATGTATGAACCGACAAGGTTTCTCCCGCTCCACATAGACCAAGACACCTCCTAATTTCACTCCATCAGCCATTACGTGTAAGTACTGAATTTTCTGCAACGGCACGCATAAGTCGGAGCTTGCCTGTTTGGCGTCGTGGTGGGTTACTTGGGTGTAACCACAAGAAGTTGTATAAGGACTCTGTCAGTAATCTCATTCAGTCATGCATGGACATATTACAGCAGTGGCAATTTTCAATGAATGAATACTACCCAACAAACCTAATTTCACTCCACATATGACACCGGAAGAAAATGTGCAGCAGAAAAGAGTTTAACTTGAATTCGACACCTTTTATCTTTTATCATGTGTAGCAATTGATACATCCCACAGAAAATCAATGGCATCTGTTGTTTCAGGAACAATGTTTCCCTATTCTCGAGTATGGACGAGCTTGATCTTTCACATTTCCCCCCTTGAATGTACGTATCCAGCAAGGTGGAAACAAATTCAGCGTAACGCGGTGAGACGGTCTTGGATTGCCGAGTGAAGATGCAAAATGGCTACTTTTGAGGTGGAGTGTTTGCAAGCCTCCAAGAATAAGGCTCCAGGATTCCAATGATCCTGGACCCAGCCACCTCGCCAGCAGGGACGGCAGCTGAGATTTCTTCCAGGTGTTCCTTGCTCAGCTTTACCTTTACAGCCTCGATGTTTTCATTAAGGTTCTTCAGTTTTGTTGTTCCTAGATTCAACGAACAGTTAGGCACTTGCACATAAATTAAATGGACACAGCTGCTAAGTTTTGCCGTAATGAAAATGATTGCACTTCTGTAACCTCCATTTTGTTGAGAAAACTGCTGTTTGAGTACAAGGGAAGGGAAGAAGCGTGTAGATTATTTTGCTATGCGAAGAAACACAATAACAACCACAAAGTTAATATCCAGTATGTGTTCCAGGCACCGCCTCCAAAAATACAAAACTATTTATAGCATAGACTTAAAACGAGATATCTACAAATTAAAGCTTATTTTTGGTCTATTTGTTTGAGTTCTGATGATATTTAGATCTATACATCTGTAGTCTAATTTTCATAAATTTTTAGGACGTCGATAACTGCCACACGTGTGGTAGGAAAGGAGACGCACCACACATCTCTAATGCAAATAGATTGCCACGTCATCGCATGCATGCATGCGAGAATCTTTTCAGATTTTCAGTTTTTAAAATGTTTTATCTCTTAAATGAAAAATACGATTGAAGATCCATTTTCACCATTAAATCCCTCGCGACGATATCTTCAAAACTAGATCTCATATCGATATATTTCGGCGAAAAAAAATGGTTAAAAATTGCCATGTCTATTGCACATGAATTGCCATGATATTTACACTGAAGTTGCCATGATATGTTTCAACTATTTGCTTTTACATTTAAAAATAAATTTTAACATATTATAAAACGGAGAATTAAGAAACTAGACTTGCCATGCACCATAAACTAAAATTGCCATGATACATGCACTTAAAATTACCATGGTTCAATAAAAAATATATTTTCATGGTCAAAGTACTAGAATTGCCATCATAAAAAAACTAAAATTGCCATGATCTACAAACTAAAATTGCCAGGTGGCAACTTTAGTTTAAGCACTATGGCAACTATAGTGTAAACATCATGGCAACTTCTGGGCAAAAAAAAAATCGTCGAAACATCTATACTACTATATAGTGTACAAGTTTGGGAGCATCAATCCTAGCCACTGGTCTCCTAAATCTAACGGCTGAGATTAGAGGGATTCATAGTGAACAGTAGCCCGCAGCTGAATCTATTGAGTTCTGGAACCATCGCATTGTACCTCCTAGAAAAGAAGACCTATGCCTCTTCTGCCATGTTGCAATTGTCAAGTTGTGACGAGTAAAAGATAAACGTAGGCTGTGAGCCCATGCGAGATGGTCCGGGAGGAGAAACAAAAGCTGAAGTAAACAATTTGTGGGTTTCACCAAGTACAGCTTTCTTTATATTTTTCAAAAAAAAAAAGGTTCAGTGGTTGTATTGTAGCAATTAGTAAATTTCTAAACTTCATTTTGCGCACATCAACAATATAATTTTTTGCTCCGAATTTATTTTTCAGTGATGTATGCTTTTTTTTCTCCTTTTGTCAGAATCACACCATACTGTTAAGACGTGCATAGCACGTGCATACACACTAGTATCAACATGGGGTCTAGTTTTGAAGATCTCGTCGAGATGGATTTAATGGTGAAAACGGATTTTTCTTTCGCTTTTTTTATTTAGGAGATAAAACATTTTTAAGCCGAAAACCAAAAAGATTGCTGCTGATGTCATCTATTCATACGTGGCAAAATGAGTGGTGATGGAGGCGTGTGGGCGATCTGCAAACGCCCACACGTGTGGGCGTTAGTTTTTCCGAATTTTTAACATATATATTGAAGTTATGTTACTCAGACATCGTATCTGTAAAACTGTGGCACCCCCAATCTTAAGATCTAGATCTGCCACTGATCCAAGATACAAATATAAGTAAGGGGATCATGAAAATTCGGAGGTCAAGATGCTAAAACCTAATTGCACAAATGAGCAGGGCATATGTGCCTGAAACTGACATTATGACAACCAACAGGCAAGGCCCAACTGGTTAACTGCCCAAGACATTCCTCAAGATGACTCACTCTTATAGTGCGTGGTGATATTGGCTGATGGAGTAAATAGCATAAAACTACTAGTTTACAGGCTATGGTTCCAAAAAACTACCATTTTTTAATTTTTCTCAGAAAGCTACCAAACGCGCGGTCCGCTGTTTCAAAAAACCCAAATCACCGAGTCTTTAGTAGTTGATCACGATTATGACAGTTGGGCCCCACACTTTTGTTTGACCGTTTACTTTGACCGTTAGCTTACAAGGGGGGCCCACCTGTGAGTTTTCAATTAGGTCCCTAAATGTTTTTGCAAAAAGCAATCGGGTCTCCAAAGGAGACGCGCCCGCTGCAACCTGCTCGATCCCGAGCCGCCTGCACCGGCCGGCGAGCGAGCCGCCAAGATGCCTCTCTGCCGCCGCCGTGCCGCCATGTCGTGCCTCGCCTGCCGCCATGCCGTGACTCGACTGCTGCCGCGCCTTGCCTTGCCTGCGGCCGCGTCGTGCCTCGCCTGTGGCCTCCGCTATCCCCTGCCGCGAGCTCCTCAAGCTCGACGTGGTCGTCGCCGGCTTGGGAGGGGAGGCGGCGGTACCTAGCGCCCGCCATGGCGCATGGCGATCATGGCGAGCCCCATGGCGCGCGGCGACGACCACGGGCGAAGCCCCATGGCGTTGCGCGCCGTGGCGGAACCCATGGCGGCGGCGCGCGGTGGCGACCACCCATGGTGGCGTGCAGCGGCGACCACGGACGGAGCCCCATGGAGGCGCAAGAGCGACCACGGGCAGAGCCCTTTGCAGGCACGGCGGCGATGGTCCAAGGACCCGATTGCTTTTTAAATGATTCCAGGGACCCGATTGCTTTTTTAAAATATTTGTAGGGGCTAATCCGTAAAAATCTGTGGATGAGGTGCTGACATGTGGCCCCCACAAGTCAGTTAACGGTCAAACAAACAGTCAACCAAACGGTGCATTTAGTGGCGGGCCCAACCTGTCATAAACATGTTTAATTTTTTAACAAAGAGGATTTGGGGTTTTTTGAAACAGCCAACCCCTGACTTGGTAGTTATCAGCGAAAAAAATAAATCCGGTAGTTTTTTGGAACCCTAACCCGTAAAGTAGTAGTTTTATGCTATTTACTCTGGCTGATGCTAGCTTTAGACCGGTTATGCTTAAGAAAAGCATCGTTTTAGATGACAAAAGACAAATTTCATCAGTATTCGAGACAGAAATGAAACTATGCACTACTGCATATTCAGCTAATGCAATATCTTGCACTGCCCTGGAAAACGTGCAAAAACTGTTACTAGGCATCATCCTGGTTTACGCTCGGAGCGCTGAAATTAGTGCAACAACCCGGCAAAGTACAATGCGCCAGCTCTGCACCAATAGCTTCTAGGTACAAATGTTGTCACTTTGTTCAATTTCAGAGAAGTCTTCCAGTTGATTCATTATTAGAAATATTTGTCATGCTTGAAAGGTTCAGATGTACACTAGGTGCAAGACCCTGTTCTTATAGGATCGGTGCAAGATCATATTAAGCTTGATAATTGGGAGTATTTGAGAGAAGAACACTACTAATTAATAGCATGCGGGTGTTAAAAACGGTACCAGGGATTGGAACGACATCGTCCCCTTGATGAAGAACCCAGGCAAGAGCAAGTTGAGCAGGTGTGCAGCCATACTTGGTGGACAACATTTCGAGTCGTGTATACAGAACTTTATTCTTCTCCAGGTTTTCTCCAGTATACCGAGGATGTTTGGACTGCAATGGGATAGATGAGATGGTCACACAAATAACATCACCTTTCTCTGTGGGAGAAGATAATACTAGTTTGACTTTTCTTACCAGTAAACTCCCTGATGGTAAGCTCTCTACGGCTGCCCTACCAGCAAAGAAACCACGACCAAGTGGGCTATATGGAACAACTCCGATGCCAAGCTCCCTGAATGCAAATACTTCACATCACAAACGGAAGTCTGAAGACGCCATGAACAGAGTGTAAAATGGCTTGCTAGCTACCCCGGAAATGAAGAGTAAGAAGAAACCTATGTCAACATGACTAGTAAGTTTCAAACCGAAAGAAAATGAGTCCAATGGGGGGAGCGGCGACAAGGATGAGATAACAGGATTTTGCTCCTGACAGGATATGAAACCCTGGCCAGCAGGGATGCAGCAATGCAACCTTACCACTGGCTATCACTCAGTTCTTTATAAATCCCAAACAAAGCAACAAATTATCTATGAACTGCATTATCATTTTCACTTCATACTTAAGGGTCCAACATGCAAAATATAATATGACAGACAACGCATGACATATGTAAACCCAAGTTTGATGATGGAGCCAGATGGAGTGATTTTCCTGTAATCAACCATGTAGGACATAACAGCGAACTCCTTAGTTTTTTGACAACTACTCCCTCTGTTCCTAAATATAAGTCTTTCTAGAGATTCCAACAAGTGACTACATACGGAGCAAAATGAGTGAATCTACACTTTAAGATATGTCTACATACATCTGAATGTGGTAGTTCATTTGAAATGTCTAGAAAGACTTATATTTAGGAAAGGAGGGAGTATAAACTTAAAAAGTTGGTAGGAGTAGCTTACTCATATAAGTACTAATCAACCAGGAATCAGCTAAGAGCAACTGCCCGATTGCCTAGATGCATAGCCCAACCATAAAAGAATATTATTCACCTCAAATTTTTCTGAATGACTTGGAATGATGTTGTCAGTGACTTTACTGTTGAATACAATACTAATAACACATCCTGCTGGAGTTTGTTGAGATCCAGTAAACCTAATTAAAGCTCTGAGTACATGTATGAAAGGAATATGTACGCTGGGTTTTCTGAAATTAAAGTAAAAAAATGACCTAATTAAAGTAAAAAGTACTCTGTATAGGAATGGGACTGGATGAACCTGCATAGTGGTATAATATCTTCCTCTATATCCCTGGTCCATAGTGACCACTCCATCTGCACCGCGGTGATCGGATGAACTGCATGTGCCCGTCTAATGGTATCGGCACTAGCCTCAGACAAGCCAACATACTTGACTTTCCCTTCTTCAACCAACTTCTTCAGTTCCCCCATCTACACATGCCCAGTGAAGAAGTCAGACACAAGCAACGAAATTCAGAGCACGATTATTCGATCGACCGATACAGACAGTTTCCTCTATAGGCACTGACTGGTCGATGCGATGCTGGAAATATAGGTCGATGTAGTCCACACCGAGGCGCACAAGGCTTGCTTCGCAGCTCGCACGCACATATTCTGGAGTGCCCTTCACACACAGGCCACCGGCGTCGAATCCTGCGATGCCACACTTGGTGGCCACTTGAACCCTTTCACGAGGCACTTGCCTTAGTGCCTGCTCAAGACATTTGCACCACATCACTCATCAGGTTACAGCGAAGAAAGCAGCAATTTAACTCGTCGGTGCATTCTGACTTGATGCAATGTGTCTAGTGGCCGACCTTAGTGCAGACAACTGAAGATCAAGACCCCTCCAATGCTATACTAAACACAAAACAAAAATACAATGAGATCTAAACACGTTCTAGGATCTCTAACTCTTGTTTTTGCCACTCTAACTTTTGCCCATTTCTTATGCCACTCTAGCTCTTGACATTTCACTTTTGGTACTCTAAACTTTTGACAATACATCACAATTGCCATTTCGGCAAAAGCAAAAAAAATGGCAAAAATGAATGTCAAATTTTAGAGTGGCATAAGAAAAATGGACAAAAGCTAGAGTGGCAAAAACAAAAACATTCCCGATAACAGACGGTCTCCAGAGGACGCGATGAACGGTGCGCGCGGCGACCGATCTGGCGCTCAGATGGGTCGACCGACGCGGAGCACCGGCCATTTTCGCCGCCCCTCAGCCGAACAAAGCACAAACACAGCATATTCGAGCTTGGAGAGGCAGGAGCAAGACAGGAGGAGGATTTTTGACCTTTCCAAGCAGGACCTCGTTGGTGTGTGGCCCGTAAGCATCGGCGGTGTCGAAGAAGGTGACGCCGGCGTCGAAGGCGCGCCGTATGACGGCGACGCCAGCATCCTCCGGCACCGGATCGTTGTACACCCCGGTGAGGCCCATGCATCCGAACCCGATCTTGGACACCTACCTCGCAAATGGCACATCCCCAGCTCATCATTCGATCCTGCGGTTTCATATTTCCCCGCAGATTTGCGAGCAGATTCGAGGGGGTCGAAGGTGGGATTTCCGGCTGGTTTGTTACCTCGAGGCCCTGCTTGCCAAGCTTCACTCTAGCCATCTGGCTCTGCTCCATGGATCCAACTGCGCAAGCAAGATTAGTAGCGAGAAGGCACAGGAGGAAGAAGACTGAGGGCAGAGGACAGAAGACCTCGCCGGCTAACTGTTGGGTCAAGTGTTTCTTCCCGGAATTTTTTTTAACCTTTCCCGGATTTATTATTGCTTGTGGGTGGATGCCGCCCAAGTCCAACACATCGTCTTCCACGTCAAAAAAGGGAGGAGCCTAGATAAAGTTCGTTTATGCGCCTCAATTATAAGGTTTGGGGCAAATCACCCCCTAACATTTTTATTTTCATTTTTTGTGTAAAAGGACCCGTATTGAAGTATTAAATATCGTCAACATAATAAAAAAATACATCGATGTCCATGGACCACTGAACTACCACAACTGCCGCCAGAACAAGCCGTTGATGCATTGTTGTCGTTGAAGCCGGCTTGGCCTTGTCATTGACAACCGAGAAGTCTTCATGCAGATGCCTCTAAGGACTAGCGCCCTAGAGCCCGTGTCATCATGGTTTAACCCTTAAATTAATTTGAAGTGTCTAACATCTTAAGTCGACATCGTGAATATGGGGCCAGAAACTCTAACCTTGTCGTCCCAAGAGATGGCAGAAGTCCAAAATCTACACCAGGGCTTTTGTCAACTGTCCCAATAGATGAACTCGAGGAGAATCGTGTTGGAAAAATAACCTATAGGTAATAATAAAGTCGTTATTATTCTCTTTCCATGTTCATGATTAAGTTTATGTTCTATGCTAGAATTGCATAAGTTGTTGGTATGAGAATCGGAGGAAAAAATTGCATGTATGGAATTATGAACACCAAACAAATCCCTATTCAGGCATCTGGACTAGATCATGTATCCTTGATGGTACTTGTTGAGCGAGCTCAGCTCCATGTCTAGCTTGATTCCTGAAAATAAAATAAACAGAAGGTCACTTGCTTAGAGACAACATGACTAGCCAACCAAGATTTCTGTTGCATGTTAGAAAATGCAGGATTGGATATTACAAGCAAAAGACAGGTAAAGTGAAACAAAGAACAGTTGGACAGAACAAATAGTCATGTGAGAACAAGCTACTCAAGAAAAGTGGAATGGGTACTAATCTTTGATCAGCGTTGTCTCTCAATTCAGTGACACTAGCTTTCTAGTCTGCTGATTTTTCAAATAAGCTACTGTTGATACAGCTTATGATTTGACAAGTAAATTGTACCCATGAAAGCTCCACATCTAAAAGGTGCCACCACAGTGCAAAAAGGAAGGGCTTTCCTCATTTCTGCAGGTTTATCCCCATTTCACTTAACAATAAACGATTAAACTGTAGTAGGAGTCACACAGCCATTGCAAAGCAACTTGCAAAAGATCACGGCAGCTAAGCCACATGACACATTGTACAACTTGAAATCCTATTTGTTGCAGGACAGTGATGGTACAGTAATGTCCCTGTAATTTAGGGAAATGAACAACAGATAAGCCACATGACTCATGGTACAACTGGGGTATCCTATATCCTATTTGTCGCAGGGCAGCAATATTGGTATCATGATGTCCCTGAACTTTAGGGAATAAACTATCTTGGCGTCGATGATGAAGCATCAGACCTTGTTTCGGCTTCGGCAGAGGAACGTACATGCTGGAAAGTGGGCGAGGAAGGAGCCAAGAAAGAAAAGGAAGATGCATGCAAGGTATTATATTACTGTGACAATTGCGGATTTGTTTAGAGGAATTGCACAGGAATATCACATGGAACAGTTAACCTTTTACATGAATTGACAAAAGCAGTATATCTTACCGAAAAAGACTTTCGCCCCGTTTTATATATAAAGCCATAACCGTCAACAAGTCGATACAAACACACGCCATCCCAACACACGCACACACCCAAGGCTAGATACATAGGCGCTGAGCGCAGCTACACCACCCCTATCGCTACAAGAGCTACCAGGGTCCTCAACCGTGAACACCACCGCGAAGAGACGAAGCCGCATACGACGAATTGTGAGCTCCAAGGCGGTGCCTCCAAGAAGGTCACGGCACCAGAGCGCCGCCACCGCCCGATCCGCGAATCAGGGTTTTCCTTGGAGCAACACAATGGGCAATGAGGACCGCGGCGACGCCTTCAAGAAGGGAACGAACTCGCCGCCGCCGGCCTGCACGAAGACAGAATAGGTTTTCACCCTAGCTAACACTCACCGCCCTTGGCAAGGTACGCCGCACCACCGCCACCGATCGACGCACCCCAGTCACCATGCCGCCCACATGGCCATGGCCACCGAGCAGCACCTGAGCCACGGGCTCCGCCCACGAGCACCGTGCTCCCACCTCCAGAGCCGCCGCTCCGGAATCCAAGACCACTCCAACCCCTTCAACCTGAGCCACCAACACCGCAGTCGGAAAAGCACACCCTTTTGGCAAGAACGGGGACCAGCCGGCCGAAGCAGGGCAGGGGGAAGCCAACGGCGGCTGCCGCGCCGCAGCCACCACGCCACTTCACGAACCGGGGCCAGGTCTCCGTCGCCACCTCCGGCAACAGCAAGACCCGAAGGCACCCCTGCCAACTCCCCGGAGCACCCCTGCCACCATGGCCAGCCACAGACGAGAGAAGTCGAGCCGCCGTGCTCCACCTGCCGAGCGCACCTCCATCCGCAGCTCCGAGTACCCCAAGAATCAGGGGAAGGAAGGTCGAACCGCCGCTACCGCGCCGCCACCCCAACCAGCCAGAGTGGCCCCGGTCGGGGCAGCCGCCCGCAGCCCAAGCCACCCGCGGCTCGCGCCGTGTTGAGGCCAGATCTGGCCGAGCCGCCACGCCGCCATCGCGTCCGCCGTCCCTGACCTCCAAAGCACGCACAACCACCCACCTCCAACAGCCCGAAGGACATGGCGAGGTGGCGCTGCTGGCAGCGCCGCCTCGGCCCATGACGCCGCAGGGCGATCCGGCCGACACAGCCGCATCCGACCCGTGCACACCCCGCCACCACGCAGCCCACCGCGCCAGCAGATCCCAGCGCCGCCGCCCAGAGCAGCTGCCGCGCCGCCACGTCCAGCGTCCGCTGCGCCCGGCGAGACAACGCCCGCCCAGCGCCACCCCTGCCTCGCGAGGTGAAAGGCCCCGCCGCCGCCGCCACCGACCGGGCTTCGCCCGGGCGCGCCCTCTGGCGGCGGCGGGAGGAGAAGGAGGAGGGGAGAGGTGGAGAGGCGTACGGCGGCTAGGGTTCCTCCCCTGCCGCCCGCGGGAGCGCCAGAGGAGGAGGAGGGGAAATACTAGTACCTTCTACTTCTCGAAGTATATCTTACAAACAGGTCCTAGCTAATTCAAGGCAAGAAAATGAAGATGCATGCAATGTATTATATTACTGTGACAATTGCGGATTTGTTTAGAGGAATTGCACAGGAATATCACATGGAACAGTTAACCTTTTACATGAATTGAGAAAAGAAGTATATCTTACAAACAGGTCCTAGCTAATTCAAGGCAAGAAAATGAACAAAGTGGCCAGATGTTTCATATTTATCTTATGAATGGAGTACTCTTATGGTCAGGTTTTTCTTAAGATAAGAGTTAAATGTGAGAAAATGAAACTGCTGGCATACTGGGAGGCAATGTGTAACATATTTGTCTTTTTAGAAAGTACGAGGGTAACTCTGCCAGATTAAATGTTGAACAGCTACTCTTCACTTGGCTAATTCAGAACAAAAAATGTGACCAAGCAACTGTTGAGGATGGATCTATTGCCAATGTGCTACAAGAGATGTTAACTTGGTTAGCCTTCCTCAGCACCCAAAAATAATGCCACGGCAGTAACCCACTGGCCTTTAAGGTAAAACATTAATTGATACTAAGGAAAAAGGATCTGAGTTAGTACAGTGGTTGAGGTGGTCTATTTATTAACCTGAAATTTTCCAGGAATGGCCCCCAAGCATGTCCAATGTGGGGGCGCAGTTTGTTCGTGCAAACAGAAACAATCTTTCATCATCTTTCTACAAAATAGAAAATGTGGTACTTGTATATGATCATGTCGCCAACCTACTTTTGTAAGGCATATGCTGAATGCAAGAACAGTGATGCCCAGAGGATCATGTCCTACAGCACAGATTGGGAGTTCATCTAAACCACCTTGTCGATAATAACAAAAATGCATAATCACTTCAGTTTTGGTTCAGATTTCTAATAATGGATAGCAAGGATTGAAAATCAAGATTCAAGCGACGAAGTACATCGACAGAAGTTTCGCTCAAAACACCTCATAAACGAGGAATCGCATACATGGTAAAAGAGCATGAGGAGCCAGAAGGTAAGTGTGCATACTAAAAGAACTCCAAACCACAGAAGAAAACCAGTTTTCGGCCCACTAGTTTTAATTTTTTTTTTTTTGATGAGACGACCAGAAATGGATGCTAGATTGATGATAAAGACAACCTCATGTACTATGACAAATGTATTATCATCATTTGCAACTGTAGGGCAAAGGTAATCACCTTAACTATGACCCTTGCAGGCAGTTCAGCAACAAATCTTCACTCAGAATGACTGAATAACTGGGGCATAGTGCATCCATCAACCATCTAACACAGTTACCAGCATTCCTCCTGCATTGAGTCAACCAACAAAAAAAGAGGAACAATTAACCAAACAGACAGACAGATATACGGAGTAGCAGTTAAACTTTTAAATGAGTAACAATTTGTACACCCCTCCACCTTGCAGTCTGACGCCGGATGGTTTTACTTTCCAACTGATCTCAAAAGGCATAACCCATCAGGACAGAACCACAGAAGACCTACTTAAGATGGTAGGATGCACACAGCAATGCATTTTATTCAGCTCAATCACCGAAGATGCTTCTGAAACCAAAATTCATATAACCATGATCTGACATGCTTATGCCACAGCTCAAGGAAAGTAGAAGATGAGTAAAAGTTCAAAAATGTTCGAAGCAGATATCAACTGGTCATACAGATACAGTACAGTAACAAGAGTTGGGGGCTTGATGACAAACTTAAATGTGAGCTAACTTTTTATTCCTCAGAAAACTATCTGAATCGACAACATTACAATATTGTACAAAGGCTAACTTTGATGTATGCAAATCAAATTGTGCACGCTCCTACCCACACCTAAGGTGATCTCAAGTATTACTGAAATGCAGTGGAAACACACAAACATGATGCCGGATCACTCTTCAATTTCGCTGTGATATTCACCTCCAGTGAGCTATTCTACATCAAAAGCACCCAACTCCATCCCCATCACTTGGGATCATCAGGTGTCTGCTCGGAGATCTGCTGATGTGAGTTCACCCCATTCGCCACCGGCGGCACTGCGGTTGTGATCCCTTCATCTTCCTTCTCCTCATCCGAATCCAGCGTGAACTGAGATGTCAATGGCATGCCCTCCATCTGGACCTCCTTGTCCAGCATCCTGTAGCCGCTCGGTGGACTGCCGTTCCCTCTGGAGATGACAGCAGCGTACGTCGCCGCCCCGGCGAGCACGAGCAGCGCGAGGTGGCCGTTGAACTGCAGCGTGGCGACGGAGCGCGCGCGGTGGTAGTCCTCGTGGGTGCGGCACTTGATGGTGTAGTCCGCCCGGCTCTGCGCGTGGAGCGCGCAGCCGCCGGCGATGGCGTCCGTGAAGAAGGAGAAGCCCATCTGCAGCATCCAGGTGCCCTGCAGGGCGAGGCCGGCGGCGCGGGCGAGGCGGGGCGGCGCGGCGCCCGGGCGGTGCGCGGCGAGCAGGGTGGCGCCGAGGCAGACGGCGACGGGGACGAGGAAGAGGTCGAAGTAGCGGTTCTCGATGCCGGCGGCAGTGGAGGGGCGGCGGTGCGCGAAGAGCAGCAGCTCCTGCCCGAAGGCCGCGGCGAGGAGGAGGTCGAGCAGCGCGGGCGGCGGGGGCGGGGCGGCGAGCGGCGCGAACGCGAACGGGGCGAGGGAGTGGAGCAGGAAGAGCGCGGAGGCGGCGAGCGTGGGCAGCGCGAGGTGGTGCGCGGAGAGCAGCGCGGAGAGGAGGCAGAGCGCGGAGAGCAGCGCGGCGAGGAGGTGGCGGTGGTGCCGCGGCGTGGAGAGGCGGCGCGGGAGGAGCGGGAGCCGCGGGAGGCGCGGCTGGAGGGCCTCGAGCGCCGCCAGCGCCAGGAGGCCCAGCCCGGCGCCCGAGTAGGCGAGGAGCCCCGGCATGCGTGCCTCGGCCGGCGGCGGATCTGAGCCGAGGGCGGGAGGGAGGGGCTGGCGGCGACGGGTTGGTGGTTCTGGTCCGGGGTGATCGGATCGGCGCGGGAGTCAGCGGCGGTTGGTTTGGGTTTGGGCTGGGCTTGGCGGGTGGCGGGTGGCGACCGGAGGCCGGCACGGTTGACGAGCTGTGCGGGGATGTGTCACTGTCGTCGCCTCACACAACTCGTCCTCCTCTCTCTCTCGAGAGAGAGAAACGAATTTACTACGTGGACAGGTCATGATTGAGGGTGTGTTCGGTAGCCATCGTGCCCCGACTCCGTTCTGCATGTGCTCTTGGTTGTGGTTCAAGCGTGGTCTTTGTCTCTGGCATTATAAGAGCAGCTCTGCGTGGTATGTGTAGTTTTGATCATGTGATGCCGAGTTAGCAGGCGGCTGTTTGCAAGCATTTTCCTTTGTTTTGTGTGACAGAGGGTGGGTGTGATTGCTCGAAGGGCAATGATAGGCGCCGGCGCACCAGTCAGCCGCGAGCCATACGATTCTGCCCCTGTCAGTCGTCTGATCCTGCCCCGCCCATCCCTTTCTTTCCCACCGCGCACGAGATCCGACAAAAAAAAAACACAAGCACATATAAGCCGCACCTCGCCACCACGTCACGTTGCTTGTGTCCGCCGTCCCCCGTTTGCCCTCGTCGTCGACGGCTTGCTGCCATGCTCCCCGTCGACGCTCACCGTCAAAGTTCAAAAAAAAAAACTACCCGCATCACCGTCAAGTTGGATCCTTGGAAAAAAAAGCTGATTCCGGCAAAACAAGAATACGATGGTACCAAAAATTGAAGACGTTTCCAGCAAAAATAATCTCAGCAGTACAAATCTGAGAAAGATGATTGTAGCAAACAAAAAAGCCAGTTCCAGCAAACACAAATGCTGGTTCCAGCAAAAAAAACTCAGCAGCAAACACACTAGTTGATTGTAGCAACAAAAAAAATCCAGTTCCAGCAAAAATTAATGGTAGTTCCAGCAAAAAATGTAGCTGGTTCCAGCAATGGTGGACCGCCGCCGTCGCAGACACAACACGGTCGTCGCCGGTTCCATCATTTGTCTGGCTAGTTGCAGCTCCCGGACCTACACTTGTAGCTCCACCGCGCCGAGGTTGAAGCATCTTCTGATGGTGGTTGCCTCTCTCCTGCGAGCAGAGCGGAGCGCGCAGATCGTCATCCGCAACAAGCCATCGGTTGGGGAAGGGCCGCACGCGAGTAGATGCTGCCCCTCGCCGGAGCTGCACGCATCGTGTTGTTGGGGCAGAGCACGAGCTGCGCGTGTATCCATGGCGAGCAGATGCTGCTCTTGCCGGAGCTGCAAGCTCCCAGCATGCTTGACATGATTCCAACAAAACAAAAACATGGTTCCAGCAAAAAAGAAAACCGGTTCCAGCAAAAAAAGCTCACCGTCGATGGTCGCAGCGAAATTTTTCACCGGTCCCAGCAAAAACAAAAGGTAGTTGTAGCTATTTGATCTGCCGGTTGGAGCACCCCGACGTGCTGAATCCAGCACGGCGGTCGTCAGTTTAGTTCCCAGCTTGTAGCTCCTCTGCCCGCCGGTCGAGCTCCCCGAGTGGCCGGTAGCAACTCCTCCGCCCTCTGGTTGCAGCTCCTCGCGTGGCTAGTGGTGGGGTTCGTCGGAGCAAGGATGCAACGGCGCAAGCGAGAGACAGAGGCGAGGCAGGTGAGAGGCGAGCGAGAGGATGAGGTCTGTGTGGATGAGCAGTTGGTGAGGATAAGGACGTGGGGCTGCTGGATAAGAACAGGGTGCCTGAGTGGTGCACGTGGGACCAATGGATGCATGGTGTGCGTGCGACACTTGCGCGTGTACGCGACGAGAGCGGTGCGACCGGCCGAAAGTTCGGCCGGCGTGCCGTATACAAGTGTTTACCTTGCTCGGAACTCCTTGTGACGATGACTTCTGACGTGGTTTGTGGATGGCACTTGTGCACTCGCGTGGGTACAAATTCTATGCATGGGAAGAGCACTAATTTGGTAAACAAAACTTATCTCTACTATTAAAGGGGGATCGAACGTCGTGATGGTTCGACCTGCTCGTTCGATCCCCCCTCCCTTCGTCCTCCCACACGCACGCAGCAGCCCAACAACATAGCCCACGTACGAAAAAACACCAACTCAGCGCCCGCAAAAAAAAACAACTCAGCCCACGTCGATCGATAAGTCCATGGAACCCCACGCACGATCGCGCCCGATCAACAAAAAACAGCTCCGCAACCCACTAACGAGGACGAGATCCATCGACCAAAAATCAAACTTCTTCGACCGCCAACGAACGCCAGTTCTTCCTGGCGTTCTTCCCCGCCAACGAGCTCCATCCACACGCGAAAGCACGCCGCCAAAACAGAAACGCCGCTTCAATCGTCGTCCGGCCACATCGTTTGCACGCGAGCTGTGGGAGCTGCAGCCTCTGCTGATCGCCTCCAAACACAACCTCCGCTCGACGGCTGTTGCTGCGTCATCTCCAGAGCGCGCCTACCGTCTTCTTTCTCTCCGAAGGCAAAGGAAGTTATGTTTCATGGTGCCTGAACTCTCTAGGTTTGCCATCCTGACCTGTTCAAAACTTCATACTGTTAATACTCAGATTGCATCTTTAACTTATTTGAACATAGCACTTATTCCCCAAAGTTGCAAAATCTAATCAGTCTATAATTCTGCCCAGTAAATTTTAACACCATTTGGTAGATCATGCAGGAGAAAGATTGCAAGTGTACAGTGAAGTTAGGCCATAATTCTGCCCAGTAGCACACCAGTAAGGCACCCCATAACTAAACAGAAAACACAGAACAAAGCAGAAAGAGGCAACTAAAGAGGCACATACCTAGCATAATGTACTGACATTGTAGTTAGAGAAGCAAATTGTATAAACTTGGGCTTTGGCAAGATAACATCAGTGTACTGACATTGTAGTTAGAGTAGCAAATTGTATAAACTTGGACTTTGGCAAGATAACAGCAGGTATGCCTATTGACAAAAACATGTAGCAAACTTCCAATCTACCACCAAGGATAATGACGTCTCTATCTAGCATCTACCCAGTTTCAGTAAATTAAAACAGGCTGATTGTTACGGTCTTGTATGTTGTCACCTGGACCAAATCATCTAGGAAATTCTGAAATTGCAGTATAAGATTAGGCTACATAGATATACAAGCTGTTAAATGACAACAGCTATCATTTCCTACTCAATCAAGTGACATCTAGAAAAAGAAAGTGTTTCATGCCTCGCATCAAATCTTTCCCGCAAACGAAAAACTTCCTAAGTATAAAACTGCATCCAGTCAAGGACAGTATATGAATTTATGGAGATACTGTCTGTTACAAACCTGGCTATCTAAACTGAAAATCAGAAGCAGTTGTCCATTATAAACCATTTTCGTTAACTGAAATGTCCAACAGAAAATAAGGATAAAAGGTTGTATAAAGTACAGAAGTTCCGACATGGTGGAGGGGCCAAGAGGCCTTTATTCTCATAAACAGGAAAACCAAGCATGAATTGAATCAGCGAGCGGCCATCAGCCTATGACCAGCAGTGCACTTCCATCATATTCCTAACTCTATGAAAAGAATATACAGACGTGCCCAACTCACAATGGGCATCTATTCTTTTCAGGAAAAGGCAGGGTACATATCTTGTAAGTTATCCAAATATTCCTAACTCAGTTTTTTAAAACATATTAATTTAAAAAAAATTCATACTCTTGCTATGCCTGATAGATTTCCAGCTCTACAGAGACGTATGTGGGGCACATACAATTTTAGAGAAAATTGAATAATTAGTCAAGTGGCATGTATATGAAGAACCAAAAAATTGGGGCATACTAATCCGAGGAAGAGGCACATGTATCAAAGCAAGTAGTATGTATATGTGAAAAATGGTATTTTCATCAAGACACAGCTCGCTGACATCCATCATGGTCCTGCCATTTAGAATTAATCAAAATTACCTTCCAGGCTTCTTCCCTTGTCCAGCTGATTCCCTCCTTGTTGGGCACCATTGTGATCTAAATTTGGACGTATATATACACCTAACTTGATGTTGATAAACAAGAAAAGCTCATGCAAACTTCAGGAGAAAAGCATACATACATGGAATGAGGGACAAGGGCTCTTCAGCTAGACACATGTTGGTTGTACTATGTTAGTAGTGCAATTTCCTGCAATGAAATGAGGGACAAGGGTTCTTCAGCTAGAAGCTTCAGGAGAAAAGCATACTCCTGTCATGATTGCAATTTATTTTGTTAGTGATGCAATTTGGTAGGTAAACTAAATTATTACCTGGATCCCAAAACATTTGACACGCCAATGTTACGTCTGACTATGATGGATTTATTCAATATCCATTGTTTGATTACATATATATTCAGTTAGAGGCAGCAAATCAAGTCTTCCTTTTTTGTGTGGGAAAAATCAAATCTTCCTTAAATCATTTAAACTGAACACGACAAGTATTGTTTACATCTAATTGCCACCACTCTAGCTAGAAACACGACATGCGATCTTTCAAGAAAAGAAAAGAAAACACGACATGCTGGCTTCATATTGCTTGCAAAATTCGATTAAAGCAATCACCTGCAAAAATACAACACGGTAGCTTCAATTAGCTTGCCAAAACATGGCAGTGTATTTCAGGGCAGCACATATTAGTGCAGACTAACCATAGGAAGGCAAATTCAGACCCAAACGGAACATCCTCTCTCAGTCAGCTGGATGCGTATATTCTCCTGGTCGAGGCGAGTGATACTGCGAGCGTACAACTACACATGACTAATTAATCAGAATGGCTCATACATAAGCAGCGCTTATAATCCAAGGCCGAGGTGGGAACCTGTCGGTCAGCTTCACGCATAGGACGGCGGAGCAGTGCCTAGCTGCGGGCGAGGAGGGATACGGGAGGCTAGCTGGTGATCGGGAGAGCCAGCGGATTGGCCTCACGGGGCACATGGCAGCGACCGCGAACTGGTGGCTGAGGTTGGGATCTGAGAGGGAGCAGAGGGGAGGTTACTCACCAGCGACCAACGAGCTGGCTGGGACTGGGTGGCCTCGGGCAACGCAGCTGGCGGTGAGGGCGGGGGGAGCGACCATGTTTACTTTTACTGGATTCTAGAAGAATCGTAAATGAAAATGAAACATTACATCATGGGAACAAACATGCCTCGCGACATGAATAGTGATAGAAGGAAATACTTTCATTTAAGCTCACCTCCAGAATACTTTCTCTCCACTCCTTTCCCTCCACCTTCATTCTTGTCGCCATGTCTGAGCCCTCTTTTTACTGAAATATACAAACTTCATCCGTCAACATATAATAGCACAATCATTTTACTTTGGAAGAAACCATATGCGAAGAACATGTCTATGAAAATGAACAAATGAGTCCTAAAAGCCTGTTAAATGAGTCACCATAGGTCATATCATTTTTGTAATTCAATTCATATCATTTTTTAATGCAAAAAGACTGCAGGTTTATTTAAGCTTCTATAGGACAGAAAGATGTCACAGGACAGAGAGCGTCTCTATGATAAAGGAAAAACAGGTATGTGTATGCCAATCACATGTCTGCACATAAGGTATTCAATAAGCTTCACAACTTAACTTACATTAATCTTATCAGTTGTCGAATATGAGAGGACACCCAGATCACAACTCACCAATACACACCGACCACCATCTGGTTTTTCATACAGCGAACAAACAGGCACTACTAACTACAGTGTTTCGTCTTCCGATGATGATGACAATGTGCCCACGCAACTGCCTATGATGATTCCTATAGCCGGCAATCTCAAGGCCTTTCAGCCAGTGCCGCATGTGGAAACATCAATCGGTATCGCCCTTACACACGACTTTTTTTCAGTTTGCATTTATACATTTGTTAAACAAAATGGTTCTTCAGGAAATCATTCTCGTGAAGGCACTTACTATGATCACCATGCATCACTTGAGGAATGTATGAAGCATTGATCATAATATTGGTTCAGACATAGCACTTGGACTCGACACTGAAGACACTGTCCCCGAGCACATTGCTTCAAATGATATCATTAAATCAGATAGAAAACAGAAAAGGCGAGACCAATATATGGCACGGCGAAATAGATTAACACCTGAACAGATGGAGGAAATCAATGCACGTCGCAGAGAAGCTAGGAAAAAAAGAGAGGAGGAGAGGACTGCCCGTCAAAGAGAAGCCAGGCAACGAATGACACCAGAGGAGAAGCAACAGAGTAACACCCTTAGAAGAGCGGCCTACCAAAATATGTCAGTCCATGACAACCAACAGACAAACACCCGCCGAAGAACACGTCTGCAAAACAAATCACCTAAGGAGAAGCGAAACATGCTAGCTCAACAAGAAGAAGAGACTCATGCTAGGCGCAACACCCCTTGCGCTGAATCCATCGCAATGCCCCGCCCTGATGCAGGTACCTTAGCTACACCCAACCTGATGTCGAGCACTCATGCGTTGGCATTCAGAGAATCAGAAGCTTCAGCTCCTGCCCCTGCCCCCCGGTTTGCGAGTAAGGCTGGGAACAACTTTGAATCAGACGGTAATCCTTCCATCTTTACTCTACTTGTTCTGTACATGTGCATTGGACTAGTATTTAACGGCTCCACAACGGTGCAGGCGAGTACCTTAGTCGTACCCTGGATGATAATGATGCCCCGAGCGAACTCATAAATCCCTCGCAGCAAACCAATGATCACCAAATAGACGACCAGCAGAATCAAGCCCGGGAGCAGAGGCAGGAGAGCAGAGCACAACGTAGGGCTCGGGAGCGAGCTCACAAACAAAGTATTACAGCAAAGAACATTCAAGGGAGTGCCTTAAAACGAACAGTAGCAAGGAAAAGCATACCGAAGGTGAGAAGTCAGCTTTGCTAGATCGTCGTAATGCAAGCTTTCAAAAAGCGGAGGCCTCGTGCCCGATGCAAGTACCTTAGATGTGAACAGAGCGGCAGAATACCTCGAAGCACCGCCCATAGGAGTTGCTTCACTGGCTTCCTCCCCTTCATCAAGCATGCCATCGTACACCATCGGAACCAATGGTAACCCTCTCATGTTTACTCCCCTCCTGGTGTGCAATCACAATAAAAACCATTACTTACCGGCTCACCAATGTTACAATGACATGGATGCCTTCCTTAGCGGCATCATGGATGATGAGTACTACCTATTTGCGGTGAAGGTACTCGAGCGCCTTTCGCTACTCATCCCTCTATATTATTGGTTTATGATGTGCATCCCATCGTGACTTGTTATATCTCCACAATGCTTGCAACATCCGACATCGATAGCACGGACCTCGATGAGCCCGTAGAATCCTCCAACACAGATCTATCGACCTAGATCCTTTCGACTATGTCTACTCGAACATCCTGCATAGCACACACATCCCGAAGCACGCGCAAACCGTGAGCATTGCAAGGCCAAGAAATTCCATCTGAGACCGACGGCTGCATTGCCGGAACGGGAGATTGAGCTAGCTGAACCCGAGCCTATCCCAGAGCTGATGAGGTTATGGTCAAGCGCGGATGCAGACTCTCGGCATTTCCGAGAGAGCATTCGGTTCTTCAACGGGCACTTTGCCTTCACTACCCTTGGCGTCAGCCTAGACAACAACTACACAAACATGAAGTCCGGGGTGTACACGTTTCGGGCACATGGCACTATGTACCACAAGGTGCACTCATTCGGTCCAAGATCTCGCCCTGAACATCTGCAGTTGTACTTCTATGATGACGATCCCAGCTTAAGCCATCGCAAGGAGGCCACCAAGAAATTGGACCAGCACGTTGTCAGCAAGTTAGTGGACGTCCTGAGGGAAAACCCCTACTCCCAACAGTTTAGGAGTTTGGGTGCCCACAAGGAAAACCTCGAGGAGTACCGGATAGACCTCAACATTGACCAGAAGCTAGACCAACGAAGATATAATAGACCCGTGTCATCCGAGGTGGCTGCGATTTGGGTCGAGGGAAGCAATCTAGCAAACAGGTTCAACCGCAGCATTACACTCTATGGGGACAACAACGAGAAGTATAGTATACATGCCACGATGGCTGTTATGACCCGCCTCGATCCCTCTTTTTCCAAGGGGAGCTTGGTTGGCATCCAAATATCCCTAAGCACAATGTCCCTTGGGAGGTTGCACAACAACCAAGAGGAAACCGTGATAAAGATTCAAAAGTGCTGGTTGGTATGCTTATATGCCGTAAAAGTTCTCTATCATTCCATATGGTACCTAACCTTCTTCTTTCACGCTCTTTCCACGAGGGGAACAGCCGGTGTGTGTCTCTCTCGTGGACTACTATCATTACGGCCACAGACGCTACCTGCGATATTCAACCCCATACTACACGAGCACGCCTGTTTCAGCAGTGGGGTGTCGACATGTTCATCAAGATTGAGGGATGTAGGCTGAAGTGGATCAGGGACCACCAGAGAGAGATACGTGCCGATCTATACCAAGGCCTTGTGGATAGCATCGCGGTTGGGGAGATGCGAGCGAGCGCTGTTGGGAAGAGGATCGTGCTGCCAGGGACGCATCAAGGAAGCAACCGAGACATGAAGCGGAGGCAAATGGACGCCATGGCACTGGTGCAGACATATGGGAAGCCTGACATCTTTTTGACTATGACATGCAATCCTAGCCGGGAGGAGATATCAATGAGCGCTTCTGGCCGACACCCCAGGACCGACCAGATCTTGTCGCACGCGTGTTCAGGGCCAAGCTGGAGACCATGAAAGAGATGTTGTTCAAAAAGCACATCCTTGGTGTTGTGGTAGCGCATGTGTATGTCGTCGAGTTCCAGAAGAGGGGCCTCCCCCATGCACACTTCTTGCTGATCATGAATTCAAGTTATAAACTCGTGGTGCCAGAGCAGTATGACCGCGTCATATCTGCAGAGCTCCCGGACAGGCATAAGTATCCAGAGCTCTATGCCATGGTCGTGAAGCATATGATGCACGCCCATGTGGCAATCTTAATCCCAAAATGTGTGCATGCAAGACCTGAAGTGCAAGAGCAAGTACCCACGACCGCTCAACCGTAACACCTTACGGGGAAGGATTCATACCGGTTTATCGACGGCGAGACGATGGTCGCGAGCTAAGGTCCGTCGTCAAATGCTGGATAATGATGGGTCGTGCCTTACAACCCTTATCTGCGCGATGTTCAACCGCCACATAAATATCGAGGTGTGCTCCAAAGATCAAGGCCGTCAAGTACCTTTACAAATCGTATACAAGGGTCACGATCGAGCTTCATTCAAGATTGACCAGCTGACAAAGAACGGGTTGTAGACGAGATTAAAAGGTACGTTGATGCGAGATGGGTTACTCCACCGGAGGCGATGTGGAGGATATTCGCTTCAACCTTTCGAGAGTTTCCCGTCGGTCCTACAGTTGCCGCTTCATCTCCCTAATATGAATAGTGTCACGCTCAAAGCGAGGAGAGGACCGACCGATGTCGCCGCCTGTGATCTGCATCTAAGTCAATGCTGACAGAGTATTTCCTCGCTAATCAGCAACACGTGTGGGCTCGGGATATCCTGTACAAGGACTTTCCGGGAAGTTTCACATGGCAGAGACAGAAATACCGGAAGCGGAGAGAAAAGCAGCACCAAGTAGGTCGAATCGTGTCAGCCCATCCAGCCGAGGGGGAGCGGTACTTTCTGCGAGTGCTGCTTAACCATGTACCAGGCAAGACATCCTTCGAGGACCTGCGGACCGTGGACAGAGTGCTATGTGATAGCTTCCGTGAGGCTGCCGAGAGATTGGGCCTCATTGAGGCCGACAACACACTTGACGAGTGTCTTACAGAGTCAACACGCTTTGCAATGCCACCTCACTCGGAGGCTCTTTGCAACTATCTTGGTATTCTGCGAGCCAGGTGACGTGCGCGGTCTATGGGATAGGCACCTAGACGCGATGTCTGATGACTACCGTCGAACACACGCGTGCTCAAAAGCGATGGAGCAGATGGTGTTGCTTGACATCGTGGGCATGCTATAGTCCATGGGCAAAGACATAGCGTTGTTCCTCTTCCGGACATCGACTGCACCTATGACACTCTTCGGAGGTGAGGCGGAGAAGTCGCCGAGGAGTCCGCCATCGAGGTTGACGCGAACGACGCTGATTTGGCGTCCTCGCTAAACCCTGAGCAGAGGCTTGCATACGACGAGATACTGGCAGCAGTTGATGCTGGTGATGGTGGTGTATTCTTTGTCGATGGCCCGGGAGGCACCGGGAAGACCTTCCTATACAGGTCACTTCTCGCAAAGGTTCGAGGCGAGGGCAAGATCGCGCTAGCTACAGCGACGTCAGGCGTCGCGGCTTCCATCATGCCCGGAGGAAGGACAACCCACTCGAGGTTCAAGATCCCACTCAACATTGAAGATGGGGGGTCGTGCAGCTTCACGAAGCAAAGTGGGACGGCCAAGCTCCTGCACATGGCTTCACTCATCCTATGGGACGAGGCCACCATGACGAAGCGGCAAGCGTTTGAGGCACTAGACAATAGCATGCGGGACATCATGGGACGACGGGACCGACCATTCGGGGGAAAGATAGTTGTGTTCGTGGGGACTTGAGCAGTGCTTCGGTCGTCGAAGGGGTCACGGGTCGATAATCGATGCGACCCTGCGGAGTTCGTACCTTTGGAACGGCATGCGCCAGCTAAGGCTCGTCACCAACATGAGGGCGCATAACGACCCGTGGTTCGCAGATTACTTGCTACGGTAGGTAACGGACCGAGGAAACCGACGAGGAAGGCAACATAAGGCTCCCAAGATATTTGTGTGCCGCCAACAGAGACGGCGCTGACCTAGAGAAGCTAATCGACCATGTATTTCCGCTCGGGCGACAACATGGCTGATCCAAATTACATGACATCTCGAGCGATCCTCTCCACCAAGAACGACAACGTTGATAAGATAAATACGCGCATGATAGAGTGCTTCCAGGGCGAAGAGAAGATCTACCACAGTTTTGATAGTGCAGAGGATGATCCACACGGCTACTATGCCCCCGAATTCCTTAATAACCTGACTCCCAACGGGCTGCCTCCGCATGCACTCAAACTAAAGATAAATTGCCCTGTTATACTGTTGAGAAACATTGATCCAGCTAATGGGTTGTGTAACGGCACAAGGCTTGTGGTCCGGGGTTTTCAGAGGAACGCCATTGATGCGTAAATCGTGCTAGGACAACATGTCGGTAGGAGGTGTTCCTTCCTGATACCTCTCGCCCATCCGATGACGATATATTCCCTTTCAAGTTCAAGAGGAAGCAGTTCCCTATTAGGCTCAGCTTTGCCATGACAATCAACAAGGCGCAAGGGCAGACCATCCCAATTGTCGGGGTGTACCTACCGGACCCGGTTTTCTCTCACGGTCACTCTACGTCGATTGTCTAGAGCCACAAATAAGAGGAACATTAAGATTCTCGCCATCAAGGACAATGGCAAGGGTAAGGGCAAGGGTAAGGAAGAAAGCAAGAATTCAAAGAAGCGAAAAAGATTTGAGCCCTTATTAACGACCATGAAGAACATAGTGTACAAGGAAGTCCTTAGCACATGAAGTTGCGGATCAAATTATAGCAAGTCAAGGTAAAGTATGTTCATTTCTCAGCATTACAACCACATAACTATTGTAGATTTTATTAATGCACACTAACCTGAGTTTGTTGTTGTGTAGTACTCAGCATAGTCGGTCTTAAACCATGAGTATTCCTTTCATGACATCTACCCGCCCCTGCACTGCTTAAGCCGGAAATAACAAGAGACAAATGTGAAATTTCAAACGGATGCAGGAGGAAGATGTTTTGGTAGTGACTTGCTAAAGAAGAACAAAAATACTAAGGTGTCGATTTCTTTCTAATGCATATGTTCTTTAATATGATCAAAACCTGTGGCATCTAATCTCATATATAGCAATATAAAACTGACTTAAACTTCAATTGCATAGAATCTCTTGTTAGAAATACATGGACAAGGAACTATGTATCGATAATTAATGAAGAACCCATGCTTTGAGTGAAGCCATCGCTGATCTCCTCATATCTCTACTATCTCAACTATTAAAGGATGAGTTTTTCTAGGCGACGATACTTCGATATGAAGTCTAGGAACATAATCCGCTGATCTGCTTTTTTCTATACCTCTGTGATAAGATTTAGCACGCAGCTGTCCTTAATTTCTAACACGTTCTTAAACATCAATTTCAGGCCTCAAAATTCAATGAAGAAGAAGGTGATTCCAAAGTACCATGTACAGGATTAGAAACATCAACCTTAAGCTATTTGCAAAAGATTCGCACCAAGCTTTGCATTCGATTTTTACAAATGGTACATCAAGATGAGTGTCACCATTGTAGAGTAATCGACTTTTATGTCGAGGTTACCTTGCATAAATCTGTATGATTCGCCATTGTGTTTTGCTTTGTTGAAATGCAATGTGGGTGTATACAATTCAAAATTTGGTCGATTGGCGGATGGATCAGAAAGGTTTAATCCTCATCTCACTAAATAAACAACCTAATCCTAACCGTATACCGATACTACTCATCTAGCTAGCCTTATACTGCAAGCACAAGTTAATTTTACTCCTCCCTAATTAACAAAGACTCTGAATGATGATATAACTACTCTGAATGACCAATACTACTGGAGGAGTACTCCTTAACTGAAAAGATTTAACTTAATTAAAAGAAAAGGCTTCAGTTTATTTTTATTAACAAAAAAAATTTTAGTTAATTTGAGTTAACACAAAAGGTTTCAGTTAATTACTACTGGAGGAGTAAATTAAAAGGTTTAAGTTAATTAAAGGAAAAGGTTTGAATTTATTTTAATTAATAGAAAAATGTTTTAGTCAAAGTTACAGTTAAAGTACAAATAGAATGCTCCTACAGTACTGAAAAAGAAGAGAGGGAGAGAGGACACTACTGCACTTGCTACAGAGTCTGTAGGGGAACTACTCAAGCAAAGTGCACTACACTACAAGCAAAGGCAAGCAAGCAAAATCGCAAGCTATCGCTGCTGCAAGCAAATTATGTTAAAGCAAGTTCTTCCCTCTGCAATTTAGAGCAAGCACACTTGCGAAATTCTACAACAAAAAGGTAGGACAAGGAAAGTGCAATGGTGGATGACCGAGTGATGCTAACAAATCAAAAATGGACAAACTGCATGGTTGTAAACAATTATCCCTACGAATGAACGAATGAATGAAGCTCGTGATTGATTGCAAGAACAATTCCATGAATGATCTTAGCTGAATTTGACTAAATTGTCTTAGCTGAATTTGACTGAATTATTCAGTCTATGGATGATCCAGTAACAATCCTAACAAAATCCTTAACTGAATTTGACTGAATTATGCACAAACATTATTCAATCCATGCTAAAGTTTGAGATTTCTACAGCTTTATCTTGACTGAATTATGCATCAAGAAGTTGCAGCAAGCATACCATGGAGCATAGCGAGCATAACATGGAGTACCTTCCATGGCGACCGAGAACAAGCGAGTTGGAGAAGCATGTCCATGTCCATCCGGGAGCGGCACATCCCGCCTATTTCCTTGGCCATTGTACTATTTCGTGGGCGAGGTGGAGGTGCAGGCGAGGGCGAGGCGGAGGTGGAATCTGGCCGTCAGGCTACTCCTTTCTCCTCTCCTCGCTGTTGTAGTTGGTTGCCCTTCCATGGCGCCGCCTGGTCATGGAGACGGGACGAGAGGGAAGGAGAAGAGACGGGGTGGGTCGAGAGAGAGAGAGAGGGGATTCGCACCATGGATCCATGGCTGCCCGAGCTCGGGCTAGGGATTCGGCTCCTCCGCCACGGCTGCATGGTCGTGGAGGAGGACGGCGCTGTGAGGTGAGGAAGAAAGCCCCGCTCTGCTGCTCCAGCGCCGCTCCACATCAAGCGCCACTGCCAAGCCGGCGTGGACGCACGCGGATCCAGCCTCCGCCGCCCAGAAGCTTGTCGTCGGCGCCTAAAAAATCAAGCTTTTGACCTACGGTACGGGGTGCGCGGTGGGAGGAAACGGGGTGCGTGGTGGTGGAGAGAAAGGGAATCGAGGAGAGGCTGATGACGGCGGCGAGGAGAGGCCGGCGACGACGGGGATCTGGAGGGGAGCGAGAAGGGGTGGGTGAGAGGGGGACGAGAGAGTGAGCTCGAGTGTGTGAGCGGTGGTGGGAGGGTATTTCGAAAGTGAAAAGTATTCATAGCGTGAAAGGGAAAAGGGCTAAGCGGTGAGGAGAAAGTGAGAGCGGTGAGGAGAGAGTGAGACCGACAACACAGCTACAATACTGAAATATAAATCTTTTATATTTCAATAAAGGACTACATAAGGATGTATAAAGACAAAATTTAGATTATAGAATCACTCATTTTGCTCAAGATGTAGTCCATGTTCGAACCGAGGTATTTAGAAACGAAAGGAGTAGAACCAAGATATTTAGACGGTCTTTGAGGGCTATCAAATTTCTTAGATGTACTGCCTTTTAACCTTTTATTTTCCATGTTGCATATGAATTATGATACTATTCCCGAAAAAAATGGTACTACTATATTTAATTTATATAGTTGTATATGTATTTCACTTTTGCAGAATGTGTCGTTGATAGATATGGATATTGTTAATTCACGTCGAGTTATCTTTTTACATCATATTTCGTATTCCCGTGGCAACGCACGGGCATTCAACTAGTATACGTGAAGGGTAAAACACAGGAATTTCAGACGAAGGGACTAGTTTTTTTTCTTTTTTTTGAGGAAAGAGAGAGCTTCATTCATATCAATAAGTCTGAATTACAATCAGAAGCAGTTACATGTTTCGAAGCTTGTGGCACATCAGGTAATAGAAAGAAATCACCATTCACTCTAGCATAAGCAGCAAGCTCATGCGCAGCCACATTGCTCTCCCTATAGACTTTGGAAACAGAACAAGCTCCAAACTTCTTGATCATATCCTTAGATTTCTCATAACAGGCCCACCAGCTGGCCCTGCTAACATTACTATCAGTCAGAGCAGCCACAACAGCGTTGCAATCGGTCTTCATCTGCACTTTGTTCAAATTCAGTTTACAAGCCTGGTTAAGGCCGAAAGAAAGGGCCTGGACTCCGGCTTCCTCTGCATCTGAGCATCCCTGAAAACGGTAACCAGCTGAGAAGACAATATCACCAAAACAATCCGTGCTAACCGCTCCCAGCGCAGCCAAACCCGTGTCTGCAATGAAAGAAGCGTCGACGTTGATCTTTATGTGATCTGCGAGCGGCTTAGTCCAGCCAAGCACCTCAACATGTGGAGTCAGGCTAGAAGACTGCAAATTAACTCCATGCAACTTTTGCTTCCCCTTCACATCGTTTACAACTGGATTTGGGCTAGAAAGGCACTCCCAATAATTCCTCAAGAAAATCACAGAATCTTGTACAGTAGCTTCACCTTTGTTGTGAACGACATCATCTCTCAGGTGCCAAGCCCTCCAAAGAACCAGCATAAGTTTTTCCCTCATGTCACCATGGAAAATACTCAAGCTTTGCAAAAGCCAATACGGGGAGAAGGGTGTTGGGGAACGTAGTAATTTCAAAAAATTTCCTACGCACACGCAAGATCATGGTGATGATACAGCAACGAGGGGAGAGTGTTGTCTACGTACCCTCGTAGACCGAAGCGGAAGCATTGACGCAATGTAGAGGAAGTAGTCGTACGTCCTCCCGGTCCGACCGATCCAAGCACCGTTACTCCGGCACCTCCGAGTTCTTGACACACGTACAGCTCGATGGCGCACCCTCGATCTCCAATCCAAGAGAGGCTCGAGGGGAGTTCCGTCAAGACGACAGCGTGGTGACGATCTTGATGTTCTCTGTCGCAGGCTTCGCCTAAGCACCGCTACAATATGATCGAGGTGTAATATCGTGGAGGGGGCACCGCACACGGCTAAGGAACGATCAATGATCAACTTGTGTGTTCTAGGGTGCCCCCTACCCCAGATATAAAGGAGGAGGGAGGAGGTGGCGGCCCTAGGGGCGCGCCATAGGGGGAAACCCACTCCAAGTAGGTTTCCCTCTTTTCCTTATCTTATTTGGAGGGAAGGAAGGAGTACTAGTATTAGGAAGTAGTACTAGTAGTAGGAATAGGAAGAGGGGAAGGAGAAAGGAAGGGGGCCGACCCCCTCCCCATTCGGATTGGGCTTGGGCGCGCCCCTCCCTTGCTCCTTCTCCTTCCTCCTACATGGGCCCAATAAGGCCCATATACCTCCCGGGGTTCCAGAACCTCCGGAGCTCCAAACTTCTCCGAACCTTTCCGTGTCCAAATATATCCGTCAATATATCAATCTTTATGTCTCGACCATTTCGAGACTCCTCGTCATGTCCGTGATCATATCCGGGACTCCGAACAAACTTCGGTACATCAAAATACATAAACTCCTAATATAATTGTCATCGAAACCTTAAGCGTGCGGACCCTACGGTTCGAGAACAATGTAGACATGACCGAGACACGTCTCTGGTCAATAACCAATAGCGGGACCTGGATGCCCATATTGGTTCCTACATATTCTACGAAGATCTTTATCGGTCAAACCGCATAACAACATACTTTGTTCCCTTTGTCATCGGTATGTTACTTGCCCGAGATTTGATCGTCGGTATCCAATACCTAGTTCAATCTCGTTACCGCAAGTCTCTTTACTCGCTCAGAATACGTCATCTCATAACTAACTCATTAGTTATATGCTTGCAAGGCTTAAGTGATGAGTATTATCGAGAGGGCCGAGATACCTCTCCGACAATCGGAGTGACAAATCCTAATCTCGAATTATGCCAACTCAACATGAACCTTCTAAACACCTATAGAGCACCTTTATAATCACCCGATTCGTTGTGACGTTTGGTAGCACACAAAGTGTTCTTCCGTACACGGAGTTGCACAATCTCATAGTTGCAGGAACTTTGTATAAGTCATGAAGAAAGCAATAGCAGATACTAAGCGATCAAGTGCTAGGCTAACAAAATGGGTCATGTCAATCACATCATTCTTCTAATGATGTGATCCCACTAATCAAATGACAACTCATGTCTATGGTCGGAAACATGACCATCTTTGATTAATGAGCTAGTCAAGTAGAGGCATACTAGTGACTATATGTTTGTCTATGTATTCACACATGTATCATGTTTCCTGTTAATACAATTCTAGCATGAATAATAAACATTTATCATGATATGAGGAAATAAATAATAACTTTATTATTGCCTCTAGGGCATATTTCCTTGATCTCCCACTTGCACTAGAGTCAATAATCTAGATTACATAGTAATGATTCTAACACCCATGGAGTCTTGGTGTTGATCATGTTTTGCTCGTGAGAGAGGCTTAGTCAACGGTCCGCAACATTCAGATCCGTATGTATCTTGCAAATCTCTATGTCTCCCACTTGGACTTGGTCCCGAATGGAATTGAAGCGTCTCTTGATGTGCTTGGTCCTCTTGTGAAATCTGGATTCCTTTGCCAAGGCAATTGCACCATATTGTCACGAAGATCTTCATTGGTCCCGATGCACTAGGTATGACACCTAGATTGGTAATGAACTCCTTCATCGAGACTCCTTCATTTGCTGCTTGAAGCGCTATGTACTCCGCTTCACATGTAGATCCCGCCACGGCGCTTTGTTTAGAACTGCACCAACTTACAGCTCCACCGTTTAGTAAAAACACGATCCGGTTTGCGATTTAGAATCGTCCGGATCGATGTCAAAGCTTACATCGGCGTAACCATTTACGACTAGCTCTTTGTCACCTCCATATCGAGAAACATATCCTAAGTCCTTTTCGGTATTTCAGGGATGTTCTTGACCGCTGTCCGATGATCCACTCGGATTACTTTGGTACCTTCTGCTAAGCTTATTGCTAAGCATACGTCGTGTCCAGTACACAACATTGCATACATGATAGAGCCTATGGTGAAGCATAGGAACATTTTCATTTTCTCTCTATCTTCTGCTGTGGTCGGGCATTGAGTTCGACTCAACTTCACACCTTGTAGCACGAGCAAGAATCCTTTCTTTGCTCGATCCATATTGAACTTTTCAATATTTTGTCAAGGTATGTGCTTCGTGAAAGTCCTATTAAGCGTCTTGATCTATCTCTATAGATCTTGATGCCTAATATGTAAGCAACTTCTCCGAGGTCTTTCATCGAAAAACTTTTATTCAAGTATCCTTTATGCTATCCAGAAATTCTATATCATTTCCAATTAATAATATGTCATCAACATATAAAACTAGAAATGCTACAGAGCTCCCACTCACTTTCTTGTAAATACAGGCTTCTCCAAAAGTCATATATAAACCATATGCTTCGATCACACTATCAAAACGCTTATTCCAACTCCGAGATGCTTGCACCAGTCCATAAATGGAACGTTGGAGCTTGCACACTTTATCAAGACCTTTTGGATCAACAAAACCTTCCTACTGCATCATATACAACTCTTCTTCTAGAAATCCATTCAAGAATGCGTCTTGACATCCATTTGCCAAATTTCATAATCATGAAATGCAACAATAGCCAACATGATTGGACAGACTTAAGCATCGCTACAGGTGAGAAAGTCTCATCGTAGTCAACCCCTTGAACTTGTCGAAAACCTTTCGCAACAAGTCGAGCTTTATAGACAGTAACATTACCATCAGCGTCGGTCTTCTTCTTAAAGATCCATTTATTCTCAATGGCTTGCCGATCATCGGGCAAGTCAACCAAAGTCCATACTTTGTTTTCATACATGGATCCTATCTCGATTTCATGGCCTCCACCATTTTGCGGAATCTGGGCTCATCATCGCTTCCTCATAGTTCGTAGGTTCATCATGGTCAAGTAACATGACTTCCGAACAGGATTACCGTACCACTCAGTGCGGATCTTACTCTGTAGACCTCGAGGTTCAAGAGAAACTTAATCTGAAGTTTCATGATCAATATCATTAGCTTCCTCACTAGTTGGTGTAGTTGTCACGGGAACAGGTTCTCGTGATGAACTACCTTCCAACAAGGGAGTAGATACAGTTATCTCATCAAGTTCTACTTTCCTCCCACTCACTTCTTTCGAGAGAAATTCTTTCTCTAGAAAGGATCCATTCCTAGCAACAAATGTTTTGCCTTCGGATCTGTGATAGAAGGTGTACCCAACAGTTTCCTTTGGGTATCCTATGAAGACACATTTCTCCGATTTGGGTTCGAGCTTATCTGGTTGAAGTTTCTTCACATAAGCATCGCAGCCCCAAACTTTAAGAAACGACAACTTTGGTTTTTTGCCAAACCATAGTTCATAAGGCGTCGTCTCAACGGATTTTGATGGTGCCCTATTTAACGTGAATGCGGCCGTCTCTAAAGCATTAGCCCAAAACGATAGCGGTAAATTGGTAAGAGACATCATAGATCGCACCATATCAAGTAAAGTACGATTACGACGTTCGGACACACCATTTCGTTGTGGTGTTCCAGGTGGCGTGAGTTGCGAAACTATTCCGCATTGTTTCAAATGTAAACCAAACTCAGAACTCAAATATTCTCCTCCACGATCGATCGTAGAAACTTTATTTTCTTGTTACGATGATTTTCTACTTCACTCTGAAATTCTTTGAACTTTTCAAATGTTTTGGACTTGTGCTTCATTAAGTAGATATACCCATATCTGCTCAAATCATCTGTGAAGGTGAGAAAATAACGATATCCGCCACGAGCCTCAACATTCATCGGACCACATACATCTCAGTATGTATGATTTCCAACAAATCTGTTGCTCTCTCCATAGTACCGAGAACGGCGTTTTAGTCATCTTGCCCATGAGGCACGGTTCGCAAGTACCAAGTGATTCATAATCAAGTGATTCGAAGTCCATCAAGATGGAGTTTCTTCATGCGTTTTACACGATATGACCTAAACGGCAATTACCACAAATAAGTTGCACTATCATTATCAACTCTGCATCTTTTGGCTTCAACATTATGAATATGTGTATCACTACTATCGAGATTCAATAAAAATAGACCACTCTTCAAGGGTGCATGACCATAAAAGATATTACTCATATAAATAGAACAACCATTATTCTCTGTTTAAATGAATAACCGTCTCGCATCAAACAAGATCCAAATATAATGTTCATGCTCAACGCAGGCACCAAATAACAATTATTTAGGTCTAAAACTAATCCCGATGGTAGATGTAGAGGTAGCGTGCCGACGGCGATCACATCGACTTTGGAACCGTTTCCAAAGCGCATCGTCACCTCGTCCTTGGCGCTGCTCGCTTATTCCGTAGTCCTGTTTGAGTTGCAAATATTAGCAATGAACCAAGATCAAATACCAGTGCTACTACGAGCTCTAGTTAGGTACACATCAATAACATGTATATCACATATACCTTTGTTCACTTTGCCATCCTTCTTATCCGCCAAATACTTGGGGCAGTTCCGCTTCGGTGACGATCGCTTGCGGTAGAAGCACTCGATTTCAGGCTTAGGACCAGACTTGGGTTTCTTCTCTTGAGCAGCAACTTGCTTGCCGTTCTTTTTGAAGTTTCCTTCTTCTTCCCTTTGCCCTTTTCTTGAAACTAGTGGTCTTGTTGACCATCAACACTTGATGCTCCTTCTTGATTTCTACCTCCGCTGCTTTCAAAGATCGCGAAGATCTCGGAATAGTCTTGTTCATCCCTTGCATATTATAGTTCATCACAAAGCTCTTGTAGCTTGGTGGCGATGATTGAAGAATTCATCAATGACACTATCATCGTGAAGATTAACTCCCAGTTGAATCAAGTGATTGTTATACCCGCACATTCCGAGTATATGTTTGTCGGGCGGCTCTCTGTGGCCTCGAGCACCTATGGGGCACGGGGGCCCCTTCTAGTCCGGCAAGGAGCGGAGGCGTCGCAGAGCGAGATCGAGGTCGGGCGCGCGGGGAGACGGGCGATTTTACCCACCGGGGCTCTCCGAGAGATAAAACCCCTTCGCTGCTTTGGTGCTTGTATTTGATCTTGCTCGGCGTGCGGCGTATGGTGGTGTTCGTGTGTCGATGGACCCAACCCTTCTACGCGCATGGGCCTCCCTTTTATAGTCTCAAGGGGCATCCACAGTGGCAGCGTGGGAAGAGGGGTAGAAAGGTAAAAGCGCAGGTTGGTACAACAAGGACCAACAGTGTCCCCTACCTAACTCGACGGCGGGGGGACAAGGGCATTTAATGCCTGTCCGGTCGCCCTAACAAAGGCAAAGAAACGACCGTTAGGTGAGCCACCAGATTGCCACGATGGCGTCTCTGTCAGACTCCGCTTGCCACCTTGTTCGCATGGCTGCGCGCGCCTCGCCACGTGCCCTGGGATGGCCCCAGGGTGACATGCGGCTGGATGCACCGGATTTTGGTGGCCGCCTTGCGCGGCAAGTGCCTTGTCGCGCCCTTCTCTTGTCGTGCCGGCAAGCTTGCCGGCCGTCGGGCCTTGCCGGGACGCGCGGGGCGCCGCGGCAAGTCTTCTGGAAATGCCTCGGTTGGCCTTCCCGGCAAGCTCCTCTTGCCGGGGCCTTTGTTTTCTTGGTTAATACTTTGCTCTTGAATGGTAGTAATAGGAAATGGCGGAGGGTCTTGGCGTGCGTCCGGCAAGCCTTGCCGCGGGGTGCTACGACTGCCCGTGCCCAAGTTCGGGGTACTAAGGTACCCCTACTATAGTACACCGACAGGAGCCCCCGGGCCTGGGCCATACACGGTGCTGAGCGTTGTTGGGCCAGGCCCAAAACGGTGCTCGGGCATGCGTGGCCTGGGGCTACGCAAAATCGGACTCCGTGCCCACCGCGTCCTCCCGCAACGGCACGCGTCGATTGCGGCGTCGTGGGAGGCGTGGGTGGTGTAAGTGATTTTCAAGGCGTTCACCCCCGTGATTACGGGGCAGGGTAAGGTCACTTCACCGTCGCCTCGGCTTCGCCTCCCCGCCACGCGGCTCCCATGCGCGTGGGGTCGTGGGCGGCGAAGGTGGGAAACCGAGCCGTCACGGGCGGAGATGGTGGGCCGGCCCTGTTCCTCTGCCCTCCCCGCGCTCTGATTGGTTGAGCGGGGCGTCCGAGCCCCCACCTCGCTCCTTTAAAAAGGGTGGAAGGGGAGTGCAAAAATCCCGCACTTCACCCTCTTCTTCTTTCTTCATCTTATGATATTCTTCCTCCCATCTGCCATGGAGGGAGGGAATCCTGGTCCTTCGTCGGTGGCGGCAAGGGTGGCCACCAGGCAGCGCGCCTCCCCTTATCCTGCGCCTGTGGTGGCGGAGCCAGCCACGAGGGGAAGAGGGAGGGGGCGAGGCCGGGGACGAGGTCGAGGACGCGGTCGGGCGCCGGGGGAGGCGGCCGGGCAAGGCGCCACCTCCGTCTCCGCCGGCAGCTCCTCCCCTCGAGGCGGTCCACACCGGGGACGACCCCTGGGAGTTCTTCGTCAAGCTGCGTCGGGCACCTCGTCGGCGCCTCCGGCTTCCGGCCCCGCTTGCGAGCGCGATGGAACCGGACCCACCCGAGATGTTGGAGTTGCGCATGAGGGGCTGCGGGATCAGCGGCACTCGAGTTAGTGTCGTATCCCCAGCCCCCGGCGTGATGTACTTCGATCGAGGGTGGAAGACGTTCGCCCGCATCCACAGCTTGACGGCGGGGTTTACCCTCCATTTTAAGTTAATGGAGGGTGACCTTCTCGCCGTCAAGGTCTTCGGGGACTCCGGCACCCGGGCGAGATGCTGCGTGGACAGCTCCTCCGATAGCGAAGGCCCATCCTCGGCGAGAGTAGCGAGGAGGGGAGCGGCAGCGACGACGAGACGGCGGGTCCGACTAGGCGTCGGCCGTCGCCTCATGGCCACCGGCGACCCCATCATCCGGTCGCCGGCCTTCAAACTCCCCGAGGCCGTCTCCTTGGGCGGCTGGCGTAGGGAGGCTGCGGAAGAGGAAGAGGGGTGGCGGCAAGGCCGTCAAGTTGGAGTACGAGGGCGAGGCGCCTCGGCAGCAGGCCGACGTCCCGCCGCCCGTCTTCGAGCTCTGCCTCCGGCGCCTCCGTCTCCGCCAAGCTCCTGGCCGGCCCCCGGGAAGTTCTCTTGGTGTCTTCTGGCACCCGTAGCTCACCTAGGCGCCCCTTTTGCCCTCCCCGGCAAGCCTCTCTTGCCGGGGCCTCCTTGACCTACCTCCTGAAGAGAGAAATAGGAGAGGGATTACGGGCATCTTATCTTTTAATTTGTAAGCCTTCGGGCCTTAGCTGTATTTAAAATTTGTAATCCTCTCTATCATGTTTTTCATCCTCTATGGACTTGTACTGGATTGGGATGTTTTTTTAATGAAAGGGGGGGAATGCTTGCCGGATTATGTCCTTTACTTTATTTTGTGCCTTGTACGTTTTTACCCTACGCTTCTAGGGAACTTGCCGGCGCTAACACACTTGCTGAGTGCGGAACATCAGCAGCCTGCTGGCGGTGTTGTTTCCGGCAAGAAACCTTGTCGGGCCAGTTGCAGCGTGCTTGTATTGTTGAGCGGACTCGGAAACAAATCAAGGGCGCAACTTGGTCGCGACTCGGCTCCTCCGCGCACGGGGTTTTTCGTACAAGGCACACCCGTTCAAGGACGCGGCCTCGCTTTCCCCAGTCCATAAGAGTATGCATGATGAGGGATGAAAAACTTATCTGATACCACAGCCCTCGGCGACTCTAGCTCGCCGGGGATGAATCTTGGCATTTGCAGCCCCCGGGA
The DNA here is from genome assembly GCA_021437245.1 of Aegilops speltoides. NCBI lineage: Eukaryota > Viridiplantae > Streptophyta > Magnoliopsida > Poales > Poaceae > Aegilops > Aegilops speltoides. Next base: position 142,932,780 of record CM038147.1, read on the forward strand.
ACTCTGGCTCCGCCGAGACCTAGGTGCCAGTGCGCCTTTCCTTGCCCTTGTCGCTGACGCTGCGGCCTCCGGGGATCCTGGCCTGCCGTGAAGGAACTTTGGTACTTGCAGCCCCCAGCGAAACCGGTTTGCCGGGGCCCCTGCGCCAGTGCGCCCTTCTGGTTTTTCCTTGTCCCTATTATTATAGTCATGAAAATAACTGAGACGGCGCCGTAATTAGTTACTCTTTTGTGGCGTGACTATTTAGGTTGGGCAACGCAATGCCATGCTTCGCCCTTCGCATGTTTACACTCTACGCTTTTTAGGGGACTTGCCGGTGCATACACACTTGCCGAGTCTTGAACATCGGCAGCCATTTGGCGGTGTTGCCTCCGGCAAGAAACCTCGTCGGGCTAGTTGCAGCTCACTTTCATTGTCGAGCGGACTCGGAAACAAATCAAGGGTGCAATTTAGCCGCGAGTTAGCTCCTTCTGCGCACAAGTTTTTCATATGAAGGACGTCCCACGGCAAGGCTTGCTATGCTACGTCCTCTACTCCATTACATCCCTTGTACGCTTTTTTTTACCCTTCGCTTCTAGGGAACTTGCCGGCGCTAACACACTTGCTGAGTGCGGAACATCAGCAGCCTGCTGGCGGTGTTGTTTCCGGCAAGAAACCTTCTCGCGCCAGTTGCAGCGCACTTGTATTGTTGAGCGGACTCGGAAACAATAGCAAGGATGCAACTTAACCACGAGTTGGTTCCTCCGCGCACAAGTTTTACGTACAAGGGACGAACGTTCGAGGAATATAACATAAAAGCTTAGAACTAAAAAGTGCTCTTTACTCAAGCTTGGGCGACTTAGCTTTTTCTGTCTTCTTCGATCCGGCGAGGCCGCACTTCTCCCTTGACTTCCTCCCTTGTATGTTTTCGCCCTCACACTTTCAGGGAACCCGCCGGCGCAAACACACTTGCTGAAAAGGGACATCAAGAGCCATTGGCGGTGTTGCTTCTGCAGAAGAACTCGTCGGGCTAGTTGCGCGGCGCTTTCATCGTTGAGCGGACTCGAAAGATCAAGGGTGCAACTTAGCCATGATTCAACCCTTCACAAGAGTTTCTTCATACAAGGTACGAATTCTCAAGGAATACAATTCAAAAGCTCGAATCGGGCGCTTTCTTAGCCCTCTTGGCGGTGGAGCTCGATGGCGCATCTCGACGGCAGCAGCTGCACTCGGAGAGGCGTGCTTGCCGGAGCGAGCACGAGCTGTTCTTGCCGGGCTTGGTCTTTGGTAGATCTGCCTTTGTCTTCTTACACTTGCCGGTGGAGCTCGATGGTGCGTCCTCGACGGCAGCGCGGCACTCCGGGGAGGTGCGTTTGCTGGAGTGGGCATCAGAGCTGCTCTTGCCGGACTTGACTTTCTTCTTCCCCCTTCCTCTGCTGTCTTGGGTGGCGGTGGCGATGAGCGGCGCGAGGAACGGGATGTGCTCGGACTCCCAACTGGATTGGGAGGTGCAACACCCCGTCCGGGCGACCGTACCTTGCTCGCACCAAAGATGCGGGCGTGCATGCTGACCTCGGCGTCCGCGACCCACCAGCAGGCCATGTTCCAACGCGAGCACGGTGCTAGGAGCACCGGGGCGTTGTCGACCTTGCACCTCCTGGGAAGGGTGCGGTGTCTGCACGGTTGCCGACGCTTGCGGGGCCTTGTTTTTGGACCTGGTGACGACGTGAGTCCCACCGTCGGTGCCTGCTCCTCCGCCGGCGTCCACTCCACCGCCCGTTATTCCGGCGGTGGTGGCGAATCGATGTAGACGGAGCGGCCACCTCCGAAGGCTTCTTCTTCGGTGGCATGTTGATGAAGGTGCTGATGCAGCGCGTGCGGGGACCGGATCAGATGCTCACGACCTCGACGCGCTCCCCTACCTGGCGCGCCAAAGATGTCGGGGCGGCTCTCTGTGGCCTCGAGCACCTATGGGGCACGGGGGCCCCTTCTAGTCCGGCAAGGGAGCGGAGGGCATGCGCAGAGCAGATCGAGGTCGGGCGCGCGGGGGAGACGGGCGATTTTTACCCAGCTTCGGGGCTCTCCGGAGAGATAAAACCCCTACTGCTGCTTTGGTGCTTGTATTTGATCTTGCTCGAGCGTGCGAGCGTATGGTGGTGTTGCGTGTGTCGAATGGACCCAACCCCTTCTACGTGCACATGGGCCTCCCTTTTATAGTCTGAAGGGGCATCCACGGTGGCGGCGTGGGAAGATGGGGTAGAAAGGTAAAACGCAGGTTGGTACAAGAGTGACCAACGGTGTCCCCTACCTAACTCGACGGCGGGGACAAGGGCATTTAATGCCCGTCCGGTCGCCTAACAATGGTAAAGAAACGACCGCTAGGTGAGCGACCGGTTGCCACGATGGCGTCTCTGTCGACTCCGCTTGCCACCTTGTTCCGATGGCTGCGCAACGCCTCCACGCGTGCCCACGGATGGCCCTGGGGTGACACGCCGCTGGATGCGCTGGATTTTGGGTGGCCGCCTTGCCGCGGCAAGTGCCTTGCCGCGGCCCTTCTCTTGTCGTGCCGGCAAGCTTGCCGGCCGTCGGGCCTTGCCGGGATGCGCGGGGCGCCGCGGCAAGTCTTCTGGAAATGCCTCGGTTGGCCTTCCCGGCAAGCCCCTCTTGCCGGGGCCTTTGTTTTCTTGGTTAATACTTTGCTCTTTAATGGTAGTAATAGGAAATGACGGAGGGTCTTGGCGTGCGTCCGGCAAGCCTTGCCGCGGGGTGCTACGACTGCCCGTGCCCAAGTTCGGGGTACTAAGGTACCCCTACTTTAGTACACCGACAATGTTCACTGACAGAACTATTCTCCTCCATCTTGCAGCTATAGAACTTATTGGAGACTTCATATCTCTCAATCCGGGCATTTGCTTTAAATATTAACTTCAACTCCTGGAACATCTCATATGCTCTATGACGTTCAAAACATCGTTGAAGTCCCGGTTCTAAGCCGTAAAGCATGGCACACTGAACTATAGAGTAGTCATCAGCTTTGCTCTGCCAGACGTTCTTAACGTCGTCGGTTACATCAAGAAGAAGTTCGCACCCAGCGGTGCTTCGGGACGTAACTCTTCGTGGCAGCAATGAGGATAATCCTCGAGTTCGGACCCGATCCGTGTAATTGCTACCATCATCTTTCAACTTTGCTTTCTCAAGGAACGCATTAAAATTCAACGGAACAACAACACGAGCCATCTATCTACAAACAAACATAGACAAGCAAAATACTATAAGGTACTAAGTTCATGATAAATTTAAGTTCAATTAATCATATTACTAAAGAACTCCCACTTAGACAGACATCTCTCTAGTCATCTAAGTGATCACGTGATCCAAATCAACTAAACCATAACCGATCATCACGTGAGATGGAGTAGTTTTCAATGGTGAACATCATCATGTTGATCATATCTACTATATGATTCACGCTCGACCTTCGGTCTCCGTGTTCGAGGCCATATCTGCATATGCTAGGCTCGTCAAGTTTAACTGAGTATTCTGCGTGTGCAAAACTGGCTTGCACCGTTGTAGATGGACGTAGAGCTTATCACACCCGATCATCACGTGGTGTCTCAAAGCCGACGAACTTTGGCAATGGTGCATACTCGGGAGAACACTACTTGATAATTTTAGTGAGAGATCATCTTAAAATGCTACCTTCAATCAAAGCAAGATAAGATGCATAAAGGATAAACATCACATGCAATCAATATAAGTGATATGATATGGCCATCATCATCTTGTGCTTGTGATCTCCATCTCCAAGCAATCGTCGTGATCACCATCGCCACCGCACGACACCTTGATCTCCATCGTAGCATCGTTGTTGTTTACGCCATCTATTGCTTCTCGACTATCGCTACCGCTTAGTGATAAAGTAAAGCAATTACGAGCGTTGCATTTCATACAATAAGCGACAACCATATGGCTCTGCCGATTGCCGATAACCGGTTACAAAACATGATCATCTCATACAATAAAATATAGCATCACGTCTTGACCATATCACATCACAACATGCCCTGCAAAAACAAGTTAGGCGTCCTCTACTTTGTTGTTGCAAATTTTACGTGGCTGCTACGGGCTTAAGCAAGAACCAATCTCACCTCGCATCAAAACCACAACGATAGTTTGTCAAGTTGATGCTGTTTTAACCTTTGCAAGGACCGGGCGTAGTCACACTCGGTTCAACTAAAGTTGGAGAAACAGACACCCGCTAGTCACTGTGTGCAAAAGCACGGCGGTAAAACCAGTCTCGCGTAAGCGTCTGGCGTAATGTCGGTCCGGCCGCTTCATCCAACAATACCGCTGAACCAAAGTATGACATCTTTGGTAAGCGATATGACTTATATCGCCCACAACTCACTTGTGTTCTACTCGTGCAAATAACATCAAACCATAAAAACCTAGGCTCGGATGCCCTTGTTGGGGAGCGTAGTAATTTCAAAAATTTCCTACACACACGCAAGATCATGGTGATGATACAAAGAACGAGGGGAGAGTGTTGTCTCGTACCCTCGTGAGACCGAAGCGAAGCGTTGACGCAACATAGAGGAAGTAGTCGTCGTCCTCCGGTCCGACCGATCCAAGCACCGTTACTCGGCACCTCCGAGTTCTTGACACACGTACAGCTCGATGGCGCACCCTCGATCTCCAATCCAGTAGAGGCTCCGAGGGGAGTTCCACAACCTGACAGCGTGGTGGCGATCTTGATGTTCTCTGTCGCGCAGGCTTCGCCTAAGCACCGCTACAATATGATCGAAGTGTAATATCGTGGAGGGGCACCGCACACGGCTAAGGAACGATCAATGATCAACTTGTGTGCTCTAGGGTGCCCCCTACCCCGTATATAAAGGAGGGAGGGAGGAGGTGGCGGCCCAAGGGGCGCCATAGGGGGGGAAACCCACTCCAAGTAGGTTTCCTCTCTTTTCCTTATCTTATTTGGAGGGAAGGAAGGAGTACTAGTATTAGGAAGTAGTACTAGTAGTAGGAATAGGAAGAGGGGAAGGAGAAAGGAAGGGGCCGCCCCCTCCCCAATTCAGATTGGGCTTGGGGGCGCCCTCCTTCTCCTTCTCCTTCCCCTATGGGCCCAATAAGGCCCATATACCTCCCGGGGTTCGGTAACCTCCGGAGCTCCAAACTTCTCCGGAACCTTTCCGGTGTCCAAATATATCCGTCAATATATCAATCTTTATGTCTCGACCATTTGAGACTCCTCGTCATGTCCGTGATCATATCCGGGACTCGAACAAACTTCGGTACATCAAAATACATAAACTCCTAATATAATTGTCATCGAAACCTTAAGCGTGCGGACCCTACGGTTCGAGAACAATGTAGACATGACCGAGACCGTCTCGGTCAATAACCAATAAGCGGGACCTGGATGCCCATGTTGGTTCCTACATATTCTCTGAAGATCTTTATCGGTCAAACCGCATAACAACATACTTTGTTCCTTTGTCATCGGTATGTTACTTGCCGAGATTTGATCGTCGGTATCAATACCTAGTTCAATCTCGTTACCGGCAAGTCTCTTTACTCGCTTACATGTCGTCATCTCATAACTAACTCATTAGTTATATGCTTGCAAGGCTTAAGTGATGAGTATTACCGAGAGGGCCCAGAGATACCTCTCCGACAATCGGAGTGACAAATCCTAATCTCGAATTATGCCAACTCAACATGAACCTTCGGAAACACCTATAGAGCACCTTTATAATCACCCGATTCGTTGTGGCGTTTGGTAGCACACAAAGTGTTCTTCCGTACACGGAGTTGCACAATCTCATAGTTGCGTGAACTTTGTATAAGTCATGAAGAAAGCAATAGCAAGATACTAAATGATCAAGTGCTAGGCTAACAAAATGGGTCATGTCAATCACATCATTCTTCTAATGATGTGATCCCACTAATCAAATGACAACACATGTCTATGGTCGGAAACATGACCATCTTTGATTAATGAGCTAGTCAAGTAGAGGCATACTAGTGACTATATGTTTGTCTATGTATTCACACATGTATCATGTTTCCGGTTAATACAATTCTAGCATGAATAATAAACATTTATCATGATATGAGGAAATAAATAATAACTTTATTATTGCCTCTAGGGCATATTTCCTTCAAAGGGCATGATTGATTCGTCTTCCGACAGTTTCCAAATTTTACTCATTTCCTCACGAAGAGCTCTCTGTTTTATGCATACAACAGTAGCATGATGTGTGTTTTCAACGCAGCTCCACATAGGTTGCATATACCATCCAATTCAAGAGTCCTCCTATGCTTGTTGTCCTTCGTAGGGAGAGAATCAGTGGCAGCCCACCAGGTGAAGATACGGACTTTATGTGGTACCTTTGCTTTCCAGACTAGATTCCATAAGCTCTCCCTAGCAATACTGGTTTTTTAGGATCCTTCATTACCCCCCCCCCCCGCCCCGCAAAGAAACTCCAAGATGATAAGCACTCCTAACCGTGAATGTACCGTTCTTCTCATAGTTCCAAGCTAGAGTGTCCCCCATTGGCTTTGGGGGAAGCTTGATCTTGTATATTTTTTCCGAGGCAAAATTGTAGAACAACTTGTCAGTGATCTACTTGTTCCAGTCATTAGAATGGGGAAGCAACAACTGGTTTACCCATCTAAGCCGGCTTCTATTTTTCATGGATTGTATGGAAATGCCAGATTGCCGAGGTATCCAGTTGTCACGAAGGATTTGGATATTCTTTCCATTTCCTATTCTCCATACCACTCCTTTTTTTCAAGACTTCAAGCCCTTACTCAATTCCACGCCACAGGGGTGATCCATCAGAGGTGAAGACCGTGCCAACAAATTTCCTTTTGGGCAGTATTTTGCTTTTAGAACCCTAGCATAAAGACTGTCAGGTCTTTGGACGAAGGGATTACTCTGTAGATAATTTTTCCTTGGTGCCATTTGTAAAAAAGATGGCCATCTCAGATTTCTTCAAGGTTTGTATGGAACGGGCAATTTATTCCATAGAAAATGTAGAGAGACAGATTATGGGCTGTGCAATCGCGATGTATTGATCGGTGCACCAGGCACGTATATATAAGTACAGAGGTGGGCCACAACCTCAACTATACAAGGAAAACAGGAGGTGGGCCCTACACACACATATACACGTACACAATATACTCAACACCCCGTAGTCGAGCGGCGCCCGGACGCAGAGATCGAACAAACTCCTCAAAGGTGGAAGTCGGCAGTCCCTTCGTCATCACATCGTGAATGCTGGCGGTCGGCACATGGAGAACCGCATGCGTCCAAGAGCCACACTGCTCGCGCACAAAATGAATGTCCAGCTCGATGTGTTTCGTCCGGCGATGATGAGCGGGGTTGGCGGAGAGGTACACCGCAGAGACGTTGTCACGATGAACAACCGTAGCACGGGAGACATCGTGATGTAGCTCTGAAATGGCTATCGAAGCCAGGTGCACTCGGCGACAGCGTTAGCCATAGCTCGGTACTCAGCCTCGGCGCTAGAGCACGAAACCGTGGGTTGTCGCTTGGACGACCACGAGACGAGGGAAGGACCGAGGTAGACGCAGTAGCAAGAGGTGGACCGATGAGTATCGGGGCAGCCGGCCCAGTCTGCATCGGAGTAAGCCACCATCTCCAGAGAAGTGGACGCCGTGAGTGTCAACCCAAGGGACATTGTGCCGCGGATGTAGCGAAGGATCCGCTTCACGAGAGTCGATGAAAGTCACGAGGCGTGCATGTGGAGACACACTGCTGGACAGCATCTTGAAGATCCGGTCGGGTGAGAGTCAAATCTTGTAAACACCGACAATAGACCGGTAGAACGGAGCATCCGGCGCAGCGAACCCTCAAGAGCGAAACCTTGGCCTTCGTGTCAGCAGGAGTAGCAACCGGATGGCGATTGAGCATGCCAAAGCTCAAGAAGCTCATGGGCATACTACATTGATGAAGAAAAAACCGTCCGGACGCGAAGCGACCTCAATGCCAAGGAAATAATGGAAGCACTCGTGGTCCTTGATATCAAACTCGTCACGCAGCCGGAGAGTAATGTCTGGCGAAACACGGTGCGGAGGAGGCTGTCGGGATGATGTCGTCGGCGTAAAGCAGCAAATATGCGATCGTGTCACCGTGGCGATAGACAAACGGTGAGGCGTCCGGCGAGTGACGCTGAAGCCAGTGTCTAAAGAAACCCGGCGATCCGCCGGTACCGAGCGCAGGGTGCTGCTTGAGCCCGTAAAGAGAGTGCGACAAAGAGCACACATGGCCGGGAATGAGGCGTCGGCAAGCGGTGGGTTGCTCACAAAACACCTGCTCCTCAAGATGGCCGTGGAGAAAGGCGTTGGAGACATCCATCGGTGAACAGGCCAGCCGTGAGAGACGGCGAGGAGGGCAGTCGCGGATCGTGCCGGTTTAACAACCGGGCGAACGTCTCGTGAAATCAACTCGGTATTTGGAAACCGCGACCACCAGCGAACCTTATGGCGCCCGTGAACCGTCTGGCGGGTCTTGTGACGAAAGACCCACTTGCGGTGATAGCGTTGGCGCGAGGAGGCCGAGAACGAGTCAGTGCGGTTCCGTTGGAAGCGTCGAACTCTTCTGCATCGCCGCAAGCCGTGAGGATCATGGAGGGTGGCGCGGCGACGCAGAATGGGTGGCGGCTGCGAGGCGGCGAGGACGTACTAAATCACGTGAGTACCAAGACTCGGCGATGAATGCCGCGCGCGAGCACGGGTGATGAGGCGGACGGGGCCACCGGTGCCGGCGAGGCGGCAGCGAGCTGCCCAGCGGCGGCGGCAGCGACGCGAAGCGAGCGTCGGCAGTGTCCTGGCCACAGCAGCGGCAGCGTCGCGGCAGCAGCAAACGGCGCGGCGGCAAGCGACAGAGCCGGGCGAGCGGCAGCAGACGGAGCCGGGCGGCAGCGTCGGCGAGCAGCGAGTGGCGGCGGCGACCGGCGTTGAGTGGCGGAGCGCCCGACCGCGCAGAGGTGCCGTCGGAGGCGCGACTCGCGGGCGCCGAGCGGGCCGGCGGTGAAGGCGGGCGTCGAAACCAGCCGAGGCGCCGAGGGAGGTGGGACCGTGGACCGCCTAAGCCCGGCGGTCCACGAATCGGCGTGCTCGTCCACTGGCGAGGTCGTCGATGGGCGCCGGTGGCAGCGGTGGCGAGACGACGAGGGTGCTGCTGCTGAAATGGGAAGACCATCTCATCAAAGTAAACGTGTCGGGAAGTGAAAACACGGTGAGAGGCGGGATCGTGGCAGCGTAGCCCTTAGTGTTAGGTGGGTAGCGAGAAAGATGCATGCTGACGGGCGGGTGCGAGCTTATGAGGCCGCGATGGCAGCGATGCTAGGGTAGCACAGCGGCGAAAATGCGAAGCCCTTCATAAGAGGGGTGCACGAAGAGAAGGTGGTGAGGTGTAAAGTTCCTTGAGTACAACATGGACGGATGTTGATGAGGAGTGAAGCGGTGGCTAGAGCGTCGAGCCAAAAGCGCGGGCACATTGGCATGAAAGAGGAGAGTCGAACGCAGATCATTAAGAGTGCGAAGGATCGCTCCAAGACGACCGTTCTGCTGCGAGGTGTACGGGCAAGTGAGGCGAAAAATCGTGCCATGTGTGGCGAGAAGGTTCTGAACAGCGGTGTTGTCAAACTCCTTCCGTTGTGCATGCATGCAACGCGAGAATGGGCCGTCAAACTGCGTGCGAACATAAGAGTAAAACCGACAAGAGTGGAGATAACGTCCGACTTGCGGCGAAGCGGGAAGGTCCACACATAATGCGAAAAATTGTCAAGGATGACAAGGTAATAAAGAAAGCCCGTATTACTTGCAACAGGAGATGTCCAAACATCACTATGAATCAACTCAAACGGGTACGATGCAACAAAGGAAGAAGCCCTAAACGGAAGACGAGCATGTTTGCCAAGGCGGCATGGATGACACGAGTGATCCTCGTTCTTATTACACGTGAAAGAAAAACTCCGAAGTATGTGGCGAAGGGTGGCGGGATTAGGATGACCCAGCGAGCATGCGAGATCCACTCCGTGGCGAGGCGGCAGGCGGTGGAAGTGGTGGAGGCGGCGAGTGAGCCGGGTAGAGCTCGTCGGGGCTGTCACATCGGTGGAGCACCATCCGCGTCGGCGTCATAATGAAAAAACCACATGCGTCAAATTCAACGGTCACGGATTTTCACGTGTAAGAGAACGAACGGAAACAAGATTTTTAATAAGATCGGAGAAACAAGAATATTAGACATGGATATAGGAGTGGAGTTAGGCGGAAAATATGTATGTCAATATGGGTGATGGGAGAGAAGAACCGTCGCCGACGGTGATGCGTTGGAGGTGTGGACGAGGTGGGCGTTATGGAGGTTACAAGAGTGCGCCGCCATATGAGTGGTGGCGCCACCGTCCATGTACCACCGCCGCGGCGGTGTAGCTGGACGGAGAAGAAGCGGTGTGGAAAGCCGCCAGAGAGCGGGTCCCACGGCGCGGCGGAAGAGACGGCGCAGACGTCGAAGCGGCAGCGGCAGCCCGCTGGCAGCGGCTTGCTGCTGTAAAGCGCCGCATAAAGGCTGCGGAGCGGCGTATCGCTGGTGTGACGGAGGCCGAAAGCCGAAAGACCGGAGTAGGAGCCCGTGGAACCGGCATGGAGTAAGGCGTGGGCGGCGCCGGTCCGCGAGTTCGACCAGCGTACACGGGCGCGGTGGGTGCCGGCCGCCGCTTCTGGCGTGGTGCTCCTCCTGAAACACCGCCACCGCCGCCGCCGCCTCCTACGCTGCAACCACCCGGCGGCCGCCGCGCGACAACCTCCTCCATTGCGCCGCCGCCGGGGCGGCGGAAGAAGCGGGTGGGCGGGCGGGAAGCCAGCGGGAAGGGCGGCGCCCGCTGCTGAAGCGGCGTCGGGCGAGGCTGTGGTGGGGCGAACCCGGGTCACAGCGACAAAGGCGGTGTGGGTGGCGCGCGTCTGGCGCCCGCATCCGGCGTTCCTCGGCTTGAGTCTGCGACTACCTTGCCAAAGGTGGGCTCCGGGATGAGGTGAGGTTGGGCGGCGTTCGAAGTCCTCGTTGAGGCCAGCCGAGAGGGTGCTGATGAGGAGCTCGTCGCCAATCTTCTCCCCGGATCACGGAGCTCATCGGCGAGCTTCTTGAGGCGCATGCAAAATCATCGATGGGCGAGTCAAGTTCTTGGCACCGTAAAACTCACCATAGAGGAGGACCTTGCGCTGCGCAGCGATTGTCGGTGAAGAGGCCGTTGAGCTTAGTCCGGACCGCATGGGCGTCGTCCTCGTCGTTCACCACGGTGTGGAAGATGTCGCCGGAGATGGTGAGGTAGAACCGGCGGATGATGGTGGCATCGAGGATCATCCACTCCTCGTCGTGGATCATGGCCTTGAGTCCACGGTGCGTCCACGTGGCCGTGAAGGAGGTACTCACGGAACACGAGCGAAAAATACCGCTTCCACGCGGAGTAGGAGGCGGTGGTGTGGTCAAGCTTGACCGGGACGCGCTCATGGATGGTGAGGTCGCGGACGAGGGTGACATCGGGACCAGCGAACGGGTTGAAGACGGTGGAGGAGGAGGAACTCATGGTGGCGGCGGTGATCGGGTGTGGGCGCGCGCAGGAGATTCTGAGAGGATCGCGGCCTGTTCTGAGAGAAGGAGGAGGCCTTGGCGCTGGGTTGGGGAGGAGGAGAGAGGCGACGCAGAGGGAGAGAGGCGGAGCGCTTTTGGCGGCGGCGGCCTTTGGGACGAGGCGGCCAAGCGCGGGCGGGGCGTGGCGGCGCGGCAAATGGGGAGGCGGCGGCGGTGGCTAGGGTTAGGACCTTATTGCGATAGATACCATGTAGAGGCAGTTATGGGTGTCTGATCGCGATGTATTGATCGGTCTGTAGAAGCGTATATATAAGTACAGAGGTGGGCCACAACCTGGAAAACAGGAGGGGAACCCTACACACACAAATACACGTACACAATATACTCAACAGAAAATTTGAAGAAAACAAAACACGAGGTAATGAGACATCCTTTTTCTTGGGTCCACAAATCATGTATCATCCTTGCGTGACATCCAAACGACATTTTTGTACCACATTTTCTGTTCCCGTGTTTTTGTTTCTTTTCCCGCGTTTTTGGTTCTGATGAGTGGCACGACATAGTCATGAGACTCTAAACGGGTCAAGACGTAGTCTCACGTGGACTTATTCCCCTCGTCTGGATCGATGCCGTGAACCTACCAAACAACGCGTATGACGCGAGAAATGCCGTCCAAATGCCACATGGAACCCCCGAGACAAATCATGTGGTTCTCGCCTGCTCCGCTAGATATAACTACTGAAAAGCGACAACGCACAATGGCACATTCTGCAAAACTCATGATATCACATGGCCACATGGGCGCACCACTATTGTATATGATTCGATCTATACACGTAGAAATCACGTATCTACACTATCTTGCACACCCAGTGACTAATGTTTGTACAGCACAAATCCTAGAGCAAAGTGAACATATGCCCATTAAAAAAAATGGTCGCCAATCGATCGACGCAAGAAGAACTAGCACGACAAGGCTAGTGCGAGCGCAGCCGCCACGGCCACGCCGGCCAGGCCGCTCCATGGGCCGGAGAGCGCGCGCGGGGCGGCGCTGTGGGTCTCCTCGCTGCTGGTGGCCGGCGGCGTGACGCCCTTGAAGTTGGGGTTGCCGCCGTAGAGGCTCTGGATGCCGTCGACGTCGTCCTTGGCCAGCTCCACCTTCTGCGTGCGCGACGTGATGGTCGGGTACATGATGGCGCCCTCCACTGACGAGTGGCCGAGCCCCAGCAGGTGGCCGATCTCGTGCACGGCCACCGACTCCAGGTCGACGGCGGCGTCCAACGACGCGCGCGACACGTCGCCGCCGGCCACCCACGCCTCCGACGCGTCCAGGTGGAACCGCCCGTCCGTCGGCGAGAAGGCGTGCGCCAGCGTGCCCAGCGGCCCGTCGAACGCCTCGCCGTCGCCGTGGTCGCCCGAGTGGAACCCGATGGTGATGTCGGCGTCGGACGCCGACGCCGTCTCCGTGAAGTTGAGCGTGGTGGCCGCCGACCACCGCGCGAACGCGCTGGCGAACACCTTGCTCAGCGTGGCCCGGTCGATGGTCGTCTCGGTGGCCGCCGTGATGGCGTACCGGAGGCTCTTCTTGGAGCGCGGCCACGAGGGGGACCCCGGGAAGTAGGAGTAGAGGTTCCGGCCGTGGACCGTCGTCTTGCCCATGGCGGAGGTGCCGTTGATGATGTCGGCCACACCGCACCGCGGGGACATCATCTTGGCGACCGTGGCCGCGTCCAGCTGGCCGGTGACCTCCAGCCCGAAGTTCTGCTGGTAGGTCCGGATGGCCGACTCCATGTCGGCGTCGAACATGTCGTTGAACTTGGCCGGCGGCGCGGGGAGGTAGCCGAAGCGGCTGAGGTAGTCCTTGAGCTTCGCGAGCCCCTGCCGCTCGTCCCCGAACTGGCAGCCGGAGAGGTTCTGGAACGCCGACCATGGGTTGGACAGCAGCGGCTTGATGTCCGGGAGGCCCTCCGGCAAGCTCCGGGCGAACACGGGCGCAGACATCAACACGGCGAGCACCGTGGCCGCGGCGGCGAGCAGAGCGAGGAGAGGGGAGACACTTCTGATGCTCGCCATTGTAGCGCTCGGCAAGATGGATGGATGGATGAATGAGGCTAGGGAACAAAACCGGCTCGGGTTATAAAGCTTGACGAGTCCAACGGAGGACTACTCGGTCAGCCGGCGGGTAGGGCAGGGGGAAGCAGCCGCCCGGAGCCGGCCAACACGCTCGGATTTGGATCCTTCCTTGCAGCAGTCGTCGTCGTCGTATACAAATTGATGCATAGATAATATAACTTGCCGTTATGAATGTGCACTTGGAATGAGTCCCGTGATTGTTTTTTTTTTTTTGAAAGGGGGTCCCGTGATTGTTGCATGCATGTTGTAATGGTCGTCAGTAGTCTGGACTCTGCGTCTGCTCTGTGGGGAGGTTGGAGGGGAGAAGTTTCCTTCCCTCTACTCGGTCGGAATAGTCTAATGCTGGCCTTGGCAAGCTGGTGGAAGGATGTTTTCAGAAAGTGATGATGCGGCCATGTGTACGTGTTGAAAAGCGAGGATATAATAATGCCCATTTTGCTTGTCAGATCAGAAATATAGTTTCTCTCAACCGTGTTTAACCACGTAGCAAGAAACCAACGGGAAGAGTCAGTCAAGCATGACAAGGACAACTTATTTCTAAGTCGAGTTGTAGCAGTTGAAGACTTTAGCTCAATCCTACCACTATTATACATTTCCCCGTCCGACATTCTGTATCTGTTCTCTGTTTCTCCATTTAACATAAGAAATGCCGTCGACAATAACATAACAGGGCATCATGTAGTATTCTCTAGTGGAACATCTGCGACATTTTGTTACAGATACATGGAGTGAGGCACCAGTTTCCTTGCGGACAACAAATACCTGCTGTCAGGGTGGTAGATTAATCCTTTCATGCTTCGAGAACAATCGTCGTCTTCCGGTGGATGTCCATTTGGAGGGAGAGCATCCACGGATCATCTTTTGATCATTCTGTGTCTACCATAAAGTCAGCATGCTTCTCATAATGGTGTCTTAGAAGGAGTACCTGCATGACATGAAATGCATGCTTGAGCTCTGAGGAATCATAGTAATAAACTTATAGAACGATGTGCCTTTCCTAAAGGCGGCGGCCTTGTACAATGGGAGGTGCTTAGAGAAATAAACCAGGCTTTTCTTAAACACCGGTGCTTATTTGTACAGGGTAGACGCTTAACTAAGCATCTCTCCTGTAGAAATAGGCACCGGTGCTTTAGAAAAAGTCGGTTTATTTTTCTAAGCACCTACCATTGTACAAGGCCTAAGGATGATTACCTGGCTGCCGAGGGTATTTTTTTGGAGTAGTGCGTTCCTTGAGGTACACAACTGCCGTTCGTTGACCATGAGGTCCCATCGATTCAACTGCCAACCAAGAGAGGTTTGAGATATTTGGTGGTTTATCCTTCTATGCTTATCCCGTTCTCAGGAATTAGTAAAGGGATCAGCTCGAAATTGTGTGACTTTTTGATACTTTGATCAACATGGATATAGCACGTAGTCATCAATTAGCAAAAGTTGCATCTACTTTACTTTATCATGGACACGCCGACATCATACATTGCCATGAATCAGTAATGGGAACAGGTCAAACATTGCATCTACTCATCAGTAAGCGTGGATATCGCAGATCAAATCAACAATGGTGTCTGTTGATAAGCATAGATACACTCACGGTCTATTGCAGGAGCGCGCAACAACTCAAAAACATGCAAATTACTAAGTTTGCAAATGATATGTTTCAGAAAATTTTAGTTAGGACATAACAGGATGTCAGCAAGCAGAAAAATAAGGATCTGGCTACTAGCTCTTCTGAAGAGGGTTACTAAGTACTAACTGAATACCATAAGAGCGTTACTAACATGTGCCAGTAAGTTTTTTTTAGGTAAACCTGTGCCAGTAAGTAAAAGCAACAAAAAAGAAACCATGACATGGCATTAAACTGAGAATTATTTGCTACCGTTACTCTTTTTCTTGGTCCTATTTTCAGAAGGTACTGACTGAATACCACTACCACGTAAACTCGGAATAATATTTAGAAAACTGTGAATAACCTTTCTAACTCTTCAAAGCTAATCCCATAAAATAAATTCTTCAGAGCTAAAGAAGATAGCTTACCATTGCAGAAATCTAGCATGGAGGCACCCAATTTACTAACTGCGGCTTTTGCACTTCTTATTTCTTCCTGCCCAAACAACATAAGAAATTGAAGAAATGTTAGTTGCAGAAAGTATGTTGGTGAATTTAGCAGAATGCACAATACTCCAATAGCCAAGACTTACATGAGGATCGTGCCCTTTAGCAGCTATAAATAAACCACCAACACGAACCAACGGGAGGCAGTACTCGGCTGCAAAGGAGAAAACTAGGATTAATTGATATATATTATCTGGTAAACCCCCGAAAACATGTTACATGATTAAATACCTAAAATTTTAAGTTCTGCGACAGCTCTTGCAGCTGCTACATCAAATGACTCTCTGAAATCATGACTTTGGCCAGCATTCTGTCCTATAAGTGAACATAAGTAAAATAGTCAAAATATAACAGTGACGACATTCACTAGGTTGGGAAATCATAGGTAATTTTATGATGATGCTTCAAATGTGTTCAGGAACTAGGCATACACTAAGGGCGTGTTTGGTTCCATGCATAGCCTCACGCTGCATCGCATCCACCATCCTGGGTGAGTCAAGCCTGGCTAAGCTGATGAAAAAATGGGTTGAGATGTATGTTTGGTTGTGTGCATGTTGAGGGACAGGTCAATGTGAGATGGCGTTTGGAAGCCTGTATGAGAAATCGGCCAGCTCCTGCACCACCAGCGCCCTGTGAGGCCATGACGCCGCCGCGACCACGGACGGTCCGGCCGAGCCGTCGCAGGCGCGCCTCCCCTTCCGATGCAAGTCTTGCAAAGTACACGCATCCAGGCGCCGGCGGGCAGAGGGGGATGGAAGTCCAGCGGCGGAGTCGCAACGGACTATGGAGCTCGGAGCGATGGCGAAAGAGGGAGCTAGGGCGGCGGTGTTGAGACGGACGAGGGAGCTCTGACCAGTTGCGGAGAAGGTAGTCCTGACCGGTGGCGCAAGAAGGAGCTCCCGATGGCGGCGGCGGCGATTGGTTTCGGTCCTCGATCTGATCTGAGAGGAGAGGAAAGAGAGTTGCGATGGCACTTTTGAAGTAATTCTAGTAAATAGCAGGGCCTATCCCGTGTACCGCTTCGTTTTAAGTCGAAGCGCGGGTGCAGGCACGAGGCTGCATCGCAGGAACGCCCGATTCCTGCGTTCCTCTCAGCCTGGCTGACGGGCCTCTGTTTGCATCAGTTGGGCCAGGCTGAGGAGGCCACACAGGACACCAAACAAGCCAGATTATGCATGCGTGGTGCGATGCAGGTGCGAGCCGATAGACCAAACACGCCCTAAGCATACGATTCCTGTTAGATTTATCTCTTCCCCAATGGGCCCAACGGCCCATTGGACCCTTGACCCACGCCCTGATCGGGGGCGTCCAGCCCAAGCAAGGCTGGTGGGCCCCTGTCGCGCAATGCCATATAGAGGAGGTGGGGACCACGCCACAAGGTGCGAGGTTCGCCGCCGCCACTGTTCTCCACTCCTAACCCTAGTCCGATCGAGAGGGAGGCGCTGAAGCGATGGGAAGCGCCACCAGCCACTTCACCGTCGACCTCTACGCCGAGCTCCCCTCCGTTCACCACCGGCACCGGGAGCTCCTCGAGACAAGGAGAAGGTAAACTACCGCGAATCATCTAACCTATTCGATCCAGAGGATCTAACAATGGTTTTAGAGCCTGTTTTGGGTTAGATTTTTTCGGGTAGAAAGAAAGCATGGCAAAGAAATCACAGAAGAATTTCCCCTCACAAAGAACCCTAGACAGGGCAAAGAAAAGCACCGGAGCAGAGCCTTGGGCTCGCCGGCAAAGAGCGCCGCCGCAACGGCCGCGCCGTTCCTCTCGATTCCGACTCGCATCGGCATGCCGAGGTTTCAGGAAGAAAAACTTACCCCGACCGGGGCAAAGGGCACCGCCGCCAAACCGTTCGACGACAGCCTTCGCTGCAAAACGACAGCAGCCGGGCGAAGGGATGGCAACGGCGAACGTCGTCACCTCCAAGCGAGAGGAGGAGGAGCGGCGTGGGGAAGCGAAGGGCTCGGCCGCCTCTCTCTCGCCTCTCTGTCATAGGAGGAAATGAGGGGAAGGCAAAGGAAAGCAGAGCTCATGGCGGCTCGACGCTGTCGCCGACCGTCATCGCCGGCATGGCCCCAACTTCCGCATCGGGAAAGCTATTGCGCCTCTCTGCTCTCTCTCCTTGCTCTCTGTTGTAGAAGGGAGAAATTGAGGAGGTAAGAAAGAAAGAGGCCAGTAGTGGCCATGTGGCGCTTCGTCGCCGTCGCCGACCGGACGCGCGCGTGATGGCGAGGAAAGAGAGCGAGGCGAGAAAAAGGACGAATGTGGCTAGGGTTTCTGTCGAGGGGTTGCTCTCTCCCAGTTTTGATCTAGCGAAAAGATCGCAGGACCGTCCGATGCAAACGAACGGCCTAAATGCAAACCCTAATCCTTATTTGTGCGATGGGCGAAAGAGAGAAGGGCGAGTGCCGCGGTGGTCTGTTGAGCCGACGCCACCGTCGACGACCAGTCAAGTTGTGGTGGCTGTGTACTGGGCCTTTGGGCGAAGCGCTACTTGCATAGTTTTCTTTTTCTATTTAAATTATTAAAAAAAATTGTTAAGAAACAAAAAAGTAAAAGAAATACTCTGAAAAGTAAAAAGTTCATGAATTTTTTATTCATGTTTTTCCGCTATAAAGTAAAAGTTTTATCCTCCAATTAAATTGGAACCAACGGGAAAATTTAATTGGAAGAACTGTTCTTAGCAATGTTTTTCCCTGTGAGTGAAATCAGATTCAGATAGCTTCCGCTATGACAAAAGAAAGTTATTTGTTTTAAAATTAAAATATGGCATTTTTATTTTCTGACCAACGTTGATGATAACAGTGCTATAATTTTATGAGTCTTATGTTCAAAGCTTAAATCTCTCATAAATTTTGTATCAAAGTGATCAATTTTCAGAGAAATATAAATATCATTTCTTGTTCCCGCTGCAATGAAGTTGATGATGATTATTATTTCTTAGCAAAGTTGTTTAATAGAAATACTATCATCACATTGTTTATGAGTTATATGCATTATTTTCATTTCCGCCCAACGGTGATAAGGAATTAATGTAGAAGGATGATGTTTTATTCTAATTCTGCCACAACGGTGATTTAGAATATATAAAAAAAAGTTTTAAAAGTTTAATGTGCATATTTTTTAACCAGACCAACATGGGGTCATTTTTATGCTCATTATTGTTGATTATTGGCTAATTTTTCTCAGACTAAAAGTTTTCCATGCTTTCATTCGTGAAAGCGAATGGCTGGGTACTTGTGACCCGAAAGATGACCAAGAAAGGTCATAACGTGAGGGAGTATGTTCTTTATAAAGAATGGCTTCAAAAGAAAAGAGATAGATCATTGAGAGTCTTGGTTAACGGATGTCTTTCATACACTCTATGAAGATTTTTCAGTCAACATGATTTAAGACGAAACAAGCAACAGGCGTGTTTTATTTGACCAACGTTGGATCAAGCATGTGTGCCAAAGAGCATTAAGGATTTATTCCTAAATTTGTTGATTGAATATGCAGTCAAAAGAGTCAATTATGGCATTTATGTCCCTTACAGGGAATTACCCGCATGGCGGGAAAAGATGATTATGACAAAACCCAAATGGCGGGAAAAGTCTAGGAAAATATCTGCGTAACGGGGTAAAGTTGACATAATATTATGTCAAAAATTCCGTATGGCAGGAGAAATTCTGGCAAAGGACTTATCCTGTATGACAGGAGAAAGATATGATGACTCATGTGCTTTTAATGTGTCCCACTCTAGGAGAAAAGTATGGAGTAGCTATTATACTTTCCTTGTATCGACCGTAAACCTTATGTGTAACGGCCATTAAGCACTCAATAAATCCGAAGAGAATAGAAGTTACAGACGAACCTAAAGATATGAATGAATGCAAGTGTGACTTGCAAAAGTACTAACGATAAAGAACTTTGTTGAGTTTCTGAAATGGAATGAGGAAAAAGTATTCCCATACCAGTTAACAGATAACTTCATTTCGTATGAAGTAATCAGATAAATGAAGTAGATAATCGAAGTTTCCTCAATTCACAAGAGTTATGAATGGTTTTTCAAAATTGTGGCAGAAAAGTTCTTGCCACATTTCGAGGGGGAGAAAGAAATATGAGATAAATTAAAAATGCTGAAACTCCCCTATATTTTAGATAATGCGATGCACATTATGCATCTAAAGTGATCCATTAATGAAGAATGTGATCGTCTGGGGGAGTACGACGATCATAATAATACCCCTAAAGAAAAGAAATAGTTGTATTCCTGGATCTTTTACAGTTCCGAAAGCAGACTAAGGAACACTAAGACGGCGCTTAAAGTGCCATAAAGAAGGAAGTTTTAACAGAATAAACCCAAATAATAAAGTTTAAAGATACGTCAATTTTAGTGAAGATGGAGTAATCTGGGGGAGCATGGTACGAAAATACCTAAGACTCGAATAGATTGTATCTGGGGGAGCATGGTATGAAAATACCTAAGACTCGAATAGATTGTATCTGGGGGAGCATGTTGTATGACCTATACAACACCTGTTGTTAGCTCTATAAAGGATGAATGAGTAAACATGGATCTTGTGAAACAGGTCCCTGTAAAACCTATTGCCTCTTGGAAATGAAAGACTATAGAATTAATTTGCCTCTTGGCACTGACAAAGCAACAACCCCATATGAAAGAAGTGCCAGTACCTGAGACACAGATGGTCTCAAGGAATGAGAAAATCAGATACTTCTGATTACTATAAAGTCTATGTTAGTGAAATTCAAATGGAGGTTGATCCCACCTCATTTAAAGCGCTCAATCGAGTTTCGAGAAGTGTGTGTTTTTTGTCTAAATGATAAGAGACTATGTGAGATGAAATAAAATTGATGCTCCCGACGATGTTTGGGACTCATAAGTAATTCCCAACGGAGCCAAAACAATAGGCTGTAAAGGGTCTACAAGGCCAATGTGACTCCAAAGGAAATATGTAAAGGTGTAAAGCGCGACTTAAATCGAAAGATTTTCTGCAAAGAGAATGAATAGATTCTGATGTTATTTTGGGTTAAAGAAAATGATAGGACAATTGTATTCATGCAAAGTTATAGAATAAGAAATTATTCTAAAAGTTGCCTAAAAGATGTTCCGGCACTCAGAGGTGACAACTACACTGAGTGGAGGAAGAAAGTAGGCCATTTATCTGTGCTGAGGTGGACTGGGTTGTGGATGAACCACAGCCGGTCAGATGTACAGAGCCAGTCAGAGAGGCCACCGATGATGATGCTGCGTGGGAGAAAAAGAAGAAGGATCATGCTTCAGTGGAGATGTTATATTCCATCGAAAACCAAAAGTGGGTCAATGCAAACAAAAAGTGCATGGCATTTATAAAGAATACAATTGAGAATGCCATCGTGGGCTCAATTGCAGAGTGCACTTTCGTAGGGGAGTTGCTTGCAAAGATAAATAGCCAGTTCACTGGTTCTTCAAAGACATATGCCACCCAGTTGATAAAGCAACTGGTGACAGAGAACTACACTGGCGGTGGTCATGGAATAAGAGAGCACATCCTCAGGATGAGCAACATGGCAGCAAAGCTCAAGCCCATGGATGCGGATCTGGAGATCAAATCAGCGCTCCTGGTCCACCTGGTCATGGCTTCACTGCCAAAAGAGTTTGAAACCTTTGTTGTAAACTACAATATGTCACTTGGACATGGGACATTGAAAAGACAATAGCAATGTGTGTCCAGAAGAGAACAGACTCAAAGCCTCACATGGTGGTTCACTCAACTATGTGAAGGATAACAAGAAAAAGAATTACAATCAAAATAGCAAAGGTTCTCCTTCTAAGCCACATGGAAAAGCTCAACATCAGCATCAGCAAAAGTCTTTCACAGTGGACAAAGACACATGTCTCCATTGTAAAAGACTAGGCACTATAAGAAAGATTGCCCTGATTGGCTAAAGTCCATAATGGCAAAGAGAGGTAACAACATTGCTTCCTTTGTAAATGAATCCTTGTATACACAGTTTTCGAAATCTACTTGGTGGATTGACTCAGGAGCAACTATTTATGTTGCAAATTCGTTATAGGGATTCCATTCGACGTGGACTACGCAAAGAAGCGAAAGACGCATTGAAGCGGCAAACGGAGTTGAAGCGAAGTTCATCCACATCTCCCAGAGTTAGGTGATAGATTCAAAGATCCATAAATGTCGTCTATTTTCCTCCTCCACTCAGTGTAGTTGTCACCTCTGAGTGTCGGAACATCTTTTAAACTACCGCCAATCATCTAACCTACTCGATCCAGAGGATCTAACAATTCCAACTCTACTAAAATAAGAAAACTAGATTGTCGCAAATCCAATCAAATACACAAAAAAATTCAATCAAACAAAATGCATTGCATTATCTTAGCTGCTCAAAGACAGCTTACCTCAGCTCGGTCACACACCACATCCACATTTGACAACTCCATCACCTCAACTGCGTGCTCCAAGAACGTGCACCGCTTCCGCATCGACTCCAACAACGTAAATTTCCAGCCTAAAACAGAAAAATATTAATTCAAATTGCAACAGGAAAGGTAAAAAAAATCACAGTGTTTTCAGTGATATCATGAAACACTAATCGTTGAACAGAGATGATTGATTACTTGGCCGTGCAACAGCAAGGATAAGACCAGGAAGCCCGGCGCCGGAGCCGACATCGACAAAGCTGATGCCCGAAATGTCGCCGCCGCGGGAGGTGTATGCGCGCTCGAGTGGAGGAAGCACGGCGAGCGAGTCAACCACGTGGCGCGTCATGACCTCAGACTCGTCGGTGACGGCGGTCAGGTTCATCCTCTGAACAGCGAAGAGAACATGTAAGCAACTGGGGTTTAGGGTGGGAGCCGGCGGCTGACGTTTAGAGATTGACCTGGTTCCAGTCGAGGAGGGCGTCCACGTAGAGGGAGACCTGGCGCTGCTGCTGCGTCGAGAGAGATGTAGCGGAGGAAGAGGCGGCGGCGGTCGCGGTGGTGCGAAGGTGGAGGAGGGGGCGCCGGGCCTGGCGGCGCTGGCCGAGGAAGAGGCGCGGGAGGAGCAGGCGGCGGCTCCCCGCGCTGCAGCAGCACAGCGACATCCTGCAACGGCGGCGGCGGCGGCGGCGCGGAGCTTCGCGCGCGCCCGAGGCAGGGGATGGAGATGGGGTTGAACCGTTGCCGTTTGGGGCTCTGATGTGTAAACACGCTTTACGTGTCTCGACAATCGTAAACGTCTACCTTTTTTCGTGTTCCCGTGCAGAAAACGTAAAGTCTGATAAAAAAAGGTAAAGTCTGACCTGTCTTTTCGGGAGTAATAATTCTGTTGCCGGGCTGGTTTGAGACCAGTGGACTGAAAACAAGAGGTCAGAGCATCTTCGACAGGTGCGCACGGCGCGTAAAAAAATGCTTTACAATGTTGAAATAGTCGGTTTTGCACGCAGCTGAGCGCGGCCGCTGCGAAATATAGAGCGCGAACCGCTTCAACAGGGGCTGCAAAAAAAACGGCACGTGCGTTCAGCATAAACAACATATGAACTCCAACAAAACCAAAAAGATCAAACACATAAAAAATAATCAAGAATAAATAGTTTAATTTTATTACAACTCAGCCAAAAAACTTATCTTCCAATACAATAAGTAGTTTGACACTACAACATCAAACATACAAATCATCATGTGTTTTGT
The DNA here is from genome assembly GCA_021437245.1 of Aegilops speltoides. Lineage (NCBI taxonomy): Eukaryota > Viridiplantae > Streptophyta > Magnoliopsida > Poales > Poaceae > Aegilops > Aegilops speltoides. The sequence continues at coordinate 142,956,303 of CM038147.1, forward strand.
CGGCCATTCCATGCCCACCACTCCTTGATTAGATTCTTCTGAAGATCATCATGCATTTCGGCATGTCGAATTGCATGATAGGAGGCAACAAATCGGGCCACCCTCGCAACCCTCCGTCGCACTCGCACGGGATGTCCCAAGAGCTCATACTGAGAGTAGTCTAAATCTTGTCCATGCTCATTCTCGATGATCATGTTATGCATGATCACACAAGCGTGCATGATGTATCAAAGGATCTTTTGATCCCAAAATCTAGTCAGTCCTCTCACAATAGCAAATTGGGCTTGCAAAATCCCAAAGGCTCTCTCCACATCTTTCCTAGTCGCCACCTGAGCATTGGAAATCTAGATTTTTCTTCCCTTCTGGTTTTTTCAACGGCTTCACAAATGTTTGACACTTTGAGTAGATGTCATCCGCAAGATAGTAGCGATAGTTGTATGTATGGCCATTTGCTACAAACTACACCAGTGGTAGTTCACCATTTGCAATCTTATTCATGTGTGGTAACCAATTAACAACGTTGATGTCATTCAAAGATCCAGGCATTCCAAAAAAAAGCATGCCAAATCCAAGTCTCTTAATCAACCACCGCTTCAAGGATTATGTGGAACCCTTTTTTTGGCCGTTGAATTGCCCATGCCATGCCTTACGACAATTCTTTCAACTCCAATGCATGCAATCTATTGAGCCAAGTTCACCTGGGAACCCGCGATCTTTGTTCATCTTCAAAAGCCTTGCGGCGTCTTGAACATTGGTGGATCTCAAATACTCCGGGCCAAACACTTACACAATTCCGACTGCGAAGCGCTTGACACACATGATGGCTTGTCTCTCACCCATGGCCAAGTGGTCATCAACTAGATCAGCCGGAATACTGTATGCCAACATACGCAAAGCGACTGTCATCTTTTGAAAGGTGCTATGCCCAAGTTCCCCGGCGGCATTCCTCCTTTGCTGAAAAAACCGATCATGGGTTTCTCTGCAATGCGCCTGAACAACTCGGTGCTCATCCTAAACCGGCGCCGGAAGTACGACTCGGGGTACACGGGATTATCCATAAAATAGTGCCTCATCAATCTGTTGTCGGCATCGATCTTATCCCTCCAACTTTTCTGTTGACCCATGATCGAACCACCGTGCTTCGGCTTTTTATTGATGTGCATAGCTAGGATCATTGCAAGGTCCTCCTCATCTTCAATATCAAATTCTTCTTCGGATGAATCATATGACGAACTCATCTACAATATTGAATTTAAACTAGTATATAAAAAACTACAAACAACATGCACCAAATTCATGTAAAAAATGTGAAGTTGAAGCAATACATACCTTGCAAGCGTTTTGTTGAACACCTTGTGGGCATCGGCGGCGGTGGCGGTCAAGGTATTTGTTAAATCGGAGGAATGGCGCACACGAGAGGCGGTGGCGACTAGAGGAAGATGGAGGAAGCAGCGGCGGCGCGGGGATAGGCCTGGGAAGCGTCGTCGGGTCGCCGGAGCAAATGGGGTGGTGCGAGCGGCGGCGCCAGCACCTGGATTGGCAGTAGGTGAAAGTCACGGCGCGGGAGCTCGAGTGTGCAGCGCGTGGGAGCAGGCTCACGAAATAAGCGGCGCGCGATGCCATTTCTCCCTGCGCGATGAACCACTTATGATGCGCGCGCGTTTTTTGCGCCTCCGCTGGAGCGCCCGGAGCGGCTGTGCGCGCAAAAAAACTGTATTTTTCTAGCGCGGCACTTATATCACACAGCTGTTGGATATGCTCTTAGTCGAGTCATTTTCAGCGCTCCGATTGCAAAACCAACAACAACCTCCCTTCTTCTGCCTCCGTCCCTCCCTCCACTGTTCGTCTTCTACCACTAACTGTTGAGCTACCACCGGCCTAACCGACTGCTGCCGTCGACCACGCTCCCACACCAGCCTCGCCGCCCCGCCCTCCCACCAACTGTCGCCCACCGTCGTGTTGCTGCCATCACCGACCATCTCTCTATGTCTCTAACCCCGGCGATGAACCATTTTTTACGAACCCGACCACCCCCACACCCCTGAGATAGATAATGGGGTCATCTGCCACCCTAAGATAGATACTAAAGTCGTCTGCGGCCCTAAGATAGACCCGGAGGGCTTCTCCGACGAGCGGGCAACTGCTTCTTCCTTCCCTCCGACGGCTGCTTCAACCATCCAAAATTGACTGTGCCAAAATCTGTTTTTGTGGCGATTAATGTGCAGCTAAACTGTTTCGTTGATCTCCAAGAGAAACGACTCTGAAGGTGACACATCCTCACATGCAAGTTTTTGAACCAGATCTTGATGGCGTCTGATTCAACATCAATGATGGCCTGTGAGGGTAGGCATTGTCGGGTTTGTGGGTTCTCTTTTGATCAGCTTATCTATCAAGGAAATCAGATGGTGGGTTATTACCGCGGCGACTTTGACCTCTTCATTCGTTTCGTTTTAAAGTAAGGTTCGGTTTCTACTCTGTATTGATGGTGAATGGTTGCAAGTCTGTGTTGCGTGGGTTGCTGCCCCAACCGTTATTTCTTCATCGACTACTAGATCTCGTTTGCGACAATACTATTGCAATCTTTAAAGCCTTATATGGTAAGGATGTTTGCAGGTGTTCCTTTACATTTTATCATACTAACTTCATTTGTCATTCATTCAATCTCACAAAAAAAACTTCAACAAAGCTAGAGAGGTCTCCATTGGCACCACTACGTTCATAAGCATCAAATGTTGCACATCACATGTTAACAACTGCATTATAGATAGAACTGGCTTGATTAAAGTGTGGAGTCTCAACCTACCGTTAGGGTGTCTCTATGGGTGTGTTTGATAGCCTGCACAGAGGGTGCACGAGGCTGAAAGTTCCCTGTTCGACCCACTTTTCGCTGTTTGGTAGGGTGGGTGGGCTCTGTTGGGCTATGTCGATCTCATGCAAAAAACGCTCTCCGCTATGCTCGATCGAAGCACCCCACACAGGCCTGCCGGGTCGAGCGAGGCTGAGGCCGCACACAAGAAAAATCCCCCCGACCCACTTTCCTCGAACGACCACCCCGGCCCTGCCCTCGCGCGACCCCCTCCTCCCCTCGCGCGACCCCCTCCTCCCCTCGCGCAACCCTATCCAAACCTAGCCGCCAGCGCCCGCCCGCCGCCGGTCCCCTCGCGCTACCCCGCCGCCAGTCCCATCTCCCGCCCGCCGCCGGTCCTCTCGCGCTACCTCGTCGACGCGTCGCCCCTGCGCCTGGCCGTTTTGCCACTTGTTGCCGGCCTGCCCCTGCTCCTGGCCGGCCTCAACTCGTCGCCGCCGCCGGAGTACATCCTGACACGGGAGAGGTAGCAGATCCGCCCCTCTCTTCCCTTCCCCCGCCTTCCTCCTCTCTTCCTTCCCCTATCCCTGTCCTTCCTGCCTCGGCTCCCAACCTTGAACAGGGAAGAGCCCGAGCCCTTGTTGTTGTACAGAGAAACACAGCCTACTATGATTGTATTTACTTTCTATATTCTGTAGAGAGATTGTACTATGGTTAAGATAAAAATTTATGCATGAAGGAATTTATTGAACTATTTATCTTCTCTTCATTGATGTCATGCTGAAAAAATTAACGTGTGCTAAGTTTCCTGTTATTTGTATTGTCATAGATGGATGAATTGGCAAGAAAACGAAGGCAACTAATTGTGAGAGGAGCCGGTCTAGTGGCTGGATTGTATGCTTACATGATGATCATGTTTAGAAGATCTAGGCAACAAACACCAAGGATAACCGTGGGCAGCATGGCCGATCGTGCCATATCTAGAGAGTCAAATTTGAGATACATTTATCACTCTAGTGACATAAATTGTTCAAATCAACTCAGAATGAGAAAAGCTCCATTTTTCCGTTTGTGTGCTATATTTAGAGAGAGAAATTTGTTGTTGGATAGCATCCATACTTCTATCGAGGAACAAGTTGCCATGTTTCTTTACGTAGTTGGCCATAACCAAAGGTATAGGACACTACAACCTATCTTTAGAAGATCTATCGAAGTCATTAGTAGGTATTTCAAGGCAGTGCTTTATGCTGTTGGGGAGTTGAGAGATGAGATGATTCAGCCTCCCTCCAACCATTGCCATCGTAAAATACAAGAAAGCACCCGCTTCAATCCATATTTTAAGGTAAATGTTTTATTCAAACAAAGACAACAATTGATGGGACTTATGAATAACAACCATTTGTCTTTATTAATTAGGATTGTGTTGGAGTAATAGATGGGACTCATGTGCTTGCTAGAGTCCCAAAAAGTATCTCAGCTGCCTTTAGGGGTAGAAAGGAGGGGACTACCCAAAATGTGATGGCCGCGGTAGACTTTGATCTAAAGTTTCCTAGTACTTGCGGGTTGGGAGGGGTCAGCTCATGATGCCCTTATACTTGCAAATGCATTGGAGAGGGAAGATGGGTTGAAAGTTCCTACAAGTAATAAATTAGAGCCTACTACCTAAGTATATTAATATTTCTACCCATAGCTAATAGTTGCTTGTTCATAGGAAAATTCTTCCTTGTTGATGCGGGGTTTGCTGTGAGGCCGGGTTTTCTTCCACCATACTGTGGCACGAGGTACCACTTGAAAGAGTATGGTCGAGGGAATCATCCTCAAAATGCCAAAGAGTTGTTCAACTTAAGACACTCTTCTTTGAGGACATCGGTTGAGAGGGCTTTTGCCGCATACAAAAACCGTTGGAAGTTTGTCTACAATAAACCATTCCATGGTTACAAGACCCAAGTCAAAGTAGTGCTAGCTTGTGCAATTCTTCACAATTGGGTACTTCAATATGGTGAGGATGAATATTTCCCGCCCGAGGAAACATGGGATCCGGAACCCAATGATGAAGATCCCGATGATATTGTCCATGACAATCATTCTTGGGCTCAAAAGCGAGATGAATTTGCAAATCATATGTGGGCTAATAGAGGGCCAACAAACATTTGATGTATCATGTGTCTTGGTGTTGTAAAACAACTGATGTGTGACTTTGTGTTGTAAAACAATTGATGTACTATTTTATTTATGTGCTGGAATTCATTTTTAGGTGTTGGAATGTCATTTTTAGGTGCTGGAATCTGTTTTTATGTGCTGAAATATGTTTTTGAGCTGCTGAAATATGTTTTTGAGCTGCTGTAATATCATTTTTATGTGCTGGGATGTGTTATTAACTTCTGGAATTTTTATGTTGTAGATGGATGATGAGGTGCTGGAGGTTCCTCATGTTGGTGCTCTGCCCAAGAAGGCCCCCAAGGTCATGAATTGGACTCCGTCTATGTCGGCAATGATGTTGAAAGGTCTTTCAGAGGTGGCAGCAAGAGGTGCCAAGACTGATAAAGGATTCAAAGAGGCTGCAAAATTGAAAGTTGCAAAGTCTATATCTGCTTTGGTTGGTTATGACGTGTCTATTACTCAAGTGCACAATCATATTCGCAAGTGGCGGAATAGGTGGACAAGGATTGTTTATTTGAAGAGTTTAAGTGGGGCACTTTGGGATGATGACAAGAAGATGGTACTTCTAGAAGAACAACACTATTTGGGCCACACTCAGGTATGCATGCTATCAACCCTGTTTACCTGCTGAAATGAGTTGTCCTATTGCTGAAACGATGTTGAAATGAGTTAGTTTTGCGGAAATGAATAGATTTTATAGTTGAAATGATGTTGTAGGATGTCTTTGTTAATTACTTATGTTCAAACAATGGTGTTGTAGGATCATCCAACAGATGCTGAACTTCTCAATTCCCCACTTGAGAACTACAACTATATGGAAAATTGCTTTGCTAATAAGCAAGCCACCGGGAATTATGCAATGGCCACCGGTGTGCCATTGGGAACACCTATTGTTGTGGAAGACAAAGATAAACCCAATGTCATGGAGGGGCATGGAACAACTGATGAGGTATTGCAACATCTTCCTGGGTCTAACTCTGCACTTCCAACTGCTAGTGCCACTCAGGACCCTTCACCTACTTCAAATAAGAAGAGAAAGAGGGCACAGGTTTGACTGAGGAGGACACAATCCAGTGCAGCAACATGACTGATGCTATGCGTGAGATTGCAAGTGCTATCAACAACACTTGCCATGCTGAAACACACCCTGACTTGTACAAGGCTGTCATGGACCTTATTGTGTTTGAGAAAAATGATCGCTTGGCTGTTCTAGATTATCTCACAGAACATAAGGCAAAAGGCCTCAACTTTGTGAAGATGAATGATGAAGTCCGTCAAGCATCGTTCAAACGTATCTTGAAAGCCAATCCTGATCTTCTTTGAGTTCGTGTTAGTCGGTGCTTGTTGAGACTACCCCTTTTGTAATGACTATTCTAAAGTTTATTTCGAATGAGGTTATGTACTATGAATCTACTGATGCAGTACTAGAAATTATGGTTATTATGTCTAATGTAATATGAACCTAGTGATGCACTGCTACAATTCATGGTTATTATGTCTTATGTTAATTGTTGAATTTTTTTCTTCACATTATCATCATTCAGATTATGTTGGCATGGTAATGTTTTATTGCTTGAATTGTTTAAATTATCTCGTCGATCATATGGCAAAATATCCGTTCATGCAGCCTACCTCATGCAGTCTGCCAAACACCGTCTCAGCACACCATGTCTTATCTGATGCAGGCTACCAAACACAGTCTCAGCTCAGCATGCATCAATACATACATTGCTACCAAACAGCTGCAGTTGCATGTACTCAGCATGTCTACGCTAAGCATTTCTCAAAGGGGAACAACTATGCTAGGGTGGGAATAGCTACCAAACACACCCTATGTTGTTGAGGGGCTGATGGCGAAGTCTATGATATGGACCCTTAAGCCTATATACATGTATATGTATATAATTTTACATGTAAAATATTTATGAGATGTCTAAAAATAATTGTAGAACAATGTCATCTTGCTGCAGAAAGACTAAAGGAATGACAAAATGAAGTCAGTGTGATTATACCTTAAATAAGAACAAGATTTCAACGATTCCATCCAATCATAAAAGTTCAAGGCACATAGGTATTGAACAAATACCGAACCCATGGAGTCGTAGAATGTTACAGGTGAATTGGGTAATTGGGATGCTAGTTGCAAATGGACGAGTGCTAGTGGCACCTAGTAGTTGATAGAGTGATTAACCGGAAGCGGAGGCACTGAGTTAGAGTAGATGTTCTTTTTGGGGAACGTAGTAAAAAATTAAAAAAATCGCCCTACGATCACCAGGAACAATATGAAGATGCGTATAAGGTTTGGATCAATGATCATTACCGACTCCGGAGTGCAGCAGAAGTAGACGAGTCGGTGTAGATTGTACTTGGAGTCCCTCAAACCGTCGATGACAATCCCGCAGACCACCCACAAACGGTCCCTCAAACGAAAGACTGAAAGCACAACCTCTCTACTTGGTTGCAAGCATACAGTCTTCACAATCCGGCAGCGCTTCGCCGTCCAAAGCTAATCATCGCTGGAGAATTAGAGGGGGGAGATTAGAACCACATTGGGCTTCTAATTATGAGGATTAGAGGAACTAGGTCTAACTATAATTAGTCACTAGGACCAACTAGAACTAGAACTAGATGAACTACAGGAGGCTCCAAAACTTGTGTATCCCAAAGGGCAAAATCCTCTAGTGTGTGTGTGTGTCTATATATATATATGTGTGTGTGTGTGTGTGTGTGTGTGTGTGTGTGTGTGTGTGTGTGTGTGTGTGTGTGTGTGTGTTAGCGGGGAGGAGGGGCGGCCACCAAGGAGAGAAAAAGACCTCCTTGGGGTGCCGGCCAAGGGGGAGGAGTTGGACTCCTCCACTCCAATCCCCCAGCAGCAAAGGAAAGGGGGCCGCCACTCCTACTGGGCCAAGGTTGCCTAATATTCCTTCCACCACTTGGCCTTTTAAGACCCGTTGATATTAAATTAAATATAAAAGCCCTATAACAATTACTAGAGCATTTTTTATATAATTTAACATCTCCAAAAATATTTTCCACCTATATATTTGTTGGAGATATGCCCTAGAGGCAATCATGTATGATAATATTTCATATGTGTTTATGAATAAAGATAGTCCTTGGACATTATCAATGATGTGTATCGACAAGTACATGACTTGTTTGTGGGACTATGCGTTGTATGATGACTGTCCTAAAAGGTCCCTAGTCGAAAGGGTTGTGTGGACGCGCAGCCTAATAGACTAGCATATGACACGGTCGATGTCTTCGTCTCACTAGCCATGGAGCATTGAATGCTAATAATATGGACTTAGAAGGATCTCGTATATTGGATCCGAGTCGAGATAAGGTCCGAGTCAGATAGACCCAACCATGATACGCAGCGATATGTCATCTATGAGTCTCTAGTACAACATATGTTCTAGCTCGTAAGACCTAAGCTGGCGCATGCACTCGGGATGGTGATAGACCTGCTTTGGGCCGACCAAACACTACTCCGTGACTGGGTAGTTACAAAGGTAGGTTTCGGACTTGTCCAGACCCATGCTGCGAGACATGGTCGAGCAAGATGGGATTTGCCCCTTCGATCAGGAGAGATATACTCTGGGCCCCTTGTGTGATCCGACCAAGATAAGCATGGCCATGCGATTAGGATTATGAGATAATCGGTTTGTAGTCGGCATCACTGGAATGAGAAAGAGGTCGGGCTAGCACAAGGATGATAGACTCGCCTTGAGCCTGACAACCTGACAACATATATTGTGTGGCAAAGAGAATAGAACCGTGATGTACAAGTTCACCTAACTAGCTTCATCGGACACTTGGAGTCGGCACGCTTTGCTAGAGGCTGCTACCGACTAGCCGAGTCAGATGTGATCTAACTCGCGACCAAGTGAACGAGAACCTAAGGGGTCACGCGCTTAAGTGAAGGAACCTGTGAGGTCGGATCCGACTCCACGAGTCAGGTGTGATCCTACTCAAACTCGAATTCAAGCCAAACAGACTTTGGGCTTTAGGATCCGTGTGAGGCCCAAGTGTTGAGCCCACGACGGATGCCTATATAAAGTGGAGGTGCGGCACACTCATTTGGTTAATCGCTTCGGCGATGTCACTAGGGTTTGCATGTGTTGCGAATATCCACCTCCACTTGCTGCCGATTGTGTGATTGGAACTAGCAGTCCACCGAACGGTGTTACTCCTGCACGCATGAATACCGTTACAGGCGGTGCACCTACATAGCTCAGGCGAACTTGTACGTGGGATCTGACACCGGCTATTCTAGGGAGATCGGACAAGGAGGAGACGACCCTGGATGCGCTACCCCAACTCTACTTCCGATGCACGGCACTGCCTGTCTAGTGGTAATGATCCGTGATCTATTCTCGTAGCATGTTCCTGGTTGTTCTGCGGGTAGGAATTTTTAATTTGCAGCTGATGCACCCTACCATACAAGCCATCGGTATTATTTATTGGTGGTACCTGGTATTGCCTGATAATATCAGAAACCCTTCCGGTGACCCCGAAACGCTTTCGGCTCCTCTCGAAACTATTCTGAATATTAATGAAACAATTCCACTAATAAATCCTTGATACTCTCATCCTACTAACACTCAGCAGATCATGATTATCTTAAACTTGTGACCCCATAGGTTCGGTAAGTCATATACATGAACGAAACCCCTTTGTTCAATGACCAATAGCGGAACCATGGACGTCCATATCTATCCCTATGATTACATGAATGACATTCGAGTGAACCTTCGGTTATTATATGATGTTCTCTTTGCTTCGCGATTGCTACCTCTTGAGCACTGCGTTGGTTTTCCCCGAAGAGGACAGGATGATGCAGCAAAGTAGCATAAGTATTTCCCTCAGTTTTTGAGAACCAAGGTATCAATCCAGTAGGAGACCACGCACAAGTCCCTCGTACCTACACAAAACGATAGCAACTAGCAACCAACGCGATTAGGGGTTGTCAATCCCTTCACGGTCACTTACGAAAGTGAGATCTGATAGAGATGATAAATAATATTTTTGGTATTTTTGATAGATAGATGCAAGGTAAAAAGTAAAAGGCAATGTAAAAACAAAGCAAGTAAATAAAGCGATAGAGATTGATATGATGAGAATAGACTCGGGGGCCATAGGTTTCACTAGAGGCTTCTCTCAAGAGCATAACTATTCTACGGTGGGCGAACAAATTACTGTTGAGCAATTGACAGAATTGAGCATAGTATGAGTATATCTAGGCAATGATCATGTATATAGGCATCACGTCCAAAACAAGTAGATCGAAACGATTCTGCATCTACTACTATTACTCCACTCATTGACCGCTATCCATCATGCATCTAGAGTATTAAGTTAAAAACAGAGTAACGCCTTAAGCAAGATGACATGATGTAGAGGGATAAATTCATGCAATATGATAAAAAACCTATCTTGTTATCCTCGATGGCAACAACACAATACGTGCCTTGCAACACTTTACATCACATCGGGTAAGGACACCGCAAGATTGAACCCAAAGCTAAGCACTTCTCCCATTGCAAGAACTACCAATCTAGTTGGCCAAACCAAAAAGGATAATTCGAAGAGTCTTGCAAAGATAACTCAATCATACATAAAAGAATTCAGAGAAGAATCAAATATTTTCCATAGATAATACTGGATCATAAACCCACAATTCATCGGTCTCAACAAACACACCGCAAAAAGAAGATTACATCGAATAGATCTCCACGAGAGAGGGGGCGAGCATTGTATTGAGATCCAAAAAGAGAGAAGAAGCCATCTAGCTACTAGCTATGGACCCGAAGGTCTGAAGTAAACTACTCACACTTCATCGGAGGGGCTATGGTGATGATGTAGAAGCCCTCCATGGTGGATGCCCCCTCTGGCAGAGCTCCGGAACAGGCCCCAAGATGGGATCTCGTGTATACAGAAGGTTACGGCAGTGGAATTAGGTTTTTGGCTCCTTTTCTGATCGTTCGGGGATACGTAGGTATATATAGGAGGAAGGAGTACGTCGGTGGAGCGTTAGGGGGCCTACGAGGTAGGGGGGCGCCCTCCACCCTCATGACCGCCTCTGGCACTGCTTGGAGTAGGGTCCAAGTCTCTTGGATCACGTTCAGTTGGAAAATCACGTTCTCGAAGGTTTCATTCCGTTTGGACTCCGTTTGATATTCCGTTTCTTCGAAACACTAAAATAGGCAAAAAACAGCAATTCTGGGCTGGGCCTCCGGTTAATAAGTTAGTCCCAAAAGTAATATTAAATTGGAAAATAAAGCCCAATATAGTCCAAAACAGTAGATAAAGTAGCATGGAGCAATCAAAAATTATAGACACATTGGAGACGTATTAGGCATCCCCAAGCTTAATTCCTGCTCGTCCTCGAGTAGGTAAATGATAAAAAAAGAATTTTTGATGCGGAGTTATACTTTGGCATAATTTCAATGTAAATCTTCTTAATTTTGATATGAATATTCAGATCCGAAAGATTCAAGACAAAAGTTCATATTGACACAAAAATAATAATACTTCAAGCATACTAATCAAAGCAATCATGTCTTCTCAAAATAACATGGCAAAAGAAAGTTCATCCCTACAAAATCATATAGTTAGGCTATGCTTCATTTTCGTCACACAAAGATGTTCCCAACTTCTATACCCCCGATGACAAGCCAAGCAATTGTTTCGTACTCAAATAATCTCAAAAAATTTCAACCTTCACGCAATACATGAGTGCGAGCCATGGATATAGCACTATGGGTGGAATAGAATATGATGATGGGGATTGTGTGGAGAAGACAAAAAAGGAGAAAATCTCACGTTAACGAGGCTAATCAACGGGCTATGGAGTGCCCATCAATTGATGTCAACATGAGGAGTAGGGATTGCCATGCAACAGATGTACTAGAGCTATGAATGCTCAACAAAAGAAAACTAGTGGGTGTGCATCCAACTCGCTTGCTCATGAAGACCTAGGGCATTTGAGGAAGCCCATCGTAGGAATATACGAGCCAAGTTCTATAATGAAAAATTCCCACTAGTATGAAAAGACAACTTATGAGACTCACTTCATGAGGAACAAGGTGCTACTTTGAAGCACAATATATGAGAGTCACTACATGAAGAACAAGGTGCTACTTTGAAGCACAAGTGTGGAAAAAGAGATAGTAGCATTGCCCTTTTTTTGGGCCTTTTTTTGGCCTTTCTCTTTTTTTATTTGGGCAATGCTCTAATAATGATGATCATCACACTTCTATTGATTACAACATAAGGATTACAACTCGAAACTTAGAACAAGATATGACTCTATATGAATGCCTCCGCGGTGTACCGGGATGGTGCAATGAATCAAGAGTGACATGTATGGAAAATAATGCATGGTGGCTTTTCCACAAATACGATGTCAACTACATGATCATGTAATGGCCATATGACAAACGTAATGTATGTCATGATGATAATGGTGGAAGTTGTATGGCAATATATCTCGGAATGGCTATGGAAATGCCATGATAGGTAGATATGGTGGCTGTTTTGATGAAGATATAAGGAGGTTTATGTGTGATAGAGCGTATCGTATCACAGGGTTTGGATGCACCGGCGAAGTTTGCACCAATTCTCAATGTGAGAAAGGGCAATGCACGGTACCGAAGAGGCTAGCAAAGGTGGAAAGGTGAGAGTGCGTATAATCCATGGACTCAACATTAGTCAAAAGAACTCATATACTTATTGCAAAAATTTAGAAGTCATCGAAAATTCAAGTACTACGCGCATGCTCCTAGGGGGATAGATTGGTAGGAAAAGACCATCGCTCGTCCCCGACCGCCACTCATAAGGATGCACGAGCCAGGTACACTTCATGTTTCAAATTTGTTACACAACTTTAACCATACGTGCATGCCATGGGACTTGCAAACTTCAACACAAGTATTTCTCAAATTCATAATCACCCAACTAGCATGACCTTGATATTATCACCTCCATATCTCAAAACAATTATCAAGCATCAAACTTATCTTACTATTTAACGCACTCAAAAGAAAGGTTCACATATCTTGAACACCAAGTATATTAACATTAAGCAAATTACCATGCTATTAACGGCTCTCAAAATAATCTAAGTGAAGCATGAGAGATCAATAGTTTCTTTAAAACAAATCCACCACCGTGCTCTAAAAGATATAAGTGAAGCACTAGAGCAAAACTATCAAGCTCAAAAGATATAAGTGAAGCACTATGAGCAAAACTATCGAGCTCAAAAGATATAAGTGAAGCACATAGAGTATTCTAACAAATTTCAAATCATGTATGGCTCTCTAAAAAGATGTGTACAGCAAGGATGATTGTGGTAGACTAATAAGCAAAGACACAAATAATACAAGACGCTCCAAGCAAAACACATATCATGTGGTGAATAAAAATATAGCTCCAAGTAAATTACCGATGGAAGTGGACGAAAGAGGGGATGCCTTCCGGGGCATCCCCAAGCTTTGAATTTTTGGTGTCCTTGGATAATCTTGGGGGTGCCATGGGAATCCCCAAGCTTAGGCTCTTGCTACTCCTTGTTCCATAATCCATCAAAAGAATTCACCCAAAACGTGAAAACTTCACAACACAAATCTCAACAGAAATCTCGTGAGCTCCGTTAGAGAAAGAAAACAAAAGACTACTTCAAGGTACTGTAATGAACTCATTATTTATTTATATTGGTGCTAAACCTACTGTATTCCAACTTCTCTATGGTTTATAAACTATTTTACTAGCGATAGATTCATCAAAATAAGCAAACAACACACGAAAAACAGAATCTGTCAAAAACAGAACAGTCTGTAGCAATCTGTAACTAACGCAAACTTATGGAACTCTAAAAATTCTACCAAAATAGGAAGTCCTGGAAAATTTGTTTATTGAACAGCATCAAAAATAATCAACGCAAAAGCACGTCCTGTGATTTATCATAACTAAATTCGTGCGCGCAAAGTTTCTGTTTTTCAGGAGAATCAAATCAACTATCATCGTAGGTTATCCTATAGGTTCTACTTGGCACCAACACTAATTAAAAGATAAAACCACATCTAAACAGAGGCTAGATGGATTATTTATTCCTAAACAGAAGCAAAAACAAAAAACACAAAATAAAATTGGGTTGCCTCCCAACAAGCGTTATCGTTTAACGCCCCTAGCTAGGCATAAAAGCAAGGATAGATCTAGGTATTGCCATCTTTGGTAGGCAATCCATAAGTGGCTCTCATGATAGATTCATATGGTAATTTTATTTTCTTTCTAGGGAAGCGTTCCATACCCTTCTTTAAGGGAAATTGGAATCGAATATTCCCTTCCTTCATATCAATAATTGCACCAATCGTTCTAAGGAAAGGTCTACCAAAAATAATAGGACATGAAGGATTGCAATCTATATCAAGAACGATAAAATCTACGGGCACATAATTCCTATTTGCAACAATAATAACATCATTAATTCTTCCCATAGGTTTTTTAATAGTGGAATCTGCAAGATGCAAGTTTAGAGAGCAATCATCAAAATCACGGAAATCTAGCAAATCACATAAAGCTTTGGGAATAGTAGAGACACTAGCACCCAAATCACACAAAGCATGAAACTCATAATCTTTAATTTTAACTTTAATAGTAGGTTCTCACTCATCATAGAGTTTTCTAGGGATAGAAACTTTCAACTCAAGTTTTTCTTCATAAGATTGCATCAAGGCATCAACAATGTGTTCGGTAAAGGCCTTATTTTGACTATAAGCATGAGGAGAATCTAGCACGGATTGCAACAAGGAAATACAACCAATCAAAGAGCAATTTTCATAATTAAATTCCTTGAGATCCAAGATAGTGGGTTTAGCAACATCACGGTTTTTATTTATTTCAATCCCACTTTCATCAAATTCATCATCAAGATCTAGAAACTCCGAATTCTTAGAACGCCTTCTAGGTAAAGGAAGATCATATTCAGATTCATCAAGATTCATATTGCAAAACAAAGATTTAATGGGGGACACATCAATAACTTTTAGATCTTCATCTTGATTTTCATTGGAATTGGAACAACACGCTTTAATAAAGGCATCTTTGGAAGCACGCATCCTAGCGGTTCTTTCCTTGCACTCATCAATGGAAATTCTCATGGCTTTGAGAGACTCATTGATATCATGCTTAGGAGGAATAGATCTAAGCTTTAGAGAATCAATTTCAAGAGAAATTCTATCAACGTTCCTAGCCAAATCATCAAACTTAAGCAATTTCTCTTCAAGCAAAGCATTAAAATTCTTTTGTGAATTCATAAACTCTTTAACACTACTCTAAAATTCAGAGGGCATCTTATTAAAATTTCCATAAGAGTTGTTGTAGGAATTTCCATAATTATTAGAAGGATTACTAGGATAAGGCCTAGGATTAAAATTCCCTCTACGCGTTGTTTCCAAAACTATTCCTACCAACAAAATTCACATCCATAGATTCATTATTATTCTCAAGCAAAGTAGACAAAGGCATATCATTGGGATCAAGAGGAGTATTTTTAGGAGCAAACATCTTCATAAGTTCATCCATCTTTTCACTCAAAACATTGATTTCTTCTATAGCATGCACTTTTTTACTAGAAGATCTTTCGGTGTGCCATTGAGAATAATTAGCCATAATATTATGAAGCAATTTGGTAGCATCTCCTAACGTAATTTCCATAAACGTGCCTCCCGCGGCCGAATCTAAAAGATTTCTAGAAGCAAAATTCAATCCGGCATAAATGTTTTGTATAATCATCCATAAATTCAAACCATGAGTAGGGCAATTGCGAAGCATTAATTTCAGTCTTTCCCAGGATTGGGAAACATGCTCATGATCAAGTTGTTTAAAATTCATGATGTCGTTCCTAAGAGTGATAATCTTAGTGGGAGGAAAATACTTAGAGATAAAAGCATCTTTGCACTTGTTCCAAGAATCAATACTATTTTTAGGCAAAGATGAAAACCAAACTTTAGCACGATCTCTAAGTGAAAATGGAAATAACTTCAATTTGACAATATTGTTATCCGTATCTTCCTTCTTTTGCATATCACACAAATCAACAAAATTGTTTAAATGAGTAGCGGCATCTTCACTAGGAAGGTCGACGAATTGATCTTTCATAACAAGATTCAGCAAAGCGGTACTGATTTCACAAGACTCATCATTATTAAGAGGAGCAATCGGAGTACTAAGGAAATCATTATTATTGGTATTCGAGAAATCACACAATTTGGTATTATCTTGCGCCTAGGCAACAAGTAATCCAACACACAAGCAAACAGAAAGGCAACGAGAAAAAGGCAAACGGAAAAGAGAGGAGGAGATTGGGAAAGAGAGAGCGAATAAAACGGCAAGGGTGAAGTGGGGGAGAGGAAAACGAGAGGCAACTAGCAAATAATGTAATGTGGGAGATAGGGATTGCGATGGGTACTTGGTATGGTTGACTTGCTTGCGTGAGCCTCCCCGGCAACGGCGCCACAAATTCTTCTTGCTACCTCTTGAGCACTGCGTTGGTTTTCCCCGAAGAGGAGAGGATGATGCAGCAAAGTAGCGTAAGTATTTCCCTCAGTTTTTGAGAACCAAGGTATCAATCCAGTAGGAGACCACGCACAAGTCCCTCGTACCTACACAAAACGATAGCAACTCGCAACCAACGCGATTAGGGGTTGTCAATCCCTTCACGGTCACTTACGAAAGTGAGATCTGATAGAGATGATAAATAATATTTTTGGTATTTTTGATAGATAGATGCAAGGTAAAAAGTAAAAGGCAAAGTAAAAACAAAGCAAGTAAATAAAGCGATAGAGATTGATATGATGAGAATAGACCCGGGGGCCATAGGTTTCACTAGAGGCTTCTCTCAAGAGCATAAATATTCTACGGTGGGTGAACAAATTACTGTTGAGCAATTGACAGAATTGAGCATAGTTATGAGTATATCTAGGCAATGATCATGTATATAGGCATCACGTCCAAAACAAGTAGATCGAAACGATTCTGCATCTACTACTATTACTCCACTCATCGACCGCTATCCAAAGATGCATCTAGAGTATTAAGTTAAAAAGAGTAACGCCTTAAGCAAGATGACATGATGTAGAGGATAAATTCATGCAATATGATAAAACCCCATCTTGTTATCCTCGATGGCAACAATACAATACGTGCCTTGCAACCCTTTACATCACTAGGTAAAGACACATAAGATTGAACCCAAAGCTAAGCACTTCTCCCATTGCAAGAACTACCAATCTAGTTGGCCAAACCAAAAGGATAATTCAAGAGACTTGCAAAGATAACTCAATCATACATAAAAGAATTGAGAGAAGAATCAAATATTTTCCATAGATAATACTGGATCATAAACCCACAATTCATCGGTCTCAACAAACACACCGCAAAAAGAAGATTACATCGAATAGATCTCCACGAGAGAGGGGGAGAACATTGTGTTGAGATCCAAAAAGATAGAAGAAGCCATCTAGCTACTAAGGTCTGAAGTAAACTACTCACACTTCATCGGAGGGGCTATGGTGATGATGTAGAAACCCTCCATGGTGGATGCCCCCTCCGGCGGAGCTCCGGAATAGGCCCCAAGATGGGATCTTGTGGATACAGAAGGTTGCGGCGGTGGAATTAGGTTTTTGGCTCCTTTTCTGATCGTTCGTGGATACGCAGGTATATATAGGAGGAAGGAGTACGTCGGTGGAGCGTCAGGGGGCCTACGAGGTAGGGGGCGTGCCCAGGGGGTGCCCTCCACCCTCGTGACCGCCTCTGGCACTGCTTGGAGTAGGGTCCAAGTCTCCTGGATCACGTTCGGTTGGAAAATCACGTTCTCGAAGGTTTCATTCCATTTGGACTCCGTTTGATATTCCGTTTCTTCGAAACACTGAAATAGGCAAAAAACAGCAATTCTGGGTTGGGCCTCCGATTAATAAGTTAGTCCCAAAAGTAATATAAAAGTGGAAAATAAAGCCCAATATAGTCCAAAACAGTAGATAAAGTAGCATGGAGCAATAAAAAATTATAGATACGTTGGAGACGTATCAGCAATACGTTACAAAACCCGAGGTGTGATAGTATTCTCTTGAGTCATCCACATGCTCACTATACCATCTTCTTGTTACCAGTTTTGTTCTTCTTTCTCGTTGGAGTGTTCCGGCATCCTCGTGTCATAGTTACATGTGCCTATCCAGACAATGATGGATGATGTCACACCGAGAGGGCCCTAAGAATATCTCTCCATCGTTGAAGGAGCAACTTCCACTCTCTATCTATCTAGTCCCTTGTCAAACTTTCCGATGAAACTGTAAGTTGTCATTATGATCGGCGTGTTATAGATAACATTTGAGCAACCCCAAAGTCCACCGTATGGTAAGAAGTGACTACGATACTCTTGATACGTCCATTTTGCATCATGTTTTCCTATTGTTATTCATAATGTTTTTGGTTACTATTTCACTTTATGAAGCAATTCTAATGCCTTTTCTCTCTTACTTTGCAAGTTTCACATGAAGAGGGAGATTACATGCAGCTGGAATTCTAGACCTGAAAAAGCTACATGAGAGATACTCCCTCCGTTCCTAAATATAAGTCTTTGTAGAGATTTCACTATGGACCACATACGGATGTATATAGATGCATTTTAAGTGTAGATGCACTCATTTTGCTCCGTATGTGGTCCATAGTGGAATCTCTCTAAAGACTTATATTTAGGAACAGAGGAAGTAGATATTATTCGGAGCTCCAAATGACCTGAAAAGTTACGGAGAATTATTTTGGAATTAATAAAAATACTGGAAGAAGAATCATTGGGAGGGGTCCCAATAGTGAGCCACAAGCTCAGGTGGCGCTCCAGGTGAGCTCATGGCTCCACCAATAAGCCTCTGTGGCCTCCCTTCTCCTATAAGATGATATTTGCCCTAGAAAAAAAAATCTGAAGAAGACTTTCGGGATGATGTGCCGCCGCCTCGAGGCAGAACCTGGGTAGGAGCACTTTTGCTCTTCGGCGGAGCGATTCTGCCGGGGATACTTCCCTCCAGGAGGGGCAAATCGAAGCCATCGACATCACCAATGTTTCTCTCGTCACGGGAGGACCAATCTTCATCAACATCTTCACCAACATCGCCTCATCTCAAACCCTAGTCCATCTCTTGTATTCAATCTTTGTCACAAAATCTCATATTGGTACCTCTAGGTTACTAGTAGTGTTGATTAAATCTTGCAGTTGATGCTAGTTGGTTTATTTGGTGGAAGATTATATGTTCAGATCCTTAAGCATACCCAATACACCTCTGATCTTGAACATGAATATGATTTGTGAGTAGTTACTTTTGTTCTTGAGGACATGAGAGAAGTCTTGTTATAAGTAATCATGTGATGTTGTTATTCATTTGATATTTTGATGACATGTATGCTCTTCTTCTTTTAGTGGTGTCATGTGAATGTCGACTACGTGACACTTCACCATACATGGGCCTAAGGCACTGGGGAGTAATAAGTAGATGATGGGTTGCCAGAGTAACAGAAGCTTAAATCCTAGTTTATGCATTATTCTGTAACGGGCTGATTTGGATCCATATGTTTCATGCTATGGTTAAATTTATCTTAATTCTTCTTTCGTAGTTGTGGATGCTTGCGAGAGTGGGTAATCATAAGAGGGTTGCTTGTTCAAGTAAAAACAACACCCTAGCACCGGTCCACCCACATATCAAATTAACAAAGTAGCGAAATCTAATCAACTAAACATGACGAACATGACTAGACGAGAATTTCCATGTGTCCTCGGGAACGCTTTGCTTACTATAAGAGAACTTCTCGTCTGGTCCTTTGTTATAAAAAGGATTGGGCCACTTTGTTGCAATGCTACTATTGCTACTTGCTACTTGTTATTGAAGGAAATATTCCTTAGAGGCAATAATAAAGTTTTTATTTATTTCCTTATTTCATGATAAATGTTTATTATTCATGCTAGAATTGTATTAACCAGAAACTTAGTACATGTGTGAATACATAGACAAAACATAGTGTCCCTAGTATGCCTCTACTTGACTAGCTCGTTAATCAAAGATGGTTATGTTTCCTAACCATAGACATGTGTTGTCATTTGATGAACGAGATCACATAATTAGGAGAATGATGCGATGGACAATACCCATCTGTTAGCTTAGCATTATGATTGTTATAGTTTCATTGCTACTACTTTCTTCATGACTTATATAAGTTCCTCAGACCATGAGATTATGCAACTCCCGAATATCGGAGGAACACCTTGTGTGCTATCAAACATCACAACATAACTGGGTGATTATAAAGATGCTCTACAGGTGTCTCCGAAGGTGTTTGTTGGGTTGGCATAGATCGAGATTAGGATTTGTCACTCTGTGTATCGGAGAGGTATCTCTGGGCCCTCTCAGTAATGCTCATCACTATAAGCCTTGCAAGCAATGTGACTAATGAGTTAGTTGCCGAATGAAGCACTACGGAACGAGTAAAGAGACTTGCCGGTAACGAGATTGAGCTAGGTATGATGATACCGATGATCGAATCTCAGGCAAGTAACATACCGATGACAATGGGAACAATGTATGTTGTTATGCGGTTTGACCGATAAAGATCTTCGTAGAATATGTAGGAGCCAATATGAGCATCCAGGTTCCGCTATTGGTTATTGATCAGAGATGTGTCTCGGTCATGTCTACATAGTTCTCGAACTCGTAGGGTCCGCACGCTTAACGTTCGATGACGATTTGTATTATGAGTTATGCGTTTTGATGACCGAAGTTTGTTCGGAGTCCCGGATGAGATCACGAACGTGATGAGGAGTCTCGAAATGGTCGACACATAAAGATTGATATATTGGAAGGTTATATTCGAACATCAGAATGGTTCCGGAGAAACTCGGGTATTTTCCGGAGGACCGGGAGGTTACCGAAACCCCCTGGGGAGTTGATGGGCATGAGTGCGACTTAGTGGGAAGGAGAGGCAACGGCCAGGAGGTGGCGCCCCCCCAAGCCCAGTCTGAATTAGACAAGCTGTTGGGGGCGCGACCCCCCTCTCCCTTCCTTCCCCCTTCTCCTTTAGGTGGAAACCTACTAGGACTTGGAGTCCTAGTAGGTCTCCCCTCTCCCGGCACGCCTAGCAAGGGCCAGCCGGCCTCCCCCTCCCTCCTTTATATACGGGGGTAAGGGGGCACCCTAGAAGGCACCAAGTTTTGCCTTAGCAGTATGCGGTGCCCCCTCCACAGTTACACACCTCGATCATATCGTCGTAGTGCTTAGGCGAAGCCCTGCGCTGGTAATAGCATCATCACCGTTGCCACGCTGTCGTGCTGACGGAACTCACCCTCGTCCTCAACTAGATCAAGAGCACGAGGGACGTCATCGAGCTGAACGTGTGCTGAACGCGGAGGTGCCATACGTTTGGTACTTGGATCGGTTGGATCGCGAAGACGTTCGACTACATCAACCGCGTAACTAAATGCTTCCGCTTTCGGTCTATGAGGGTATGTGGACACACTCTCCCATTGTCGGTGTCAAAACTGGCGGATCTCAGGTAGGGGGTCCCGAACTGTGCGTCTAAGGCTAATGGTAACAGGAGGCGGGGGACACAATGTTTACCCAGGTTCGGGCCCTCTCTATGGAGGTAATACCCTACTTCCTGCTTGATTGATCTTTATGAATATGAGTATTACAAGAGTCGATCTACCACGAGGACATAATGGCTAAACCCTAGAAGTCTTGCCTATGAGGTTATGATTGTGGGTTAACCCTAGAAGTCTAAACCCTCCGGTTTATATAGACACCGGGGGGGACTTGGGTTGTACAAAGTCGGTTACAGAGAAAGGAATCTACATATCCGAATAGCCAAGCTTGCCTTCCACGCCAAGGAGAGTCCCGTCCGGACACGGGATGAAGTCTTCTATCTTGTATCTTCATAACCCAACAGCCTGGCCAAAGTATATAGTCTGGCTGTCCGAGGACCCCTTAGTCCAGGACTCCCTCAGTAGCCCCTGAACCAGGCTTCAATGATGATGAGTCCGGCGCGCAGATTGTCTTCGGCATTGCAAGGCGGGTTCCTTCTCCGAATACTCCAACATAGTCTTCGGAACATAGAAAACGTGTCCGGCTCTGTGATACGTCTCCAACGTATCTATAATTTTGATTGTTCCATGCTATTATATTACCCATTTTGGATGTTTATGGGCTTTAATTTACACTTTTATATCATTTTTGGGACTAACCTACTAACCGGAGGCCCAGCCCAAATTGCTGTTTTTTTGCCTATTTCAGTGTTTTGAAGAAAAGGAATATCAAACTTAGTCCAAACGGAATGAAACATTTGGGAGAGATCTTTTTGGAACAAATGCAATCCACAGGACTTGGAGTGGACGTCAAGTAACAGAGGAGGCGGCCACGAGGGTGCCCGGCGCGCCCCCACCCTTGTGGTCCCCTCGAGCGTCCACCGACCTACTTCTTCCTCCTATATATACCCACGTACCCCGAAAACATCTAGGAGCACCACGAAAACCTAATTCCACCGCCGCAACCTTCTATATCCGCGAGATCCCATCTTGGAGCCTTCGTCGGCGCTCCACCGGAGGGGGAATCGCCTCTACATCATCTCTAAGGCCTCTCCTATGAGTTGTGAGTAGTTTACCACATACGTTTGGGTCCATAGTTATTAGCTAGATGGCTTCTTCTCCCTCTTTGATTCTCAATACAAAGTTCTCCTCGATCTTCTTGGAGATCTATTCGATGTAACTCTTTTTGCGGTGTGTTTGTAGAGATCCGATGAATTGTGGGTTTATGATCAAGTTTATCTATGAGAAATATTTGAATCTCCTCTGAATTCTTTTATGTGTGATTGAGTTATCTTTGCAAGTCTCTTCGAATTATCAGTTTGGTTTGGCCTACTAGATTGATCTTTCTTGCAATGGGAGAAGTGCTTAGCTTTGGGTTCAATCTTGTGGTGTCCTTTCCTAGTGACAGCAGGGGTAGCAAGGCACGTATTGTATTGTTGCCATCGAGGATAAAAAGATGGGGTTTATATCATATTAGCATGAGTTTATCCTTCTACATCATGTCATCTTTCTTAATGCGTTACTCTGTTCTTATGAACTTAATACTCTAGATGCAGGCAGGAGTCGGTCTATGTGTGGAGTAATAGTAGTAGATGCAGAATCGTTTCGATCTACTTGTTGCGGACGTGATGCCTATATAAATGATCATGCCTAGATAATCTCATAACTATGCGCTTTTCTATCAATTGCTCGACAGTAATTTGTTCACCCATCGTAATACTTATGCTATCTTGAGAGAAGCCACTAGTGAAACCTATGGCCCCTGGGTCTATCCTTCATCATATGAGTCTACCATCTACTTTTATTTGCATCTCTAATTTTCCATCTATATTATAAAAATACCAAAAATATTTATCTTATCATATTATCTCTATCAGATCTCACTTTCGCAAGTGGCCATGAAGGGATTGACAACCCCTTTATTGCGTTGGTTGCGAGGTTCTTGTTTGTTTGTGTAGGTGCGTGGACTTTTGAGGAGCCTCCTACTGGATTGATACCTTGGTTCTCAAAAACTGAGGGAAATACTTATGCTACTTTGCTGCATCATCCTTTCCTCTTCAAGGAAAACCAACACAAGCTCAAGACGTAGCAAGAAGGATTTCTGGCACCGTTGCCGGGGAGGTCTTCGCTCAAGTCAAGACATACCAAGTACCCATCACAAACTCATCTCACTCACATTACATTATTTTCCATTTGCCTCTCGTTTCCTCTCCCCCACTTCACCCGTGCCGTTTTATTTGCCCTCTCTTTCCCAATCTCCTCCCTCTTTCGCTTGCCTTTTTGTTTGCTTGTGTGTTGGATTGCTTGTCGCGATGGCGCAAGATAATACCAAATTGTGTGACTTTTCCAATACCAATAATAATGATTTCCTTAGCACTCCGATTGCTCCTCTTAATGATGTTGAGTCTTGTGAACTCAATGTTGCTTTGCTGAATCTTGTTATGAAAGATCAATTCTCCGGCCTTCCTAGTGAACATGCCACTACTCATCTAAACAACTTTGTTGATTTGTGTGAGATGCAAAAGAAGAAAGATACGGATAATGATATTGTTAAATTGAAGTTATTTCCGTTTTCACTTAGAGATCGTGCTAAAATTTGGTTTTCGTCTTTGCCTAAGAATAGTATTGATTCATGGAATAAGTGCAAAGATGCTTTTATCTCTAAGTATTTTCCTCCCGCTAAGATCATCTCGCTTAGGAACGATATTATGAATTTTAAAAGACTAGATCATGAGCATGTTGCCCAATATTGGGAAAGAATGAAATTAATGATTCGCAATTGCCCTACTCATGGTTTGAACTTATGGATGATCATACAAAAAATTTATGCCGGATTGAATTTTGCTTCTAGAAATCTTTTAGATTTGGCCGCGGGAGGCACTTTTATGGAAATCACCTTAGGAGAAGCTACTAAACTCCTTGATAATATTATGGCTAATTATTCTCAATGGCACACAGAAAGATCTACTAGTAAAAAAGTGCATGCTATAGAAGAAATTAATGTTTTGCATGGAAAGATGGATGAACTTATGAAATTGTTTGATACTAAGAGTGCTCCTATTGATCCCAATGATATGCCTTTGTCTACTTTGATTGAGAATAATAATGAATCTATGGATGTGAATTTTGTTGGTAGGAATAATTTTTGTAACAATGCTTATAGAGGAAACTTTAATCCTAGACCGTTCCCTAGTAATTCCTCTAATAAGTATGGTAATTGCTACAACAACTCTTATGGAAATTTCAATAAGATTCCTTCTGATTTTGAGAATAGCGTGAAAGAATTTATGATCTCTCAAAAGAATTTTAGTGCTTTGCTTGAAGAAAAATTGCTTAAAGTTGATGATTTGGCTAGGAACGTTGATAGGCTTTTGCTTGATGTTGATTCTTTGAAACTTAGATCTACTCCTCCTAAGCATGATATCAATGAGTTTCTCAAAGCTATGAGAATTTCCATTGATGAGTGCAAAGAAAGAATCGCTAGGTTGCGTGCTAAGAAAGATTGCTTTGTAAAAGCGTGTTCTTCTAGTTTCCATGAAAATAATGGTGAATATCTAAGAGTTATTGATGTGTCCCCTATTTGGCAGCTGGAGGGAGTTTTCACGCGCGTTGTAATTTCGGGATAGCAAGGCGTGGGTTATGAAGGCGCCAGTTTTGGGAGCACGATATCTGAATTTTCAGGATATAACAAGACGCGGGTTGAATTTTAGGGACAAGCCTAACGTGTAGTAATATTGTACTTGTACGTACCAAATCAATTCGCACTTCCCTCAACCAAAAAGAAAACAAAAAAATAAAACTATTCACACCACACAAAGAGAGAGTCTTGCCCCATTTTACTATACAAATGCTATTCAAAGCTACTCCCTCCTTCCATCTATATAGGGCCTAATGCGTTTTTCGATGCTAACTTTGACCAAATATTAGAGCAATAATATATGGCATGTAACTTACAGAAAGCATACCGTTAAATTCGTCTGTGAAAGGTTCTTTCAATGATATAATTTTCACATTGTACATGTCATGTACTATTAATCTTGTCAATAGTCAAAGGCGGTCTTAAAAAACTCATTACGCCCTATATAGATGGAAGGAGGGAGTATGAATCCATGTTATGTCCAATTAAATTTTTTCGCTTGCTGTATAATGCATGTAACCTACTCATACCAACATTTTAGTGCATTCCAAATGTCTATACTACCGCTGCAATTCAAACTAAATTTGAATTCGTTTCTCTATTTCAATAAGAATCTACAATCATGATTGTTGCCAACTTCAACCATCATTTGTGTATTACCTTAATAACACACCACATGATTACTATAGAGATAGATATGAACTATGTGTACTACGTGAACTCGAATTCTATTTTTTGAATACACTTTGATGTTGATTCCAAATAATAGTACATTTGATGTACTAACTATATATTCATAATCTAAACCATGTTCCATACGTACACCGTGTTTATCACACAAAGTATAGTGCCCCACCCCTTACATTATGACAAGTATTTAGACCTGAGCTGCAAAAGCCACACATTAGCCCAAATTATAATCAATGTTCTACATTATGATATCTTCTTCAAGTATATGTATCCACTTTTTTATAATGAATTATGATCTTTGTTCGTCTTTTACACCTTCACGATCCTCTTCTATTTGTAGCTAGCTAGCGCTAACTTTCTATCGTGCATGCACATGCCCGCCCCCATCTCACCCACCCTTAGTGTCCCCTCCATCGCGCACGTTCGCTATTTCTCTTTAGGTCGTACACCCGCGGTGTGTGTAGGCCCCCGACTCCTTCTTTCTGGCACACACTTGTCGATATACCTCTCTAGCCAAGTGTACCTACAACAAACACATATATACTTCCCCTCTTCTCTTCTCACTGTCCATGCCCCCTATGTCCAATACGATTCCACGCAGGTGCACACTCCCACCCCTCTTTTCATTGATCTCATACTCGCACACTCCTCCCACTCCACATGGTAAGCCTCTCGCACCACCTCCTAGCTGCACCCCTCTCTCCCTGTCTGTCTCTCCGAAACTTATTTGCTTCTAACACATGCAGGCGTGTATACGAACTGATCTCCCTACATATAGCCAGGCCGACTATAATTCGTTTCCCCACGCACCGATACACTTACCTCGCTAGTTATGTCTCTCCCTTTCTTGGACAGACGACGGTTGATCTTCCTATGTAGTTACGTATGCTTACCACAACCATATCGTCTCCCCTCATCATCCTTGCATACCTCCCGACCCGTCTCTCACACGCATGTGCATAGACAGACAGACATCCCCCGCCCTCTCATTGATATTGTACTCGTACCCTCCATTTGTCTAGCAGGCCTCTCCCACCATTTGTGAGACGCCACTCCACCACCAACCCTTCGACGCTCTACCTGTGTCTTTCTCCCAACATTATTCCTCTGCTACACATATCCATGGATGTCGATCGATCTCCCTCAGTACATATCTAGGTCTCTCTCCTTCCCCACACATATACTAGTCGATCGGTCTCTGCCCCCTCCCCCCCACACACACTGATAGTCGAACGTTGTAGGTAGGTATCCATGCCACGGAGAAACACTGCACCTCTGCCCTCTCAAATTCCAGTAGGCCAGCCGCCCTGTATCTTTGACGTGGGCAAACATAAATTTGATGGCACTCTTTATCGATCGCGCAGCCACACATTTCATCCCTGTTTTCAATTCTATCGATATCTCACATCCATGACTCCGTTTCACACACATTGCATATGTTACGTTTTTGTATTTGAGATATCATCAACACATTGCCTCTGTTTTGCACAAACCATCTCTCTCACACCCACCCACGTACGTACCTGCACCTAAAGAAGAGGTGCACGCAGGACGCACGTACTCACGTCTCGTTCCCGACCACACCCGCGCGGGTACATGGTGGAGTTCGTTTCTATACGAAAAGGCAGCCCGCGTGATAATTTGACGCGTGTAGCGGTTGTTTACTCGAAGGAGGGTCGGGTACCATGCCTAGACGGAACAAAGTTTGACTTGACGCGTTAGTATTAAATAAAGTTATATATTCCTCAATGGCACGTACAGAATATAAAACGATTGCCGTGGGGAAAATGTAAAAAATGGGTTTGTCCCTCGTCACACCGTCTCACACAAGGCGGCAGTGGCCTCTCTCTCTCAGCGTTGGTCAGTGATCCGGCCGCATCCCGTCCGCCGGCGGAAAGGGAGGATGTGCATCATCTCTCCGTTCGACGGTGTTGAGGTAGCACGTCCCGATCTGTGGTACCTGCCGTTCTCTCTGACCAAGCTCCGGCGCGGTAGGGCCTTTGCCACTTGCTCGCTGCCGCAGTATGGGTAGATCTCGGCCGCCGGCACCCTCCTAGTTACATCCCGACGACCCTCAGGTACAGCTTCCTCCAGCCTTGCTCCACTGCCCATCTTCCCATGTTGCTGCATGAGGATCTTCTTTAGTTGTTTGCTTAAATCGTATCTCGGCCGACGTACTTTCCATCTTGCAATCTCGTCCTCAAACCATTTTTGATAAACCACCATGTGCTATCTTTCCCTTATTACATGGAATATGCTTCTTCTTTGTCGGCGTATGTGTATTCAACTCCTGTTATTGGGCAATAATTGTTTCCTTTCTACCTCCTTTTGCAAACAGGACTATCCATTTTCACCTCATTGCTATTGCGACCTTTTGGTGAACTGCACAAATCACTTTTTTCTTAAGAGTGTTTTGTGCAGTTCCGCCAAAATGTCACACGGGCAACATTTTTACATTTCTGTGGGACTGCAGAAAGGGAGATTGGTTTTGCTATCCTCTTCATCCAACTCCGTGCCTAATCTTCTCCAACAAGAAGTTAGTCCTAAAGAGAGATCATAGAGGTGATCGGCTTATATTGATGTGTGTTATGTTTCATCATCTAGTTCCACTATTATTGTAATCACACTGACTGGATATCTGTGCAAACAGGGATGGTCCGCTCGATTTTAGTGGAGTTGCACAAAATGATCGGATTGTGGTGTCCTCCATACACCTCTTTTTTGGCTACAAAGCTGGGTGAAACTAGCTGCCAAGCAATGAACATTGTGCCAAGGAAATGGAGCCATGCCTACGAACAACATCGATCAATTATTATTTTTCTTTATTTGTAGACCTTCTCACAACTTTGTCTTCAGTTCTGATGTGAATATTGGCGCTGATCTGCGAACCATTGAGATGCATTAGCCATGGTAGCCATGGTAGTTTCATTTGTATTTGATGGAATGTTGTAATGAGATAATCTCGAGGCAAGACACATGAATCCTAAGTTGAAACTTTTTTTCCCTGCGGGAACCAAAGTTGAAACCTTCATAGCATCACAGTACAATTTCATTAAAATTATGCGTACATATAAACAAATCCTGAAGGATTGATAGCAATGCCAGAAACAATTCAACTTCGTTTCGCCGACATGTTGGACATCCTTCATCCGGCTCCACCTGCCATGCAGCAATAGTGAGTGCACAATACAACTGCAGGGAAAGATTCACCCCGGTCGTTGCACCACAGTAGTAATGACTAGTGAGCAGTCAAATCACAGAGCCCCACCTTCGTCACAGTAAGTTGCTCGGACGAAGCAACCATCATTTCTCTGTTCCTTGAATCCGCTGGTACTTCCATATTCCCAGAGTAATAAGTTGCTCGGGCGAATCAACCATCATCTCACCTTTCCCACACTAAGTACTAGTACCTCCTTTTTCTTACTCTAGAAACAACCACACACGAATATTGGACGGTCGCAGCACAACAACTAAATCAAAAAATTTATAGTATGAGAATAACTTTGAACGTAAGCCATTGATTCACTCTATCCAATGGTCATAGTTGGAAAATCTAAACAAAACCAAGCATTGGATCAACTCTTTTAGCACTCAGATTGTTGCCGCCTACTCAACCGCCTGCCCACCTATCCCACCTATATATCTACTCACGTGTGATGACCACAGGAGCTATCCATTCAGATTGTATGTTAAAAAAAATAAAGGTCGATAACTAATGCGGCAAACATTCAAAAAAAAAAACTAATGCGGCGCCTCGGGCCAACGCGGCCAGATCGCATTTTGTACGAGAAATTACACACCATGTTTCGTTGACATGTGGTCCCATTCCAACATGTCAGTGAGACGACGACGAGTCCTTTTCTACTGTACTAGTATTTCTGAACGGACGTGTAGGCCGGGGCGCCTCTTCGTGTACCGTGGCAAACTGGCAACCGTCCATCGACTCTTCATCTTTCCCTCTCGATTTGGAACTACTATCGCTCGCTCTTCCTCCCTCCTCCATTTGCCTTCACCCTTCCTTCTGCCATTGTTCAATCGTCTTCTCCATGGAGGGAAAAGGCCAGAAACGACCCCGTTATTCTTGCCCCGATCTGAAAGATGACGTGGTGGAGGAACTCATTGATCGGTGCGACGTCATCACCTAGCCTAGCATGGCAGGTTCGTTCAAGACCATTCTCGGCTCAACTAATAACATCATTACAAGGAACCCAAGGGTCAAGGAGCGGTTTGATCTCCCCTATCTTCTTCGTCGTGACCCTGATGAATGGCGCGGGGATGACGGAGGCCTCGCCTTGTGCAAGGTGATGCCGCTTGATAATGATATGTATGATGTTAAGATGCCATTGCTTGAGGGCAAGGATTGGGCAGGCGCAAATGGAGATTGGGTTGTTTATATTGGGTACAACTACGAGTGGGAACTTGTGAATGTGTACACTCGTCACCGGGTTCCACTTTGAAAAATCTCAGCAGATTGCCCAGAGGTTGAGCACCCCAGTATTGTACGCACGTTCAAATACGATCAGGGTAACTGTCTTCTACAGAAGATAGCAATTTGTCGAGTTCCCAACCGCTCTTGGAATTACAAGAACTATGAAGTTGTTGCTATCTTCGACAAGCTTGTTGCCGTCCTTTGTGGTTCGACTCGATGGATATTGCTTAAAAATCAGTTTCTATACACGGATGTGTACTGTGAAGCAATTCAATACAAGGGTCTTATGTTTGTTTCCACCACTCATGGCACTGTTTTTGCATGGGATCCTCGTAGTTTCGGCACGTTTGTCTTCCACCGTAATTATAATTGTTTCATCCACATGCATGCAGGTTAGCAAGTTTCCCTTTACTAATTAACCTTCTTCTTGTGTTTCCAAGGTCCTATGAACATTCCACCACCTATACTTGTTATAACCAAGGGGGAGATAACGATGGTGATGATCACGAGCATGAGGACGAGCAGAACTTATATACTCAGTGGCGCCTGGCAACTAATTCCGATGGATCACCTCTTCTTGTCTCATATACGAGTAATCGAGTTTGTTACTACTGAGGGAGCACGTGTTGTCTCCCATGGTCGCACTCTCCAGACCTATTCCAACACTCGTTGCATGGTATTCGGTATGGATACTAGTGTGCTAGCACCAACACCTTCTCCCTGGTACAATATTGAAAGTCTTGGAGAAAACTCGCTCTTCCTTGGACAAAACTATCTGATGATGGTGAAAGGCGATCCAACTGCTGTTGACACAACGTTACTACCATTTATGAGAAGCAACTGTATCTATACCTCGGACATTTCAATGGTTCCCTACCCTGGCACTGATATAGTAGGCCGCTTCAGCCTGGAAGATCAGTCCTCCGTTGGTCTCGAGATCAACAATAGATGGCCCGTCCCAGAGAATCACTTGTGGTTCAAAGCAAGCGTTTCCAACGCCGAGGATTGGTTGAGTTGAAGTTCATTTCATTTCTTATTATTTGTTGTGTGATGAAAACTTTAGTATTTATAATGTATCCTCGTTGTTGATGTGGGTTGATGACCTGTTGTATGTAATAAAATGATATGCCTGTGATAAACTTACTAAATCTATGAATGGCTTTCGAGTCGCTTCTCTGAGTGAGTGTTGCGACGCGGCAAAAAATATTTTCCGAATACATAATTGTACGTGCATTGCAACAGGTTATCGGATGAGCCCAATCAACAATAGTAGTACACTATTTGTACTAGCGTCACATGCTTCGCGCGTCGGGCGGGTGTTTTTACTGTAGCTGCTAATCCCATCATCCTAGGTCCTCCGATGAGTACAATAGAAATTGCATTCTGATGTTTGGGTTCAAACTTTCAGAACTGCTGCACTATCTCTACGTCTACGTATACGTAATACAACAAGTTTTAAACTTGAGACCAGTCACCCACCCTCACAAAGAACACTTTTTAACCTAGCACAGACTCCATGAAATTTGGCCACAGTGTGAGGTGGGCCATATGTTAATGTGTTCGCTGTACGTAACCAGCACCTCGAATCCTCGATACTACTAGTACTATATAAGTAGTAGGAGTAGTAGGGTGGCATGGGCCAGAACAAGCATTCACGTCCAGGAGTACGGCACACGCTACCAGCACAACTTCCATCTGACACCATATTTCTTGGAGTCCATGCTAGAGCAATGTCTTTCAACATCGTCGTTTCTCTAACTCAGCCATCG
Source organism: Aegilops speltoides (assembly GCA_021437245.1). Classification (NCBI taxonomy): domain Eukaryota; kingdom Viridiplantae; phylum Streptophyta; class Magnoliopsida; order Poales; family Poaceae; genus Aegilops; species Aegilops speltoides. Next base: position 142,988,415 of record CM038147.1, read on the forward strand.
CGCGACGGGCGAGGTGGGGGTTTGCCGATAGTCGGTTTCCTCAACTGCGATCCCACTTGTAAGGCTAACTCCAATGCACAACTCCAAACGTACCTCCGTTTTGCACGAACTCCAATGATAGTTTTGACTAGACAAGCAAGACCAAAGAAAACAAGAACCACAAGAATACATTTTAGAAGATATCCAACTTCCATAACTGCTCCTGTAAGTTGGATTAGTGCCTTCTCGATGCATTCATTGTTGATCTGTGGAGGCTCGATCTTGCGTGCGTCTTTCTTCTTCGAGTGTAAAGAAGTAGACATTGCTTCCTCGCATCTAGTCTCATGTCTAGCCTCTATTCTAGTATCAACAAGTGCACTAGTCTCATCTCTAGCCTCTATGCTAGCTAAAAGTGCTAGAACATCTACTAAATTGCGCTCTATCAATATATCGATGTACTCTTCTTCCCAATACCAAAATTTGCATCCATTCTACACAATAATTTTTTTAAGTTAGCACAAGTAGTCTAATCCGAGGGCACAACCGAAGATTTGGTTGGGTTCTTTCTCCTTTTGCCGACACGTGGGACATCCAGCATCCAGGTCATGTCATGCAAGAAAATAGAGTGGTAGTTGAAGCCACGTGATGTGCATCTTGGGTTAAATTGTAAATAGAATCTTACTACTCTTGAGTAACTCCAAAAGCGGCCACCGAAGATCTTTATTGGATTTGTTTTTCATCACCAGCACGTCGAGGTGAAAGATGTGCAGGTTCAGTGGGTCCTCATGCGTTTTCACTAACATGTGGGACCGCATATGAGCAAACAGACGATGGGCTCCGCTCGTCCGCTGGCTGGCTTAGAAGAGAGATAGAGGAGGGGTGAGCATGGACTCCAGGAAATTTGTTCTACGTAACCAGCACCTCGATATTCGCATGTGGTTGTTTCTAGAATAAAAAAAGGAGGTACCCCTACTTTTTTTACTCCCACTACGCCTAGCCTAAGGTCAGTAGGTGACCTTGCGCTTGGCTCTTCGCCTCTTCCGGAAGTCAATGGTTCTACAGTAGTACTTCTGGCAATCTGACACCAAACAAATTGTTGCACGTCCACCGCTTGTAAGCAAAAGTTTCTCCTCGTGCTGCGAGCCACCACACACGCGTTGGCGAGGGAGAAGGCGTAATCAAGCTTCTCGTCGTTCTGCGAGTGGACGGGACACATCAAAGTTATTTAGTGGAGTAGTACGTACTCTCTCCAAAAAAAGGGCTGACCATGTCATTGCTACCATCCCGTGCTCCGTCCTTGAGTATGTGCACTATTCACGTGCCATCGAGGAGAAAAAATATTGCGTAGGTGCCATCGAAGTGTACGAATTGCTTATATGATTATCTCCATTTTCTTGCATGACACGTTCACCTTGATGCTAGATGTCTCGCGTGTTGGGAAAAGGATGAACAAAGCTCACGTAAAAGAAAAGAGTTGAAGAACATAGATTCTCGATGACCGAGAAGGAGCAAGGAATCTCGCAGTGGAGCGTCTGCAAGGAACCTTGTGCATTTTCCCCTGTTTTTGCCGCCTGACCACCTATAAACAAATAAAAGAACATGAACTCTTCACTAACCACTAGAAACGGTACATCAGGATGCTAAGTCGAAGATGTTTTATAGTTTATATTGATAACCACGCAACAAGCCACGCATGAACAGGACGCATGCAACCACACATGTACACAAGCCAACGCACCAACTCCATCCGATCCAACTCATGCACACACGCGCACATCATGGAGCACACAACACACGTACATAACACGTGCATGCACACACACTCGGCCGCAGAATGCACGTGAATAACACATGCATGCGCACACACTCGGCTGCATGGAGGCGTGCGCCATCTACGGCGACGTCCGAATCATCGTGCTACGACAAAGCTCGCACACAACGGCGCCTACACATCTCTTGCAGCACCTCTTTGCCGTCGTTGCTCAACGACTAGTCAGAGACGAAGACAACCACAGCCTCGGCCTTAGAGCTAGCATCGATGGAAAAACACGCACGCTGCACGCACACGAGCACGTACGGAGTGCCCATGACGTGGTGCATCCCTAGTCGCCTCTACTCCTTCTGTGCATGTTGTCTATCAAGGCGGTTGCGTGCCTAATGATGATGTGAGTGAGATCTTCTAGGACTCGATGATGACGAGGAAAATTATGAGACACAAGGTGACGTACACCGTCAAGGTCCACGGTCAAGGGGGTGCTAGTAAGTGCTTAGATGTGCTTAGATAAGGTGCTAAGTGCATTAAATGGCTTAGTAACTCAAGTCTTCAATGCATAGGTGCTTAGTTTATTATTGCTAAGCTTGCTTCATTTAATTAGCTATAGACTCAAAACTGTCTTTCCATCGTTTCTTCCTGCGGTCATCAAACTAGTCTCTCTCTTCTTAATTAAATTGCCACATCATATTTTATGCCTACGTGGCAGGCTTAGCAGCTATACATGGTGGAGCACTGGGAGAGGCCAAGGCTGGTCATAGTGGGGAGTAACTTATACTGTAACATATTACTATGTTACTCTAAACATCTCTATAAACCGGAAAGGAGGGAGTAGTAACATAGACTAGTGTCATATGCAGAGTATGGGAGCACATGATATTTCCCCGTCCGGACCGATCCCAAGTTGGCTTCTCACCTTCTTGGCCCAACAAAAAGCCCTCCGCTCCCACGCGCGCTTCCCTCCCAACGCTAGCTGAGCCCGCCGCTCCAATTGATAGCAAGTTAGGGCGACGCGACGTCTCACTGCTTCCGCCATTAAAGCAGCGCGCCGACCGAGGGCACCGCCCACTGCACGCCCAGCATTTCAGACTACATAGTCGAGAGTAACTTTAGAGCAATTACTACAATTAGATGACATAAGCAAGCTATAAGGATTTAAATATAGTATTTGTGCTTAGTTGAAGGAGAGAGAAGAGGAGAGAAGAGAAGCGGATTGTAAACTTATAGCCGGTTGTAGCAGGAGCCCCAACATACTTTGTGAGACAAAAGGTGGGGCCATTATTAATGATATAGTATTTATACTAAAGGGACTAACGGACGCCTTAATTACTCCATTTTTTGAGACAAACCATGGTGGGGCTATTATTGACTTGGACGTGGGGTTTGGGGGCCAAAGGCCTACTATTATACTCGCACGACCGACCTGACATGCTCTATCCTAGCCGCCGCTATATCATATGGTTTCCCACCATTCCAGATCTTAGCGCCGCCATGCAATTCTTCTCTAGCCCTCCTTCCGGCGTGCACCGCGAGAAGTGACAGCAGTCCTCCAAACCCCACCTTCCGTGATCCTTTACGAGAGAGGGGCGATTAGGTTTTTGGGGAGCACACTCCTGTGACTGCTGCCAGCGACGAATTCCTCAATGACAGCCTTCTTCCCCGACCTCGGTAACCTCTTCATCAACGACATGAGCGACAACATCAACCACACCGGTTCTGCTCCCGCTGTACAGTATGTCATTCTGTCCTCCTGGTTTAGTCCGCATCATTACTTTGATGCTTGCAATTGTCCTCATGATCTATTTACTGCTGATTTAGATTAAATCTCATAGTAAACTGCTCATATATTCAACAATCCAATCCAAAAACCTAATTATAGGCAATTTACTCCGAGTGGTTTTGCTACGATTTTGAAGCTGCCTACTTTTAAGGGGGTGAAATATAAAAGGTGGCGCACAAGAGCAGTATATTGGTTTCAGATCATGTACTGCTATGACGCCACTAAGGGTAAGCCTGAGGGCGATCTTAATCCTACACAACAGGAAGCTTTTGAACATGGATACCCTCTTCAAAGCCGCCTGCTTTGAGTGTTCTTGACGATTCCATTGTGGATTCATATATGTCGTTTGACAGTAGCAAAGACATGTGGGCTGCGCTCGAGGCCACGTTTGGGCCCTCGGGCGCTGGCAACGAGTTGTACATCATGGAGCAATTCTGTGACTACAAGATGACTGATGAGCTCTCTATTGTTCAGTAGACTCATGATATACAGTCACTCTCTAAGGAACTTGAGTACTTTAAGTGTGTGTTGCCAGACAAATTTGTTGCTGGGACCATCATTGCTAAGCTTCCACCTTCGTGGAATGATTTTGCTACTTCTCTGAAAAACAAGAGACATGAGTTTTCTGTTTTGGATCTCATTAGCACTCTTGATTTTGAGGAGAAGGCGAGAGCAAAAGACACACGTGCTCGGGTCGCTGAGGGAGCTTCTAGTGCCCACATGGTACACGAGAAGAACTTCCAGCCCAACCAGCTCCAAAACAACAAGAACAAATCTCAGGGGAAAGGCAAGTTTGATGCAAAGAACAAGCCGTCACATTCTACCAACTTCAAGAAGAATTCTCATAACAGGAAGGGATACAAACCTCAATTTTGGTAGCACCGCACAAAATTTATATGGCTGCATCTACCTGCTATCTGCTAACCTCATGGTGCTCCAGGTATTCCTACATTCGTAACTAGGTACAATGACCACCGCAAGATGAAATTAGCTTATTCGTACATTGACTTGCTGAATGCTATGTGGAACGATCATGTCATGTGTGGAGGAGCAAACAAGCAGTGCAGCCGAAGGTGGAAATCAACCAAGGACTTATGAAATTATATATAATCTTCCTCGGCAGGTCAAGATCCCTTCGTCCAGATGATCGTGTTTTGTCATGCCGAGCTATTGATATGTGCTACTGTTTTGCAACACCGTTTAAGTATAGCTACTGTTTTCCTATCTTTTCAGATTCAGGACAATGAATATGATTTCAGGGGAACTGCACAATATGGACTCATGTTGAGTCATCTCTATTGCCTCATGTGTTTGTTGCAAATGTGTCAGCATCAATTGCAAGATGAGGCAGCTAACTAGCTGTGGAGTTGCCAACATGCTCAAAGTGCTCGCAATATTGAGAAGAATCAAGCATGCCCAGGAAATTAATGCGTGCGCAGGGAGGCCCTTTGCTCAGAGAAGCATCAACCGATTTTCTTTATTTCCACACCTTCTCACAGCTTTGTATTGGTTATAGTATGGTGAATCATTGAGATGCATAAACATGTTGAACTTTTGTTCTTCTGAATGTTAGTATGCATACCATATCTTCTGAAGCTTAGTTTAATGTGAGTGTTCGATCGATTATCATCCTCTAATTTGGTGGATGCACACAGAGAAAATAAATCTCCTTAATTTACTCCATAACCACCCTATTAAATAGACCTAGTAACCAACCAGGCGCATGCAGTGGCCGGCGGGCACATGCATCCTGCATGCATGGCCAGTCAGCCAAGTCCATGCACCAGCTCCAATGCAGCAACACAAAAGAAGAGAGCGGTTCTTGGAGATCATGCCACACACAAGTCCTCTCAACTCGGTGGCACCCTCTATGGTGCACCGCGCCCCTCAATCTCGATTGTCGTCAGATATCTATCCTTCCTGAATTCGATCTCCTCAGAGCCATCGTCTCTTCTCACCAGCAAGGCCCCGTTCAATGCCTCTGCATCCCGACATGCTACCTGCTTCCCATACCCGGCATGGTGAATGCTTGGCTGACATCCCCTGAATTCAGAAAACTCCAGCAGTTTGAGTTATACCATTACCACAAAAGTTTCATACCACGAACACACCAAGAATTCGTGCCCACACCACCATTGTCCATCTCGCGGTTTTCCTCCTCTCTCCACACCGCCACCTTCTCCCGGTGCCATCTACCAGACGATCTGGTACAAATGCTTCGGCTCCCACTGCTAAAAAAACTTTCGCTTGTGGTGGTTTATCTGTCGGAGGCCTCACTGCACAGCATCATCCACTCTAGTTGCCCTGCCCTGGAGCACTTGCCGGTTGTTTTGGGAATAGAAATTCGTATCAGTTGTCTCCAAATAAAGTCGCCTCACCTTAAAAGCATTGGAATTTGTTTTAAAGGACAACAGCTCATCATCGAAGATGCCCCTTCACTTCAAAGGTTGCTCCTTGATAATTGTTATACACTTTCACAAATAACTGTCGTCTGTGCGCCCAAACTGGAGACCTTGGGTGTAATTCGTGACCCGTTTAATAATCACAAGGAGTTAGTGTTTGGCTCCTCACTTTTTCAGGTACCGTATATTATCATCTACAATTTGTAATCATATGCTCCATTTTTCATTTATGCGCATAAGTTTTATATCATCTTGGAGTACAGTTTGGGTACTAATATTATGTTATATGCTCAATGAAGAGTTCGTCCATTGATAGCCTATCAATGCTGCTAGATTCTGTCAAGATCATATATATCAAATGTTTAGGTTTGATCTAGACATAATTATTGGCTTGCTGCGATGCTTTCGATCTCTGGAGAATATATATAGAGAGGTGATGATTTCATGCACATTGAAAGCCCACATATATTGTACTAGAATTAACTGTTCAGCTGTCTTTCTTTCGACATACTCTTTTTTCAGACCTTAACTGTTTCCAATCTTCATGTCTACTTAGGCAGAACCACATGGAGAAAAACATATAAACAATCGGTGGCGTAATAAGCACTAGGATTTTCTCAGTTCTCATGACATTCGTTTCAGGACAATAATGATGGAACAATATGCATCCAACCAGGCAAATAGAAGCTTTGTCACATTCTTCCTGTTTAATGCGAGGTTACTATTGTCCATGAGGCTTAATTTTTACAGCAAGAGATTTCTCACGGACGGACATGTTGAACAACAAAAATAGAAGTTTCAGGTGGACAAATGGGCTCCTAAACGTGCTCGGCTTCTATTTACAACAAGTTGTAGTCATCCTGAAATATATATTTTTGCACAGGATGTTGATTTTATGGATCAGACCGATCCATTTGTTTGTGACTACAAAAAAGAGTGGTTGGGTTAGATGTTACTGTCATGTTCAATCTGGGTTTTGTCTAAAAATATAATGAACAATTAATCCTTGGGCTTTTTGTACCATTTGTATGCTTGAGTTGCATGTTGTTGCCCTCGTACTCCCCTCCACCCGCCACTACACTGCCGCATCTTCCACGGCTGTTGTTCGTTCCCGTCCGAGGCCTCGCCGTCGTTCTCCGCCTTGGTTCGCTCGCTGTGCCCACCGTCGTCTGGCGTTGTCAACATGGTCAACAACCAAGAGGAATCGGAGATGATTTGACGTGGAGAGGTGACAAGAGGGACCCACCAGGTCATTGCATTTCCCAAGCGGTGCCTCGTTATTACAAGCCAAAAAATACTTCCTCCTAATTGTTTGACAACTAGGTCCCACGCCATTGTCAATGTAGTCAATAAACAAGAAAATTACACAACGAGCGGATAACACGGGGACCCAAAGAGCTCGCCCGCTTGTTTTTAGTTTCGAGACGGAGCTCAATCTGCTACTGTAAGGGGTCAGGGCCTGCCTAGCCCACGCTTATGCTTTTATTAAGCACATGACGAGCCTAGTTGATATATTTTTTCTTTCTGAAATTGGCTAGCCCAGTTCTTTTTTCTTGGAGAATACCAAAACCGAGGCCTACTTGCTTTTCTCAGCCCTGGTGGGCTGCAAATCTTTCAAGACGAGGAGGGATGTAAGTAGTAAGAAATGGGCTTCCCCAGAAAATGGGCTATAAGTTGTAAGAAATGGGCTGTAAAATTTTAAAACAAAGCCAACCGACAATTGCATTAAAATATCATTTTTCAGGATTTCTCTACTCTCTACTCTTATAAACACCAAAGCCAACTGGCAATTACATTAAAATATCATCTTTTCTCCCACAAGATAAACTACTCATACAAATGCATCTTCATGTTCCGTGCAATGAACGAGCATCTTGCTAGTTAAGATTCTAAATTTCATTCATTTTTTGTGTAGAATTGTTTTTGAATTTTATTTTGATATAATTTTTTGAAAATTACTTTTAATGTGACTCGAAATTTCGTGATTGAAAGAGTTCGGACCCCACCAAAATATACAAAATTTCATTGAATTTTTTAGCAGTGCCCAGAATATATGGTCTGTAATGCTAATAAAAAGAATATGGGCTTCAAATATCCTTAAGAATTAGCAAATGGGCTGTAAATTATTGAAAATAATGGCTAATGGGTTGTATGCTGCTTTCCACAGATTTGGAGGCTGACTTCTGGGCCTACTAGGTTGACGATGACGCTGTCCTAATTTTTTTGACGCGTATGCAAGGCTTTGTCAACTTAGTCAACACACGGCAGTGACTGTTGGATGTCCATCCAATGGCCGCCGTGCTTCTTCAATCTCTGATCTTCCTGCTCTAGCCGCCCAAACCAGCGCCGGCGGGACTGCCTGCTCCCTCTTCCCGTGGCTGGTTGTGCTGCCGCCAGGCCATCCCTCTAACCACCCACATATCCTGTTATTTTCCGGCGACGTCAGCCTCACCCCGCAGCCGACCAGTTAGCGCTCGTACTCCCCTCAGTGTGGGCATCCGCTGCGGTGGCTTCGCCGGCTCCGGGTGGTTCTCTTCCTGGGCCTGGCCCTCGTCCACCGCGTTTGTGCTCTCAGCGCGGCGAGGTCAACATGGTCAACAAACAACAACCATTGGAAGAGGCTGAAAGTAGGGGCACACACAGGGAAATGCCTCCTTATTTCGCGCAAAATAATGATTCCTCCACCTAATAGCTGGGACCCACCGGAAGGGCCTCTGTATTTCGCGAAAAAAACATTTCCCCCGTTGTCAGCTCAGACCCACCGGAAGTACCTCCTTATTACGCACAAAAAAAAATGAATACTCCCCCTGCTAGTTGGGACTCACCTTGGTGGGAGGCTGACTTGTGGGCCTACTAAGTTGACGGGGACAGAGGGCTTTGTCAACTTAGTCGATATGAACGATTCTAGCTCCAGTGATCGTACGATGTCCATCCAAAGGCCGTAGTGCTTCTTCAACCTCTAGTCTTCGTGCTCCAGCCGCCCAAAGCAGCGCCGGTCGTGCCGCAATCTCCTGCCTCCCGTGGCCGGCTGTGCTGCTACAGAGGCCTCACCGCCCCCTACTACTCCCACCGCTGGCCAGATTCTACGGCGACGGCAGCCTCACACCGCAGCCGAACCAATGAACCCTCGTACTCCTCTTCGTGTGGGCATCCACTGCCGCGTCTTCCCCGACTCCGCGTCATCCCCTTCCTAGGCCTCACCGTCGTCCACCGCCGTGGTGCTCTCGGCGCGGCGTGGTCAACATGGTCAAGGAACGACTTTCATCGGACGTGGACTGTATGTGGAGAGGCTGACAGTTGGGTCCACGGCCGCAGCAAGGAAGTGCCTCCTTATTACGCGGAAAATAATGATTCCTCCACCAGACAGCTGGGACCCACCGGACGGGCCATTGTATTTCGCGAAAAAAATGTTTCCCCCTGACTGCTGGGACCCACCAGCTACATCTTCGCACGGAAGGAAGTGCGTCCGGGCCAAAAAAAAATGATTCGCCCCCCTGACTGCTGGGACCCACCAGCTACATCTGCGCACGCAAGGAAGTGCCTGACAATCGGGACCCACCTAGTCGAAGCGTATGTAGCGTTGTCATTCAGGTCACGAATGTGTACGTACATACTGGTCGATGTACAGGCGTGCACTTGCCGTAGTAGAGGCGCGCACGTAGCATGTACACGTACGTACAGCGGCCAGGGTGCAAGAAAGTAAATACGGCCACGTACATACATACGGCCAGGGTGTCGAATGCCTAGTCGCGCATACGTACGGCCAGGGCTCGTGTACATGGCTGGGTCGGAACGGAGAAACAACGTCCTCGTCGTGTTCATGGGGAGCCAACCGGCTAGGTCGTAATGGAATGAGTCATCGTGTTCATCGGGAGGGCTTGGACGGAACAAGCAATGGAAACGAGGCCTAGAACGGAGGAAACGGCCTTATGTTCACCGGCCACGTTTGAAACGGGATCCTGTTCATCGGGAGGGGTCTGGCATACCACAAAACGGAGGAAACAAACTTGTGTTGGACCTCCTACGGTCGAAACGGGGTCCTGTTGATTGGGAGGGATGTGGCGTACCGCAAAATGGACGAAACGGACTTGTGTTGGAGCGCTATGCTCGAAACAGGGGTCCTGTTCATCGGGAGGGGTGTGGCATACCGCAAAAAGGGACTCCACGGGATACTGTTCATCTCCACCATCGACCTCCTCCAGCCTCCACGGGCTACTATTCATCCACCGTCGACCTCCTCCAGCCTCCACGTGCGACTGTTCATCCACGGGCTCCTGTTCATCCAGCCTCCACCGCACGCTACTCCACCGGCAACTGTTCAACCACCCCTCTCCACAGGCTCCTGTTCAATCACCCCTCCACGGGCTACTATTCATCCACCCCTCCACCATCTACTTTTCATCCATCCCTCCACGGGGTTGTCCTGTTCATCCAGCCCTCCATGGGGTCCTGTTCATCCAGCCCCAACTGGCTCGATCGATCGGAGTCCTGTTCATCCAGAGGTAACACCACGGGGTCCTGTTCATCCACCCCCACCACTCACTGTTCATCCAACCCCCCCGCAACGCTCATTGTTCATCCAGAGGCAGCATTGCTACCTCTTGAGCACTGCGTTGGATTTCCTTGAAAAGGAAAGGGTGATGCAACAAAGTAGCGTAAGTATTTCCCTCAGTTTTTGAGAACCAAGGTATCAATCCAGTAGGAGGCTCCTCAAAAGTCCCATGCACCTACACAAACAAACAAGAACCTCGCAACCAACGCAATAAAGGGGTTGTCAATCCCTTCACGGTAACTTGCGAAAAGTGAGATCTAATAGAGATAATATGATAAGATAAATATTTTTGGTATTTTTATAATATAGATTGGAAAATAAAATATGCAAATAAAAGATAGATGGAAAACTTATATGATAAAAGATAGACCCGGGGGCCATAGGTTTCACTAGTGGCTTCTCTCAAGATAGCATAAGAATTACGGTGGGTGAACAAATTACTGTCGAGCAATTGATAGAAAAGCGCATAGTTATGAGATTATCTAGGCATGATCATGTATATAGGCATCACGTCCGTGACAAGTAGATCGAAACGGTTCTACATCTACTACTATTACTCCACACATCGACCGACTACTGCCTGCATCTAGAGTATTAAGTTCATAAGAACAGAGTAACGCATTAAGAAAGATGACATGATGTAGAGGGATAAACTCATGCAATATGATATAAACCCCATATTTTTATCCTCGATGGCAACAATACAATACGTGCCTTGCTGCCCTCTTTGTCCTTTGGGAAGGACACCGCAAGATTGAACCCAAAGCTAAGCACTTCTCCCATTGCAAGAAAGATCAATCTAGTAGGCCAAACCAAACTGATAATTCGAAGAGACTTGCAAAGATAACCAATCATACATAAAAGAATTCAGAGGAGATTCAAATATTTCTCATAGATAAACTTGATCATAAACCCACAATTCATCGGATCTCGACAAATACACCGCAAAAAGAGTTACATCGAATAGATCTCCAAGAAGATCGAGGAGAACTTGGTATTGAGATTCAAAGAGAGAGAAGAAGCAATCTAGCTAATAACTATGGACCTGAAGGTCTGTGGTAAACTACTCACAACTCATAGGAGAGGCCTTGGAGATGATGTAGAGGCCCTCCATGGTCGATTCCCCCTGCGGCGGAGTGCCGGAGAAGGCTCCAAGATGGGATCTCACGGATATAGAAGGTTGCGGCGGTGGAATTAGGTTTTCGTGGTGCTCTTCGATGGTTTCAGGGTATGGGAGTATGTATAGGAGGAAGAAGTAGGTTGGTTGACGCTCGAGGGGCCCACGAGGGTGGGGGCACGACCACCCCAGGGGGCGCGCCGGGCACCCTCGTGGCCGCCTCGTTTGTTGCTTGACATACACTCCAAGTCTCCAGGTTTGCATTTGTTCCGAAAAGATCGCTCCCGAAGGTTTCATTCCGCTTGGAATCCGTTTGATATTCCTTTTCTTCGAAACACTAAAATAGGCAAAAAAAACAGCAATTCGGGCTGGGCCTCCGGTTAGTAGGTTAGTCCCCAAAATGTTATAAAAGTGTAAATTAAAGCCCATAAACATCCAAAACAGGTAATATAATAGCATGGAACAATCAAAAAGTATAGATACGTTGGAGACGTATCAAGCATCCCCAAGCTTAATTCCTGCTCGTCCTCGAGTCGGTAAATGATAAAAATAGAATTTTTGATGTGGAATGCTACCTAGCATAATTCTCAATGTAATTTTATTTATTGTGGCATGAATGTTCAGATCCAAATGATTCAAAATAAAAGTTCATATTGACATAAGAAATAGTAATACTTCAAGCATACTAACAAAGCAATCATGTCTTCTCAAAATGACATGGCTAAAGAAAGCTATCCCTACAAAATCATATAGTCTGGCTATGATCTATCTTCATCACACAAAGTATTTAATCATGCACAACCCCGATGACAAGCCAAGCAATTGTTTCATACCTTAGTATTCTCAAAAAATTTCAACTTTCACGCAATACATGAGCGTGAGCCATGGACATAGCACTATATGTGGAATAGAATGGTGGTTGTGGAGAAGACAAAAAAAGGAGAAGATAGTCTCACATCAACTAGGCGTATCAACGGGTTATGGAGATGCCCATCAATAGATATCAATGTGAGTCTGTAAGGATTGCCATGCAACAGATGCACTAGAGCTATAAATGTATGAAAGCTCAATAAAAGAAACTAAGTGGGTGTGCATCCAACTTGCTTGCTCACTGTCGGTGTCAAAACCGGCGTATCCCGGGTAGGGGGTCTCGAACTGTGCGTCTAGGCAGATGGTAATAGGAGACAAGGGACACGATGTTTTTACCCAGGTTCGGGCCCTCTCGATGGAGGTAAAACCCTACTCCTGCTTGATTGATATTGATGATATGGGTAGTACAAGAGTGGATCTACCACGAGATCAAGGAGGCTAAACCCTATAAGCTAGCCTATGGTATGATTGTTGTAAAGGTTGTGTCCTACGGACTAAAACCCTCCGGTTTATATAGACACCGAAGAGGGCTAGGGTTACACAGAGTCGGTTACAATGGTAGGAGATCTACATATCCGTATCGCCAAGCTTGCCTTCCACGCCAAGAAAGTCCCATCCGGACACGGGACGAAGTCTTCAATCTTGTATCTTCATAGTCTTGGAGTCCGGCCGATGATGATAGTCCGCCATCCGGACACCCCTAGTCCAGACTCCTCAAGAGCCCTCGAACCAGGCTTCAATGACGATGAGTCCGTGCGCGCATATTGTTCGACATTGCAAGGCGGGTTCCTCCACCGAATAATTCATAGAAGATTGTGAACACCAGATAGTGTCCGCTCGCAAAATAAATTCCACATTCCACCGTAGAGAGAATAATATGTACACAAGTTCAATCTGGCGACGATTTTGTGGCACGACGTCATGCCACCACCAAGCCTTTACTTGAATCTTTTTATTATACCCTCGGTAGCGTTTAGCGGCGGTTTCTTGGCACGCCTTGTCGAGCAGAGATCGTGTTCCCTTATTCCGGATTCCTTCAATACGGACGTGGGTAACCCAACCGCGCCCGTTGCCACGCCCCCTCTATCGGAGGCGAGTCCCGAACGGTCACGGGGATGGCTCTTGGTATTCTCCCTCTTTATAATGGGACCAAGGCTCATTTATTTTCTTCAATCCTCAATCGAATCTACTCCTCGCCCCGAGTTCCAACACCCAGAGCCCCAGATTCGAGCACTTCGGACCTTCAACAATGTCCGGCTCCGACCTACAGGGCCGGTGGATGCCCTCCTCCGTCACGGAAGAGGATGTGCTAAAGCTGCGAGAGGCCAAGTACCTGACTTACGAGATTTCGCATAGGTTGCCCGCCAAAGGGCAAGTCATTCCCACCCCCGAGCCCGGTGAGTATGTCGTGTTTGTGTCCCACCTCCGTCGGGGCTTAGGCTTCCCGATGGATCCTTTTGTGAGAGGGCTCATGTTTTACTATGGGTTGGAATTCCATGACTTGGCTCCGGAGTCCATCCTCCATATCTCTTCATTCATTGTCGTCTGCGAAGCCTTCCTCCGCATTACCCCTCACTTCGGCTTGTGGCTTAAGACCTTCGACGTGGAGCAAAGATGATCGAGGGGCGTCAAGCAGAGTGCGGCGGGGCGGTTGTAAGCAGAAGGGCCGACGCTCCATGGCCCGAGGGCTCTTTCCAGAAGGAGCTCGGCTTGTGGCAGCAGGAGTGGTTCTACATAACCACTCCCAGGGGCAGCAGGCAGAAGCCACCGCCCATCTTCCGCTCGGGCCCTCCACCGCGGCTGATGTCATGGGTCAGCCAAGGGCTTAACTGGGGGCCGTCAAAGGACGTACCCCTATTGCAGGGCCGGATTCGAGACCTCCAGGAGATGGAGATCAATCTGGTCGTAGTGATGCAGGTTATGCTGATTCGGCGCCTCCTGCCCTGCAAGCGTCGCCCCCTCCGTCTGTGGGAGTTCAATCCCGAGGGGCCGCGAGCTCTCCAACACTTCATGGGTACGACACCCGTGGAGATGTATAAATTGTTCTTTGGGTCACAAGATATGTGTCCGGAATTGACCGAGGATTCTGGCCTAAGCTGCAATTGCCCGGATACTCAGGTAAGTGGCCCTGCGTCTGAACACACCGTTTGTTTATGCCTTCTTGAATTTGCCTGTTAACCCATCGTCTCTTGAATAGGAGTGGATAGCGCAGCCCGAATCTGACACGTTCGCCCCCCTCCCGGAGACCGTGCGGATCCGTCTTTGGTCGGATGTTTGAAGGTTGCGCCTTCAGAGGAAGGCGAAGGGGCGAACAGGGACACCACCGCCTCTACCAAGGAGGCTTTGGAGGAAGGGGGAATCGAGAATCCCTCCTTCCAAGGGGAGAAGAGGACCGCCTCCGAAAACCCGGAGGCCAAGGCCTCGAAGCGGGGGAAGAGATCTTCACCAGAGGGTCCTGCGTCCGGGGAGGCCCCGACCGCACTATCTCCCCTAAGGAATCAGCCCTCCAGCGAGCCATAAGTAGAAAGAAGGGGGGTTCTATAATAAGAGACATCCCTATGTTTGCTTCTGAGGATAACTGAAGTTTTTACCTTGTAGTTCGGATCTCCGCCCTTCTCAGATGAGCTCGTCTTCGGGGGACCTCCGTCCGGAGATGGTGGAGAGCGAGACGCCTCCATCCGCCGCACCATCGGGCGGGGCGGACGAACCTGAGGTGTCATTGCGGAGGGTATCCTCGAGTCCGGCGGGGCCGGAGAGTTCGGCACCGGCTGGTGTGCGGCCAGGGGAGCTGAAGGATCTGCTTGAGAGGGCGTCTATCTCAGAAGGTCACCGTACGTTGATGAATATGGTGATTGGAAGAATTTCGCCCGCCGAAGGCGGGTTGCATGATGCCGTTAGAAGCTTGCTGGCGGGGTTTGAGGTACGTAAAAATGACATACCTTTTGACAGTTTTGCACATAAAGTGCGCCCTGTATAGATAGTAGCCCCTGGGACTCGGTAGGTTGTTGAGAGCGACAACGTGCCGAGGATCAAAATCGCAGGTCTTGATTTTCGCCTTTCCTATATAGGTGGCGGATAGTCCGGTGTCCAGCTGGACTGACGGGGTTGCCGAGCTAAAGCGGCAACTCGACGTTGCGGATGCGGACATCGCGCTGGTCAATAAGTGACTTGACGAGTCACAAGGTAGGTTTTTTCTCCGTGGTCACCTAGTAAGGGAGCCGAAGCCCACTTTTTACAACATGTGTGCTTTATGCAGATGGTGCCGCTGCTATGGAGAGCCTTCGGGCAGAACTTGCTCGAGCTAAGGAGTAGGCCAGAAGGAGTGATGCGGCTGCCTCGAGGGCGGCCGAAGAGCTTGAAGCCGAAAGGGCTGCTCACTGCCGAAGCAGGGAGGAGATGGCCGAAATGGCCGTGAAGTTGAAAGATGTTACCGACCGCCATGAGGTTCTTGAAAAATAATGCCGAGCGGAGCAAGAAGGCCTGAGGAAGGCCACTGCCGAAGCCAAGGATGCCCGTTCTGCAATGAGGGCTATAAAGGAGGAGCTGCGCCAGGCCAGAGATATTGTGGCTGGCAAGCACTTTCTGCTGCGCAGGCGGTTTACA
Source organism: Aegilops speltoides (assembly GCA_021437245.1). Classification (NCBI taxonomy): domain Eukaryota; kingdom Viridiplantae; phylum Streptophyta; class Magnoliopsida; order Poales; family Poaceae; genus Aegilops; species Aegilops speltoides. The sequence continues at coordinate 143,004,489 of CM038147.1, forward strand.
GATCCGAAGTACACTCAGCTTGGCCAGCTGTGGGGTCCGGAGGATCCGTTTATGGACTTGGCAGCGAGTGCGGCAGATGCTGTTGGGCACTTCCGAAGTCAGAAGGATCACGAGACGGAAGAGCTTTTTTGGTCTCAATTCCATAGTTCGGAGCATTCACTTCCGCTGACCGATCGGTTGGCCGAGTGGGCTGAGCTGAATAGACTGTCCGGACTTGCCATGACGGATATCGTGGCTCATGTCTGGTCGGATAGGCCCAAGCCGAAGAGTTATTTTGGTTTGTTGCAGCAATTCCTTGGGGCGGTGCCGCATATCAAGGCGATGAAGCGGTCAGCCTGCATAGAGTGCGCAAGGATGGCCCTCGCCCGTGTGAAGACACACTGGACGGAGATGGATGCCACCGCTGTTGCGACCCAAGGTTCGGACGAGAGCCGGTTACCCGCCGAGCACTATTTTGGGGAAGTTCTGCGTGGTGCTCGTGTGATAGAGTCGCAGTGCTCGAAAAATGTCATGTTCAAATGAACTTTATGGTTTGTAAAACGATGTTTATAGTGTAAGCGCTTTTTGTACTTGTGTGTTCAAGTGTTGAAATATCTCTTGTGCGGCCGTTAATGTATACTTGTGTATAACCTGAAAGATGGCAGTCTTCGGCTTCAGCCCCCATGCACATAGTGTGGGGGTGTTTGCGAAATAGCGCATTTTCACACTTAATCCAATGTCTTGGTCCTGTGAAGGAGGTGGTAGCATAGCAAACGAGGCAACCGGGCTATAATGCTTTATCACTTTCACTTAGCCATAGGAGTTCGAAGGTGGGGCTATGATATAGCCCCTAGGGGCACCGCGCTCTCCGTATTTGGGGCGCGTGTGTGCCTGACCAGGAAGCGGTCCTTCGTCAAAGCGGAGGAATTCTAAACATTCTGGAGGTCGATCGAGGGTTGACCAGTCTCGCTACATCATGATGATCAGTTTTCGGCTTTCATCGAGGTGCTCGCCCGGCGAACCGGGCACAATCGCAGAGTTCTCCGGTGCCGCATTAGCGATGATACGGAACGTAAGGCAGCAAAACACAGGAGCCGGGCAAACCCAACATTTGACCAAAGACACGATTCGGAGCTGATGCATATAAGGCCTAATCTCGAGACGCCAACACTCCACGAGGTGTTCGGTCTTTATGATGACGGACGATCAATGCCCTAAGCCCCTAGTGTCGGTACACGCAAGGTCCTCTCGACGCGCCAATGCCAAAACGTCACCTCCTCTCTGGTTATGATGAGAAACCAGGGGATGTATAGCAACAAGAGACAGTAAAAAGGTTTACGCAGGGTCTTAATATGAAAAGAATCCTTGCAACGGGTCCCTACTGCACGTCTGCGCCTGTGTCTCCGTTGTGCTGTCTCCTGGACGGGTGTAACACGCTGTTCATCTGTAAAAGAGAGGAACTTAGTTCGAAAAGTAATCGTGCAAAAAATGTATTAAAAATCGAAATATGAATGAATGAATAAAGCTGAGCTTTTATTTGCTCTTTATTGTTCCTACACACAGCCCCTTGTAAAGGGGTGTGCGGCTAGGGAGCCCCTAGCTTATTTATGCCGGACTCGTCTAGCTGTGTCCGGGGTCTTGAACGACCTTTTAGTGAGATGATGCCGCGTGGACCGGGCATTTTAAGTGTAAGAGACGCGTAGTGTGGTATTGCGTTAAAGCGGACAAAAGCTTCACGTCCCAATAGTGCTTGATGGCTGCTTTTGAATGGGGCGACATGAAAGATTAGCTTTTCGCGTCGGAAGTTGCCGGGTGACCCGAACACAACTTCTAGTAGTAAGGAGCCCGTGCACTTGGCGTAAGGGCCTGGCGTCACTCCATTGAAGGAAGTGCGGCTGTGGTGAATTTTAGTACGGTCTATCCCCAACTTGCGGATTGTGTCCGGATATAGCAGGTTTAAATCACTGTCGCCATCCATTAGGACTTGTGTAAATTGTAGTCCGTCGATTATAGGGTCCAATATTAGAGCAGTCCATCCTGCATTTCGAATACTTCTGGAATAGTCCAGGTGGTCGAAAGTAATTGGTTTTGACATCCAATCTCGAGGTTCCGCTGGGGTGGACCGTGCGACACCTACTTTGGCGGGTGCCACACTGTTGTTCCGTATTATCACATGAAGTGAGTTTACTGTTTTGACTTCTTGTGGGAAAGTCTTTTGTTTTCCGGCGCTCCGCTGGTGGGGTTCGTCATCATCCTCGCATGGCGCATCGAGCCCCTTGTGTTCGGCGTTGAGTCGGCCGGACTGTTTGAAAACCCAACAATCCCGGTGGGTGTGGTTTGCAGGCTTCCCGGAAGTACTGTGGATTTGACATATCCGATCCAAAATTTTGTTTAGGTTGGATAGCTCGTCACTGTTGTCCTTAAGAGGTAGTGTTTTATTGTTCGGCCGCGAGCTTTTGAATCCGGCGTTGACCGCCGTGTTCTTTGGGCTTTTTTCTTTACTTCGGCGCTGGTCCTTTCTGCGCCGTGATTTTCCGTTTCCATCTCTTATCTCGGATGTACTCGGGTCGCTGGTGCTGCATCTTGCTAGCCAGCTGTCTTCCCCCGCGCAAAAGCGGGTCATGAGGCTTGTTAGCGCGGCCATTGTTCTCGGCTTCTCTTGGCCGAGGTGTCTGGCGAGCCATTCGTCTCGGACATTATGTTCAAAAGCTGCTAAGGCTTCGGCGTCCGGACAGTCGACTATTTGGTTCTTTTTGGTAAGGAACCTGTTCCAGAATTTGCACGCTGACTCTCCGGGCTGTTGAGTTATGTGACTTAAATCGTCTGCATCCGGAGGGCGGACATAAGTCCCCTGAAAATTTGCTCTAAACGCATCCTCGAGCTCTTCGCAACTTCCAATGGTATTTTCTGGGAGGCTTTTGAGCCAATGCCGAGCTAGCCCTTTGAGATTGAGGGGTAGGTATTTTATGGCGTGGAGATCATCTCCTCTAGCCATGTGTATGTGACGGATGTAATCCTCAATCCAGACTCCAGGGTCTGTTGTTCCGTCGTATGCCTCTATGTTTACGGGCTTGAACCCCGCTGGGAATTCGTGATCCAGCACCTCATCGGTGAAACATAGTGGGTGTGCGGCGCCCCTGTATTTAGGTGTGCCGCTATCTTCGAACACTCGGCGTGTTGTGTTATTTCCTGGGGCCCTCTTCTTTGGCCCATAGATGGACCTGACCGGGCCATCCGTTTTGCGAGGGTCTTTATGCGTGTCATGTGCCGGCTTATGTGCGGTGCCGCTTGCCGCTCTTAGCCTATCATCTGGTCGCCTATCCGGCCAGGCGGCCTCTTTGCTTTTTGATTGTGGGGGCTCTATGGCCTCCTCGTCGAATTCTAGCAGCAGCTTTCGCTTTGGGTAGCTCTTTGTTTGGTGGCTATTGCCATATTTGTCTGCGGTCTTTAGTACTTTGCTCCACCTCATTTTGAGTATGTCTTCCGCTGTTTTGAGCTTCCGTTTCTCCTTCTTCAAACTTCTTGCAGTGGCGAAAAGCCTTTTTCGAAGATTCTTGTGCTCCGGTGGTGTGTCCGGCGTGAGATCGTCTGGACTGTTGTTTTCGCCGGGGATGGATTGATTATCCGATTCCTCCTGCTCGGATGGTTGCTTGGTTGCATGTTCGTCGCCCACTGGTTTGCCCTGCTCTATGGCTGGGTCATTATGGGTGTTGTTGTTATCGAGGCGGGACTTGGGGCGGCGCTTGCGTCGCCGTTTTGGTTGTTTTTCGGGGGAATTATCCTTCGCCATGTCCCGTTGCTCCTCGTTATCGCTTCCTTTTGGGGTGTCCACCATATATACATCATGAGTTGAGGTGGGTTTCTAGTGTTCGGTATGCGCTGGTTCTTGATCGTCTCCGGCATCGTCGTCCATACCATCGATGTCTTTGGAGTCATAGTCTAGCATGTCGGTTAGATCGTCAACAGTGGCTACAAAGTGGGTGGTGGGTGGGTTTTGAATTTCTTTGTCATCCGCATCCCAACCATCCTGACCGCTGTCCGGCCGGGGCTCTCCTGATAACGAGAGATACTTTAGCGAATTCAGGATGTCGCCAAAGGGTGAGTGCTGAAAGATGTCCGCAGCGGTGAACTCCATGATCGGCGCCCAATCGGATTCGATCGGCAGGGGCGTAGGAGGTTCGGAGTCTGGCAAGGAGTCCGGCACCTCGGAGTCACGAGCTTTGCAAAGGACGAGGTCGGTATTCGACTCCATCGTCGTAGAAGTTGTAGCCCCCGAGGCGGTGTCCAGCCACCTGTCCTCGATCTGCGCGGTCGGCTCCGAATTATGGGTCAGAGCGGACTCGTATGCGGCCTCCAGGGTACTGTCCGGTGGCAGAGCTAAGTCATGCCCATCGTTACAGTGCGGAACGCTCGGCTGTGGCTCGAATCCATCGAAGATCAAGTCTCCGCGGATGTCAGCCGTGAAGTTTAGGCTTCCAAACCTGACCTGATGGCCAGGGGCGTGGCTTTCGATCTGCTCTAGACGGCCAAGTGAGTTGGCCCGCAATGCAAAGCCGCCGAATATGAAGATCTGTCCGGGGAGAAAAGTCTCACCCTGGACGGCGTTGTTGTTGATTGAAGAAGCCATCAAGCCTATCGGTGACGACACAGAGGAACTCTCAATGAAAGCACCAATGTCGGTGTCAAACCCGGCGGATCTCGGGTAGGGGGTCCCGAACTGTGCGTCTAGGCGGATGGTAACAGGAGACAAGGGACACGATGTTTTTACCTGTGTTCGGGCCCTCTCGATGGAGGTAAAACCCTACTCCTGCTTGATTGATATTGATGATATGGGTAGTACAAGAGTGGATCTACCATGAGATCAAGGAGGCTAAACCCTAGAAGCTAGCCTATGGTATGATTGTTGTAAAGGTTGTGTCCTACGGACTAAAACCCTCCGGTTTATATAGACATCGGAGAGGGCTAGGGTTACACAGAGTCCGTTACAATGGTAGGAGATCTACATATCCGTATCGCCAAGCTTGCCTTCCACGCCAAGGAAAGTCCCATCCGGACACGGGACGAAATCTTCAATCTTGTATCTTCATAGTCTTGGAGTCTGGCCGATGATGATAGTCCGGCCATCCGGACACCCCCTAGTCCAGGACTCCCTCACTCACGAAGACCTAGGGCGTTTTGAGGAAGCCCATCATTGGAATATACAAGCCAACTTCTATAATGAAAAATTCCCACTAGTATATGAAAGTGACAACATAGGAGACTCTCTATCATGAACATCATGGTGCTACTTTGAAGCACAAGTGTGGAAAAAGGATAGTAGCATTGTCCCTTCTCTCTTTTTCTCTCATTTTTTTATTTATTTGGCCTTTATCTTTTTTTATTTGGCCTTTCTCTTCTTTTTTTTGTAAAGTCTGAAGTCTCATCCCGACTTGTGGGGGAATCATTGTCTCCATCATCCTTCCCTCACTTGGGACAATGCTCTAATAATGAAGATCATCACACTTTTATTTACTTACAACTCAAGATTACAACTTGATACTTAGAACAAAATATGACTCTATATGAATGCCTCCAGCGGTGTATCGGGATATGCAATGAATCAAGAGTGACATGTATGGAATTATCAAGGTGGCTTTGCCACAAATACGATGTCAACTACATGATCATGCAAAGAGCAATATGACAATGATGATGCGTGTCATAATAAACGGAACGGTGGAAAGTTGCATGGCAATATATCTTGGAATGGCTATGGAAATGCCATAATAGGTAGGTATGGTGGCTGTTTTGAGGAAGGTATATGGTGGGTGTATGGTACCGGCGAAAGTTGCACGGCACAAGAGAGGCTAGCAATGGTGGAAGGGTGTGAGTGAGTATAATCCATGGACTCAACATTAGTCATAAAGAACTCATATACTTATTGCAAAAATCTACAAGTCTTTGAAAACAAAGTATTACGCGCATGCTCCTAGGGGGATAGATTGGTAGGAAAAGACCATCGCTCGTCCCCAGCCGCCACTCATAAGGTAGACAATCAATAAATAAATTATGCTCCAACTTCATCACAAAGCGGTTCACCAGACGTGCATGCTACAGGAATCACAAACTTCAACACAAGTATTCTTTAAATTCATAATCACCCCACTAGCATGACTCTAATATCACCATCCTCATATCTCAAAACAATTATCAAACATCAAATTGATCATAGCATCCAATTCACTTTCTATGATAGTTCTTATTATACCCAACTTGGATGCCCATCATTGTAGGACCAATTTATAACCATAGCAAATACCATGCTGTTCTAAAGGACTCTTAAAATAATATAAGTGAAGCATGAGATATCAACAATTTCTACAAAATTAAACCACCGTCGTGCTCTAAAAGATATAAGTGAAGTACTAGAGCAAAACTATCTAGCTCAAAAGATATAAGTGAAGCACATAGAGTATTCTAATAAATTCCAAATCATGTGGGTTTCTCCCAAAAGGTGTGTAGAGCAAGGATGATTGTGGTAAACTAAAAAGCAAAGACTAATATCATACAAGACTCTCCAAGCAAAACACATATCATGTGGCGAATAAAAATATAGCTCCAAGTAAAGTTACCGATAGAAGAAGACGAAAGAGGGGATGCCTTCCGGTGCATCCCCAAGCTTAGGATTTTGGTTATCCTTGAATATCTTGGGGTTTGCTACGTCTTGAGCTTCCATTGGTTTTCCTTGAAGAGGAAAGGGTGATGCAGCAATAGTAGCGTAAGTATTTCCCTCAGTTTTTGAGAACCAAGGTATCAATCCAGTAGGAGGCTCCTCAAAAGTCCCACGCACCTACACAAACAAACAAAGAACTCGCAACCAACGCAATAAAGGGGTTGTCAATCCCTTCATGGCCACTTGCGAAAGTGAGATCTAATAGAGATAGTATGATAAGATAAATATATTTTTGGTATTTTATAATATAGATGCAAAAAGTAAAGATGCAAATAAAAGTAGATTGGAAGCAAATATGATAAGAGATAGACCCGGGGGCCATAGGTTTCACTAGAGGCTTCTCTCAAGATATCATAAGTATTACGGTGGGTGAACAAATTACTGTCGAGCAATTGATAGAAAAGCAAATAATTATGAGATTATCTAGGCATGATCATGTATATAGGCATCACGTTCGCAACAAGTAGACCGACTCCTGCCTGCATCTACTACTATTACTCCACACATCGACCGACTCCTGCCTGCATCTAGAGTATTAAGTTCATAAGAACAAAGTATCTCCTTAAGCAAGATGACATGATATAGAGGGACAAACCATTGCAATATGATATAAACCCCATCTTTTTATCCTCGATGGCAACAATACAATACGTGCCTTGCAACCCCTATTGTCACTGGGTAAGGACACCGCAAGATTGAACCCAAAGCTAAGCACTTCTCCCATGGCAAGAAAGATCAATCTAGTAGGCCAAACCAAACTGATAATTCGAAGAGACTTGCAAAGATAACTCAATCATACATAAAAGAATTCAGAGGAGATTCAAATACTTCTCATAGATAAACTTGATCATAAACCCACAATTCATCGGATCTCGACAAACATACCGCAAAAAGAGTTTACATCGAATAGATCTCCACAAGAGAGGGGGAGAACATTGTATTGAGATCCAAAAAAGATAGAAGAAGCCATCTAGCTAATAACTATGTACCCGAAGGTCTGTGGTAAACTACTCACAACTCATCGGAGGGGCAAGGATGTTGATGTAGAAGCCCTCCGTGGTAGATTCCCCCTCCGGCGGAGCACCGACGAAGGCTCCAAGATGGGATCTCGCGGATACAGAAGGTTACGATGGTGGAAATTGTGTTTTGGTGGCTCCCTGGATGTTTTCGGGGTACGTATGCTTATATAGGAGGAAGAAGTACGTCAGTGGCCGCCCGAGGGGCCCACGAGACAGGGGGTGTGCCCTATAGGGGGGGGGCTCCCTCCTATCTCGTGGAGGCCTCGGCTGCTTCTTGACTTGCACTCCAAGTTCTCTGGATCACGTTCATTACAAAAATCACGCTCCCGAAGGTTTCATTCCGTTTGGACTCCATTTGATATTCCTTTTCTTCGAAATACTGAAATAGGCAAAAACAGCAATACGGGCTAGGCCCCCGATTAGTAGGTTAGTCGCAAAAATTATATAAATGTGTAAAATAAACCCATAAACATCCAAAAGGGGTAATATAATAGCATGGAACAATTAAAAATTATAGATACGTTGGAGACGTATCAAGCATCCCCAAGCTTAATTCTGCTCGTCCTCGAGTAGGTATATGATAAAAAAGAAATTTTTGATGTGGAATGCTACCTAGCATAATTCTCAATGTAATTTTATTTATTGTGGCATGAAAGTTCAGATCCAAATGATACAAAATAAAAGTTCATATTAACATGAAAATAGTGATACTTCAAGCATACTAATTAAAGTAATCATGTCTTCTCAAAATAACATGGCCAAAGAAAGTTATCCCTACAAAATCATATAGTCTGACTGTTGCTCTATCTTCATCACACAAAGTATTTAATCATGCACAACCCCGATGACAAGCCAAGCAATTGTATCATACTTTGATAATCTCAGACTCTTTCAACTTTCACGCAATACATGAGCGTGGGCCATGGACATATCACTATATGTGGAGTAGAATGGTGGTTGTGGAGAAGACAAAAAAGGAGAAGATAGTCTCACATCAATTAGGCGTATCAACAGGCTATGGAGATGCCCATTAATAGATATCAATGTGAGTGAGTAGGGATGGCCATGCAACGGATGCACTAGAGCTATAAATATATGAAAGCTCAATAAAAGAAACTAAGTGGGTGTGCATCCAACTTGCTTGCTCACGAAGACCTAGGGCATTTTGAGGAAGCCCATCATTGGAATATACAAGCCAAGTTTTATAATGAAAAATTCCCACTAGTATATGAAAGTGACAACATATGAGACTCTCTATCATGAAGATCATGGTGCTACTTTGAAGCACAAGTGTGGAAAAAGAGATAGTAGCATTGTCCCTTCTCTCTTTTTCTCTCATTTTTTCTTTTTCTCATTTTTTCGTTCTTTTTTATTTTTCTTTTTCTTCTTTTTTTTGGCCTTTCTTTTTTTTATTTTTGGCATTTCTCTTTTTTTTGTAAAATCTGAAGTCTCATCCCGACTTGTGGGGGACTCATAGTCTTAATCATCCTTTCCTCACTAGGACAATGCTCTAATAATGAAGATCATCACGCTTTTATGGATTTACAACTCAAGAATTACAACTCAAAGCTTGAACAAGATACGACTCTATATGAATGCCTCCGGTGGTGTATCGGGATATGCAATGAATCAAGAGCGACATGTATGAAATTATGAAGGTGGCCTTGCCAAAAATACAATGTCAACTACATGATCATGCAAAAAAAGCAATATGACAAAAGTAATGCGTGTCATATTAACGGAACGGTGGAAAGTTGCATGGCAGTATATCTCGGAATGGCTATGGAAATGCCATGATAGGTAGGTATGGTGGCTGTTTTGAGGAAGGTCTATGGTAGGTGTATGGTACCGGCGAAAGTTGCGCGGGACAAGAGAGGCTAGCAATGGTGGAAGGGTGAGGTGCGTATAATCCATGGACGCAACATTAGTCAAAAGAACTCATGTACTTGTTGCAAAAATCTAGAAGTCATCAAAAAACAAAGCACTACGTGCATGCTCCTAGGGGGATAGATTGGTAGGAAAAGACCATTGCTCGTCCCCGATCGCCACTCATAAGGAAGACAATCAATAAATAAAATTGTGTTCCAACTTCATCACAAAGCGGTTCACCATACGTGCATGCTACGGGAATCACAACTCTCAACACAAGTACTTTTCATAATCACCTCAACTAGCATGACTTTAATATCACCACCTCCATATCTCAAAACAATTATCAAGCATCATATTGATCATAGCATCCAATTCTTTTCTATGATAGTTTTTATTATACCCAACTTGAATGCTCATCATTCTAGGACCAACTTTGTAACCATAGCAAATGCCATGCTGTTCTAAAAAGGTGTGTACAACAAGGGTGATTGTGGTAAACTAAAAATCAAAGACTAATATAATACACGACGCTCCAAGCAAAACACATATCATGTGGCGAATAAAAATATAGCTCCAAGTAAAGTTACCAATGAACGAAGATTTAAAGAGGGATGCCTTCCCGGGGCATCCCCAAGCTTAGGCTTTTTGCTATCCTTGAATATATTGGGGTGCCATGGGAATCCCCAAGCTTAGGCTCTTGCCACTCCTTATTCCATAGTCCATAAAAGCTTTACCCAAAACTTGAAAACTTCACAACACAAAACTCAATAGGAAATCTTATAAGCTCCGCTAGTGAAAGAAAACAAAACCACCACATAAGGTACTGTAATAAACTCATTCTTTATTTATTTTGGTGTTCAGCCTACTGTATTCCAACTTCTCTATGGTTTATAAACTATTTTACTAGCCATAGATGCATCAAAATAAGCAAACAACACACAAAAAACAGAAACTGTCAAAAACAGAACAGTCTGTAGCAATATGTAACTATCGCAAACTTCTGGAACTCTAAAACTCCTACCAAAATAGTAAGTCCTGGACAATTTGTCTATTAATCAGAAACAAAAATAATCAACGCAAAAGCACGTTTTTGTGATTTAACAAAACTAAATTCGTGCGCGCAAAGTTTCTGTTTTTCAGCAGAATCAAATCAACTATCATCATAGGTTATCCTATAGGTGCTACTTGGCACAAACACTAAAAAACACACATCTAAACAGGAGGTAGATGCAATATTTATTACTAAACAGGAACAAAAACAAAAAACACAAAGAAAATTGGGTTGCCTCCCAACTAGCGGTATCGTTTAACGCCCCTAGCTAGGCATAAAAGCGAAGATAGATCTAAGTAGTGCCATCTTTGGCACTCAATTCATAAGTAGCTCGCATGATAGATTCATAAGGTAATTTGACTTTATTTCTTGGAAAGTGATCCATGCCTTTGTTTAATGTAAATTGGAAGCTAATATTCCCTTCCTTCATATCAATAATCGCGCCAATCGTTCTAAGGAAGGTCTACCAAGAATAATAGGGCAAGAAAGATTGCAATCTATATCAAGAACGATAAAATCAACGGACACCAAATTTCTATTTTCAATAATGAGAACATCATTGATCCTTCCAATTGGCTTTTTAATGGTGGAATCTGCAAGGTGCAAATTTAAAGAGCAATCATCAAGATCATGGAAACCTAGAATATCACATAAAGTCTTCGGAATCGTGGAAAAACTAGCACCCAAATCACACAAAGGAAAACACTCATGATCTTTAATTCTTATCTTTATAGTAGGTTCCCACTCATCATTAAGTTTAAAAACTTCCAAATTAAGTTTTTCATCATAAGATTGCATCAAGGCATCAACGATATGTTTGGTAAAAGCTTTATTTTGACTATAAGCATGAGGAGAATTAACAATGGATTGCAACAAGGAAATACAACCTTCTAAAGAAAAATTATCTTAATCAAATTCCTTGAAATCCGAGATGGTGGGTTCAATGCTATTTAAAGTCATGACCTCTCCAATCCCATTTTTACCAAATTTAGCATCAAGATCTAAAAACTCCGAATTTTTGGGACGCCTTCTAGGTAAAGTTGACTCATCTTCAGTCCCATAATTATCAAGATTCATATTGCAAAACAAAGATTTAATAGGGGACGCATCAATAACTTTAAGATCCTCATCATTATTTTCGTGGAAACTAGAAGAACACGCCTTTATAAAGCTATCTGTCTTAGCACGCAATCTAGCGGTTCTTCTTTTGCACTCATCAATGGAAATTATCATTGCTTTGAGAGACTCATTGATATCATGCTTAGGAGAAGAAGATCTAAGTTTAAGAGAATCAACATCAAGCGAATGTCTATCAACGTCCCTAGCCAAATCATCAACTTTGAGCAATTTTTATTCAAGCAAAGCATTAAAATTCATTTGAGAAATCATAAATTCTTTCACACTATTCTAAAAATCAGAGGGCATCTTATTAAAATTACCATAAGAATTATTGTAGGAATTTCCATAATTATTAGAGGAATTACTAGGGAACGGTCTAGCATTAAAGTTTCCTATATAAGTATTGTTTCCAAAACTATTCCTACCAACAAAATTTACATCCATAGATTCATTATTATTCTCAATCAAAGTAGACAAAGGCATATCATTGGGATCAAGAGGAGTATTCTTAGTAGCAAACAATTTCATAAGTTCACCCATCTTTCCACTCAAAACATTGATTTCTTCTATAGCATGCACTTTTTTACTAGAAGATCTTTCGGTGTGCCATTGAGAATAATTAGCCATAATATTATCAAGTAGTTTTGTAGCATCTCCTAACATGATTTCCATAAACGTGCCTCCCGCGGCCGATGTTGGGGAACGTATTAATTTCAAAAAATTTCCTACGCACACGCAAGATCATGGTGATGATATAGCAACGAGAGGGGAGAGTGTATGTCCACGTACCCTCGTAGACCGTAAGTGGAAGCGTTATGACAACGCGGTTGATGTAGTCGTACGTCTTCACGATCCGACCGATCCAAGTACCGAACGTACGGCACCTCCGAGTTTAGCACACGTTCAGCTCGATGACGTCCCTCGAACTCCGATCCAGCTGAGTGTCGAGGGAGAGTTCCACAAGACGACGGCGTGGTGGACGATATTGATGTTCTATCGCGCAGGGCTTCGCTAAGCTTCACGACGATATGACCGAGGTGGAATATGGTGGAAGGGGCACCGCACACGGCTAAGGAACGATCCGTAGATCAACTTGTGTGTCCATGGGGTGCCCCCGCCTCAGATATAAAGGAGGGAGGGAGGAGGAGGCCGGCCCTAGGAGGGCGCGCCATGGGGAGTCCTACTCCCACCGGGAGTAGGATTCCCCTTCCTAGTCCAACCAGGGTCCTTCCATGTAGTAGGAGTAGGAGACTAGGAAGGGAAGAGAGAGGAAGGAAGGAGGGGTGCGGCCCTCCCCTAGTCCAATTCGGACTAGGCCTTGGGGGCGCGCCCTGCCCTAGGAAGCCCTCTCTCTTTCAGCAGGCCCAATAAGGCCCAATACTTCTCCCGGCGAATTCTCAGAATCTCCCACTCGAAAAATACCGAATCACTTGGAACCTTTCCGAACTCCGAATATACTCGTCCAATATATCGATCTTTACGTCTCGACCATTTCGAGACTCCTCGTCATGTCCTCGATCTCATCTGGGACTCCGAACTCCTTCGGTACATCAAAACTCATAAACTCATAATATAACTGTCATCGAAACCTTAAGCGTGCGGACCCTACGGGTTCGAGAACTATGTAGACATGACCTAGAACTATTCTTGGTCAATAACCAATAGCGGGACCTGGATGCCCATATTGGCTCCTACATATTCTACGAAGATCTTTATCGGTCAAACCGCATAACAACATACGTTGTTCCCTTTGTCATCGGTATGTTACTTGCCCGAGATTCGATCGTCGGTATCCAATACCTAGTTCAATCTCGTTACCGGCAAGTCTCTTTACTCGTTCCGTAATACATCATCTCATAACTAACTCATTAGTTACATGCTTGCAAGGCTTAGGTGCTGAGTATTACCGAGAGGGCCCAGAGATACCTCTCCGACAATCGGAGTGACAAATCCTAATCTCGAATTATGCCAACCCAACATGTACCTTCGGAAACACCTGTAGTACTCCTTTATAATCACCCAGTTACGTTGTGACATTTGGTATTACCCAAAGTGTTCCTCCGGTAAACGGGAGTTGCATAATCTCATAGTTACAGGAACATGTATAAGTCATGAAGAAAGCAATAGCAACATACTAAACGATCAAGTGCTAAGCTAACGGAATGGGTCAAGTCAATCACATCATTCTCCTAATGATGTGATCCCGTTAATCAAATGACAACTCTTTTGTCCATGGATAGGAAACTTAACCATCTTTGATAAACGAGCTAGTCAAGTAGAGGCATACTAGTGACACTATGTTTGTCTATGTATTCACACATGTATTATGTTTCCGGTTAATACAATTCTAGTATGAATAATAAACATTTATCATGATATAAGGAAATAAATAATAACTTTATTATTGCCTCTAGGGCATATTTCCTTTAGTCTCCCACTTGCACTAGAGTCAATAATCTAGTTCACATCGCTATGTGATTTAACAGCAATATTCATATCTGTATATGATTAACACCCATAGTTCACATCGTCATGTGACCAACACTCGAAGGGTTTACTAGAGTCAATAATCTAGTTCACATCGCTATGTGATTAACACCCAAAGAGTACTAAGGTGTGATCATGTTTTGCTCGTGAGAGAAGCTTAGTCAACGGGTCTGTCACATTCAGAGCCGTATGTATTTTGCAAATATTCTATGTCTACAATGCTCTGCACGAAGCTACTTGAGCTAATTGCTCCCACTTTTAATATGTATCCAGATTGGGACTTAGAGTCATCTGGATTGGTGTAAAAGCATGCATCATTGTAACTTTTACAATAAACTCTTTTATCACCTCCATAATCGAGAAACATCTCCTTAGTCCTTATTAAGGATATTCTTGACCAATGTCCAGTGATCTACTCCTAGATCACTATTGTACTCCCTTGCCAAATGCAGAGCAAGGTATACAATAGGTCTGGTACATAGCATAGCATACTTTATAGAACCTATGACTGAGGCATAGGGAATGATTTTTCATTCTCTTTCTATTTTCTGCTGTGGTCGGGATTTGAGTCTTACTCAATTTCATACCTTTGCAACACAGTGCAAGAACTCTTTCTTTGACTGCTCCATTTTGAACTATTTCAAAATCTTGCCAAGGTATGTACTCATTGAAAATCTTATCAAGCGTCTTGATCTATCTCAATAGATCTTGATGCTCAATATGTAAGTAGCTTTTACTGAGGTCTTTCTTTTAAAAAACCTCTTTAAAACACTCTTTTATGCTTTGCAGAATAATTCTACATTATTTCCAATCAACAATATGTCATTCACATATACTTATCGAAATGTCAGAGTGCTCCCACTCACTTTCTTGTAAATACAGGCCTTTCCAAAGGTCTGTATAAAACAATATGCTTTGATCAACTCATCAAAGCGTATATTCCAACTCCGAGATGCTTGCACCAGTCCATAGATGGATCGCTGGAGCTTGCACTTTTTGTTAGCACCTTTAGGATTGACAAAACCTTCTGGTTGCATCATATACAACTCTTCTTTAAGAAATCCATTAAGGAATGCAGTTTTGACATCCATTTGCCAGATTTCATAAAATGTGGCAATTGCTAACATGATTCGAGACAGATTTAAGCATTGATACGAGTGAGAAAATCTCATCGTATTCAACACCTTGAACTTGTTGAAAACCTTTCGCAACAAGTCGAGCTTGGTAGATAGTAACACTACTATTAGTGTCCGTCTTCCTCTTGAAGATCCATTCATTTAACATGGCTTGCTGATCATCGAGCAAGTCAATCAAAGTCAATACTTTGTTCTCATACATGGATCATATCTCAGATTTTATGGCCTCAAGCCATTTTGCGGAATCTGGGCTCATCATCGCTTCCTCATAGTTCGTAGGTTCATCATGGTCTAGTAACATGACTTCCAGAACATGATTACTACACCATTCTGGTGCGGATCTTACTCTGGAAGACCTACGAGGTTCTGTAGTAACTTGATCTGAAGTTTCATGATCATCATCATTAGCTTCCTCACTAATTGGTGTAGCAATCACTGGAACTGATTTCTATGATGAACTACTTTCCAATTCGGGAGAAGGTACGATTACCTTATCAAGCTCTACTTTCCTCCCACTCACTTCTTTCGAGAGAAACTTCTTCTCTAGAAAGGATCCATCTTAGCAACGAATAACTTGCCTTCGGATCTGTGATAGAAGTTGTACCCAATAGTTACCTTTGGGTATTCTATGAAGACGCACTTCTCCGATTTGGGTTCGAGCTTATCAGGTTGAAACTTTTTCACATAAGCATCGTAGCCCCAAACTTTAAGAAACGACAACTTTTGGTTTCTCGCCAAACCACAGTTCATAAGGCGTCGTCTCAACGGATTTTGATGGTGCCCTATTTAAAGTGAATGTAGCTGTCTCTAATGCATAACCCCAAAATGATAGTGGTAAATCGGTAAGAGACATCATAGATCGCACCATATCAAATAAAGTGCGGTTACGATGTTCGGACACACCATAACATTGTGGTGTTCCAGGTGGCGTGAGCTGTGAAACTATTCCACATTGTTTTAATTGAAGACCAAACTCGTAACTCAAATATTCATCTCCATGATCAGATCGCAGAAACTTTATTTTCTTGTTACGATGATTTTCCATTTCACTCTGAAATTCTTTGAACATTTCAACTATTTCAGACTTGTGTTTCATCAAGTAGATATATACCAATATCTGCTCAAATCATCCGTGAAGGTCAGAAAAATAACGAGACCCGCCGCGAGCCTCAACACTCATCGGATCGCATACATCAGTATGTATTATTTCCAATAAGTCAGTTGCTCGCTCCATTGTTCCGGAGAACGGAGTCTTAGTCATCTTGCCCATGAGGCATGGTTCGCAAGCATCAAGTGATTCCAAAATCCCATCAGCATGGAGTTTCTTCGTGCGCTTTACACCAATATGACCTAAACGGCAGTGCCACAAATAAGTTGCACTATCATTATTAACTTTGCATCTTTTAGCCTCAATATTATGAATATGTGTATTACTATGATCGAGATCCAACAAACTATTTTCATTGGGTGTATGACCATTGAAGGTTTTATTCATGTAAACAGAACAACAATTATTCTTTGATTTTAAATGAATAACCGTATTCCAATAAACATGATCAAATCATATTCATGCTCAACGCAAACACCAAATAACATTTATTTAGGTTTAACACTAATCCCGAAAGTATATGGAGTGTGCGATGATGATCATATCAATCTTGGAACTACTTCCAACACTCATCGTCACTTTCCTTCAACTAGTCTCTGCTTATTCTCAGAACTCCTGCTTCGAGTTACTAATCTTAGCAACCTAACAAGTATCAAATACTTAGGGCTACTATAAACACTAGTAAGGCACACATCAATAATTTGTATATCAAATATACCCTTGTTCACTTTGCCATCCTTCTTATCCACCAAATATTCGTGGCATTTCCGCTTCCGGACTATTTCCTTTGCGAGGTAAACACTCGGTTTAGGCTATGGTCCAGCTTTGGGCTTCTTCGCAGGAGTGACAACTTGCTTGTCTTTCCACTTGAAGTTCCTTTCTTTCCCTTTGCCCTTCTCTTGAAACTAGTGGTTTTGTCAATCATCAACACCGATGGTCTTTTCTTGATTTCTACCTTCGTCGATTTCAATATCACGAAGAGCTCGGGAATCGTTTTCGCCATCCCTTGCATACTATAGTTCATCATGAAGTTCTAGTAACTTAGTGATGGTGACTAGAGAATTCATCAATCACTATCTTATCTAGAAGATTAACTCCCACTTGATTCAAGCGATTGAAGTACCTGCATAATCTGAGCACATGCTCACTAGTTGAGCGATTCTCCTCCATCTTTTAGCTTTAGAACTTGTTGGAGACTTCATATCTCTCAACTCGGTATTTGCTGGAAATATTAACTTCAACTCCGGAACATCTCATATGCTCCATGACGCTCAAAACGCCTTTGAAGTCCCAATTCTAAGCCGCTTAAGCATGGTGTACTAAACTATCAAGTAGTCATCCTTTTGAGCTAGCCAAACGCTCATAACGCCTCAGATCCGCTCTCTGCAATAGGTTTGTCACCTAGCGGTGCATTAAGGACATAATTCTTACGGCAAAGAATGAGGATAAACCTCGATCACGGATCCAATCCGCATCACTGCTACTAACATCTTTCAACACAATTTTCTCTAGGAACATATCAAAATAAACATATGAAAGCAACAACGCAAGCTATTGATCTACAACATAATTTGCAAAATACCACCAGGACTAAGTTCATGATAAATTTAAGTTCAATTAATCATATTACTTAAGAACTCCCACTTAGACAGACATCTCTCTAGTCATCTAAGTGATTACGTGATCCAAATCAACTAAACCATAACCGATCATCACGTGAGATGGAGTAGTTTTCAATGGTGAACATCACTATGTTGATCATATCTACTATATGATTCACGCTCGACCTTTCAGTCTCCGTGTTCCGAGGCCATATCTGCATATGCTAGGCTCGTCAAGTTTAACTCGAGTATTCCACGTGCAAAACTGGCTTGCACCCGTTGTAGATGGACGAGAGCTTATCACACCGATCATCATGTGGTGTCCAGGCACGATTTAACTTTGGCAACGGTGCATACTCGGGAGAACACTTCTTGATAATTAGTGAGAGATCATCTTAAAATGCTACCGTCTATCAAAGCAAGAATAAGATGTATAATAGATAAACATCATATGCAATCAAAATATGTGACATGATCCGCCATGATCATCTTGCGCCTTTGATCTCCATCTCCAAAGTATCATCATGATCTTTATCGTCACCGCACGACACCATGATCTTCATCATCTTGATCTATATCAATGTGTCGTCACATGGTCGCTTCGCCAACTATTGCTCTTGCAACTATTGCTATCGCATAGCGATAAAGTAAAGCAATTATTTGGCACTTGCATCTTATGCAACAAAGAGACAACCATAGGGCTTCGCGATTGTCGATAACTTCAACAAAACATGATCATCTCATACAACAACTTATATCTCATCACGTCTTGACCATATCACATCACAACATGCCCTGCAAAAACAAGTTAGACGTCCTCTACTTTGTTGTTGCAAGTTTTACGTGGCTGCTACGGGCTGAGCAAGAACCGTTCTTACCTACGCATCAAAACCACAACAATAGTTTGTCAAATAGACTCCGTTTTAACCTTCACAAGGACCGGGCGTAGCCACACTCGGTTCAACTAAAGTTGGAGAAACTGACACTCGCCAGCCACCGTGTGCAAAGCACGCCGGTAGAACCAGCCTCGCGTAAGCGTCTGGCGTAATGTCGGTTCGGGCCGCTTCATCCAACAATACGCCAACCAAAGTATGACATGCTGGTAGGCAGATGACTTATATCGTCCACAACTCACTTGTGTTCTACTCGTGCATATAACATCAACGATAAAACCTAGGCTCGGATGCCATCATTGGGGAACGAGTAATTTCAAAAAATTCCTACGCACACGCAAGATCATGGTGATGATATAGCAACGAGAGGGGAGAGTGTATGTCCACGCACTCGTGAGACCGTGGCGAAGCGCTTATGACAACGCTGTTGATGTAGTCGACGCCTTCACGATCCGACCGATCCAAGTACCGAATGTACGGCACCTCCGAGTTCAGCACACGTTCAGCTTGATGACGTCCCTCGAACTCCGATCCAGCTGAGTGTCGAGGGAGAGTTCCATCAGCACGACGGCGTGGTGACGATCTTGATGTTCTACCGGCGCAGGGCTTCGCCTAAGCTTCGCGACGATATGACCGAGGTGGAATATGGTGGAAGGGGGCACCGCACACGGCTAAGGAACGATCCGTAGATCAACTTGTGTGTCCATGGGGTGCCCCCCCCCGCCCCCGTATATAAAGGAAGGAGGGAGGAGGAGGCCGGCCCTAGGAGGGGCGCGCCATGCGGAGTCCTACTCCCACCGGGAGTAGGATTCCCCCTTTCCTAGTCCAACTAGGGGTCCTTCCATGTAGTAGGAGTAGGAGACTAGGAAGGGAAGAGAGAAGGAAGGAAGGAGGGGTGCGGCCCTCCCCAGTCCACCCGGACTAGGCCTTGGGGCGCGCCCTGCCCTAGGCAGCCCTCTCTTTCCCGCAGGCCCAATAAGGCCCAATACTTCTCCCGGCGAATTCTCAGAACTCTCCCAGACCAGAAAATACCGAATCACTCGGAACCTTTCCAACTCCGAATATAGTCGTCCAATATATTGATCTTTACGCCTCGACCATTTCGAGACTCCTCGTCATGTCCCCGATCTCATCCGGACTCGAACTCCTTCGTACATCAAAACTCATAAACTCATAATATAACCGCCATCGAAACCTTGCGTGCGGACCCTACGGGTTCGAGACCTATGTAGACATGACCTAGAACTATTCTTGGTCAATAACCAATAGCGGGACCTGGATGCCCATATTGGCTCCTACATATTCTACTGAAGATCTTTATCGGTCAAACCGCATAACAACATACGTTGTTCCTTTGTCATCGGTATGTTACTTGCCCGAGATTCGATCGTCGGTATCCAATACCTAGTTCAATCTCGCTACGCAAGTCTCTTTACTCGCTCCGTAATACATCATCTCATAACTAACTCATTAGTTACATGCTTGCAAGGCTTAGGTGATGAGTATTACCGAGAGGGCCCAGAGATACCTCTCCGACAATCGGAGTGACAAATCCTAATCTCGAATTATGCCAACCCAACATGTACCTTCGGAAACACCTGTAGTAATCCTTTATAATCACCCAGTTACGTTGTGACATTTGGTAGTACCCAAAGTGTTCCTCCGGTAAACGGGAGTTGCATAATCTCATAGTTACAGGAACATGTATAAGTCATGAAGAAAGCAATAGCAACATACTAAACGATCAAGTGCTAAGCTAACGGAATGGGTCAAGTCAATCACATCATTCTCCTAATGATGTGATCCCGTTAATCAAATGACAACTCTTTTGTCCATGGATAGGAAACTTAACCATCTTTGATAAACGAGCTAGTCAAGTAGAGGCATACTAGTGACACTATGTTTGTCTATGTATTCACACATGTATTATGTTTCCGGTTAATACAATTCTAGTATGAATAATAAACATTTATCATGATATAAGGAAATAAATAGTAACTTTATTATTGCCTCTAGGGCATATTTCCTTCAGCCGAATCTAAGATATCTCTAGAAGCAAAGTTCAAACCGGCATAAATTTTTTGTATGATCATCCATAAATTCAAACCATGAGCAGGGCAATTGCGAATCATCAATTTCATTCTTTCCCAAGATTGGGAAACATGCTCATGATCAAGTTGTTTAAAATTCATAATATCATTCCTAAGAGTGATGATCTTAGCGGGAGGAAAATATTAGAGATAAAAGCATCTTTGCACTTGTTCCAAGAATCAATACTATTTTTAGGCAAAGACGAAAACCAAACTTTAGCACGATCTCTAAGTGAAAACAGAAATAACTTCAATTTAACAATATCGTTATCCGTATCTTTCTTCTTTTGCATATCCCAAAAATCAACAAAGTTGTTTAGATGAGTAGCGGCATCTTCACTAGGAAGGCCGGCGAATTGATCTTTCATAACAAGATTCAGCAAAGCAGTATTGATTTCACAAGACTCAACATCATTAAGAGGAGCAATCGGAGTACTAAGGAAATCACTATTATTGGTATTCAAGAAATCACACAATTTGGAATTATCTTGCGCCATGGCAACAAGTAATCCAACACACAAGCAAATGTAAAAAGGCAAGTTTAAAAAGAGAGGAGGAGATTGGGAAAGAGAGGGCGAATAAAACGGCAAGGGTGAAGTGGGGGAGAGGAAAACGAGAGGCAAATGGCAAATAATGTAAATGCGAGGGAGATGGGTTTGTGATGGGTACTTGGTATGTCTTGACTTGAGAGAAGACCTCCCTGGCAACGGCGCCAGAAATCATTCTTGCTACGTCTTGAGCTTGCGTTGGTTTTCCTTGAAGAGGGAAGGGTGATGCAGCAATAGTAGCGTAAGTATTTCCCTCAGTTTTTGAGAACCAAGGTATCAATCCAGTAGGAGGCTCCTCAAAAGTCCCACACACCTACACAAACAAACAAAGAACTCGCAACCAACACAATAAAGGGGTTGTCAATCCCTTCACGGCCACTTGTGAAAGTAAGATCTAATAGAGATAGTATGATAAGATAAATATATTTTTGGTATTTTATAATATAGATGCAAAAAAGTAAAGATGCAAATAAAAGTATATTGGAAGCAAATATGATAAGAGATAGACCCGGGGGCCATACGTTTCACTAGAGGCTTCTCTCAAGATAACATAAGTATTACGGTGGGTGAACAAATTACTGTCGAGCAATTAATAGAAAAGCAAATAATTATGAGATTATCTAGGCATGATCATGTATATAGGCATCACGTCCGCAACAAGTAGACTGCCTCCTGCCTGCATCTACTACTATTACTCCACACATCGACCGACTCCTGCCTGCATCTAGAGTATTAAGTTCATAAGAACAGAGTAACGCCTTAAGCAAGATGACATGATGTAGAGGGATAAACTCATGCAATATGATATAAACCCCATCTTTTTATCCTCGATGGCAACAATACAATATGTGCCTTGCAACCCCTGCTGTCACTGGGTAAGGACACCGAAAGATTGAACCCAAAGCTAAGCACTTCTCCCATGGCAAGAAAGATCAATCTAGTAGGCCAAACCAAACTGATAATTCGAAGAGACTTGCAAAGATAACTCAATCATACATAAAAGAATTCAGAGGAGATTCAAATACTTCTCATAGATAAACTTGATCATAAACCCACAATTCATTGGATCTCGACAAACACACCGCAAAAAGAGTTTACATCGAATAGATCTCCACAAGAGAGGGGGAGAACATTGTATTGAGATCTAAAAAAGAGAGAAGAAGCCATCTAGCTAATAACTATGGACCCGAAGGTCTGTGGTAAACTACTCACAACTCATCGGAGGGGGAAGGATGTTGATGTAGAAGCCCTCTGTGGTTGATTCCCCCTCCGGCGGAGCACCGGCAAAGGCTCCAAGATGGGATCTCGCAGATACAGAAGGTTACGGCGGTGGAAATTGTGTTTTGGTGGCTCCCTAGATGTTTCCGGGGTACGTAGGATTATATAGGAGGAAGAATTACGTCGGTGGCCGCCCGAGGGGCCCACAAGACAGGGGGCGCGTTCTATAGGGGGGGCGCGCCCTCCTATCTCGTGGAGGCGTCAGCTGCTTCTTGACTTGCACTCCAAGTCCTCTGGATCACGTTCGTTCCAAAAATCACGCTCCCGAAGGTTTGATTCCATTTGACTCCATTTGATATTCCTTTTCTTCAAATATGAAATAGGCAAAAAACAGCAATATGGGCTAGGCCTCTGGTTAGTAGGTTAGTCCCAAAAATGATATAAATGTGTAAAATAAAGCCCATAAACATCCAAAAGGGGTAATATACTAGCATGGAACAATCAAAAATTATAGATACGTTGGAGACGTATTAGGTTGCCATTGGCATCCCCAAGCTTAGGCTCTTGCCACTCCTTATTCCATAGTCCATCAAATCTTTACCCAAAACTTGAAAACTTCACAACACAAAACTCAACAGGAAATTTCATAAGCTCCGTTAGTGCAAGAAAAAAAAACCCACCACATAAGGTACTGTAATGAACTCATTATTTATTTATATTGGTGTTAAACCTACTGTATTCCAACTTATCTATGGTTCGTACCCCCCAATACTAGCCATAGATGTATCAAAATAAGCAAACAACACACGAAAAACAGAATCTGTCAAAAACAGAACAGTTGTAGCAATCTGTAACTTTCGAATACTTATGGAACTCTAAAAATCCTACCAAAATAGGTTGTCCTAGGAAATTTGTCTATTGATCTACAGCAAAATGAATCAACACAAAATCACATTTTTGTGATTTCCTAAAATTATTTTCGTGCGCATAAAAGTTTCTGTTTTTCAGCAGAATCAAATTAACTATCACCGTAGGTTATCCTATAGGTTCTACTTGGCACAAACACTAATTAAAACATGAAAAAACATCTAAACATAAGCTAGATGAAATATTTATTACTAAACAGAAGCAAAAATGAAGAAACTAAAATAAAATTGGGTTGCCTCCCAACTAGCGCTATCGTTTAACGCCCCTAGCTAGGCATAAAAGCAAGGATAGATAAGTGGCTCTCATGATAGATTCAATTCATAAGTAGCTCGCATGATAGATTCATAAGGTAATTTGACTTTATTTCTTGGAAAGTGCTTCATGCCTTTCCGTAATGGAAATTGGAATCTAATATTCCCTTCCTTCATATCAATAATTGCACCAATCGTTCTAAGGAAAGGTCTACCAAGAATAATAGGACATGAAAGATTGCAATCTATATCAAGAACGATAAAAGATTGCAATCTATATCAAGAACGATAAAATCTACGGGCACATAATTCCTATTTTCAACAATAAGAACATCATTGATCCTTCCCATAGGTTTCTTAATGGTGGAATCCGCAAGGTGCAAGTTTAAAGAGCAATCATCAAAATCATGGAAACCTAGAATATCACATAAAGTTTTCGGAATCGTGAAAACACTAGCACCCAAATCATACAAAGCATAGCATTCATGATCTTTAATTTTAATCTTTATAGTAGGTTACCACTCATCATAAAGTTTTCTAGGTGTAGAAACTTCCAAATTAAGTTTTTCCTCATAAGATTGCATCAAGGCATCAACAATATGTTTGGTAAAAGCTTTATTTTGACTATAAGCATGAGGAGAACTCAACACGGATTGCAACAAGGAAATACAATCTATTAAAGAACAATTATCATAATTAAATTCCTTGAAATCCATAATAGTGGGTTCAATTGTATGTAAAGTCTTGACCTCTCCAATCCCACTTTTACCAAATTTAGCATCAAGATCTAAAAACTCTGAATTATTGGGACTCCTTTTAACTAGAGTTGACTCATATCCAGTCCCATCATTATCAAGATGCATATTGCAAAACAAAGACTTAATAGGGAACACATCAATAACTTTTAGATCTTCATCATTATTTTCATGGAAACTAGAAGAACACGCTTTTACAAAACAATCTTTCTTAGCACGCAACCTAGCGGTTCTTTCTTTACACTCATCAATGGAAATTCTCATGGCTTTGAGAGACTCATTGATATCATGCTTAGGTGGAATAGATCTAAGTTTCAAAGAGTCAACATCAAGCGAAAGTCTATCAACGTTCCTAGCCAATTCATCAACTTTAAGCAATTTTTATTCAAGCAAGGCATTAAAATTCTTTTGAGAGATCATAAATTCTTTAACGCTATTCTCAAAATCAGAGGGCATCTTATTAAAATTTCTATAAGAGTTGTTGTAGGAATTACAATAATTATTAGAGGAATTACTAGGAAACAGTCTAGGATTAAAGTTTCCTCCATAAGCATTGTTACCAAAATTATTCCTACCAACAAAATTCATATCAAAAAATTCATTATTATTGTCAATCAAGGTAGACATATGCATATCATTGGGATCAATAGGAGCACTCTTAGTAGAAAACAATTTTATAAGTTCATCCATCTTTCCACTCAAAACATTAATTTCTTCTATAGCATGCACTTTTTTACTAGTAGATCTTTCGGTGTGCCATCGAGAATAATTAGCCATAATATAGACGGGCTCCCCCTAGATGTGTGCACTTTAGATGAATGCTTTGGACTGCATAGCACACAGACTAGGATCAACACTCCCCCTATATTTTAGAGACCAAGGCATGATAATAAGCATAGCATATCATGATAATAAGCATAGCATAGCATAGCATGAAGATAGCATAATATAACACAAGCTTGCTAGGATAGATAGAGAGCATATGTCTTACACCATACGAGGTAAAGTAACCAAAGTACGAACGAGAAAGCAACAAATAGTTCAACCAAGAAAGCATCAAACACACGACACACATGACTCGCAAATCGCAAATCCCTACACTCTCTCCCCCTTTGGCATCGAGACGCCAAAAAGGCAGAGAGGACACCTACACACACGAGGTGGCTCAAGACGAGAACTCGTCCCAGCCCTCTCCGTCGGTCTCCTCGGCAGCTGGGGTGGTCTCCTCGACATCCTCCTCATACTCTGTCCACTTGTAACCTTGCTTCTCCATCCACTCGGCCTCAGGAGTGACGCGCTCCTCAGACCTGCCAGACACGTCCTCACCATAGAGCTACAAGACCTTGTTGTGCCGGCGACGACTCTCCTTGGACTCCATGTGAGCCATGTACTGCCCCTTGGCTTGCATGCAGAACAATGTCTTCATCTTGTCCTTCAGCTTCTGGGCCCATGATGGCATAGGGGCACTCTGGGAAGGCCTAGCAGCACGGCCCTCAGCAACATCCTCTACGCCAGCATCCTCCTCATCAATAGCAGCCCGAGCAGCAGTCGCATCGGCACGAGTAGCGGTGTTGGCCCAGTTGGATTTCATGCGCAGACAGATGGGCTCATGGTGAATCCAGTCAGGAGCAAGGAACTCCTCATCAGGGTACATCTTCTCCCAAGTCTTCGAGATCAGCCGAAACAGATAGGGCCCATAGATAGGCACCTTGCGGTTGAACATCGAAACCGAAGCTCACACCACATGATGTGTGAGACATCAAGTGGCTGAGACTGAGTCGAACGAGCCTCCTGGCAGATGAGCATCATATCCACCATATAGGCATGAACCTTGTCTTTGTCACCGATGCGTGGGAACAAAGAGTTGCGGAAGATGCGGTACATGATATCTAGAAAGGGGTTGAGTACCAAAGTGGTCTTGCCATTGGAGAGCGCCTTCTCAACCATGAACGGGGTGAGCTTGTCCTTGTTGGCAGAATCAGCATTGCCATGGGGACGAACACCTACTGGAGTGTTAAGCCCCTCATTAGGAACCTAAAGCAAATCTATGAACTCCTTCCAGGTAGCAGACAGTTGGCAGCCATTGTTCATCCAGGTCATCCTTCTTTCTTCATTGGGGTGAAAGTACACTGAGGCAAAGAACTGACAGATAATCTCAGGGTCATAGTCCAGGTGGAAAGAGATCACATGCTCAATGCCAAACTGCTCCACCAAGTCCAGAGCCTCTCCAAAGTAGTCACGGAACTTGTCCTTCCTCATGTGGTGCATATCAATCCACTTCCCTCCACATAGGTATTCTGCTTGTTCTTGATGACATCCAAATAGATTTGGGTTTGTGTCTTGTTCCAGAACAGCTCACAGCCTCCGACAGTGGAGCGCGGGTTCACATAAGGGTGAAGCTGCCTGAGACGGACATACTCAGTAGGGGCTATCTCATCCATACCCCTGGAGGGCTCCTTGTGCTTGCTAGCTGTGGTCTTGACATTGCGCTTGGAGGCAGACGAGCCCTCTGGAACTTCACCTGGGTTGCACAGACGCTTGGAACCAGTGTCAGGGCTGGGATTGGACCGGCGAGAGCCACCACCTGAGACACACACGCAAACCACCAATGACGCAAAGAAGATCAAAGCAAAAGGCCATGAAAAAGTACAAGAAACACATAGAATGCATACGAGAAAGTTGGCATGCGATAGATGTGAGCCACGGTAGAACTGCCACTGTCTGCGGTACCAAAAGATTAGTACAGCTCCAGACGCGGTAGTACCGTGCGAGGTCACGGTAGTACCGTGGCTGGAGCGGTAGTAGGCTCTTAGTACCGCACAGGGCGCGGTAGTACCGCTCCCGAGGAGCGGTAGTACCGTGCGAGCGGTAGTACCGCGCCTACACGGGCGTAGTACTGTCGCGTCGATCTAACTTGTGATTTGAATCAAAAGAACCGCGAAACAATGGCGGTGCTACGGTGATCAGATCTAGCGCAAGACAACAATACAAGTATAAATCCTATGCAATACCACACTCCTTCATCCTACTCTTGCACAGATTAAGCCTATGAATCTCAAGAACACACAAGCCTCCCCAAAACCTAAAAACATCAAACACAATCAAAAGGAGAGGGAGTTGGGGAAAAACCTTGGTCCATAGCAAGAGCACGTGGTGGGGAACGATCCCACCGGTCGGAATCACGGGAGGGCGGCCGGTGGAGGAGATCCGGCGACGAACGCCGGCTCCGTTCTTGAGCACGGGAGAGGAAGAGATGACGTGGAGAGAGAGGACACGAATGGGTATGGGGAGTTAGAACTCCCCCTGCCCGTCCTTATCCCCATGCGCTCGAACCGGCGCGGTAGTACCGTGTGTCATCACGGTAGTACCACTCGAGTGGAAGTACTGCGCCGAGGCGGTAGTACCGCTCAACCAGGCGGCAGTAAAAAATTACTGCCGCGTGGGGATGGTAGTACCGTGCTCGCACAAGCGGTAGTACCGTGGCAGGCCGCGGTAGTACTGTAGCCGGCCGCGGTAGTACCGTGAGCTCAAGACACCGCAGGTTTCAAAAGAGAGAAAAATGCCTTTGCACGAGAACTTTTCACACACAAGAAACCACAAGAGCACGCACAGACCAGAGGTAAGAGGACAACAGGAAACCCCCAAGCGACAAAGCCTCTCGAAGAGAGAGGGCGGTGGCCGAAGCCACCTATGTTTGAGTTGGATGGTATGGCACCGCGAAGAATTATCCTTGGGCCCATGACCAAAACTCGTCTTTGAAGCACAAGTACCATAAAAAATGGCTAATGTGAAAGAGGTGATCTATTTATGCATAATGGGGGGAGGGATATTTCATTGAGAGAACAACGCTCCCCCTATGTCCATGCCTACACCTAAACTAGACAACAAGTTGAGTGTGGTGGGGGGTGCACGGTTTCAAGTCACATTGCTCAAATCAATGATATTTAGCTCATGCCTTAACTCGCGAAATCTTGCTTCATCCAAGGGCTTCGTGAAAATGTCTGCAAGGTTATCATGAGTGTTGACATACTTGAGCTCGATCTCCCCTCGCCTAATGTGATCCCGGATGAAGTGATACCGAATCTCAATGTGCTTCGTCTTGAAGTGTTGCACCGGGTTGAGAGAAATCTTGATGGCACTTTCATTGTCACAAAGAAAGAGGCACTTTGTCACAAATGACACCGCACTCCTTTAAAGTTTGCCTCATCCATAGGAGTTGAGCACAACAACTACCGGCCGCCACATACTCCGCTTGGTGGACGAGAGAGACACACAACTTTGCTTATTGGAAGACCAACTTACCAAAGAGCAACCAAGAAATTGGCACCTCCGTAAGTGGACTTCCTATCCACTTTGTCTCCGCCTAATCGAATCCATGAAACCTTCAAGCTTGAAGTTTGCTCCTCTTGGGTACCATAAGCCAAAGTTTGGGGTATGAGCCAAATATCGAAAGATTTGCTTGACCGCCACAAAGTGACTTTCCTTTGGTGCGGCTTGAAAACGTGCACACATCCCCACACTCAACATGATATCCGGTCTAGATGCACAAAGGTAAAGCAAGGAGCCAATCATGGAGCGATATACCTTTTGATCCACCGCTTTACCATTTGGATCGATGTCAAGTTGGCACTTGGTAGGCATTGGTGTAGTAGCCGGCTTGACATCACTTAGCTTGAATCTTTCAAGCATGTCTTGAGTGTATTTGGCTTGGTTGATGAAGGTTCCTTCTCTTCGTTGTTTGATGTCGAAACCAAGGAAGAACTTCAACTCTCCCATCGAGGACATCTTAAACTTGGAGGTCATGAGAGCGGCAAATTCTTCATTGAAAGCTTTGTTAGGAGAACCAAAGATAATGTCATCAACATATAGTTGGCATACAAACAACTCCCCGTTGACCTTCTTAGTAAAAAGAGTGGGGTCGATTAGCCCCACCTCAAATCCACGATCTTGTAACAACTCGGTAAGGTGGTCATACCACGCACGTGGGGCTTGTTTAAGGCCATAGAGTGCCTTATCGAGTTGATACAGATGATCCGGAAAGTAGGGATCCTCGAACCCGGGGGGTTGCTTGACATAGACCAACTCATTAATAGGACCATTAAGAAAAGCACTTTTCACATCAATTTGTTGCAACTTAAAGTTGTGATGGGAAGCATAAGCAATCAACAAACGAATGGATTCAAGACGAGCAACAGGAGCAAAGGTTTCACCGTAGTCGATACCCTTGACTTGGGAGTAGCCTTGTGCTACCAATCTCGCCTTGTTGCGAATGATGTTCCCATGAGCATCTTGCTTCTTCTTGAAGATCCACTTGGTTCCAATGACGTTGTGGTTCCCGGAT
This sequence comes from Aegilops speltoides, assembly GCA_021437245.1. Classification (NCBI taxonomy): domain Eukaryota; kingdom Viridiplantae; phylum Streptophyta; class Magnoliopsida; order Poales; family Poaceae; genus Aegilops; species Aegilops speltoides. The sequence goes on from CM038147.1 coordinate 143,034,596, forward strand.
GGTCTTGGCACCAATCTCCACAACTTGTTGTACTCGAAGTTGTTGAGTTCTTCATGCATGGCATTGAGCCAATCCGAGTCTTCGAGCGCCTCATAGACCTTTTGGGGTTCAACACAAGAGACAAACGCGTGATGTTCACAATAGTTTGCCAATTGTCTACGAGTGCTTACCCCCTTTCTTAGGCTTCCAACCACATTTTCCATGAGATAGCCTTGGGTGGTGAGCTTGGAAGCAATCTTCGCGGCACGACGCTCTAATTCCTCCTCGGATGTGGAAGGAGGAGGGTTGACTTGATCATCTTGAGCGCCGTCTTGAGATTGTTCTTGATCTTGAGGTTGCTCTTGATCTTGAACTTGCTCGAGGGGGAGAACTGTTGGGGAACGTAGTAATTTCAAAAAATTTCCTACGCGCACGCAAGATCATGGTGATGATATAGCAACGAGAGGGGAGAGTGTTCATCCACATACCCTCGTAGACCGTAAGCGGAAGCGTTAGCACAACGCGATTAATGTAGGCGTACGTCTTCACGATCCGACCGATCCAAGCACCGAACGTACGGGGCCTCCGAGTTCAGCACACGTTCAGCTCGATGACGATCTCCGGCCTCCGATCTAGCGAAGCTCCGAAGATGTGTTTCACAAGACGACGGCGCAGGACGATGATGATGTTCTATCGGCGCAGGCTTCGCCTAAACTCCGCGACGATATGACCGAGGTGGAATATGGTGGAGGGGGCACTGCACACGGCTAAGGAACGATCCGTAGATCAACTTGTGTGTCTATGGGGTGCCCCCGCCTGCATGTAAAGGAGCAAGGGGAGGCCAGCCGCCCTTAGGCGCGCCAAGGAGGAGGAATCCTCCTCCTAGTAGGAGTAGGACCTCCTTTCCTACTCCTACTAGGAGGGGAAGGAAGGGGAGAGGGAAGGAAGGGGGGCGCCGCCTCCTAGTCCACCGGACCAGAGGGCGGAGGGCGCCCCATGCCGGCCGCCTCTCTCCTTTCCCCTAAGGCCCATAAGGCCCAATACTCTCCGGGGTTCCAGAACCCTCAGCACTCCGATTTTCTCCGAAATCACCCGAAACAATTCCGGTGTCCGAATATAGTCGTCCAATATATCAATCTTTATATCTCAACCATTTCGAGACTCCTCGTCATGTCCGTGATCACATCCGGGACTCCGAACAAACTTTGGTACATCAAAACTTGTAAACTCATAATAAAACTGTCATCATAACGTTAAGCGTGCGGACCCTACGGGTTCGAGAACTATGTAGACATGACCTAGAACTATTCTCGGTCAATAACCAATAGCGGGACCTGGATGCCCATATTGGTTCCTACATATTCTACGAAGATCTTTATCGGTCAAACCGCATAACAACATACGTTGTTCCCTTTGTCATCGGTATGTTACTTGCCCGATATTCGATCATTGGTATCCAATACTTAGTTCAATCACGTTACCGGCAAGTCTCTTTACTCGTTCTGTGATGCATCATCCCGTAACCAACTCATTGGTCACATTGCTTGCAAGTCTTATAATGATGTGCATTACCGAGAGGGCCCAGAGATACCTCTCCGACGATCGGAGTGACAAAACCTAATCTCGAAATACGCCAACTCAACATGTACCTTCGGAGACACCTGTAGTACTCCTTTATAATCACCCGATTACGCTTGTGACGCTTGGTAGTACCAAAGTGTTCCTCCGTAAACGGAGTTGCATAATTCTCATAGTTACAAGAACTTGTATAAGTCATGAAGAAAGCAATAGCAGTATACTAAACGATCAAGTGCTAGGCTAACGGAATGGGTCATGTCAATCACATCGTTCTCCTAATGATGTAATCCCATTAATCAAATGACAACACATGTCTATGGTTAGGAAACATAACCAGCTTTGATTAATGAGCTAGTCAAGTAGAGGCATACTAGTGACTATATGTTTGTCTATGTATTCACACACGTATCATGTTTCCGGTTAATACAATTCTAGCATGAATAATAAACATTTATCATGATATGAGGAAATAAATAATAACTTTATTATTGCCTCTAGGGCATATTTCCTTCAGTCTCCCACTTGCACTAGAGTCAATAATCTAGATTACATAGTAATGATTCTAACACCCATGGAGTCTTGGTGCTGATCATGTTTTGCTCGTGAGAGAGGCTTAGTCAACGGTTCCGCAACATTCAGATCCGTATGTATCTTGCAAATCTCTATGTCTCCCACTTGGACTTGGTCCCAATGGAATTGAAGCGTCTGTTGATGTGCTTGGTCCTCTTGTGAAATCTGGATTCCTTTGCCAAGGCAATTGCACCAAGATTGTCACGAAGATCTTCATTGGTCCCGATGCACTAGGTATGACACCTAGATCGAAATGAACTCCTTCATCCGCACTCCTTCATTTGCTGCTTCGAAGCAGCTATGTACTCCGCTTCACATGTAGATCCCGCCAGACGCTTTGTTTAGAACTGCACCAACTTACAGCTCCACCGCTTAATAAAAATACGATCCGGTTTGCGATTTAGAATCGTCCGGATCGTTGTCAAAGCTTGCATCGACGTAACCATTTACGACTAGCTCTTTGTCACCTCCATATACGAGAAACATATCCTTAGTCCTTTTCGTGTATTTCAGATGTTCTTGACCGCTGTCCAATGATCCACTCTGGATTACTTTGGTACCTTCCTGCCAAGCTTATTGCTAAGCATACGTCGTGTCTGGTACACAAGATTGTATACATGATAGAGCCTATGGCTGAAGCATAGGAACATCTTTCATTTTCTCTCTATCTTCTCATTGTGGTCGGGCATTGAGTTTGACTCAACTTCACACTTGTGTACAGGCAAGAATCCTTTCTTTGCTCGATCCATTTTGAACTTTTTCAAAATTTTGTCAAGGTATGTGCTTTGTGAAAGTCCTATTAAGCATCTTGATCTATCTCTATAGATCTTGATGCCTAATATGTAAGCAGCTTCACCGAGGTCTTTCATTGAAAAACTTTTATTCAAGTATCCCTTTATGCTATCTAGAAATTCTATATCATTTCCGATTAATAATATGTCATCTACATATAAAATCAGAAATGCTATAGATTTCCCACTCACTTTCTTGTAAATACAAAGCTTCTCCAAAAGTCTCAGATAAAACCATATGCTTTGATCACACTATCAAAGCATTTATTCCAACTCCGAGATGCTTGCACCACCATAAATGGAACGCTGGAGCTTGCACACTTTGTTAGCACCTTTTGGATCAACAAAACCTTCCGCTGCATCATATACAACTCTTCTTCTAGAAATCCATTCAAGAATGCAGTCTTGATATCCATTTGCCAAATTTCATAATCATGAAATGCAGCAATAGCTAACATGATTCGGATAGACTTAAGCATCGCTACGGGTGAGAAAGTCTCATCGTAGTCAACCCCTTGAACTTGTCGAAAACCTTTTGCAACAAGTCGAGCTTTATAGACAGTTACATTACCATCAGCGTCAATCTTCTTCTTAAAGATCCATTTATTCTCAATGGCTTGCCGATCATTGGGCAAGTCAACCAAAGTCCACACTTTGTTTTCATACATGGATCCCATCTCGATTTCATGGCCTCTAGCCATTTTATGAATCTGGGCTCATCATCGCTTCCTCATAGTTTGTAGGTTCATCATGGTCAAGTAACATGACTTCGAAATAGGATTACCATACCACTCTGTGCGGATCTTACTCGTAGACCCACGAGGTTCAAGAGAAACTTGATCTGAAGTTTCATGATCATTATCATTAGCTTCCTCACTAATTGGTGTAGTTGTCACAGGAACCGATTCTTGTGAAGAACTACTTTCCAATAAGGGAGTAGATACAATTATCTCATCAAGTTCTACTTTCCTCCCACTCACTTCTTTCGAGAGAAACTCCTTCTCTAGAAAGGATCCATTCTTAGCAACGAATGTCTTGCCTTCGGATCTGTGATAGAAGGTGTACCCAACAGTCTCTTTTGGGTATCCTATGAAGACACATTTCTCCGATTTGGGTTCGAGCTTATCTGGTTGAAGTTTCTTCACATAAGCATCGCAGCCCCAAACTTTAAGAAACGATAACTTTGGTTTCTTGCCAAACCACAGCTCATAAGGCATCGCCTCAACGGATTTTGATGGTGCCCTATTTAACGTGAATGCGCCGTCTCTAAAGCATAAACCCAAAACGATAGCGGTAAATCAAGAAGAGACATCATAGATCGCACCATATCAAGTAAAGTACGACACGACGCTCGGACACACCATCTCGCTGTGGTGTTCCGGTGGCGTAAGTTGTAAACTATTCCACATTGTTTCAAGTGTAGACCAAACTCAGAACTCAAATATTCTCCGCACGATCGATCGTAGAAACTTTATTTTCTTGTTACGTTGATTTTCCACTTCACTCAAATTCTTTGAACTTTTCAAATGTTTCGCACTTGTGTTTCATTAAGTAGATATACCCATATCTGCTCAAATCATCTGTGAAGGTGAGAAAATAATGATACCCGCCATGAGCCTCAACATTCATTGGACCACAAACATCGGATGTATGATTTCCAACAAATCAGTTGCTCGCTCCATAGTTCCGGAGAACGGCGTTTTAGTCATCTTGCCCATAAGGCACAGTTCGCAAGTTTTTTTTTGAATGAGGACTGCAGGGCTTACACCCCACAGCATTTTATTAAAACCAAGAAAAGCAAGTACAAATCATAGAAAGGTTCCATAAGAAATGGAACAAAACAGAAGAAGAAGATAAAAGAAAACTATGTACAATCTAACCTAGAAGAGAAAGAAAATGTATCTATACATGTCACCTCTCAAGGAGGAAGAAAATCAATCCATTTAAGCAGTGCCTCCCTGTGTTTTGACTTGATTCTATGAGCCAAAAGTGAAATGTCATGGACAAAACCATTTCTCCACTGTCTGAAGGTTGGTCTGATGAACCTGAAAGCTTTATCTTTTCTGACTTTCCAGATGTTCCACCAAGTAAGAAAGACCACTTCAGAAAAGAAAGGTTTATTGAACTCCTTCCTAGCCTGACATGCAATCTGAACCATATCCTGGTTGTTGGGCCATGAAATCTGCAGTAGTTCCGCACTGATGTGAAGTTACACTTGAAAGAACAGATGATTCCTGTCTTCAAGAGTTCTGAGGGCAAAGCACACATTCAGTCCATCATTGATCTTCCACTTCTGCTGCTGAATCATATCCTTGGTGTTTACTCTATCCATAATGACAAGCCGCAAACATTTTGATTGTCATAGTGCAGCATGACTTCCATATCCAACCTAGCAAGGGGTCATTGGAATAGGCTCATGGACCGATCATAATATTTCTTAGTCGTATCCGATTTCTTTCCATGTTTCCAAAACCAGCAATCCTTAGCATTAGCATCCAAGGAGATATGAGATAAAATTCCAGACAGTTGATTTAGCTCCCTATAAGCCATTTTAGATAATGGCAGAGAGAACATGGTATGTAACTCGCCTATTTCCATTACTTCCAGAACAGAAGAATTCTTTTGTATGCAAAAAGAGAATAGCCTGGGGAATCTATCCTGAAGTGGAATGCAAGAATTATCCACTTCCCATGAGTCTGACCAGAATAGCAAGGAGTCCCCTTTTCCAACACATACTGAAGACACAGCTCTGAATTTGTCCATTAGCTTACATATGTCCCTCCACCAAAAAGACCCACACATAGCAAAGGTCATGTGGAACTCTCGATAATAGTAATCATCCCCGCATCAAATGAACCCATGGGACATCAGCTTTGTTATAAAATTTGTTTAGGAATTTCATTAACAAAGCTTCATTCTGCAATCCAAGGTTGAGAATGCCAAGGCCACCCTTTAATTTTGATGAATAACGGTTCGCAAGTTCCAAGTGATTCATAATCAAGTGATTCCAAAAGTCCATCAGTATGGAGTTTCTTCATGCGCTTTACACCAATATGACCCAAACGGCAGTGCCACAAATAAGTTGCACTATCGTTATCAACTCTGCATCTTTTGGTTTCAACACTATGAATATGTGTATCACTACTATCGAGATTCAATAAAAATAGACCACTCTTCAAGGGTGCATGACCATAAAAGATATTACTCATATAAATAGAACAACCATTATTCTCTGATTTAAATGAATAACCGTCTCGCATCAAACAAGATCCAGATATAATGTTCATGCTCAACGCGCACCAAATAACAATTATTCAGGTCTAAAACTAATCCGAAGGTAGATGTAGAGGTAGCGTGCCGACCGCGATCACATCGACTTTGGAACCGCTTCCCACGCCAGCATCGTCACCTCGCCCTGGCGATGCTCGCTTATTCCGTAGTCCCTGCTTCGAGTTGCAAATATTAGCAATGTAACTAGTATCAAATACCCAAAGCTACTACGAGCTCTAGTTAGGTACACATCAATAACATGTATATCACATATACCTTTGTTTACTTTGCCATCCTTCTTATCCGCCAAATACTTGGGGCAGTTCCGCTTCCAAGGACCACCTGCTTGCGGAGAAGCACTCAGTTTAGGCTTAGGTCCAGACTTGGGTTTCTTCTCTTGAGCAGCAACTTGCTTGCTGTTCTTCTTGAAGTTCCTTCTTCTTCCCTTTGCCCTCTTTCTTGAAACTAGTGGTCTTGTTGACCATCAACACTTGATGCTCCTTCTGATTTCTACCTCCGCAGCTTTTAGCATTGCGAAGAGCTCGAATAGTCTTGTTCATCCCTTGCATATTATAGTTCATCACAAAGCTCTTGTAGCTTGGTGGCGTGATTGGAGAATTCATCAATGACGCTATCATCCGGAAGATTAACTCCCAGTTGAATCAAGTGATTATTATACCCGCACATTTTGAGTATATGCTCACCGATGTAACTATTCTCCTCCATCTTGCAGTACAGTAAAACTTATTGGAGACTTCATATCTCTCAATCCGGCATTTGCTTGAAATATTAACTTCAACTCCTGGAACATCTCATATGCTCCATGACGCTCAAAACGCGTTGAAGGCCCGGTTCTAAGCCGAAAGGCATGGCACATCGAACTATAGAGTAGTCATCACTTTGCTCGCCAGACGTTCTTAACGCCGTCCAGTTGCATCAAGAAGAAGTTCGCACCCAGCGGTGCTTCCAGACGTAACTTTTCAGGCAGAATGAGGATAATCCTCGTGTTCGGACCCGATCCGTAATTGCTACCATCATCTTTCAACTTTGCTTTCTCAAGGAACGCATTAAAATTCAACGGAACAACAACACGAGCCATCTATCTACAAACAAACATAGACAAGCAAAATACTATCAGTACTAAGTTCATGATAAATTTAAGTTCATTAATCATATTACTTAAGAACTCCCACTTAGATAGACATCTCTAGTCATCTAAGTGATTACGTGATCCAAATCAACTAAACCATAACCGATCATCACGTGAGATGGAGTAGTTTTCAATGGTGAACATCACTATGTTGATCATATCTACTATATGATTCACGCCGACCTTTCGGTCTCCGTGTTCCGAGGCCATATCTCGCATATGCTAGGCTCGCAAGTTTAACCCGAGTATTCCGCATGTGCAAAACTGGCTTGCACCCGTTGTAGATGGACGAGAGCTTATCACACCCGATCATCACGTGGTGTCCGGGCACGACGAACTTTGGCAACGGTGCATACTCGTGGAGAACACTTCTTGATAATTTTAGTGAGAGATCATCTTAAAATGCTACCGCCAATCAAAGCAAGATAAGATGCATAAAGGATAAACATCACATGCAATCAATATAAGTGATATGATATGGCCATCATCATCTTGTGCTTGTGATTCCATCTCCGCTTACCGCTGTGATCACCATCGCCACCAAATAGCGACACCTTGATCTCCATCTTAGCATCGTTGTCGTTTCGCCATCTATTGCTTCTACGACTATCGCTCTTCGCTTAGTGATAAAGTAAAGCAATTATAGGGCGCTTGCATTTCATACAATAAAGCGACAACCATATGGCTCCTGCCATTGCCGATAAATTCGTTACAAAACATGATCATCTCATACAATAAAATATAGCATCACGCCTTGGCCATATCACATCACAACATGCCCTGCAAAAACAAGTTAGACATCCTCTACTTTGTTGTTACAAGTTTTACGTGGCTGCTACGGGCTTAGCAAGAACCGTTCTTACCTACGCATAAAAACCACAACGATAGTTCGTCAAGTTAGTGCTGTTTTAACCTTCGCAAGGACCGGCGTAGCCACACTCGATTCAGCTAAAGTGAGAGAGACAGACACCCGCCAACCACCTTTAAGCATGAGTGCTCGTACGGTGAAACCAATCTCGCGAAGCGTCGCGTAATGTCGGTCCGGCCGCTTCATCTCACAATACCGCCAACCAAAGTATGACATGCTTGTAAGCAAGATGAATTGTATCGCCCACAACTCACTTGTGTTCTACTCGTGCATATAACATCAACGATAAAACCTAGGCTCGGATGCCATCGTTGGGGAACGAGTAATTTCAAAAATTTCCTACGCACACGCAAGATCATGGTGATGGTATAGCAACGAGAGAGAGAGTGTTTGTCCACGCACTCGTGAGACCGTAAGCGGAAGCGTTAGCACAACGCGGTTGATGTAGTCGACGCCTTCACGATCCGACCGATCCAAGCACCGAACATACGGGCCTCCGAGTTCAACACACATTCAGCTCGATGACGATCTCCGCCTCCGATCCAAATAAGCTCTAGAGATGAGTTCCACAAGACGACGGCATCGTGGCGATGATGATGTTCTATCGCGCAGGCTTCGCCTAAACTCCGCGACGATATGACCGAGGTGGAATATGGTGGAGGGGGGCACCGCACACGGCTAAGGAACGATCCGTAGATCAACTTGTGTGTCTATGGGGTACCCCCGCCCGTATATAAAGGAGCAAGGGGAGGCGGCCGCCCTTAGGCGCGCCAAGGAGGAGGAATCCTCCTCCTAGTAGGAGTAGGACTCTCCTTTCCTACTCCTACTAGGAGGGGGAAGGAAGGGGAGGGGGAAGGAAAGGGGGTGCCGCCTCCTAGTCCAATTCGACCAGAGGGGAGGGCGCGGCCCATGCTGGTCGCCTCTCTCCTTTCCCCTAAGGCCCATAAGTCCCAATACTCTCCCGGGGTTCCGGTAACCCCTCCCAAGACTCCGATTTTCTCCAAATCACCCTAACAATTCCGGTGTCTTGAATATAGTCGTCCAATATATCAATCTTTATATCTCGACCATTTCGAGACTCCTCATCATGTCCGTGATCACATCCGGACTCAACAAACTTCGTACATCAAACTTGTAAACTCATAATAAAACCGCCATCGTAACGTTAAGCGCAAGGGTTCTACGGGTTCGAGAACTATGTAGACATGACCTAGAACTATTCTCGTCAATAACCAATAGCGGACCTGGATGCCCATATTGGTTCCTACATATTCTACGAAGATCTTTATCGGTCAAACCGCATAACAACATACGTTGTTCCTTTGTCATCGATATGTTACTTGCCCGAGATTCGATCGTCGGTATCCAATACTTAGTTAAATCTCGCATCGCAAGTCTCTTTACTCGCTCACGGATGCATCATACCGTAACCAACTCATTGGTCACATTGCTTGCAAGGCTTATAATGATGTGCATTACCGAGAGGGCCCAGAGATACCTCTCCGACGATCGGAGGACAAAACCTAATCTCGAATACGCCAACTCAACATGTACCTTCGAGACACCTGTAGTACTCCTTTATAATCACCCAGCTTCGTTGTGGCGTTTGGTAGTACCCAAAGTGTTCCTCCGTAAACGGAGTTGCATAATTCTCATAGTTACGTGAACTTGTATAAGTCATGAACAAAGCAATAGCAAGATACTAAACGATCAAGTGCTAGGCTAATGTAATGGGTCATGTCAATCACATCATTCTCCTAATGATGTAATCCCATTAATCAAATGACAACACATGTCTATGGTTAGGAAACATAACCATCTTTGATTAATGAGCTAGTCAAGTAGAGGCATACTAGTGACTATATGTTTGTCTATGTATTCACACATGTATCATGTTTCCGGTTAATACAATTCTAGCATGAATAATAAACATTTATCATGATATGAGGAAATAAATAATAACTTTATTATTGCCTCTAGGGCATATTTCCTTCAAGAACTTGACCTTGGGCATCATTTAGAGGTTCACCACCGTCTTGAGGTTGATCTTGCCCTTGGTCTTGTTCACGAGGTTGAGGGCCTTCACTTTGTTCTTCGGAAGCGTGTGGGTCTTGATGAGGTGATGGCTCTACTTGAGTAGAGCATTGTCCTTCTCCTTCGGTCACAAGGGGTTCCTCAATGGGTAGGATTTGACCAATACCCATTCTTCTTATGGCTTGGGGAGGAATTTCATCACCTACATCACAAGTACCACTTTGCTCCACTTGGGAGCCGTTATTTTCATCAAAATCCATGTTACACGTCTCCTCAATGAGTCCGGTGGACTTGTTGAGGACACGGTAAGCATGAGAGTTTGTAGCATAACCAACAAATATGCCCTCATGAGCTCTAGCCTCAAATTTAGACAAACGAACACCTTTCTTGAGAATGAAACACTAACAACCGAACACCCGGAAGTACTTGAGGTTGGGCTTGTTGCCGGTGAGTATCTCATAAGGAGTCTTGTTCAAGCCTTTGCGAAGATAGAGCCGATTGGATGCATGACATGCGGTGTTGATGCTTCGGCCCAAAAGTTGTATGGAGACTTGAACTCCGCATCATGGTCCTTGCCGCATCCATCAACGTTTGGTTCTTCCTCTCCGAAACACCATTTTGTTGAGGGGTATAAGGTGCAGCATATTGATGCTTGATCCCCTCATCACTAAGAAACTCATCCAAGGTGTAGTTCTTGAACTCGGTGCCGTTGTCACTTCTTATTGTCAAGATCTTTGCATCATGTTGACGTTGAGATTCATTTGCAAATTCGATGACGGTTTGTTGAGTCTCACTCTTCCTCTTGAAGAAGTATACCCAAGTGTATCTTGAATAATCATCCACAATCACCAAGCAATACTTCCTTCCTCCAAGACTATCAAAAGATGGAGGCCCGAAGAGATCCATGTGAAGGAGCTCCAAGGGTCTCTTCGAGTAGATGATGGTTGAGGGAGGGTGAGCCTTTTCATGAAGCTTTCCTTCGATACAAGCAATCAGACGCACGATCTTTGGCAAAACTAACATTTGTTAGTCCACGGACATGGTCCCCCTTGAGAAGACTTTGCAAAGATCTCATATTGACATGGGCTAAACGGCGATGCCAAAGCCATCCCACGTCAACTTTAGCCATTAGGCATGTCGCGGTCTTAGTGGGTCGCTCCAAAAAGTTAATCACATAGAGACCGTTCTCGACATGCCCAACAAAGGCTACTTTAAGAGTCTTGCTCCACAAGAGGGCCACGGTATCAATATCAAAGAATGTAGCAAAGCCCATGAGTGCAAGTTGACGAACGAAAAGTAAATTGAATGCAAGGGACTCAACAAGCATGACTTTCTCGATCGTTAGATCATGAGAAATGACAACCTTGCCGAGACCCAATACCTTAGAATGTGATGCATCACCCCACTCTACATTGGTGGGCATAGATGGAATCTCTAGCACGTCCACTACCAAGTCCTTGCTCCCGGTCATATGATTTGTTGCTCCACTATCGATCAACCATGATCCCCCACCGGAAGCAAACACCTACACGAGATCAATGCTTGGTTTTAGGTACCCATTTAGTAATGGGTCATTTGATGTTAGTAACAAGGGTCTTGGGAACCCAAATAGACCATTCAATGTACTCATAAGAAGAACCAACAAATTTAGCATAAACATGTCCATCACTAGCACGGCACAACACATATGACGGGTTAAAGTCGCTGGCTTTGTTTGAGGAAATGTTTTTGCCCTTTTGGACATCAACTCCCTTCACTTTCTCCTTCTTCTTCTTAGGAGCACCCTCTCCCTCTTTCACAAATGTTTGTTTGAGAGGAGGAGGACGTTTGGTCTTGTTGTTGTTCTTCTTCTTGCTCTTGGACTTGGGTGCAGACCCAATTCCTTCTTTGGCCACAACTTCCTTTGATTGCTCAAAAGGTCGTTGTGGTTCTTCTCACCTTGAATGCAAGTCACAAGGCCTTTCTCAAGTTGGTCCTTCAACTTGGCATTCTCCTCCACAAGATGCACATGCTCACAACATGGGTTAGTAGCACATGCATTATCAATTAATACCATATGAGGAAAGGTGGCCTTTTCCTTGATTAGCTTAACTTGGAGTTGAGCATGAGACTCCTTGAGGTTAGCATGAGTACCCTTCAAGACCTTGTGGGCCTTGTCAAGTATCTCAAACTCCTCTTTGAGTCTAGCATGATCAACCCCAAGTTTAGCCTTCTCGGAGGTTAGCACACGAGACACTACAAGAGCATGATCAAGATCTTTCTTTAACTTAGCATGGTCATCATTGTGTGACTCCTCAAGAGTCAAACGATGCACACGCCTTCCTCAAGAGCATTAGAGAGATCCGATATCTCATCGGCATAGTCACGACTATGACCTTCCATCTTGGAGATGGTTTCTTCGTGAGCCTCGATCATGTCATTGGCCTCACCAAGTTGTTCCAAGAGAGCAACAAAGTGCTTCTTGGACTTTCCCTTGAGCTTACTCATAAAAGACTCAAATTCATTCACTTCCTCATTATACTCAACATGTTCATCAATGCAATCCTCCAAGGAGGGATTAGTAATGATGGTGGTTGTGATGTTGGGGGTTACCTTGTTTGAAGCTTTAGCCATGAGGCATCTGGCGGTGATGTTTTCGTTGGGTGATTCGAAGAGAGACACTCGGGGAGTAGTAGCAATGGCAACGGATGCCATGGCCATTGCTTCTTCATTTTCATCATCATCGTCATCCTCTTGGTATTCTTGTTGAACCACCAACCCACGAGTGGGAGTCTTCTTGGCGAAGTTGTTCTTGTTGGGGGAGTGCTTAGCTTTGTCTTTTCGGATGAACTTGCCATCGTTGTCTTCCCGCTTCTCGTAAGGACAATCCGCAACGAAATGGCTCACATTGCCACAGTTGAAGCAAGTTCTAACTCGTTGCTTGCCCTTGACGCCACTTGAGTTGTTCTTGTTGAAGTTGGGTCTTGAACTCTTCTTGCTCCAAAATTGTCTTGAAGCAAGAGCCATGTGCTCATGGTAATCAAACTTGGTGTCTTCGGGGTTGCTCTCCTCATCTTACACTTCTTCCTCTTCTTCTATAGTAACCTTGGCCTTTAAAGCAAGGTTAGGCTTCTTTGCTCTTTGAGAACGGAGCACCGCATTGTCGGCGGTCTTGTCCAAGATGCTCATTGCAACGAACTCATCCAACACTTCACTTGAGGTCATGGAGTGGAAGTCCGGCCGTTGAAGAATGACGGAGGACATGGCCTTGTTGTAGGGCATCATGACCTTGAGGAACTTCCGCTTGATCCAATTGTCATCCATGTCCTTTCTTCCATGATCTCGAAGTGCGACCGCGAGTTTGGTCACTCTCCTAAAGAGCTCACGAGGTTCTTCATCTTCTTTCATTGCAAACTCATCGGCTTCATCTTGCACCACTTCATAGTTGGAGCGTTGAATGCTAGCACTTCCATGATAGAGACCCTCGACACACTTCCATGCTTCTTTAGCCATGACATGGGGTCGAAGATGAGGGAGATCTTCGGCAAGGATTGCATCTTGGATGATGAAGAGAGCACTCTCATTGAATTGATTGTCCACGGCTTCTCGAGGGGTGAAGTTGCTTGGGTCATGAGGATAAAACCTTCTTCAATGATTCTCCAAAGGTTAGTGTTCACATGTTTCAAATGACGCTTAAAGCGATAGACCCAAGAATCAAAATCTTCATGTTTCTCATATTTAGGAGGAGGATCGGCATGATTCAAATGAGTAGAGGGGATTGGCCCTCCATAAATTGGAGGTTCCACATGGGCAAAGATGCTGGTACCATTTCTACCACTAATAGAAGGACTCTTGTCAATGTTAGCTTCCCCCTTGTCGCAGGGAGCATCAGTCACCTTGTTGGTGGAATCACCCACTTTCATCGGCGAGGTAGATTGTTTAAGTCCTTCTAGGAATTCCTTAAACATGTCCTTGACCTCGGTCGTCATGGAGGTTTTCAATGTTTCCAAAGCCACATTGAATTCCTCACGTGAGATCGAGTTAGCCCCATATCCCGTAGATGAGATTGGTTTCGCACCGGAGTGCTCTCCCACCTCATCTCCGACATCAACCATACTCTTCGGACGGTAAAGTCCTTAAAAAGAGACGAGGCTCTGATACCAATTGAAAGGATCGATATGCTTGACTAGAGGGGGGGTGAATAGGCAACTAACAATTTTTAAGCTTTTCTTTACCAAATTAAACTTTGCAACAAAATAGGTTGTCTAAATATGCAACTAGGTGAGCAACCTATATGATGCAAGAACAACTAGCATACAAACAAGCAAGGAAGTAAGACAAGTAGGCTTGCAAAAGTAAAGGCACGAAATAACCAAGAGTGGAGCCGGTGGAGACGAGGATGTGTTACCGGAGTTCCTTCCTTTTAAGGGGAAGTACGTCTCCGTTAGAGCGGTGTGGAGGCACAATGCTCCCCAAGAAGCCAATAGGGCCACCAGATTCTCCTCACGCCTCACACGATGCGAGATGCCGTGATTCCACTCTCGGTGCCCTTGAAGGCGGCGACCAACCTTTACAAGCAAGGTTGGGGCAATCTCCACAACAATCGGAGGCTCCCAACAACAACAACACCATGAAGCTTCACCACAATGGAGTATGGCTTCGAGGTGACCTCAACCGTCTAGGGTGCTCAACACCCAAGAGTAACAAGATCCGCAAGGGATAAGTGGGGGGAATCAAATATCCTGTGGTAGAAGTGTAGATTGGGCCCTTATCGCCCAATCCCGAGCAAATCAACAAGTTTGATTGGCTAGGGAGAGAGATCGGGCGAAAATGGAGCTTGGAGCAACAATGGAGCTTGGAGGTGGAAGAGGTAGTCAACTAGAGGTAGAAGACACCCCTTATATAGTCGTGGGAAAAATCCAACCGTTATCCAACATGTTCAGCCCGCGACACACGGTACTACCGCTCGGTAGCGGTATTACCATGAGGTCTTGCGGTACTACCATGGACGACCACGGTACTACGCGACAACAAAGACAGTGGAACTAGCTCGACTAAAGGCGATACTACCACGGCGGCGGCATTACTCATCCCCTTGCGGTACTACCGCAAGGCGTGAGAGTCACGGACACAGGAAGGCGCGGATGAAATAAATTACATGCGTGCCTACTCACTAAACCGGGTGGTGCAAAACCCGACGCGTACTACCGCTCGCGGTAGCGCTACTACCGTGGCGGCGCGATGTAAAATTACATCCGCGCTACTACCATGACACTACGGTATTAGGTCGGAGGGCCACGGTACTCGACTCCTAGGGAGCGGTACTACCGTGAGCCCAGCAGTACTACCATACTGAACGAGCGGTACTACCGTGGTGGGCACGGATGTAAAAATTACATCCGCCCTACTACCGCACCAAGCGGCACAAGGCACAGGTGCAGCGGTACTACCGCTCCGGAGGGCGGTACTACTGCGTGACACCAGTGGTACTACCGCTTGTACCTGCGGTACTACCGCAAGTACAAAGAAAGAGTCGCCAAGTTTTCGCACAACCAAGATAACGAAGGGCAGCTCCAAAGTGCAGGGAAAGGAGGGACAAGTGTACGTGTTGATTCCACCCAAACCTTTCCGACGCAGACCCCCTCTTAATAGTACGGCTCTCCTACGACTCAACTCCACCAAAGAGAAACGTAGAACAACACCGACTTCAATAGTCTCCGAGGGGCACCGAATTGTCTTGTGCCTAGTGATGAAGTATCTGAGAGACTCAAGGCACACGATTAGTCCGCAAAAGCATTGTCATCAATCACCAAAACACTTGAGGGATAAATATGCCCTTACAAGAAGGCACATGGAAACGCAAACAAAGAGACATACGGAAAGAAGGCGAAGAAAATGGCGAATCTGTTCGAAAATCATTTTAGAAGTGGGGGAGTGGAATACGAGAGGCAAATGGCGAATAATGTAATGCAAGAGATGAGAGTTTTATGATGGGTACTTGGTATGTCTTGAGTTGGCGTGGATCTCCCCGGCAACAACACCAGACATTCTTCCTTCTACTTCTTGAGCTTGCATTGGTTTTCCCCTTGAAGAGGAAAGGGTGATGCAGCAAAGTAGAGATAAGTATTTCCCTCAGTTAGAGAACCAAGGTATCAATCCAGTAGGAGACAACGCACAAATCACTAATACCTGCACAAACAATCAAACAACTTGCACCCAACGCGATAAAGCGGTTGTTAATCCTTCATAGTCACTTGCAAAAGTGAGATCTGATAGAGATAGATAAACAAAAGATGAAATATTTTTGGGTTTTTGGATTATAGATCAGAAAGTAAAAGATTGCAAAATAGTAGATCAGAAACTTATATGATGGAAAATAGACCCGGGGTCCATAGGTTTCACTAGTGGCTTCTCTCAAGATAGCAAATAATACAGTGGGTGAACAAATTACTATCGAGCAATTGATAGAAAAGCGCAAAGTTATGATGATATCTAAGGCAATGATTATGTAATATAGGCATCACATCTGTGTCAAGTAGATTGACTCTTGCCTGCATCTAGTACTATTACTCCACACATCGACCGACTCCTGCCTGCATCTAGAGTATTAAGTTCATGAAGAACAAAGTAACGATTTGAGTAAGATGACATGATGTAGAGGAATAAACTCAAGCAATATGATGTAAACCCCATCTTTTTATCCTCAATAGCAACAATACAATACGTGCCTTGCTGCCTCTACTGTCACTAGGAAAGGACACCGCAAGATTGAACCCAAAGCTAAGCACTTCTCCCATTGCAAGAAAAACCAATCTAGTTGGCCAAACTAAATCGATAGTTCAAAGAGAATTACAAAGATATCAAATCATGCATATAATAATTTAGTGAAGATTCAAATAATATTCATATATAAGCTGATCATAAATCTATAATTCATTGGATCTCGACAAAAACACCACAAAAGAAGATTACATCGGATAGATCTCCAAGAACATCGAGAAGAACATGGTATTGAAAATCAAAGAGAGAGAAGAATCCATCTAGCTACTAGCTATGGACCCGTAGGTCTGAGGTAAACTACTCACGCTTCATCGGAAGGGCAATAGAGTTGATATAGAAGCCCTCTATAATCGAATCCCACTCTGGCAGGATGTCGAAAAAGGCCCCTAGATGGGATCTCATGGGAAACAGAAGGTTTCGGCGGTGGAAAAGTGTTTTCGTGGATGCTTTTGGTGGTTTGGGGATATATGTGAATACATAGGACGAAGAATTAGGTCAGGGGAGTCACGAGGGCCCCACAAGGGGCGCGCCCTACCCCCTGGGCGCGCCCTCCCCCTTGTGGCCGCCTCGTGGTTCTTCCGACTTGATCTCTAAGTCTCCTGGGTGTCTTCTGGTCCAAGAAAAATCATCGCGAAGGTTTTATTCCGTTTGGACTCCGTTTGGTATTTCTTCTCTGCGAAGCTCAAAAATAAGTAAAAAACAGAAACTGGCGCTGGACTCTAGGTTAATAGGTTAGTCCCAAAAATAATATAAAATAGCATATTAATGCATATAAAACATCCAAAACAGATAATATAATATCATGGAACAATAAAAAATTATAGATACGTTGGAGACGTATCAGTTATCAACACTACTCTAACATAGACGCGAAAACATTGAGTGCGCGGGTGAAGCTCCAGCATGATTGCTCGCCGTGACTTCGTGAGGTAATTCGAGATACTGCAAACGGCGAGGGCTTGAGAGAAATAGGGTTAGCCTAAGACGTGAACGCATACTGGACACAAATTGCATCTCGAATCAAATCAAGCCAGATATATACCAGAAGACATCCTTGTTGAAGATGCAGCCATACCTATTCTCCATGGGAACATCAGCGTCCATTGGGGCGACCTGTTGTACGTGGAGGAGGTATGAGCTAGAGACAGGCCGCGAGAGTCCTCCTTAAGTTGCTCCCCGATGGGCTTGGACAAGGCGTACAAGAAGAAGATGGCGTTCTTGAGTTGCTGCCACCGCCCGCCTAACGGCGAGCTCCCGACCTGTACATGTGCCTTCGTCGCGACGGCAGGGCTTGTTCCGTGCGGCACATGGTTGGGATTTGGGACAGAGGAGACGAGCCTACATAGTAGATGGAAGCTCGTGGATATGGTGGGCTGGCAAGGAGATATTTCAGCAGAGGAGGTGTTGATTTAGGAGAAGTTTATACCTGCAAAAATGGGTATGAGTAGGAATAGGAAAAAAATCGAAATCGGTGGAACCTTATGTGTTTTTATGTAAATAAAGATATTGCTAAATAAATTGATCGTGATTGATTCTTTCACATAAAGATATTACTAAATAAATTGCACCTTCATGGAAAGTTTTGATTCATTTAGATTTTTTCTCGTTATGTGGGAGGTGAAGCGAAAAACCAGACTGAGAGGGTGGTAGGTGGAGGGACAAAAAAAACAGAGGATGATGGGAGGAGAGACGAAAAAAATCAGATGAAGGTGGGAGATGGGACCAAAAAAATCCAGAATGAAAACTACCAACTGCTCCATTAGGAGTAGAGATAAAGGCCCCCAAAAAATTGAAAGCCAATCGGAGCTACCCCAGAGAGAATTAAAGGTAACAAAACTGTCACAATCTCGATGCAGGGTTAGCACAATCCTTGAGAACATCAGCGAGCTGAATAGTAATATCGAGAAGCTAGAGTTCCATCATTAAGGCTAAGAGTTTAAAATTGATGCTCACCTTTTACATATATTTAGCTAAAAGTTTTATTGTTCTTCAGAGGTTAGTCGCCATATGTGTTTTTTGAGTGACATTTTTTTAGTTGAACCTTTAATATTTAAAAAGTTTGCTTTTCTATGGAAAAAAGAGACAAAAGGGCTTGCTTCACGGGTGCGGCATTCGTGTGCTCGAGCTCCACTAAGCTCATTTTTCCAAAGAAAAACAAAACAAAAATCGTATTTGAAAGTTTCAAAAAAATCTGAAAAACTTTCTGTAATAGGCGATGAGCAGCTCGTCAGTTTCTCTCAACGTCTTCTGCAAATAGCAATTGTCGGGCCAAGGTTTACCTAGAACGCAATCTCCTATTTAGCGCATAGGGCGACTTAGGCACATCAAAAACATGGCAATTCCTAAACGACGCCCGTTGCGCTCGTTATTATGTTAATTGCAAACTGGCTCACACCCACCCACTGAGCTGGGATGGCCCGTTTAGATTTTTTTGCCAAATTGCAATAACGCATTGCACAAAGTGGGTTCGCGTCGTGCCAACGAACCTGCGGTCTACCTGTAGTTGATAAACCGGAGTATCCACCCGGGTCACCTCTCTCTCCTCTTGTGATTACTTCTCCTTTTTTTTTCCTATTTTTCTACTTTCCTTGCCCTTTTCTTTTCTTTTTCCCTTTTATTAATTCCATGAACTTTATCAAAATACGTGTCTTTTTCTCAAATTAATGAAGAAATTCCATGAAATTGCTGAACTATTTTTCAAATTTGTGAAATCGATGAATTTTTTCAAATTTTGTGATTTGTTTCAAAATCTCTAATTTATTTTGAATTTGCGAACTCTTTTTGAAAATCAATGAATTTTTTTTCTAAATCGATGACAAAATTGATGAACTTTCTTTCAAAATCAATGTTTTTTTTGAAATTTCGAACTTTCTTGAAAATCAATGAACTTTTCTAATTCACAAATTTTTTGTAATACAGGAATATTTTTGTAATGCGTGATTTTTAGAAAAAATGAACTTTTTTAAAAATATTGTGAATTTTTTTCATAATTGGGAACTTTTTTCAAAATTGATGAACGTTTTTGAATAATTCTGGATTTTCTTAAAAAAAATCGATGAACATTTTGAAAACTTATTAGAATAGGTCAATTTGGCGCCAAGTTGAAAAATCAATTTTGAAATTTGTGAACTTTTTTTATGAAAACCGATCTAGGATGTTTAATTTGGCGCCAATTGTGTCAACTGATTTTTATATACATTATATACATGTTTAACATTTCTTAAATACATAATTAACCTATTCTGAATATAAGTTTTTTGTTGTCTACTTTTAGTTAATGTTCGGCGTATATTTTCTCTATATATCAGGAACATTTTAAAAATACATAACCAACATTATTTCATAACAACAAAACTAAAATAATTAAAACAAAAAATTAAACAAAGAATAAAAAAACCAAAAACACCACCGCAAATAATGAAAAGCGTGAAAACCGAAAAAGAAGCAAAGAAAATGAAGAAAACACATGAAGAAAAATAAAAATACAAAATAATACCTAAAGGAAAAGAAGAACATAAGAAAGAAAAGAAAAATGTAAAGAAAACCGGTGAAGAAACAAAGAAAACTGATTTATAATGAAAAAACACGGCAGAAAACCAATGAAGCAACAAAGAAAACTGAAGTACATGTAGGAAAAAAGAAAACCAAAGAAGACTATGAAAGAAACAAAGAAAAAAAGTAGGATAAAAACAGGTAAAACCGATGAAAAAAACATAAACAAACCAAGTGAACCGAGCCACAGGACGACATCAGGCAAGCGATCAACAAGCGACAAATGGGCCAGCTAATTAGTGAAGTGAGATATAGCTCGCGCGGCAAACACACACGCACTGCACGCTCTTTAGTCCGGCCTATTGCGGGACGAGGCGCTGCAGTCTTTTTCTTTCCCTTTTTTATTTTGTTTGTTTTTCTTCTCTTTTTTTAGTTTTAAATGTTCACGATTTAAGAGATAATCACAAAAAATATTTATGACTTTAGAAATATTTCAAATTAAAAAATATTCAACTGTAAAAACAAAATCACAATTAAAAAAATGTTTTGATTTAAAAATATATAGATTTCAAAAAATGTTCAGGAATTCGAAAAATGTTCTCAGGTTTTAAAAAATGTTTCTTAACTAAAAGAATATCCATGATGTTGAAAAAGGTTCCCTGGTTTCAAAAAATGTTCCAAAATTGAAAAAATGTTCATGAATTAAAAAACTGTTCGGGCTAGTCGACAGAGGACTCTGCCGCCGATACTAACCGACTAGGATCCTATAAAGCCCAGGTTTCCTATATAAGCCGGGTTCGGACTAGTCGATAGAATACAATGAGAGATTGATATCAATCCCTATAACCACTGTTCACCCCTATATATACGTCAATAAGTACAATACAAGCAGGAAGTAGGGTTTTACGTGGATCCCGAAGGCGTGAACCTAGGTAAACCGTCTTCTGTTTCTCCTCTGGTCTAATTGTTTAGCCGACACACCCTATTGAGGGATTTGCGGGAAATCACCTCGACACCCGCACCCTCTTCCGGTTAAACGCTATCCTTTTCCTTTGCACATCTAAGAAGGGCTTGTACCTATTTTCCTTCTTTTCCCACCTTTTATTAAGGTACTCCCATTTGTTGGGAAAGATGTTCGTCCATGTGGTCGACATCTTCCTATACCCACTGTCATATGCGGCTTTACCCTTCTCCAAGCCCCCCCCACCCTTCAACCTTCAAGTGCCTACTCCTATTTGGAGTTGTCTCAAATCTGACCACCCCTCCACCTTGGTCATTGTCCTCATCCAATTCAATAGAATGGTGGCAGGTTGAACCATCTTCTTGTTGTTGTTGGTGGTGGGGGTTCTTGAGATCTTCATATAGGATTGCCCACTTGGATTTCCATTCAACTCCAAACAACAGTATGAAAAGGTGAAGGAATTCTTCTCAATTTGATGGTATAATGTGTTGACCAACCTCATCTAGGAAGCAAAAATGACACCTCAACATAGTGCAAGGAATGAAGTAAGCAAGAAAACAAGCAAACAAAACTTACATGACTTCCAATTTCAATATCACTTTGGTTCCTATTCACCACCTGACCATAGGCACCGCAAAACTTGTCCATGGACTCTTAGATGGAAACCCATTTATGTTGGAGAGAGCTCTCATTGCCACCGGTACGGATCGGATGCGGTTCCATGTGAATGCTTGTCTTCATGAAACCATGTGTGATTTTTCCCCAATACTTCAAACCCTTTTTGCTCGGTTCCACATACATGATTCATGCTTGTGTTTAACCAAGCTTTACACGATAAGATATCTTCATGGGATGAGTACGCATTTCTTCTTTGCCTTCACCTTATTTTTCGAGTGCCCGATGTTGGCCAACATCAATCACTGGTGAATTTTGACCACCCATCTCAAAATTTGGAGGTTCTTGTCCGTTGCTTTATCATATCCATCTTGGAGTCCCAACCATGCACACAATGAAACTACTATCCTAAAATTGATCCAATAAATGTGTATCGAATGAAAAATAACCAGCAAATTTGGTTGATGCATACTCTGAATAGGTTGCGGGCATGTCCGCCGCCGGAGCTTGTCGATGTTGTCCACAATCGCCTGAGCTGCCCAAACTCATATGTCGGGATAGGAATGGTGTGTGGGTCCCACGAGAAGCCATCATAGATGCCGGCCATTGCAAAATTGAAACATTGTATGGCGCGAGCGTGGTGGATGCCATTAGAACGAACGTAGTGAACTCCAAGTCGATGTCGTCCTTGGCCACAACCTCTTTCTCGGCCTTTTTCGTGGGTGCGTTGCCGGGCATGCCAGTCCTTGCGGAAGATGCTCCTCACGTTCATCGCAATGGTCAAGAGCCCCACAGACTCCATCGACCCAAGGTCTATGGTGGTGGGCAGATGACGGGGCGGGCGTCAATGACTAGGACGGAGGAGGAGGTCAGCGGTGCATACGCGGAGCAAGGATGAAATAGCATGGGGAGACATGAATGCGGGGAAGGGAGCACTTGCGTGGGGAAGGGGGCGATCGATTTGGGAATTTTTGGGAGATATGGCATGGCTCTCACATGGCAGACAAACCTCCGCAGCGCCAAATCCGCCTCACTATTAACCAAAGTTGGAGGGTTGCCGGACAACCGAGACATATATAAGCTGGGTTTGGGGTCCCTGTTGGGTGGTGTTTTTTGTCGGGCCCCTATACAAACTATCCGCCTAGACAAATGCGGTTGGATTGGTTGCAAACCACTAACAAACTCAGTTCCTGTTTATCAAAATTTAAAAGGTAAAGACATATGTTTTTTACTCAATATAAATTTGGACTAACAATGTTTGTTATTGGTTTATTATGTCTTACGAAATCACATACATAAATAAATACTTTTCAAAACGAGTGTAATAACACAATTCTGTCACATCAAATACACACACTAACAAAAAGTCCTGCTCAAATATTATATTATAAGGGCATCTTCAAAGTAGACCCTTCATGAGGACATGACTACCTTGGATAAGACCAAAAATATTGCATACATGCATATTTGTCAGGTGATTTCTAGTGCAAACTATTCAATAATATATTTATGTTATCCAGAACAAAAATACTTCACATACTTTTGTGTTTTATCTAATTGCAGGTGTATGGGACATTTGTACAATTCACATATGAAGATAAGGGAAAATGAGAAGTTTAGGTGTTGTTCAAAAAGTCTTCTCATGTCACTTTTGGGCCAAGAGAAGATAGAGTCCAAGTTTCTCACGTTCTGGATTCAGATTCGGACTGCACAGACATACCTGACTCAAAACGCCAACAACTTTTTCATACGGACTCCGAATTGGGTGATTCTTTTTTTGTTAGAAAGTAGATTTCATGCTCTTTCCAGCACAATTGGAATCACCTTAAAATCCGTCCGGAGCGTTGAGTTATGGACGAAACAATCTGACGCTGCACCA